>CM046728.1:44821226-46021226 GCA_025584915.1 Monochamus saltuarius
GGTATATCAATAAATAAAAATATAGATTATATTTTTTTTCTGTGTAACTATTCAATATACCTAAGTATAAATAAAACGTTGCTTTTTTATTGTGTATTTCCTGGATACTGTTAAATCTTACCCAAAGAAACACTTTTATCGGCGTATACTTAAATATTATTAGTAAGCTAATAATTTCAAATCATTTGCCCTGTATATATATTTTTGAAATTAGTGTTTATGTTTTTAAAAATAGAAATGACTTTGTTTTAAATAGCCATTATAATAAGGTAAATACAAGACAAAAGAATGTGAGCCTATTTCTAGATTAAAAATAACTGGTAACTCAACTAAATTTATGGGGCCTAAAATTTATGTTACCGCAAAATGTAAGTCAGAGTACTACGGAAGCGATGTTTAAAATGAAGTTGAACAACTTTCTAAAAGAAAAATGTTTTTATTTTTTAGATTAATATTTTAGTTTTTAATTAATAGACCTAGGTTAACATGACTACCTATACAATAAATATTGACTTAATCATGACTGCACATTTCTGTCTCGAAGTTAGAACCAGTTTTTTAAACCAGGTTTGGTTTACTATAACTCACTTGATTTATATTCTTGTTTTATAATATTTTACTAAATTTCTTGGATAATATTAAAACATTAATTCTGCTAACATATAGATATTAAACAAACGCTTTTTTGTCTAATCTTTTATTTATTTTTTATTGGCTTAATAGTCTAGAGGAAATTGATGTGGTATTTGCACAGATAAACTTCTCACGAAATTGCTATTAATAATCGTGACAAAAAAATGAGGAGAATATAACGGAAATTTTCTATATAGATTTAAACGAAAGATAATTGCGATAACAACGGTTTTTCCACAGACTGGCGGCATTTGGATATAATATAATACTTATTTTGTCAATAAGTATTGCCAAATAAAATTCCAATAACTTTATTAAATAAATATTAAAACCAACTGTAACAATATTTGGTAAGCTTCATGAAAATATTACGTTGAAATCATGTACCTACATACATTAAGAATTTTGTCAAATTAACAAAACAATTGCCTGGAAAATGTAATTCTATCGTAACATTACAATGGCTACTCCAACATGCAATTTGTAGAATTGCAGTAGTTGTAAATGTAACATTACACGAAATTACGTTAAGCTTCCACATAATATAAACTTGTAGGGATGTTACCTACCCACAGAAAATGTATAATTAAAAAAAATCTACGTTAAACTTGCATAAAGATGTGATGTGAAATTACAAATAAATTACACTAAACTTTCAGAAAAGTAAAATTGCAGTGAAATTACATAAAACTAGCAGAACCACGACAGTAGTTTAAATGTGTAAATTACAGAAAAATTGCGTTAAATTTACAGATAATATACAATTACAGAGTATATTTAACTTAAAGAAAATTAATAATTACAGAAATATTCATAAACTTGCAGGAAAATAATAGTAATTAAATATGTAAAGTTACATAAGTAAGTATATTAAACTTGACATTTTACAACTGTAAAATTACGGATAAATTACATTGAGTGTACAGAAAAAGAAATGGTATTTACAGAAAATTAAATGAAACTTACAGAACCATTACTAGTTTAAATTACCGGAAAGTTATAAGAAATTTGAAAAAATGTAGAATTAGAATACTTACATAAAAATGGCATAGTTGCAAAAGTAATATATAAAAATTACATTAAACTTACAAATAATGTAAAATTACATGCATTAATTTGAAAGGAAATATACAATTACAGAATTACAATGAACTTAGTAAAATGATAGCTATAAATGTAAATTATGGATAAATTACAATTACTTACAGAAAATGAAAAGGTACTTACTTAATTACAGAAATGACAAATTAAACTTGAAACATGACAATAGTTTAAAGGAAAATTGTAGGGACTTAACCATAAAATTACAAAGAAAATGTATACTTACTTTCAGAAATATTACAATAAGATTGTAAAAAAAATAAGTACCTACCTAGTTTTAAATGTAAAGTTACTGGTAAATTACATTTACGATCTAAAGAAAATGTAAAGGTAACTGCATATATATTACATTAAACTTAAAGAAAATGTACAATTACAGAAACATTACAATTAATTCGTATAAAATGAAGTACCTAGTTGAAAATGTGTATTTACAGAAGCGTTACATTTTCAACTGGACTTAAAAGAAACATAGAAATGTAATAATATAAACTGTCATAAAAATGAGGTACCTAAATTTAAATTACAGATGTATAATTAAAGAAATATTACAATGTAAAGGTAAAAATGCAGAAAACTATATTACAGTTGCGGAAAATGTTTAAGTAGTTAGTTTAAGAAAATTACATTAACTTGCAGAAGCAACCAACAGTTTAAATGTAAAATTACAGATACGTTACGGAGCTTAAAAAAATGTATAAATACAGAAATATTACAATAAATTTGCATATAAATGACAGTTTTTCAAATTGTAAATGTAAAATTGCAGGTAATTCACGTTAGACTTGCAGAAAATGTAATATAACGGAAACTTTACAATAAACTTATATGAAAGATAGCACAGCTTACAAGAACATCTTTAAGCTGTGCTTTTTTCGAGTTTATTTGTAAGATCCACTAAATTTGTATCAGTTAAGGTTACGGCATCACCTCCTGTCTTTAAGGCTTCATGCAAAGGCAATTATCTCATTTCAGCCAAAACGTCTTGTGCAGCATTTACAATAGGTGAAATGTTTAATCAGGATTACATATAAACTGCAATACAACACCGAGACCGAACTGTATTAGATCATTGTTCGCCGCCACTAGACTCCGCACCACAGAAGTGGTTTCTAGTTTGGCGTGCAACGTCGGGCTTTATGTTCATGTGAGGTTTAGCATGACCAGTACAAGGAGCTCTTTAGAGCCCTTCTAACCGGATAACGTTGCAGTATTACCTGCCGGCTACGTTCTGGTTACGTCTAGATGCGAGGTGGGTGGTGGAAGAACACGATATGAGGGATAAATACGTTGTTAGGAAAAACTGGAGCCGGGATAAGATTTTGTAAGACGATACTCTCTAGGAATCGTTGTTTTTTATATTGTATTTACAAAGTATGGTCAGGGTTCTAATCTATCTACCGAGTGGTGTTCAAATTCTATTTATAGAATGTTTTCATTAAACCAGATTAGTACATTTTGTTAGATTATTTTTTTTATTTTAGATAATTATTAATACAACATTTGTTGTGTAATCCAGTAGTGACAATAAAGATTATTTTTTACGTGACGTGTTTCAAGGCTAAACCAACATAGAGGTTACAATACATTTACAATACAGTAAAAATAATTTCAAAAGCTAATAACGAGGAGGTAACCACTGGGATCAAAATTGTGATAAGATTTCGCAAAACAAAGTTTTCCGATAGATTTCGCGGAATTCCGAGTAATTTCAAGGAATTTCCAAGGATTTCGCATTTTAAAAAGATTACCTCGAAAATTACTATATTTAATTAGGTTATGTGTAAAAGGTTGGGAAGAAATCACATATTCCAAAATATGATGGCCTATATCAACTTACCTTAGTCAAAAATTTTAGTTTCCGCGACACAGGTTGTTGAACTTTTTTAGCTTTTTCTCAATAACCATAAAATAAATTGTAGTTAATACATAATACTTGTGGTAGTAGTGGATTTTCTGGCACGAGAAATTGAAATATTGCTTCTAATTTGCCTACTGTACTTCACATGCATTTAAATTGTCATAATTTTTTTTGTACACAGGTGTATTGATTTTTTAATCAACTATTCTTACCCTTTGACCTTCTTTTTCTTAAAAAAAAAATGTTTTGAACAACCGTTTTTGGATAGAATTTTAAGATTTTATTTCGTAAACATAAACCCATTGTCTTCTTTACTTCATCATACTTTATTCTGTACTGAATGTAGAGGCAAGTTATGACAATTTAAATGTTGGTATGTGAAGTTCTGTAGGTTGACAGCAAATCCTCAGACATATTTAAATTTCTTGTGCCAGAAAATTCCTCTGTATCAAATTTTATTACTACTACTTTTATTTACTACAATTTATATATATTGAGAAATAACTGAAGGAAAAACTAAAATAAAATTGTAATTGTAATTTCAACAGGAGCGAAATTTTTACCAAAGCGACTTAATTTAGATCAACAAATTTTGGTTCTCGGAGACATTCTTCGTCAAAAAACTAATTTTGAAACTGCGGGAACTCGAAAATTCAACCAGATCTGAACTATTTCTGCATTTTTAGGATTGCTTGATCAGGTGGCCTGCTTTAAGTTGAAAATTATTTGAAATTAAATATCGACATCAATGTCAAAAGTGACTAGCCTGTCAATGAATTTAAACATGATAACGACCTACTTAATTAATAAAAAAATTTACCCTTCATGTAATCGATTTTTATATATTTTCAGGTATTAACAATATTGTGTGAAACTAACTACTTACTCTGCGAACTAAAGCCCCGACGTTGAATTACACCCACAATATCTACCCATATATTTAAAAAAAAAGGTTTACATGTTTGCGTATTTGATATTCTCGCTAAAGTTCTAACAATTTTATTTTGCGCTATGAACACATCATTACTTATAGTAGAATTGGCCCAAAACACACGCCATATCTCAGAATAGATTCCACTCTGGCATAATAATAAATGTGAACCAGTTGATCCTCTGTAAGTACAGATAGAAGGTTGATAAAAACAAATTTTAATTTATTTTATTCAACTTTGATGCCTAAGATTCACAGTGACACTTTTTGTCCAAAGACATTCCTAAGAACATTTGTGTGTGTACTAGGAATAGATCCATTCCCAACCCGAATCGATAGATCCTCCACCTCTGTCTGGTAATTATGCACACGCAAAATTTTTATCTTATCAGCATTAAAAAGGTCATGGGAACCAAGATAATCAACAATGTCATTTAGAACATTTCCTTTCCAAAACCTCTCTATTAGACACAATCAATGATATCATCTGCATATACCGTAAGATGGCAGTCAGACACAACAAGAGTTCAATTCGTTCACATAAATTATAAACAACACAAGACCCAGAGCGGATCCCTGAGGTACTCTCTTATCAATACTTAAATAATCAGGTTTAAATTCATGAATTCGTTTTTCTACATCTTGTTTTATGGACACATAGTGGTGCCTATTTCCCAGAAAAAGCCAACCAGTCCAGGGATAAACCTCTGATGCCATATATTTCAAGAATCTCATACAGTTTACTATGGTTAACGCAATCAAAGGCTTTACTCAAATCACAGAACACCGCTGCTGGTCGTTCACCCGCATAAATTTTCTGTATTAAATCATCATAAAATTCAAACATTGCTGAAGTGATGAATTTCTGAGGACGAAATCCATGTTGATTAGATTTTATAATCTTATTCTTGTCCAAGAAAAGCTGCAGACGTTCCAGAAAAGCGTATTCGAAAATACCTTTCTAATACAGTAAAAAATGTTACAAAAGTTAATAATAAAAAATATATGGCTATATATTGTGGGTGTAATTCAACGCTGGTCGGGGCTTCAGTCCGCAGAGTAGTTAGTTTCACACAACATTGTTAATACCTAAAAATATATATTTAAAAAAGGAATTGGTGGATAGGGGCATTAATTAAAAAATTAACATCGAAGTGCAGTCAATAAAATGAAACAAAAAACATTAAAATTTGAAGACAAACCGTCTTCCAGTAGTTTCAAACAACTGTGAAACACGAATAAGTATAATAACGTCGACAAATATGCAAGGTGGACAGTATTGTCAGTCTTTACGGGTACATTTACTCCAGATGACGCGATTTCTCAGGATTTCGCGTGATTCTTTGTGATTTCGTAGGATTTTTCCAGATTTTGCAAGATGTGTGACAAGATTTCCATGATTGGTTATCCCCTCGGAAGATCCATTACAATAGAAATGTAATATTTATTGTGCCAGTTAATATTTACTTAAATATTATCCCTTCTTATATTTATAAGACCTCTTTCCCTAACAATATTCTTGTTTTGTCTTGGTATTGTTTTGTCTTCTTTGCGAAACCAGGGCAAGATGAACAAAAAACAAGACAACATACCAATACTACAGGTAATCAGCATCCTGAACGCCAGGTTCTGCTTATTTTCTTCCACAATTATCGTATTTTTACAATTTCACTGATTTAATGGCATGCCTATAATTCTCGTATCCTTATTTTCCTCCGCCCCCTTAAATCGCGATTTTCGATAAAAACATATTACACCCCTCATCGCGGGCCACGGCCTTTTGAACATCATTAAATTCTGCCTTCAAAAACATTATTCCACCGCCGCACCGGCCCTTTTTATGCCCCTCGTTCGGGTCGTAAATTTTATTGATTCGACCCTCCTCAATGCAAAACTAATTAGATGGGTAATTTCGGGACAGACTCTCGGATAGAATTTAATAAAGGAGTCGGGTTTCCTCAAACCGTAGGATAATAAGAAATTTATCTGATATTAATTGCGCACCGGATCCAGAACCACCACCTCAGATCCTCCCTTTATTTGTTTCTAATAAAATATCTGGAACGGTCGCGGATTGAAAGACCCCTGCGTTTCTTTCAGTGAGAAAGTATTTGATTGCACCAGAAGTTCTAGGCTTCCTAAATAGGCTTTATTGGGTGCTTCTATTCACCCAGTTCTTGTTTATGATTGCTCCTAAATTTACTTTAAATGTATGTTCTTTCAATAAATGGCATAACAGATTACACAGATCGATTCGATCAATTAATTTACAGTGGTACATTTTAATTAACGGTGATTCAGTCACGTTTTTGTGTTTAAATACAGACAGTAATAAAAAAACTCTCGTGCCATCAACAAAAAACAGTCCGAGACATACCTATTCAGTGATGAAACAATCCGGCAATCTAAGTCTTGACTTACCGTGTTTAGGTCAATAACCTTGATTTTAATATCTACTCAATGGCAAGCGCTGCAGAGCCGCAGAACCGGTAAATAATAACAGAAACAAAGAAAAAATAAATTTACATTTTTATAAACATCCGGTGTAATCAATATGAAATCATGAGGATTTTATAATAAATGGCCAACTGCAGCAACCAGTGCCGACATCGGATAGGCTGTAATCGGCACACTCGGCACAATAGTTGGCAGTTCAAATTCCCGTTTAATATGTTACCGGCGGAAGAACAGATGCACGCGGCCCCACCTCTCTCCCTTCTGCATCCATCAGTTATAATTTTAGCGTGGTAGAAGTTAGTGAATTTCGTGTGTTTTTGTAGCTAGTGTAGTTTACAATTGTTAATAAGCATTTTGCTATTTGCCTAAATAAAAATGCGATTCAAGTTGGTTAATGAAGAAATAATAATGGTGAGAGAGCGCGGTTGTCCTTTGCTTATTTGGGAATATCAACCTACAAGCTCAACTTGACTCTGCTTTCAAGAACATAACGAAAAGGTGACAAAAAATAAGTATGTGTTTAATATTTTAACCAAAATTATTTGCTGTATAAAATTTTGGGGAGATTTTGAACTCGCATTACGAGGGCATGATGAATGAATTTTATGTTAGAACTTGGCAAAACGTTTAATGAATACTTTAAAAATGCAACAATTTTTAAAGGACCTCAAAGAATGCAAAATGCGTACATTTTAGATTTCAAACAAGAAGTTAAAAAGTTAAAATTAATGATATTATGACTGAATTACCCTGTATAAGAAAAGTAAATATTTATGTGGGAAGTTTGGGCATGGGTGTTCAAATCTGACATCTGAAAATTCTGTTAACATGCTGTGACCGACGCCATGGGAGCTAGGTACATACTGCAGGTGTTAGTTTGGCCAATTGATGCTCTCCGTCAAAGCATAAATTATCTTTCTATTGCTGACATCTGAAAATGTATACGTATTATTGAACATATAAATATTTTAACAAACAAAACTTTATTATTAATTAAAAATACATATATTGATATCTGTAATTCATAAATGTTGTCTTGTTAATACATCTATTATAAATGTATTATCTTTCAGGATCCTTGAGGAAGTGAAAAAGCGAAATATTTTTATACGCATTAACTTTACAATCATCGACTGAACAGTAAGATTAACTCACTCGAAACTTATCGAGCGCACCCAGTACAACCATATCACAGGACATTGAGTATCAAACTGATCTAACAAATGGCCAATGATCGGCCATCGATGGTCAGTTGGTGGACAAGGGGAAGTGGGTTGACAGAGGGGATACTGGGTGGTGGGGATGGAGAGAGGACCAACTCGTATATTTAAGCTGTGCCCGAAGCGTCTAATGAATGTTCGAGCATGTAGCATCAAGTTAGGTCTTTATTAAAAACGGAGGAATATGGAAATGAATTTCGTCATAAAGAAATTAATATAGCCTTTGATTAAATTTATTATTTGCATCCGCACATAGCGCATCCATTATTCATTGTTAAGCTCCTGCTTTGAATATTAATTTATTACAGAATCTCTTAAGACGTCGCCAGATTCAGTCTTTTATCTTTAAATTTTTCAAGACGAACGAGAGGAAATATTAATAGTGACGTGTCAGGTAAAGGTAACAGGTTATCAATTTTTTAGATATCCTTGCAAATGGTTTTATTTTACCAGTTTTACCTCATCTTTTTAATTATGTCATTATTAATACTCAGAAACCAGTCGTTACTCATTTAGTTGTAAGTCGCGCATAGCAGGCTGCCTATATTCTCGATTACAAGCTAGCAGTGTTGATGAATGTTTAACCAGATCTGGATCTTTCAGCAATTTGTAGAGAAAACAGATGTAGTTTTGAGGAGTGTCAAATCTGGAGTATTTCAAACCATCTCATAGAGAATTTCAATAAAATGAGAAACTGAATAACTATGCTTATGGTAGTGATATATTTGTTTCACTAATTCTCAGGTTGTATGCATCAGATAGGAATGCTCGATTTCTATTGGTAATCATGTCGTGACAGATCTCACCACGCGCACACTCTAGTTACCAAAGGCGTGTACGTGGGAAAATTTTGGGTATATCTTTCCTCTAGTTGGTAAACTATGTATGCAGTGTATTACGCGTTTTAAATTGTGATATCCTTGGAGTGCGCAACAGGTGGGTGTAAGTGGGTGGTAGTAGGTCATCGTCAGCTAAAGGCGGGTATTAATTTGTGTCAAATACCTCGTAAGGTAACACCGATCATATTACGTTACGGTGGAGACGGAGAATTGTTGCATGGTACGTGTAACCAATTTGACACTTGTCAATAGGGGACAGACCGTCAGTTGTCGCTTTTTAGTCGTCGCATCAAAGGGAGCTAACGGTACACTCTGCCACGAGATGAGACTGGTTGCTGTTCTAGCTGTAACGTTGCCTGTTGCGTTCGTGATGTTGTCTACATTCGTTGTTAAGTTACGGAGCATTGCCGCAAGTGGATACCCGCCTTAAGAGGGCAGCATTTTACGGATGAATGTAAACTTTTTAAAGTAAACTATTAAAGTGCTAGATTCACTCAACGACAACTTGTTTTTGATAATTTTGTGTTCTTTGAAACCTTCTTAAGTGGCACGTCTATGGAATCTTGTTTCTTGCAATCCTCACATCCCATGCTCATCTAATTGCTGTGGTATTTAGATCTATTTCTCAGTTTTTGCGTGACGTGATGCTTTGCCGTCTCACGCCAAATGCTACCTTGATTTTTTGTATATAACATCTGTGTGACGTTACCAGACTTATCCCGCACGGTTGCCAGACATCCCTACGGGCGGATTTAGCTTTCTAACAAGCGTGTTATTCGGTAATTACCGTGTTAGGGCCGTGACGTGTACGTGAAGTTAATGGATGCTATCGCACAGCCTGCTAGATGTGTCGCTTGTTTAATTGAACCTGAGGTCAGGCGTCCGGCAAAGTCGCCAGTTATTGTTTAACGTTTCGTCGTTCTCATTGAATAAGCAGCTCGTTTGTAGGCGACGTTTATGGGATATGTCTTATTCCAGAGGTTACTGCGACTGTATCATGCGAAATTATGTAAATTGAGAGAAATACGTCGTGCATGCAGTTGTTACTGAATAAATTTTAGGATTTGTCAGCGGCGTATTTAGGAGGGGGGAGAAGGAACAAAATTGTCGAAGTTGTAGGTAATTTAGGAAATTGTCGAAAGATAGGCTTAGTTGCCATCTTTTTTTTAAGTAGTTGTTTCTGTAATTGTGTGTATTAACTTTTATTTCGAGGAATATTCTTGTTGACATATGAAAATGTCGTTTTCTTTTAATTAAAATCGACTAACTTGAACTTGTGATTGTGGATAAAACGTTGTACCGCACTCGTGTTTTAGTCGCGTTTTATTCACTTCAGAGAATTAGACGTTAACCATTATTGCATGAATAAAAATCTGTCTAAAACATTCTCACAATAGAAAACTTTTTCTATGCCTATACCTAATTCATTATTTTCACATTGGTAACATTTGGTATCGCTTTTTATCGCTTTAGATATGTTTACTCTTCTCACTATCGACCTCTCCACCGGTAACAGTCGAGCGCGTTGACTTGTAGATTAACGGGAAGGTAGAAGTAAACAATTCCTCATCTATATTGTCTATAGAAGGGGTGGCGGACCGTTGTTGACTCGATAGTTTCGAGTTGAGAGCAGGCAGCTCAAAAAACGCTTTTCCAAATTCTCTAAGCGGCGGCAATTGGATCTGTGTGGGCGTGCAAACAAGGTGAACTGCCCGAACCTGAGCTTATTTATAAAGGGCTGCTTTTGTTTTAATTAATAGGGCACCCGGAGGCGGAAACGTAAACAAATTTTCGACAAAAAGTAGACTGCCGTTAATGTACCGTGTTAATTTGTTATGGTAGAAAATTACAGAACATCGATTGTCTTATTGGTGATGGTATATAGGCACTAGATGGCGCGTAGAATACGATGATGGCATTAGTTTTATACAGGTTTGCAGATAATCGATTTAATTTCGATTTTTTGGTAGTCAACCGAAAAATTTTCATTTAGTCAAAAACGCCTATGAAAAGTCTCCAAATTTCAATGTTTTGTCATGCAAAATGCGTATAGCGTTGAGTCAAATTTTACACACGCAACAACCGCATGGATAGATGCCAAAACGTAGTGACAGAAACTGTCACAGCAAGTATGAGTATTTTTGTAGGAATTTTATTATAAATACCTTACACCATGAGGTGCATTGAACTTGAGTACGTATATGCAATAATGCTATAGTTTTGTTGAAAATAATGGAATTGTGAGATTATTAGCTGCTCGCGTGCGCTGAGCTTTATCCGGCATGTATACTCTGAAAATATGTGAAATATTTATTGTTTTTTAAATTGTATAATAAGACTATTCCCGGAAATAATACAAGTGATAGGGGACAGTCCCTACGAGCAGAAAACTAAATTTATGAACACGTCACATGTCCTTGACTCTACTGGAATCTCGTTGTCACAACACATATCTCGCTGCTGTGCTGCGATTGTCGCACCTGTATTTCGTAAACTAAAATTTTGAACTAAGGTAACTGGATTTAGGTGTTTTTTCCAACCTTTTAAAGACACCCGGTATACAGAGTGTTTGTAAATGAAGGAGCAAAAATGCGACCAGAAGTTCGGCGAAGTTTGATAAAATCATTTTTCAACAAAGCACAAAGATTTTTTTAAATATTTTCAGGTATTAACAATATTGTGTGAAACTAACTACTCTGTGGGCAAAGATGTTATCAAAGCAGGCCGATCTTTTTCAAATTTTACACGTCTCTATAATTTACTCTTCTGAACAATTTTGCTGTATTTTCAGTAAAAAGACACTTTTCAATATTTCAAAAAAGATTATATAGGTATACCTTTTCTAGATATAACAAGTATGAGAATTTCAATAGTCAGATGGATACACTAAGCAGCCAAAAAGTTCTGCCTTTTAAAAGAAACATGAAGTGCCATAAGTGGCGCCTCTACTAGTGACGTAAAAATTAGAAACAAATATGAAATTCTCTCCCTCAAAAACCCCTAATTTTATGTAAATATTTGGATTTTTCAGAAGTTATCTACAAATATCGAAAATAAAATTTTAACTTTGACACTGTATTTTTTTATTATGCGACTTGGTGTCCCAACTAACATTTGAGCCTAATAGACTACTACACAAGAAAAATTCTAAATCCTAAATTGATCAAGATTTACTACTTTCTTCCATAAAAATAGTCTTCAATGTATACAAAATCTAATAATACCAAAATTTTAGTAAAAAATTTGTTAACTAAGAGTAATAGGTATAACGACTTCCAAGTAAAATGAAATATATGTCAATTTATATAGTTAGAAATTACATATTGTTTACCTATTGTATGTTTTCAAATGCTAACATTCCAATAACGTGTAAGACGAAATTATAATTTACTTAATTTTGCCTTGAAATCTGTCTTCAATATCCAAGGATATTTTAAATTATTACAATAGGTAAATATTTACATATTTATTACGAAATTGTAAAACTTGTTTTGTCTTCAACTAGTAGTTAAAAATAAGGTAATAACTCTTGCCCTCTTAAATCCTTTAATTGTTCTATTTTTAATACAATATAAACCTATTTTCAATTTTGTTGATAACTTCTAAAGAATATTTGACAATTTCAATTAACCTAATAGAAATATTGTTCTATATTATGATAAAAATTTGCTTGTTAATAATACTTCGACGTCTTATAAAGGTCTTTTAGGGAACACGCTTCCTGTTATATCTATTCCGACAGATCTTCATGTAATAGCGTGTAGAAATTATTTTATGTTTTGGCGATCTGCAGTGAAAACCAAGGCCTACACAATATTACAAAGTTGTAAAAAACGAATTTAAGCCATCACTGCATATTATGTAAATCAATCTAATGATAATATATCGATGAACACTTCATATATAAGTATTCTTATGACTGTAATCGTGTCAGATGAATTCAGTAGTGCACGTGTATTGAAATTCGAATTGATTTCCATTCGAAAATATTTATTTTGTTTTTGTTATTGCGCATACATGATATTGGCTTTAATTTGAATTTTCAATCACAAATAAATCCAAGAGCAGAATTTTATATGTAGGTACCTAGTAATAATTTAATTGGTAATAAATTACCATAAAATATCTTCATTTGGAGGAAATTTCAACCACAAAGTTAATATTTTTCTGTGACGTCAACATTGGGATAGGCAATCTGCCCTATAGGTTAAAACTTACAGACAAATTGACTTCAAAGTTGATTTTATTTGAGCGGCCATGTTGTAATAAACACTAAATGTTTTGTTCATTATTTCTAATTGATTACTCATTAAAATTATGTTAATACAGATAATATTAGTTAATACATTTGTGACGAAAGATTATTAAACACATTTTATCACGAAGTACATTCAGTTTTTATTTTAGGCTATTCTTCAGCATAGTAATATTATTAAAAATAATAGTAAAAGTATATATTTATAAGGCGCGTTATTTTTATAAAAGTTTGGTCGTGACCTCGGTCATGACATTATACAAAAAAATTCCCTGGGTTGTACAATTTGATGAGTGGAAACCAAAAATACAGCGTTTATTATATTAAAATCTAAATATCTATAAATACTAACTCCTACTCTACTTGTAGCTTAGTAGCCTGACTTATAGTCTTTCTTTTTCTTCCTATCCCTGTTCGCTATTAGAATGTATAAAATCAAACATAGAAGTAATGTTGTCTCTCTCTGGCAAAAGTATGTCAGAAAAAGGGCATAATTAGGGTATATTGAGGTAATAATGTCTTTTATATTTTGAAATTTTAACATAAAATTGGTCCGTATTTCTTTTAGGTCCAATTATCTTATTGGAATAAAATTCTTGCCGACCAATTATTAACTTCCATATTACTTTAGTTTTTTCCCCACATAAGGAAAAAGGCCAACGAATATAGGTAAACTTTCCTTATACGGAATTGGTCATGAAAAGTTTTTGACCAATTCAGAGGTCAAGTTAACGTAATTTTAACTTTAATTGTTTGTTGGGATATAGCTATGTTAGGTTAAATCGATATATTTTCACCTAAGGAATTTGTGGTCTCATTTTTGCTACTTTATTTAAAACACCCTGTTTGCGTCCCTAGTAATTTTCGAGATAATTTTTATTAAATACGAAGTCCTTGGAAATTCCTTGAATTTGCCCCAAATTCCACAAAATCCTTTTTCTCTATTTTGCGAAATTTTGTCACAATTTTGATCCCGGTTAGATATTTAAAAAAATATATTATGACAATCAAAATTTCCAAATTTTGAAGTTGACCCGCTGGTTTGCTTCCAGGAAACCAAATATTGCTTTTAGTAAACGGAACCTTATATGCAAATAATTCCCTAAACAGTTCGGCAAACAATCATCCCGATGTAGTTAACAATGGAGAAATATTCATTATTTAAGCCGGGGGGGAGTTTTAATTTCGGTGCCCACAGGAGCATTAAAGTCCTCGGGTGTGAATATATGATTGGGTTAATCTTTTTTTTATTTCGGAAATACCCGGGTCCCCCGTTTTCGAATATGCGCATATTCTACGGAATAATTTTGTTATATGCAAATGAATACGGATATAAATAAACCGGTTGCCGATATTTCTGCGTGCGAATATCGAAATAAAAATTCTCGACGATGTACTTGTAGACCACTCAGGCAGATAAAAATAGAGTGGGCGTATTTTTGTCTGAAATGGAGATTTTATGCTAACGTTCGGTTTCAGCAGAACTATATTTGAAATGTCGCTAAAAATGAGAATTTATTTGCCAGTTTTTAAAGCAAAATATAGTTTAACGTGCATTAAGTATATGTGGTCTGTCTGATGTCATCTTTGTTTACATTATTAAAATCCGAATAATTCCCTTTGAGTAATTTTATAACTATACGTCATCAACAACCCTTAGTAGCTGCTTTAGACTGATATTATTAATATAATATCATATAATAAATTAAAATTGAATGTCATATTGTATACAGGGGACTCTAACATGAGATTAGTTCTAGCAGATTGGCTGTAAAATGGCATACCTATGAGATCTAATCAAAGAATGTGGTACCAATGTGCGATAAAATATAGGGGTCGTATTATGCAAAAAATTGTGTAAAAAGTGGAGTATATAAATCTCCTCTTCGTTAAATAATGAAAGTTAAACCTAGATATTAATAAATTGTTGTCAAAACTTTGTACCGGAGAAACCCCATCAGATTTAAATGAGTGATATTTAAGAAATTTTCTTTGAACCTCAATACTATTGATGTGACAGGTATAATAAGGATTCCAGTTTAAAGAAGAGTATTCCAGCTTGGATCTGACGAAAGCGCAATATCGAGCGTAATATAGTAATTTTAATGTGTTGGGGTCTGTAAATGATTAACTATTTCTAATAATAAATTTTAATGCTTTTGAGGGTTTCTTGACAATATATTCAATATGTTACGAGAAGCTTAAAGTACTATCAAATATAAAATCCTTTGTATAACTGTGACGACTAAGTATTCCCGAAGTAATATTATGGTAATCATATACATGATTGGATTTACGAGTGTAGGTGGTAACTTTGCATTTAACATTTAGGTTAAGTTTATTGTTAACAGACCAAGCTACAAGTGTATTTAACTCTACCTGAGGATTATGGGCCTGGTTTATTGAAGAAATGCAAGTAAATATTCTAACGTCATCAGCATACAAAAGCTTATCACAATTCAATATACCGTCAAGGTAATTTATGAATAGAAGAAATAGTAGCGGACCCAAGTTCGAACCCTGCGGAACTCTCGATGCAACTACAAAAGTCTTAGATTTAAAACCATTAAATGTAACATATTGCATCTTATTGTAAAGGTAAGAACGAAAAATCAGCAATGTGCAAAAAACCAAATGTGTTGAGTTTCTGCAGTTAAACTCAGTGATGTATCATGTCCAAAGATAGACTGTTAACGTCAAAATATAAGGATATACTAAACCGAGGACTGAACATATTCAATTGTTGTTGCTGTTGGTTCTACAAGGTTTAATGTCTAAAAAATAGTTTCTGGCTAACTATTAATATAAAAATTTTCTAATGAAAATTTGTCAAGAATTTTTAAAATTTTCTACTATTAATGGTATTTTAATTGTTTGATAAAGACTTAATATACACGGACAATAAAATGTTGTGTTGTAATTATTTGTGAAAATCTTTAATTAAAATATTTTGTTTCCTTTTCATTTCAGAAAAATTAACAATATATTTATATAAATTTTATTTTATCTGAAGAGGGAACTCCAGTTCCTGAAACCTACTAACAGTGTTACAAATTTGAGTTGTTTTCTTGTAAATTTTTTTATTTCGGATCGATGTTCCGGAAGTTTTACTAGTTTCAAAAAACTCCTTTCATATTTAAGGTCAATTATTGATCTTTAGGAAATATTAAGAAATTATAGGTATACAATGTAACTTAAAGTAATAATAATAATATATCTGCCCCTCTTATTATGCAGGCCGCATTTGCGCCCAGGAATCCCCATTTAGTGCAGGAATGAGGAAAACCTAGAAAACTTCATTAATTTCGGGGATGGTCAATTGTCGACCGGTATCAATCTCTCATATTGACCCAATCCAACATTTTTGCATCCTACCACACCCACAGAAAGGGTGCCAATCCTTTTCGCAAATATAGATGGTCTACGTGGCCACCTCGATTCTAGTAGGTGACGCCTTAAATCGCCCGACCGACAAAGTGGGTGTAAATTTTTTCAAGCGTAATATTAATTATTTTTTAAATCAAATAAATTCAACACGTGTTGGCACCTTTAAACCAATTCTCTAAAACTGACGAAGTGTCAGAGAGCTTAACTGCGTAGCAGTTTCCTTTTTTATGACTTTACAATATGTTATTGACTGTTCCGTTTGGCGCAAGGGCTTATTTAATTAATCTTTATTATTTTTTGAGAAGTGTGGCAAAAACTCAATAAAACTAAAGAATTTACAATATGTTATTTTAAAGTTTTAGTGTCAGTGAATGAGTGATGGATTAGGATATACCTTCCCACCTACCCTCCCTTAAATTATTTGTTGGTATTTATAGTTAACTGTATAAATGAGAAAAGCGTTGTTTCGACCCCTTGCTATTATAATGAGATAAAATCTTATACACTAACCCATTGATAGTGCAGATATTGAACATTTAAAATAATTTGTCTGTAAAAGCACTCCTCCAAAAAGTCAATCAAGGTAATAGAAATGCATGAAGCTTCTTATACATATACTCCCAGAATCGTTTCCTTTCCAACTTTCACTTTTTAAGAAAAATTATTCAAATTTGCAATATCAAGGCTTCTCGGCAACCGACTTACAACCACTTACTTTTCCGAGGTCGCACAGCGTCGCTGCGTTCCTAATCAGCCGACGCCGCATCAGATATGAAGGCATCGGCTAATCAAAGACGCATTATTCATGTCGTCGGTACAATCAGATCCCATTGAAGGCCCTAACTTCGAAAGCCACACTTAGCGAACGATGAGAACCATTCATGATCGCAGTTGGCGGAGATTCAAAACGCCGGGAGGAACGTAGTTGGCGTATTGATTGGTTACGTTAGTTGTGGTCCTCCGGAAGGGACGGGCAGGGTCTGCAGGTTGCACGATAAAAATTGATATAAATCAAGGACGCGTTCATAGTTGAGTATATCGTACAGGGTGTCCTGAATTCTATAGCTAAATTATGTTTAAGGATAAAACTTATTAATTCTCAAAGATATGGCCACGAAATGCTTTGTACTTTGTAGTAAATTCATATTTTAATTTGCTTCTCTTATATTTATGTGAGACATAGTTAATGATACATTGGGTCAAATGGAGTGTTATTTTATAGAACTCTGCAGCTTTCTTGTATAAACGAATGGCTTTAATTTTAATAAAAATCTTCTAAAATCATGACTAAAACCATATACGATATTTAAGTACATCAAAATCACAACAATACATGAAATGTATTTTTTGTAGTATCTGGAATTTTCTTGTTAGCCTACTTTATTGTATAATACTTAAATTGTGAGTCTTGTGAAAATAATCATAGAGTGTGTCTAGATCTGACACAGCTGTACCATCTATTAGATCTACACGCATTAAAAAAAAAATAAACGCGGCCATTCCGGTAACCCGCACAGACATCTTTTATGAACTTTCGACTCGAGTTCAAAGCCGGACAGCTATGTGGCACTGTAATATGGAATTTATTAGTAATTAATGGTTTGTTTAGACAGCTTGAATCGTAATTGGGAATGTTGGAATAAATTGGATATTTTCCAAACAATGTGCCCTTCCCACGCAGTAGAATTTATCTTATTTTTCATTTATATGTTTGTTTACTTTATTTTCTTTGGATGCTATTACCGTAAACATACTCATTACGTTCTAGAGCGTAATGAGCAGGTATTACAGCTTATAAGGTTCGTTAATTTGTATCTACAATTTTTGTAATATACAGCTCTTTCGAAAAGTATCGAATAAATTCGTTATTTTTGAAATTGAGACGTTTTCGAAAAAATCCCCTGGCACGTCGATTTTGTTTAAAAAAAAAACACTTTTTGACATAGGACCCATATTTGTGACGTCATCGTTGTTCGAGATATGACGTCATCGACAATTTTTTTAAATAGCAACCCCCCCCATTTTGACCATGCCATTTGAAAGAGCGTATTATTCTACATATAAATCATGAAAAATTATGGTGTTATATGTTTGAAGATTTTAAAATTTAATTTTCACAATATCGTATCTGAAATTGAAAATAATAGAAAAGAAACTGGACGTATCGAGTATAATCCTCTATTTTGGAAAACGAAATGATGATATTAGATGCCAGTGATGAGCTGTGAAAACCGAATCACCCTGTATATGTCTAAATAAATTACGATTTCTTCATATAGACATGGGTCTAAAAATTCTTCCTAAAGAAGTTGTATTCATTTCAAGGGTTCACTCTGATGATGATTTTTTTCTAAATAAATCCGAAACCAGTTGAGAATCTATAAAATTTCGTAACTGGTTTAATTGTTATGTGCTCGATTTGTCATTATAAGCAAAATTTACAAATGTTTATCACATATCTACGTTACCACCTGGGGATGTAAAATTTGAAGAAACTTTTTTGTGCTTTGACATTTTTGGCTATAAATTGGAAAAATATGTTACACTTGGTTCATATTCAAATTTTACGAATTCATTGAATTTCGATATGAAAAGTACCATCACTCCACCTAGGAATTATCCGCTCTGATTAATGCCCTTGTTAGTGAAGATTTGTTGCGTCATTTAATCCAGTATTTACGATTTGACTTCAAGGAAATCAGTCCCATGTCACAATCTAGCCCAAGGCCTTACAGACGCAAAGTAGAGACGGTGTTTTCCCTAATGTTCGCGTGCTCCACGTATTTTCCATTATGATATTTATTTATGCGTAAGTTTATTCATTAGGGCATACCTAGTGTTTTATTCATGAATGGCGTGACGTAACGTAATCATTTACGGCATAGAGTTCCGGAAGATTGATGTCGGAATGGTAGCAATCTTCGGAAACACCTTGCCAAATGCCGATTTTTGGTCTAGCCATCACCTTTACTTTATCGTTACACAACTATAAAATACTCTGGAAAAGATCTAACGTAACATTAACAACCGATGGTAAACTACTGACAATAAACTTTGATACAACTTACTATTTACCTACCGTTTAGCTGCTATGTGTCTGGTGTTCCTCCACTTACTCAGTTAAAATCAAGTCAAGGTTATGAGAAAGAATATGGCCTAAAACAAAATTCAAATATTTGGGAGTTATTATTGACACAGACACTTATGTTGGGACAATCATATAACATATATAATAAACAAACTCATAACATATTTTATAGATTTACGTATTTTAAATTTGCATATTTATGTTATGTGATTTTATACTGGTATTTTATTTTTTTCTTTATACAATCCACCTCCTTCTCTGTCCAAAACAAGTGTTAATTCACTTGTTGAGTATTTTTGTTTATTTGCAGATGCGTATTGTTACTGTATTGTGAATATAAACATTACTTTTTTATTTTGTGTATGCCATCTATAGTTTTTCTTTAGTTTTTGGGTTTTTGCCACACTTCTGAAAAAATAATAGAGGTTAGTTAAATAAGCCCTTGCGCCAAACGGAACAGTCAAGGGTTATTTTTGAAACTATGTTTGCCTAACCAAAAATCTCACACTGAAAAAACAGATAAGTAAAAAATAACAAAAATCACATCACTATCGCGCACATCCGTATTATTGACGTTTCGAAAACCTCTCTGTTTCCGTTCTCAAAATCGTATTAAAAATGTTAAACGTATGTCAATTTTGACAGTTTAAAATTTGTTTATCTGCTTCCATAGAGATGTTAAATGATTTTTATTTTATTGTTACTTACTTCTTCTTGATACAACTGTAGCCAACAAGGATCGATATTCACTGAACAGTTTGACACACACTTATCTCCGTTCAACAAAATAATCGCGGTCTCTTTAATTTTCTTTTTGTTGCGTTATCTTCCTTCTCTAAAATTTTTGCCGAACCCCATTGAATTAAATGACCGTTTTCCCAAGCGTGTTCGCAAAATAACCCTTGACTGTTCCGTTTGGCGCAAGGGCTTATTTAATTAATCTCTATTATTTTTTCAGAAGTGTGGCAAAACCCAAAAAACTAAAGAAAAACTAAAACTATGCCACAAATAAATAGCTTTAGACAATATCCATCTATAGTTATCTACAGATTCGGAAATTGCGGATCTTTACAGAGAAAGTAGAAATTGCCGCTTCATCCCAGGGAAGGTACGAAGTTTAAGAGACGCGGCGACGTGGTAGGTAGGTATCTACAATATTTGGGTACTTGAAATGTCCTTTATTGTAGACTGCTCTACCTACATTTTCTGGAAACAACAGATTTTACGACCCGTGAGTCACCCTGCGTCACGTCAACTGCGCCTCAACGTTCGCCCGGCCTAACAATAAAATAAATTAGATAGGTTACGTGGTTAATAACTTTTAAGTAAGTACCTGTAAGTACCTACTTACAATGTAATATTATGATAAAGTAGCAGAACATAATGCTTTTAGTAAAATAAAAATGGCATTACAAAAGTAATTAAAAATTAAGCTGTGTCTAGAGGTGTTTTTTGATAAATTAAGCCATCTCATGCTTTTTTCTCCAAACCTCATGCTTCTTTGAAATTATTCTCATGCACTGAATTTTTCCCACCTGGCAACACTGCCTAATGCGAAGACGCTGTGGTGGAAGTATGCGTGTAGCATGACACAAATACACGCAAGCGGCAAAACACAATTCACCATCAAGATCCTCACTTTCCAAATCTGTATATGTAATGCGTAGGTAGTTAATAATGTTTTTATAGTTGTATTTTATTGAATTATGTTATTAATCTTATATTTATATCTATTAATTTTATACTTACTTACTTTAGAGTCCATTATCAATCTTACACAGATTGATATTTTGTACTATATTGTAACTTTTAAAATATTATCCATGAGTTCTATGAATCGCGGATTTTGTGTCATTTTGCTACTTAGTTTTCAGTATTAGTTTCGCAGTTGTTTTTTTTTTGCCACTCTTTATTGCTAATATATACTACTCACAAACACTCTTCTTAATGAACTACCGTACTAGCTTGAATTATTTTCCACTCTTAAAAACACACACAAAATCAGTAAAAGGCAGTTTTTGAAAATTATCTAATGCACGTACCTCGGCACACACTTAAAAATTTCTGGACTCTCTGATTTACATTTAAAAGGAAATTATTTCAAAATATGTATTAAGCTTCTAATTGCTAGCAAAATATGGACTGATTATGACATGTTAATTGCATGGTCTTGTTTAAAAGGTAATATTGGAAATGATTCGACGTATAGGTAGTATATTCTTAGGAAAATTTTGAAAAGTTTCCAATATTTGTTGTCGTATAACCGTTCTTTGATGACCTAGGTTAAGACGACTTACAGCAGAGAATTGAGTGTAAGTAGGTACTTTATAAGTTTGCTCTAATCATGTTTTTCAGCAACATCTAACATTAGGTATTAATCTATAAATTTAATAGTACAGCAATGTAAATTATTTAGAGACAACATTTGAACGAAAATAGTTCTCATTCCGCTGTAATTAAATTTGTTCGATAATTTAAAGTTTATATATACAGGTCCAATTATTGGTCGCTTTGGCTTTGAACATTTGTAAAGCATAGTTGGAGGTGAATTCGAATAACGTCCAGTGAATTATTTCGTTCGCAAATGCCACATTCAGTCAGAGCAAAACTCGTCATAATGAGAATTCACCAGGTAATTTTTTCAATCAAGTTTTGATTAATTGGAATTTTAATTTTATAACTTCATTCAAATAAGTTCGTTGCTTCGAAGGGATTATAAGTAGAGAACGTTTTCCAGAAAATTGATAAGAAACTTATGCAGACTTTGCATCACTCTTATTCAACCGTTTGCAATGCAGCAACTAGTATCCAGTTCAAGTTCAGTGTGGTTTATAGGGTATGACTAAGTAAAAAAATTTTAACCACGTGTTCAGGGAGGCCTAAAAGACAGTAAAAAAATTGTTCCAGAATTTTAGCTCGATATTTAACAAATGGGTCAAATCCCTCTTTTCCTTCGGAATGTCGACGCCCATGGTAAGCATCAACTGGTATGGCTTAAATCCATAGATAAAGCTTACATCTGTCAACAATGTCAATTGCCATGCGGTTGTTTTTTTGCAGCGTTTCTAAATGCAGAAACGACAAAATTAATATTCTTATTAGTAATAATATCTAATACTTAATCTAGATAGCTCCAATATTTTGCATTCGTTTTTCATTATTTCGTTACAAACTGGCAAATCTACATTTTTATTACAACCACGCACTACCGATAAAACACACTTCTCGTAGGTACAGTTAGATAAAATGCCTATTTATTATAATGAAATCGAAAGAAAGAAATAGGTAGGTATTAATGGATAATAGACACTTTTTAATGCACCCGCGGCAAGCTTGTCCCATAACCTAGAAAAACAAACCGGCGGATTATATTGTGGAAAAAATTCCTTTATTTAATGCCGCATCCACACTCTCGGCGTCGAGTATCGCTTTCGCTATGGCACTCTCGCCTGCTCTCGCCGAGATGTATCGACGAGAGCAGGCAAGAACACAAAACTATAACGTAAACACAGGAATTAAATTATGATATGGCACCGAATTTTACCGGTGTGTTGCTGGTTGCCTACTCTGTAAACGTCAAACGTGCGACGGACGCCGCACAGTGGTCGTAAAATAAGGATTTAATATAATATCGAACACAATTTTTTTTGCTTTATAAATAAGTTTGGAATTTTTTGAATGGCAATTCCGTTAATTCTTAATATTCTCTATCCCCTCTTAAAATATTTGTATCTAGTCATAGTTTTAACCCTGTATTTACGTTGTTATATTGAAAAACGTGTTATTGGAATAAAAAGTTAGCAGATATGATATGAGCGTTAGGGTTTTATTGCTACAGTCAATGAAATTAGATGGAGAAACAGTTCGCCGTCGCTTAAAAACGTACTTATTAGCTTGTAGAAGTGTTTTTGGGGAATCCATGTACAATTTGTTAGCATTGGAGATAGGCGTGAAAACTGCCAAAACAGGAGAAATTTAAATATTTGCTATAGTAGTACTGGCAACCTTAACAACGCTTATATGGGTTGAAAGACAATTTAAATGTGCACAAGATAGAGCAAATAAATACAGTGTTTTATTTGAAATAAAAAAATATACTTAGTTGTTTGAAATTCTCAAAATATAATGACAAGAATAAAACATTTGGTATTATATTTTTAAATTTACGAATATACTACATAATTTATGGCGAGTTTATAAAAAAGTCTTAACCCTAACTTAGTCCTAACTTAGCCTTAATCTTTATCTTAAGAAATTAAATGTACATATTTCCATGTGTACGTTTATAAAAGTCGTAACTTAGTCTTAGTCCTAAGGAGGTCTTAAGACCTGACCATGAAAGTTCCTATCTTTTAACTTCTTAGGACTAAGACTAAGACCAAATAAGTACGCATGCGCGAAAGTGCTGCATTTCCTTCTACATGCCTTCTACGGCGTCAGCGATTGGACGGGGCTTGTAGAGACAAAATAAAGGTTAAGTTACGACTAAATATTTATAAACATTGTCAAAACCTTAGGATTAAGACTAAGGTTAAGGTTAAAGCTAAGTTAGGATTAAGATTTTTTTATAAACTCTCCATTAACTACTACATAATTTAACGTCGTCTAAGTTCTTATTATCGCAAAATCTACACTACAGTGTGTAAAACAGAAAAAAAAAGTTCTGTATGGTTTGAAACAGTTTTAGGTTAGATCATAACGTTATTATTTTTCCTATACGTTATCAGTCTACGTATCAGTGATTTACACGTGCAAATTGTTCAAAGCCTTACGTTTTGAAAGTCCTTCCGAATATGAGTACCTATAAGGAGAAACAACACGCCGCATATTTATTAATGTAATAATCACAAGAGAAAATTTGATCTCGCTCCTCATTTCGTTTACAACTGACGAACCTCTCCACGCACTTTTAATCAACTCCGAAACAGTAAAAATCTAACTGAAAGAAAACCACCGGCAGAAGGTAATATTAATAACCCAACCAACTACTAGCCAAATCCTCACCCCCCCGTCGATCCAGATATAAAATTATTAGAGGGAATCAACGGACTAAGATCATCAGAGAATTAGGAATGGCTCCCGCGGGCCCGTACTACCTAAAAGACGAATCCGGCATCCTTAAATAGCTGGCAGGAAGGCGGGCATAAAAGAAATTCAATTTACTTATCTGTATCTAATGTAAATTGCGCTAAAGGGGATGGAGATGAAAAAGCAGAAAGAATCATCTGGAAAATAAAGGACCCGCTACTGGTGGGGTGTTTCTTTTGTGTATTTACATATTTTAGATGCCTGGTGATCACACTGTTGGCGGTGTCGTTTGTGTTTTTAAACGATTCTCTGGATTTTCCATGAATTAGGTATAAGACCAACCAGTGGCGTAACCACGGGAGGAGGGTGTTCAGAACCCCCCCCCCATGGGTTGGGTTAGTTGGGTCATATAGGTAATGTCTCCCTACAAACCTGCAATCACTCTATTCGCCAAGATTTAGCAACGCGGTCAGTGAACTAGATCTCCTACGGCAACCTTACATTGGGGTTCATCTGCATTAAATCATTTAAAAATTAAAGGATATGGATAAATATTTAGAAAAACACGACAAAAATAGGGACAATGGAGACCTCGGAAAAGGACCATCTCGCCACCAAAAAAAGCAATGCGCCTCTACAGCTATCGACCAACGTGGCAGACTGAGTATATTTGGCTAATAAAGGGTTCAAACAATTTTTCTGCAAGATGTCTAGTATGCAAAAAGGATTTTTCAATTAGTCACGGTGGCCTTAGTGATGTCAAACAGCACTCTAATACAAAAGAGCATAGAAGAAAATATTCAAGAAACTATCGATGTTACTGCAGCAGAGCTTGGGCAAATCTACCACTGCGTTAAGCATAGTCAATCTTACAATTCGTTAGATTGTGGGCTCAAACTTTTACCAAAAATTATAAAAGATTCTGAACTATTAAAAAAATATTGTCACAGAATTTGCCCCGCTCGCACCCAATTTGACAACTGTGGTATCGCGAAACGCTAGATTGCCCCGTTCGCCTCTACGCGTTTACTTATTTTAAGCAATTTGACCTTGAAAATTTCAAAGTTTTCGCCTGCGGCGCTAACCTCCCCCCCCCTCTTCAACTGATATAATAAAAAAATGTGTCCCGTATCTTAAAATTCAAAAGGTGGCAACCCTGCCTGCAACTAAGTTCTAATTTTATTTTTGTCATTTTTGTAACAAATATTGTTCGTACCTGTTTATTATTTACATGTTTATGATGAGATTTTTTTATTTACTTTTTATTGTTTCAATTTATTAAAAATTATTTTTTTTTATTAAAAAAATCTAGTCTGAAATACTTTGTTCACTGGTGACAGATCCAGCGATCTCGGTGGCTAGGATAAGCGGTTGATCCATAAAAGCTATTGCTCATGTTGCCTAGGTCTAGCATTGTGTTGCTGGAAAATGGAATTTTGGATAGTGTCATTACATGGAATGACATATAGCTCCACCACTTCATGTCGCCTCTAATGAAAATTAGTGGTAATCTGCTACCATAGCATCCCATACCATAACGCCTATTATATGATGGACACATGTCTTTTATAAGAAAATTAGGTATTTCATAATTTCTGCAAGTCACTTTGTTTTTTAACTTCCTGATATTATATTCCTGTGCATACATCGAACTCAGTAAGCTGAAGCAAGTTAAAATTGGACATTTGAAAATATTTTTTGCCTAAAATGAAGTTCTCAGTTTGTTATTTAGTCACGAAGCCCATAATTAAGAAATAATTGTGAGTGGGTTGTGTTAAACTGGTTTTTTTTTAGAAAAGTAGGCGTAGGGATCTTGAGAACGCCCTTAGGTAGGAGCTCATGTAGCGCACTTACTGCATCTTTAACGTATTTATCGTTGGCACACTAGTCCAAAGTGTACAACGCTTACGCAAATAAATAAAGTCAGCATTCTTTTCATTATACTTAAATAAAATCAAAATTTTAGTTAAAGTTTGACATCCTGTAACTCCCTTACGAAGCTTTAAATAAGTGTGAATTAGTATCAAGACAAGACTTGACAGCTTGAATTGCAAGAGAAGATTACAAAAATGTCTTGCGAATCAAAACAAGAAGTATTGAGAGCCTCACAAGTGTTTTGCAAAATTGCGAGACTTTTTCAAGACAAGACAAGTCATGACATTGTCCTGTTGTTTTTACAAGACAGGACAAGACTTTTTCAAGTTTTGCAATAGTTCTTGTCTCAGCCAATACTACTTTGAATCAAAACCCGTTGACATGACAATTACTAATTACACAGCGAACTTTCCGAATGGAAATGGGACGAGACCAATTACAAATGAAAGTTGACATCCATAACAAAACCTTGAATGATTTTTTTTAGTTAAGTGAGTTTTTACACGCATTTGAAGTTGTTGATTTTGGAACGCTGTCTAACAAGAAAAGATCATTGAAAATTTGATAAAATAATGCTTTTTTATTTTTATTATCCTGGAAGGTTGTGGTATCTTACTGTTTTTGAGGCTCCAGTTACAGATCTACGTAAATAATACAGATTTTGTTAAGGGCTCCTTTAACTCGATCTGAATACATCTGGAAAGAACATTTTGGATTACATAAAATGTATTATAAACTCATTGGCGCACCCAAGAAGGGGAACCTACACCATGCCCCCTTCAAGCTAACTAAAAACAAACTTGTTTCTCGTCTATGAAATCATAATATTCGGTCTATACAGGATGTCCCTAAAATTATTGTCTGGATCCAAAATACTCATCGAGTACCACCAGTGTTTCAGTACAACCAAAATCTTTCATTAGCAAGTGTAAATACGTGAGTATCGAGGGAGAATTCAATTTTAGCCCCAGCTTGCTTTCCGTCATGTATGATTAGAATTAGATAATTGGCAGTTGTTTACATAAAAAATCTGTTTTGTTAAATGTATTATGAATGTGATAGGAAAATCTAATATAGCAATATTTTAATCTTTAATATAGACTTTCATTCACTTTTTATTACATATTTTTCATGAATAGAATATGTTGGAGAAGTTTGACCAAAATTATCGTTAACACGTCGTATCGAATAATATGTAATAAGTATATTGATTTAAAGATGAAGGTTATGAAATTATACCATCATAAACAGAATTGGGGAATGTGCTAGTATGTGAGTGGACATATTCTGCGTAAATGTCATTCATATGATACTTGTTTATATGGTACTGTACTGTACAACCTATCGCAATAATAATGGCACTGTTTAGTTGAATTTGGCTATTTATTTTGAACTGCTGACATATTCGTAATGAAATCTACTTTCAATTTTAAACATTAGTTCTTAGTTGTCCCACTCACCCAAAGAAATCTATTGAAATTTCTAGACAGAATATCCAGTAGTCAAAACACTGATTTGAGGAAGTGTCATTATTTTGCCATAGAATGTATCTAATTCAAATCACCCTACATTATTTTCTAAAGTAAAGGCTTACGAAGACAATAAAATGCCACATAGTGGTTAACAGTGCCTCCGAAAATTTTACAGAAAATATTATTGTATCGGTCAGTGGTCGCGCGGTTTAAGGCGTCAGTACTTGAACCGAGGTGACTGAATCGCTGTGGGTTCGACCCCCGCAGCCGGTAGACCGTATATAAGCTATATTCGTGAAGAGATTGGCACCCTCTCTGCGGGTATGGTAGGGTGGAAGAATGTCTTGGGTCAATGTGAGAGATTGATACCGGATGACATTTGACTACCCACCTAATTAATGAGGTTTTCCAGGTTTCCCTTATTCCTGCATTGAATGGTGGTTAGGGCCTACCAACGTAAGTCGTTCCTGGGCGCAAATACGGCCTGCTTAATAATAATATGCCGCCTCCTCTCCCGCACAAGTCTTCGACTTCTGGGCCAATCCTCGTGATTAGAATGAGGGGTAGAGATATTATTATTATTATCTATTTCTAATAATTTTTATATTTGCCATTGCGTCGGTCAGTTATTTAAAAATTGGCGGGAAAATACTAGTTTTCTCTTAAATTACCCATTAATTATCTTCGTAATACCCATTAAATACCCAGTAAATACCCATTATTACCTTGATGGTACCCAAAAATACACAAAGTATCGAAATATATCTATAAATACACACAAATACTCAAAAAATGCAAAAAGTACCTTTAATTATCTACAGCTTGTACAGCAAAATACCTCAGTGGTTTCCCTCTCGGTTGACACCCTGTGTAAAGAAAAAATATGTCTTGCTTAAATTAATTTTTTAATTTTATTTAGTTTCTAGTAACATTTACTGAGATAAAAAGACGGATTGTGAACAAATACAAAAAAGAGGGTTTGTGAAATACCTGAAACTATTTTCAATGTAAATGACTGAAACCCTGAAAAGGCACCATCGATTGTTCGAGCGCTATCGTCGCCACACGTGTGCACTTTATTTTTACACCGTGCCGTGTTCGCGAAGCCACGAAAAGGTAATCCTCTAGTTACACGGAATAAAATTACACTAGCATTGGAAGGTAATAGGAAATTAAATTTTCCACGTGGCTTACTGCCAAAAAGAAGATTCCCGATGATAGGATTTCAGTCTGGCCCCCTTTATCAGATGCGTGCCTGCGACGACGTCGGGTCGCTTGATTAAATTTAAAAAGGACATTGTCAACCTGCCTGCTACAATGTAGGAGGTCTATTAAACGTGGAATTGAATAAGCTAGGTTACCGAAACTAGAATATTCATCACTGTCCTGAAATGCTTTACAAATTCTCACCGAAAATGGAACGCCGAGCGAACGTTGGTAAAAATCTTTTCGTATACGTCTTCACTTTCAGTTAAAATAACTATTTTGTGTATCGGAAAATATATTTCCTATACTTACAGGAAAACTTCTATTGTTTATTTTATTAATATTTGTACGTAGAACAAATTATATGTTAATTGTATTTGATGTCATTTCAACAGTTTTACATTTTATTGTAACTGAATTTTTATTTTTCAAACGTATTTGTAGAAAAGCTATTCGTTTTAGACATTTTTTTTCCAAGTATTTGTTGTTTTTGATCAGATATAAAAGGCGTTTCAGTATTGGCGCTCATATTTCCAACATCCTGTATACCTCACAAAGTGTGTTATATCTAGAAAGCATTTATTCCCATTACAAAAAATTATTTTCTTTTCAATGATATACTTCTGGTGTTGATTGGTTTAGGTTAGCAACTTATTGCTCAGGAATTTTAAAATCAACTGCGGGCTCATGCCCCAACAAGCATAGAATTGCACAATTTAATTTATATATTAAAAAAACACATGCCACAATATAATTGTCAGTTACCTGAAACTTTTACAACGACAAACGCACTAGTAGTTTTTTCACTTATTCATATTTTAATCAATTATCGCGATATCTTTTGCCAAAATAAATAGTTTGACATTTTTGTCAACAACTTGTTGAATTATTAAAACAAATGAGTCTATTCCGTGAGTCTACGAACAACAAAATTCGTCAAACTTATAATACCTGCTAATACAGTTGCGACGACAATTTTCTACTTTTTGCGATACGAAAGGATATAAATTTGAGTCAGATACTTCCATCGAGAAATTGAATGTAATATTGCAAGATTGGGCTATTAATATGCGAAAATGTGATGTGATAGAAGAATGTAAACAGAAGTCTCTGCAGCTTGAAATGGATGCGCGAGTTGCTATGCGCGACTTATTATTTCGGCCCGAGTGTTTCTACTGGTCTCCCTATATTGTGCTTAAACATTGGTAATCGATTTTTTCAACAGTTTCCAAATCAAATTATATTTCCTCCCAGCTGAAATAAAGCTAGATTGCCTTAAAAACTGAAAAGGTTATGAGAAGTTATTAACCTGTCATCTTTACATCCCGCCCATCGGGAGTCATTTCTTGGACCAGATCCATCGGAAAATAAATAAGCCATCGAACTCCGAACTTAAAACGTACAACCGCTGTGGGAAAACGGCGAAGACTCCAAACCAAACACCAATAAAACAAATAAGCCTGAGTTACCCAAAACCCGAAGGGGGATCCGGTGCACTTCCGCGAACTTTCGAATATAAATCTAACGGGTTATGTAATAATTACTTGTCCCGGTATCCCAACTTTACAATTGCCGGGCCGTGCGTCTTTTCTTGGCATGATATCGCCCCAGGGGCTCGTGATTCCGCTGCACAGCGGGAGATAGGTCGTTGGTTTAATTAGTTGGGCAATCTTTTTCAATTTGGAAACCGCTAGAGGTTCGTATCGGCGTTTGACTGAAGCAGTGCTCGTGGAGTGGCGAAAAGGGGCTTTGTTCTGCCCACCTTGACCCAAACACATCTATGTACAGCGTGTTGGGGTTTTGAATGGACTGTCACTTCTGTAAATCTTTTTTTGCCTTTATGATATGTACACGCAGAGAAAAACTTGTTTAATTTAACAAAATAATATTTAACTTAAATAATAATAATATTAGCAATATACAAATAAATACAAAAATTGTCACCTGAAACAGGAAACCTTGAACATAAAGTAGGAATATACAATAATTAAATATACTAAAACACTATGTATGACCTCGGCTAGACAGAAGAACATCTTTTATCATTTTTCTGAATACCACGATACTAGAAGATGATTTAGTATTTAGTGGTATCAAATTAAATACTTTTGCAGAGTTGTAGGTGAAGCCACGATGGAATAAAGTTAGCTTATGCTTGGGTACATTTAAATTATCACGATGTCTAGTAATATAATCATGTATGTCGGAGTTTTTGTTTCAACTTTTCACATAAATACTGAGGCTGTTTAATAGTTAAGGCTTACGGTGAGCGCTCGATCCAAAGGGATATAGTTTTCGCTCAGTAACTCCTCAACGAAAAATGATAAAAATATGCGGTTTTTAATAGACTACAAATACTGTTTTACGTCGGCGCTGTGTTTTGAAATTTTGAAAATATGCAAAATTCATTTTAAAAATTTATTTTACACTTTTTCAAAATTTCAAAACACAGCGCCGACGTAAAATAATATTTGAAGTCTATTAAAAAGAAACCGCATATTTTTATCATTATCCGTTAAGGAGTTACTGAGCGAAAACTATGGGTTTGTTCCAACACAGCAAGAATCGATTCCGAACCGTTCAGAATTAGTCAGTCAGTTTAGTTGTTAATGTACTCTCGGCGAATGCGACGTAAGACGGTGTTGGTCAAACATTTCTCATGGTACTGAACAGTTCTCGACGGTTTTTAGAACAGATGTTATATATCGTTTGATAGAGCGCTCACCGTAAGCCTTAAGACCTTATATACAAGACATGTCAGATGAATTACAAAACGTTCATGTAAATTAAACCAACGAGAGTCTCAGAAAACTGTAGAAATAGGATCATACTTTCTAATAGTATAACAAAACCTAAGGCATTTTGAATTTTTTGTAAAGAATATTTGTCTTTTTCTAATAACGCACACGACATCACAATATGTTTACTCGAGAGAGAATGATTGAATCACATATGCGCAACTTAACATCAGTAGATAGAATATCTTTATACATATTAAAAAGTTTTAATTCGCCAAAAGATATTTTAACTAAATTAGATACATGAGAACTGAATCTAAGATCTGCATCCAATCTAAGACCAAGATTATTACAAGTAGTTACTGGATCTAAAATTATATTATTTAATTCAATAGTAAATGATTGATTTGAGAGAATAAGATTTCGATGATTACCAAACACTAAAATTTTTGTCTTACTTTCATTAATAATAATTAATTCATGAGCATTAGAATATCTACTGATGGCAGCAACATCGTAGTTAATATGTTCAACAGCCTTGTCAAGGTCACAATAACTAAGGGAATAATAAATTTGAGTATCATCAGCATACTGATGTGATCGACAATATTTTAGATGACTAGACAAATTTGAAGTATATATGGAAAACAGCAGGGAACCTAAAATACTACCTTGAGGTACTCCTTTATTTAAACAAATATATTCAGAAAACTTGTTATCTAAAAGAAATCTTTGATGTCTATTACTTAAATAATTAAAAAATATATATAGATAAATCACTAACACCAAAGTATCAAATGCTTTGCTATAATCCAATAAAATTAAAATGTATCTCTACCAATACCAATAAAATAAAGTGTCATATATCCACAAGTAAATTTGTAGTTAAGTGAAATAAATATGCCCATTGATTATTAACATACTTAATTGTTTATCTTTTCTGTTTAGCTGCAACAAATGTTCTGCCATTTAAAAGAAATATGGCGTGTCACAAGTGGCGCCCTCTACTAGTGACGTCAAAATTAGAAACGAATTTGAATCTGTCGCCCGCAAAAACCCTCGATTTATTAAAAGAAGTTATTTACAAATATCGAAAATAAAATTTTAACTTTGACACCCTGTATATTTTTTATTATGCGACTTAGAATACAGCGCCGTTATTTTATTGGCGAACGGTGGCCTTGTATGGATTAGGATCGAGCGGTATTATCGCTCTTTATCCTTCACCATCTCTGTAGACCTGGGCGGCCTCGTAGAGGTGGGTTCCCTTCTCCGGTCAGCCTCGACCGCTGTTGCGGCCGATGCTGTCGGCTCGAGGAACCTCCTCCTGCCCTGGCTGACGGGGCCTCTTCTGGCGCTCTTCGTGTCTTCTAGGTTCTTTCTTCGCCGGCCGTCCTAAACCCCCCGGGGTGGTCTTTGTTGGGAGTGGATTTTTGTGAGTGGCTTGTAGCCATAGGATGCTCTTCTTCCTGAGCCTGTTACGGTTCGGGAGATGCGAGCGCCAGGTAAGGATAGGGTTTGGGTTTGGGTTGTCTATGTTCTCGTCTTCTTGGTGGTCTTCTTGGTCTTGGTTTCTTCTTGTCCTGAAACAGAAAAGATTAGCGGCGGGGAGGGGGTAGAATACAGGTACCTATGTTAGGTTAAATCGATTTATTTTCACCTAAGGAATCTGTGGCCTCATTTTTGCTACTTCATTTAAAAACAACCTGTATATTTTTAAATGGGTTGTATCATTAATAAAATGTAATTATATTTTTACGTAATGAAATTAATTTATAGAAAAACTGTAGCGGAGAATGTACTCCCCCCGCGATTTTTTGTCGATAGATATTAAGAAATAAAGAATTTCTTATTAATAAAACTTGCATTTAAAATGAGCATCAGCTGCGTATGATGGCTGATCGTTCTCAAGAAAAAAGGGCATTAGGGGCGTTTTTACGATGCTCTGGAATATTTATGGTTCTCCTAATCTAAACCTATTAAAATAAGATGTTCCTCTGGGATTTCCCCTTTTATAGTTTTTCATTTAGGTGGAGCGAAATTGGTATAATAAATAGACGACTGTAATGATTTTCATGATAATCATCGATATAATCGCGAAATAAAAATTTTATGCTGTTTTCCGCATAAGGCGTAGACTGTATTATATTTGCTTACAATACAAGACAATGCATTTATAGAGGGTGTCCCGAAATTAATAGGATACTACAAAGCAAGAGTAGATTCCTTACATCATAATAATGTCATCAAGCCAAACCGTAGAGTGCGAAATTGTACAGATTTGAAAAGTAAGGATCTCGATGGTGAATTGTGTTTTGCCGCTTGCGTGTATTTGTGTCATGCTACACGCATACTTCAACCACAGCGTGCTTCTACTGTTTGCATCAGGCAGTGTTGCCAGGTGGGAAAAATTCAGTGCATGAGAATAATTTCAAAGAAGCATGAGGTTTGGAGAAAAAAGCATGAGATGGCTTAATTTATCAAAAAACTCCTCTTGACACAGCTTAATTTTTAATTACTTTTGTAATGCCATTTTTATTTCATTAAAAAGCATTATGTTATGTTATTTTATCATAATATTACATTGTAAGTAGGTACTTACAGGTACTTACTTAAAAGTTATTAACCACGTAACCTTTCTAATTTATTTTATTGTTAGGCCGGGCGAACGTTGAGGCGCAGTTGACGTGACGCAGGGTGCCTCACGGGTCGTAAAATCTGTTGTTTCCAGAAAATGTAGGTCTTACGGAATAAAGTTAAGAATCACTGCAATACAGCGTGAATACAGCACACACACCGCATATCCGTCGACAGTCATACCCGTTTATGTATTCATTGCTAATTATTAAGAGAGCAGTCTACAATAAAGGACATTTCAGGTACCCAAATATTGTAGATACCTACCTCTATCTATTCAATTTTGCCCTCGATTTTGACTTTATTTCTCGTTAGGTCTTTGTTTTGGTAGATTTCAAATAGTAATTTTAATAATTTTATTATTTCTTTTTGTGTCTATTAAAAATCATGAGATTTTGTAATCAAAATATGAGAGCATTTGATTTCCTCGGAATGCATGAGATTGCATGCAAAAGCATGAGACCTGGCAACACTGGCATCAGGTGACCGGATTCTGGTCTGTAATCTGTGGCCCATGGCTTGCAATGGCGAATTGGCGTTGGCGATACGGAACCGATTACCGTAGTAGTGGGGAATGCTAGACCAATGCACGGCGCCGCGCCGCTTATACTTCGTACCTTCCCTGGTATGAAGCGGCAATTTCTACTTTCTCTGTAAAGATCCACAATTTCCGATTCTGTAGATAGAGGCGCAACCTTATGGTGAAATGCGTATCCACTTTTGGGCCCGAGATAGTATTAGGTAATAGCAGCTCTTTGGTTCTAAGATTCGTCAATTTCTCGACAACTTATTGTTCACGGAGGTTTTCTTTGCTTGTTAAACCATTGAATCACACAGAACACTCAAAATTGACTGTCGTTAGGTAACAACAGTTCTCGACAGACGGACAAATCTCGGGTCCAAAAAACCCCTAGTGTAAAACACGGTGTGTCATAACGGAACGTCAAACATGAAGGCCTTTATTCCTTGTCCGACTTTAAAAACATTTTGCCCTATAGATATTTTCTATTAGGGCCTTTGTTTTCAAGATACAGGGTGTTAAACTTGTAGATCGAATACGCATTTTGCCATTAAGGTTGCGCCTCTATGTATAATTTCTCACTCATCGGCCAAACTTACCTTGGTTCATTTGTGGCTAATAAAAAAGTTACAGGGCGTTAAAGTTCTATATTTGAATTCGAAGTTCTTAAAATTCTTAGAGAGTTTTCAAAGCATTCTTTTGAAAATTTGGATTAGGGAGTTTTCTGGGACAAGAGAAACGAATCCGTACTTAATTTTACTGTAGACGCTAGATGGCGCTACGAAATGTACTCTTGGTTGATAAAAACTGGTTATAACTTTTTTTTATCAGTGTGTGTACGAAAGTTTTAATAGAAAAATATTGTTCTCCTATCTATGTTTCACAAATAAGGTATACTTGTTGTATGTCGGTAAATTTAACCGTTTTCGATTTATTTCTTGTTTTTCTATTAGATGCAATAAAATAATGATATTAAAATATAAATATTTATAGATATCCCGTACACCATTTTATTTTAGTTTTTTCGCCACATAAGGAAAAACGCCAATAGATATAGGTAAACTTTTCCTATATACGGAACAGGTCATGATCATTTTTTGACTAATTGAGAGGTCAAATTAAACGTAATTTTGACATTAAATGTTGTTGGCACTGCGTATAGAATTCATAAAAATGGCTGTATTAATTTTTTTAAAAAGCGTTCTTAATAAAATATGCCTAACTCTTAACAAAAAAGTATGTTTTAGAAGTAGAAAATTGAATTGCAGCATCTTCGGGATTTTATACGTCCCGAATAAAGCTGATGCGGTTTGTGGACTCCTTACATTTCTACTTTTTTTACTTGTAATCGCATTTGCTGTAATCCTATTGAATGTTGGCATAGAAACATACATCTGAAAATGGCTTTAGCGCCGAACACACAGAGATAGACCTTATTGAGGTGGAAGTACCAATGCCTTCAATCTTCAATGGATATTTCTCAATTTACACATGAGTTTTATAATACCTAAACAGTTTTAACAGAAAAATTAATAATATTTCTGTATGTAGTTGAAAAATAAGGTATGTTGAAATATTAATATTATTTTCCATGGCATAAGTTTTTACAATAGTTTTTTATTTAATCATTATTCAGTTTATGTGACCTAGTTTTATAATTTATATTCTCATATGAAACGAATAATTTAATATATTGCCACTGATTGCAATTCATAAAAACCCGAAATTGCAGTGTTGCGAATGCGTAACAGACAAAAAAGACGTAATTTGCAGAAATATATTTTAATTATACTTTTCATTTTATAACAGAAAATTATGTAATTCCATTATAACGTTATTAAAATTTGCTCTGCAGCAGCTGCAGCGGATATAAAGATAAAATAGGAATATTTATAATTTGTCGGTAACGAAATGAGAAAAAAGCTGCAGCTGTTGTATATTTTACATAATTTTTCTCAAATTAGTTTTAAAACATATAAATCTGTTTAGTTCAGTTTAAAGTAAGACTAACACAGCGTCCCAAATTACAAAAAAATAAAAACAATAAATCTTGCTAAAACTGGACGGAAAAGGTACTTTTTCTAAAATTTAATTTTTGGAACATTAAGTTATGAATCGAATTCCATAAGCTCGAAAATGGTCTCAATTTGCTCGAATGTCACTTACTTTTCGAGACAAAATTCGACGCAGCCAGTGTTTGAAGGGAAACAAAGTTTCTAGTTCTCAGAACTGAAAATTAGTAATATTTCTCATAAAATGACACAAAATAACATTTCGGAATCTTTGAAAATAACAAATTGAACTGTTTGACTTGTTATTATGATGACTGTGTAGAGGTCGAGAGAGGGTCCAATGGACCATAGAGAAATAGATTGTATACGACAAAATAATTAAATATTACCCATAAATACCCAAAAGAATACCTCAGCAAATAAGTAAATACCTAAAAAATACCCAAAAACCACAAATGCTCAAAGAATACCTATGAGTATTTCCAATAATATCCTCAAGTACCTAAAAATATCGTTAAGTACCCAAAAATACCCTTAAATACCCAGATATTTAATAAACAAAAAATAAATTACACCCACGATTTTGCTTACTATACCTTCAATTTTTCAATACTCTCTCATAATATTTTCTTAGAAATTATTCCAATATATGTAAATAATATAGAACTATCAGTAATTTCATTAACGAAAAGTATTTTTTTTTTGTGAGGAAGAGTTTATTGACTGACATCACATTTATATAAGTATTAAACATAAAACAGAGAATTGTTAAATAAACTAAGATCTAATCCTTACTCATATAAATAATAATAATAATAATATCTCTACCCCTCATTTTAATCACGAGGATTAGCCCAGAAGTAGGAGACTTGTGCGGGAGAGAGGCGGCATATTGTTATTAAGCAGGCCGCATTTGCGCCCAGGAACGACTTACGTTGGTAGGCCCTAACCACCATTCAGTGCAGGAATGAGGGAAACCTGGAAAACCTCATTAATTAGGGGGTTAGTCAAATGTCAACCGGTATCAATCTCTCACATTGACCCAAGCCAACATTCTTCCACCCTACCATACCCGCAGAGAGGGTCTCTCCACGAATATAGCTTATATACAGTCTACCTAAATCAATAAATACATTCTAATATTTAATATATAAAATAACTAAATAATGTTGGTTCGTTGGAAATGTAAGTACATAGTTACATATAATAAGATACATATTGGACACCATTTTTATTTACTTTTAAGGAGTTTTTGAGACATTTATATTCTTTTTCTACGTTCATACAAAAAACAATAGTTTATTGAACTATATTTAGTGGAAAAAGTGGTTCTTTATTGCTCTAGAGCAATAAACATTTTATTGCACTCAAATGAGTGTAATAAAATGTTTATTGCACTCATCTGTCATTCTACTGCAGCGTTTTGTCATCATGACAAACATAAACCTTCAAATCGACGTCACATTTTTCTAGACTTAGTGCCATCTAAATAACATTTTTTGGTTTTTGCATGAACGTAGAAAAAATATTGTATGCAACTCGTACAAAAAGTGCTTATCACACTCGTCTCTATCACTAAACTCTTCTGAGTCACATTCAGATTCAGAATGAGATTTAAGTTTTCTTCTAGTTTTTTTCTGAGATTTTCTTACAGCTTTCTTTCTATAGTTAACTAATTTTTTGTTTGCTATATCGGTATTCGCCCCGGCAAATTTTCTTTTTCCTTCCTTTTCCTTCTTTATAAATCGTTTCATTCTATCCGTACTAATTTTTCCATTTCCTTCACCAAGCAACCAACAAAAAGAAGATTTTTTTACTCTTTCTGATTTATTATTAGATAGGATTACTTTTAAATACGGACTTTCCACTGATAAACTTGGATTTTTGTCAAAATAATCTATGCGATCAATATCATTATCCACACGCATGCGCCATCGCCATTGTGTTTAAGAATTGGCGGGAAAACACTAATTTTCTCCAAAAATACCCAATAAATACCTTCGTAATACCCACTAAATACCCATTATTACCTTGATAGTACCCAAAAATACACAAAATACCCGAAAATTCCGAAATAATACCCATAATTACCCACAAATACCCAAAAAATACCTTTAATTACCTACAGCTTGTACAGTAAAATACCCCAGTGGTTTTCCCCTCGGTAAATACAAACAACAGGGCGTATTCCACCTCCTTCTAAATTTTAAATCGAATCAATCGTTCCCAAGTTGTTAGACGAAGGTCTATGTCCGACATTTAATTTTCTAAAATTGCATCCCAAAGATACAGCGTCTTGTTGCGTTACCTTCAGATTCAATTTGATCCTCGGAACGATGACCCCTTCCGCATTTCCCATTTTTTATAAGGTTTTGATGACCCTATATCCCTATCTGAATCCTGTTTATTCCTTTACATATTTGCATAGAATCCCGAGTACCCGAAAATAGCTTACGGATTTTGTGATAATCCGATTGAGAACTTAGTTTTCCATGTAGGGTTGTTTTAGACTGTATCTTACACTTTGCGTGTGTGACAATATTGAAGTAAAAAGGAATACACATATAACTAACTACAGGGTGAGTCAGTCATAATGTCATTAATTTTAACCACGTATTCGGAAGGCCTAATAAAGGCAGAAAATCGAAAAAAAAAAAAAAAAAATTTACTCGACCTTTAAAAAAATAAACAAATCGGTAACACGACGCTCCTGGTACGCTACAAATTTCTGATGTCGCAGCCATATGATAATCTAATTCCGATGGAAGGCATCGTTGCCACATGTTTACATACATAACGTCGTCTAACACTTCAGCGTGCGTATTATTCAAATTTGCCACCATTTAGTCGCACTTTCCGCATTTCCCGCATTTCTTTCCCCCCAAATTTAGAGATCACACCACACATTTAGAGGGGGGATGGAGAGAATACGAGCAGTAGTTTGTTTATTTCGGTCGTGTATTGGTCGTAAATTCACATCACAATGCCTAATTTTACTAATTTAGAATATGCGGAAATGCTAGTTTTATACGGGGAATGTTTACGAAATGCGAATGCCGCTGCTGTCGAATACCGGAGACGTTTCCCTAATAGACTTCACCCAAGTGCGCGAACCTTTGTCCAAGTGTTTCAATGTGTTCGCGATACGGGATGTGTTAAACCGACCGAGAACTTGCTGGTCATCCTCAAAATGACTTAAATGTAATAGAAGCTGTTTTAAATTTAGTTGAGGAGGAACCTACAATTTCTACAAGAACCATTTCAAGGCGATTGGAGATATCCCAAAGCAAGGTCTGCAGAATATTACGCGAAAACTCACTGCACCCGTATCATTTTCAGAAAGTTCAATCTTTAGAACCTGCTGATTTCCCCAGTCGTCTTGAATTTTGCAATTGGTTACAAAATTGTTGCTGACCCAAATTTTATTAATAAAGTGCTATGGACGGATGAGTGCAGCTTTAATCGAAGTGGAATTTTAAATAGGTTAGTACCATATACTACTTAAAAAGCAATAAATTTCTAGGCTAGATGGATGTAATTACTAATTACAAACTGAATAATTATATTATACTTACGACTAATACTACAAATTCATATTCAATTGTAAAACGTAGTGAAAACGTAATATCAAAATTATTAAAATAAATAACCTAACATTTGAAAACATTTATTTATTATCTACATTTGTCTTAAATATTAAAAATAAATCAATATTTAAGGAAAATTCATTCATGTATCTAGATAAAAAAAAGTTAATTTTACTCCTTGTCGTTAAATAACAGTACAAAAACTAGGTAACTAGGTTATTGACCTAGTCTTGGACAGTGTTTTGTCGACAACACAAGGTTTTTTTATTACTTTGTATTTAAACACGTTTTAAACGTTTTTTATGTAATGTACATACCTAAATGGTTTATTACTCAGTTTATTATTAAATACGTTGGAGTTTTGTAATTTCAATATTAAATACTTTTTAAACAAACCAAGCTAATTTCTTTGCAGTCATAACAGTCACATTTGGTCGGACGAAAATCCACACGCTACTCGTCGGTTTAGCTTTCAGAGGCGATTTGTTCTCAACGTATGGGCAGGAGTTTACGGGAATCATTTGATTGGGCCGTATTTTCTACCGGAGAACCTGAATGGACCGCGTTTCTTGCAATTTTTAATAGAATTGATTGGAAAGCGTTCATTGAACATTAACATTTTAAATTATTATTGGCTGAACTGAGCAAGAAATAATATGAGATTCTAAAATAGTCAGTACAATCGTTTATTTATGATGTCTAATGCCTAGGTAGGTAGGTACTAGAAAATATTTCAACTTGGCAACATTGCATCAGGTCGACATCGAATTGAACTGTCAGCTGTAACCGACCAAGGCTGTGAACGGTCAGTGACAGTCTGAAAAGGGGTTTAAATAATGATTTGAAAATATTTTTTTTCGGCGTAAATATGCATTTAGATTTTTTTTAATCGCGTATTCGCATTATACTCATTATTCCCTATCTCCTCTTAAAATTAATGACATTATGACTGACTCACCCTGTATACAGTTCAACTTTATAATAAATATTTTCTATGCGTTTTCTTTGAAATGTCTGTCAACTATTATGTGGTCGTTTTTACAGCGTTTATATGACGATAATAATCATTTTGTTGTAAGTAATACTTCATTACAAGTCCGTAAGGATTACTCACTAACAACAAACCACACGTCGCGTACGGTTAAATAAAATGCCCATTTACTCTAAGAAAATAGAACGAATGAAATACTAATACTCGTAGGCAACCTAGAAAAACAAACCGGTGAACTATATTATAGGAAAATATCTGTACCGGAAATGTAATTAAAACTGAAGGAAAACAAAATCCCAACGCACAGGTTTTCAATTATGACAATGAATGTTGCTGTTTAGTGTTTTCCGCGGTGATCGAGCTTCATTAAAATTATAAGACAGCTTATTGGCGGCAATTTTTCATATAAAAAGTATTATAAAGAAAATTCGATCTATAGGTATTTTCATGTAAATTAAATTGAAATTTTTGCAACGAAAAATTGTCTCTGGTATGATCCTGAATGTAGAAATGTATAAGGGCATTCGTCTAATACGGGCTAGAATTTTTAACAATTCTCTATTTCAAATAATATCGACGTGTCTTATTATTTTTATATCTATTTTACATCCTCTGTACATAGCAACATGTGGTAAATTAGAGTTGTACTAAATTATTTTTTTTTATTTTCAGGTAAGCAGCATGGGAAAATTACAATCATTATTGGCTAAAATAGTAAGTATATCTTACGTGTGACATTATTACATAATACATTTTTTTTCAAAATATCACTATTCTTCAATTTACCTCTTAGCTTTCTTGGAACTAGGGCGGGCTAAGCTTTGCAACTTAATGACAACATTTTTAACACCCTATATGATAAAGACTTTAAAATAATAAATCTGGGTAGTTCCAACCTTAGACTACAATAAAGGTACCTTTGTTTATTGTCGATAAAATGAACCGCTTACGAGAAAAAGAATAGTAAACGAATTCATGCTTTATTTTTAATAAAAAGGGTCACGATTTCTATTTTTTTTTCTCAACAACACAACAAGTGCGAAAGCCATTCAAACAATAGGAAAATTTCATTTTAAATTGTTTAATCCGAAAAATACAACATTTAAAAAAACGCAGTGGTGTCCCAGGAGGCACCTTAACAAAATTATTGAAAAACTTTATAAGAGGGTTCATAATGCGAACATAGATCGAACTTTTTCTGTATCCTGTACTCTTGATACAACTCAGCATACAGTCGTCGAGTTTGCAGAGCATTTCCATTACTTCGACTATAGGCAAAATGCATATTTGCCATTTGTAAAATTTTCCATTTTTCTTTTGTGGACACAAAAATCACTTATTGACATTCATTTTGTAGCACACAAATAATGAAAAATGCTAACTTGACATTTTGACGAGATGGTTGTATTTTATTTAGAAATATTGACAGCAACCTACTAGATAATGCATCAATAGAAATTAAATGTACAGAACTTGTAAGAAAATATGTTTTATTTTTTTTTTTTCAAAATCCTACGAAAACAATTGAAGATACCAATTTCATTCAGAATTGATGGCTGATAAAAAAAAATCAGAACGGGAAAAAGTCAATGGCGTACCATTTTTTTCATTAAAAAAGGTTGTGGCATTCTAGCACAAACGTCACTGGTACGAGTAGAAATATTCGGATCACCCGAAAAAATGCACATTTATCCCTCCAAAGCGTGTTTCAAATGTCGGGTCAATACGAAGCACATTCCGACCTACGTTTAAACTCGTGTCAAGAATTCAGACGTCTTAGATTTATTACTATCAGTTGCAGTTTCTTAAATATTTTGATGAAAATATAATGAATTATTCATTTGTTCGTATGACGTGAGTCGTTTGAATTCTTGTCGCGAGTATATATGAACCTTTTTCACAAAATGACTGGCAACCACCCCCTAAAATATTTCGCACTTATTTACAAACACCCTGTATGGATGCTCCCACAGTTCATTATTAATAATATTTTCATTTAGGTATATATTATTTGTTGTTAATATGTTGTATATAATTTTTATTGTTACCTACCTATTTTTTAATCTGACTGATCACTATAATACTATATGTACTGTATGTATTTATTATATGATCAATAAATATACCTACTTATTGACAGTTTATAAATTCGTTTAACTGTCAAACGTTTTTAAGCGGTCAAGAGATACGTTTTTAATTTTAAACTATGTTTCGTTTTCCCATATTAAAGCTCGGCTAAACGAAACGATCTTTTGTGCTGCAGGTTCTACGTGTCTGGTAAACTTTCATCGTTCCACATAGCAGCTCCGTACGCCCGTTTAGGTTGCCGTTTCTCGTAAAACTTGTAATTTGCCTTATGTTTTTATTCCTCGGCTCGTCTTGCTTATAAAATATTCATCTAGTTGCGAAACAAAACGAGGCGGCTGCTGCATTATTGTTAATAAAACTTCTTGCTCTACTCAGTGGGGTCTTCCAACAGCCGGTTTATGTAGATGTGAGATAGATGCGGTGTTTGCCCCGGGTCAAAGTTTGCATATTTGACTTTTACAAATTTTGCAAGACAATTATTAATTAAGAAAGTACCCGCTAAAAAAATGTATTAAAAATAATACTATAACTGTACACAGATACAAATTTCTCTGTAATTTCACATAACTTTGCAATGGCAATTTGTGATCAGTGTAAAATTATGTAAAATTACGTAATAATTTTGTAAATGAGGTACCTACACTGTAATATTACAGAAATAAACATGGATAAAATTCTATATCATGTTATGTGATTTTAGCAACTATTATGCTAAATTCCATCGTATATTTGCGTCACTATAATTTGTATTGATTGTTATATTGTAATTTTCGGGTAGTAATTGTAAAATATAGATATGTAATTTTACTGAGTAGATAATTTAAATTTTATATATGTTTACCCCTATAACTAACATACTTTTGAATAATTAATATTATTTCACATATATGACTGCACATCAGTGTGTAAAAAATCAGCAATATGCATGTTAAAAAAATGTATATACCAATGAGTTCATCAATCAGATCAAACATTTACGTTTTGTTTAACCTGAATAGTATAACAGAAGCCAATTTAAAAATATATTATTTTTGTAGCCATATGGAGAGTGTGTTGTCAGATGAAGTTGAAAAGAGGGAAAAGTTTTTACTTTTAAGGTCATGGGAAAAAGTCTCTGCTTGTTAAAATGTACAAAAGTTAGGTTTAAGCTAGTCAATATAATATGCAGGATATATTTTACTTACAAATTATTAGAAATACAATAGGTTTTATTATTAAAATTCAATAATATATATACACTATGCGAATCAAATTTTTATTTCTAAATAGTTAAGAAGGCCTTGTCAGGAGCAGAAATAACTTCTGTGTAGGAAGATTTTCTCAGTGAAATTTGTCCATCCATCCTATAAATGTGAATGATCCATCGTTTTCTGTAAAAGTGTATTGTTCATCCATCATCTAAAAATATATTGCAATGTAGATATTTAATTCGCATTACATAATTCTCGAAACATCAATATATATATATTCCTTAGTATTTGCAAAAATTTATGACATACATATGTCTGTGTGAAAATAAATATGTTTACCTCAAATTTTAGTTTCAGTAAATTTATAATTGACATAACTACAACTAATGTTAATGTCTGTTGTAAGGAATTACTATTTTTACTATCACAAAAATAAGTATGTTGTTTGAAATTAATGTTGTATGGTTTAGAGACACATGGCGTAGTTTTGAAATAGTTTCTAAATAGTTAAGAAGGCCTTGTCAGTAGCAGAAATAACTTCTGTGCAGGAGGATTTTTTTAGTGGAATTTGTCCATTTATCATCTAAATGTGAATTATCTATCCTTCTCTGTAAAGGTGTATTGTTCATCCATCATCTAAAAATGTATTGCATTGTAGATATTTCAATCGCATTAGAAAATATGTTGAATAATTTCACTGAAAACACTACATAATTCTTGAAACATCAGTATAATATTCCTTAGTATTTACAAATATTTGTAGAAATACGTATCTGTGGGAAAATAAATATCTTTAGTTAATAAGAAAATTTATAATTAATATAACTACAACTAATGTTAATCTGTTGTAAGCAATTACTATCGTTGCTGTTACAAAGATAAGTATGTTGTTTAAAATGAATGTTGTATGGTTTATAGACACATGTAAAGGCGTAGTTTTGATGAAAACATCTAAACAACGTATCGTTTCTGTTTCTATGATATTAATGAATTGTATAATATTTAAATTGACACAAGCTGCACACGTAAGAAAATATCATTTTATACTTGCTGTCTTATGAACGTCCCACTCCTTATTAATGAGCCGTATATGTTTGTCTACTACACGTTAACAACACAACTAAAACGTATTAGGTTAGAGGTTATGTTGATGTGCCTCTGCGCATGCGCAACAAAAATTACATGAAAACTTCTGTAAAATTTCATAGTAAATTGAGTAAAAGTAAATAGTTCTATTTTAGTACACTGTATTACCATACTATTTATGAAATTTTCTAATTTTATTACGTAAAAACACATACACTTGATTATTCCTTAATATATAATGTAAATTAACACTTTCAGTAAATATTATGTAAAAAGAACATAACGAAACATAGATTTTTCCACTCAGTTTAATAAATGTATTTGTTCTGTCACTGAATTGTAATCTATTAATTGGAAATTATTGTATTTCTGTTTGTCCTTGATTTTATCGGCCTGGCACATAGCTACGATGGGCGTGGGTCGTGCCAGATAGATAGAAGGAAGGGCGTAATGAATTAGGATTCTCTCAGCACAGGAAACAAAGAAAAATTACACCTCGGTGTCGGCGAGTGACGCTAGTTTCATTTTTCAGCGCAGAGGTATTTGCGTAAGGGAGTTTTTTTGGTCTCGGTGATGGGATGGGATTTGTGTAACTTCCTAAAGTCTAAAAGTGGGTAGGTGATTAGGTCATTGATTAGTTACTGACATTTTTAATACGCATATAAAAAGTTGTACTTTCGCAATAAGATAAGATAGGAAAACATTTTTATACAGATCAGAAAACGTACTTCTTCTAGTTTAGGATATTTTATGGTTTACAGGGTATATCAAACTCGATAGTTTTTATTAGACAAACAAAACAAAGTTTTGAATAAGTTATAGAGCTGTAACTGAACACCTTCAGTAAGTTAATCGATAAGTTGAGGGTACATAATAATATATTTCCTCTAGTCAATTTACAGGGTGAGTCAGTCATAATGTCATTAATTTTAAGAGGAGATAGGGAATAATGAGTATAATGCTAATACGTGATTAAAAAAAATCTAAATGCATATTTACACCGAAAAAAATATTTTCAAATCATTATTTAATCCTCTTTTCAGGCAGTCACTGACCGGTCACAGCCTTGGTCGGTTACAGCTGACAGTTCAACTCGATGTCGACCTGATGCAATACACTGAATTGAAATAGTCAATATAAAAATAAAATAAAATTAAAATTTGTATAAGACTCAGACGGCAATTGTAAAATTAACCAATAAAATAATCATCTACAGCATAAAAATATTTTTCAACTAGGTAGCTTTTCAATGCCTTTATAAATATATGAACAGATCTTTATACTATCAGGTAGTCTATTAAAGATTCTTAAACCAAAACAATTCAGAGATCTTACAGAGATATAGGTTACATCTACTAAAGTGTACATTAAAATGGTCAGCCTGCCGTGTATTAATAGAATGTATCTGATTTCTATAGGCAAACTGACACTTATTAGTAAATATATAGATGCACATCTCATATAAGAACACCGAAGGCATTGTTAAAACATAACAGACACCGTATCGCATAAGCAAGACCCAACCTGAACATAGTACAGTTTTATGAGTTGGTCTGTATTCAGAACCTGTCTGATATTCTTAAGTTGATATGCGATAGAATTTAGTTTCATTACCAAATCATCACACTGATTACTCCAAGTTAGACACTCATCGAGGGTAAGACCTAAGAATTTTATGACACTTGCATTATTAATATATATTTTGTTTACATTGGCATTGATGCTACAACAATTGTTTTGTCTGTTATGAAATGTAATAACCTGAGTCTTGTCAGTATTAAGAAACAATAAATTTTGATCAAACAAATTGCTCATATTTGACATTACAGTAGTACAAGCCTCTGACAGACGTTTGTCCGAATTGTCTGAAATAACCACCGATGTATCATTGGCATAAAAGGTAAAATATGCCGATTCAGACAACCTACCTAGATCGTTGATGTACAATAGAAACAGAATAGGGCCCAGTACTGATCTCTGAGGCACTCCAATATTAACCTTCTTTGTCTCGGAGGTCAAATTACGAGGAACAATAATACGTTTTTTAATGGAACACCCTGTGTATTGTGAATTATTCTTTTTTTTCCTTATTTCAAAATTATAACATATGCCAATTCTTATCTTTAACCGTTTTTGAGTTATTGATCATTGAAAGTTGTAGTTGAGCTATTTATTGCACGAACGGAAATTACAATTATTAAAGCAGTCTATGAAATCGACAAATATTCTGTTTTATGACGATTATTTAATCAAATCTATTGAAATAAATGTTCTAGTTTGCTTAATAATTTTCATTGTTCAATATTTCGAAAACGGTTAAAGATATAAACGTCATCTTTTTGCAATCGGAAAAAAAAGAATAATTAAAAAAGTTAACAATTATTGCTTTAACTTTTATACGCCACTGTGCTGCCATTAACTTACTAGGGGTTCAGTTACAGCCCTACAACTTTGATTTGAAGCTTTACGTTGTATCTCTAATAATAGCGATAGTAAAAGGTGGCTTAGATATAATGAACGCGATAATGATTTGTACATCAATTTATAAAATAATCTATAAACGGTACGTTATAGAACGAAGACAAGAAAACAATAATTATTAAGTTCATTAATAGTATCCTTATATACAGTTATTGATAATTGTACATTATTATCTTGTTTATCAGTAGATTAACCTCAGCTATTCATAGTGATTGTTGAACAAAACAACTGACATTTATCTTTTATTATTTAAATATAAAACTTATATTACTAACAATATTTCGCCCCCTTTTTTCAATCACGAGGATTAACCCAGAAGTAGGAGATTTGTACGGGAAAGAAAGCAGCTTATCAGTACCCATTATTATGATAATCATCATTATTGAGATATATAAGTGGTCTGCTTATTATCTGCTCGGCCTAAGCGGCTCGACTTACAGGAAACGACCTACATTGCAGTAGGTAGTTAACGCAGACCTGTCGCCCTGGGCTACGAGCCATTAAATATATAAATGATACTACAGGAAACAACTACTCCGCGGACTAATGCCCCGACCAGCATTGAATTACTCCTGCAGTATCTGTGTGAACAGCCAAGAACCCTTATCAGACACACCACCAGACATAGACCGGTTTCGGGCTTAGCCCTCATCAGTATGCCATAGGTGAGATGACCGACTGTTCCTTCATATGTATGTTCACATATAAACTGAGTGCAGGTGAGATACAAGTGGTCTGCTTACTGCTTAGGCCGAGCAGGAACAAATGACATAACAAATTTATTTTAATATCTAATCTTCTGTTATATTGTGACTTATTATATTATGCATTTTTCGTGTACTAAACTCTTTCATAGAGTGCATGTTGAAACAAATTTATCATTTTCTTCTTCAAATTTGTCTCATTCTCTAACTTCACGTTTCTAAATTTACTACCGTTCTATAATGAATGCCATTTCTTCTAAATGTAAGCATCGCTAAGGGGATGATGTTCCCCAGCCCCCAGTAAAGTCGTTATTAATGTGGGAGTAGTTACCAAGTTTATTATTTTAAGAGGGAGATTATTAAGCTTCCGTCACTCACGTCTATTGCAGGCTCCCATCCTTGGTACCAGCAAGGAGGAGCGGCGTCATCTCCGATAATGAATTTTACGCTGGCAACGCCGAGTGCACCCCCTTCTAGATGGAGAGGGTAGATTTTAACACCGAAAATACAGTTTTTTTACCGGGTTACTAGAGTATAAATGTTGTCATTCCTTAATCAATGTATTTGGTTCTGAAATCAGTTATTTATTTTCAAACTTCGGAAGAATGCACTTTAAACAACGAAACTGCAATTATTTCCAATGACTAGTTGATCCTTCCACCGCTAATGTGATTTTTAGGTGGTATTTATTTTGAGACTCTTTAGCACGATATTACTTATAACTTTTAAACGGGAAGTAATACAGGAAAATTTCTCTAATACAAGTTTATTAGAAAAAAGAGAGCTTTTTAACAAGAAAAACATTTAGACAAGCAGAGTATGTTTCTGAAAAAATATAATTGATAACGTCATTAGTCGTTTCTGTCAAATCACAAAGATAATAGTGTTAGGTGTCTCTGTCTGTTTCTGTTTGTTTGTTTATATAAATTCTACTTCATATAATTTGTCAAGGGCGTTTCTACTTATACAGGGCGTGAACCATTGGACGTAACTGATTGTGATTTGTTGCCTTGCAACTAATACTATATAACTATGTATAAACAGTAACTAAAACACTAACTGAGCTTAGGTCAGGATACAATTGCCATAGGAATCGCCCACTGGCATGCAGCTCTTGCAACAAGCTCAGAACCTTTCAACACATAAGAGAGACACATGAGTACCCAAGCATACCTTCACATTCCCTAAACATCAACATGTACTACTTAGATCAACTAGTAAATATATTCTCTCTCAGACTGCAGCTGGATATCAACAATACAACAATGCACACTGACCAGACCACCCCTGCAGAGATAGTTTATAGCAAGACTAGGTCTTAAACCAGAACCAGACCGCGTCACACGCAGCTAGCGGCCCCCGAGATATCCCCCGCTCACCGCAGCTAACAGCCCTAGGATACCCAATACCTCAAAATACCGTGTCACACGCAGCTAACGGCCAATAAAAATACAAAACAATAATAGGCCGGCCCTAATCTCAAATATTTAATTAATCAACTACTAACTTAGCCAATAAACAAATGTTAAGCATGCCAAGTACTCAGTGATGTAACTCGCCTAATAATCCAACACAACATAGGTTACTAAAACAATTGTCTAGCCCACTATTTAATAACTTAATTTATATGTACGCACACATTCACCCTCGAACTGTCTTAAAGAAATAAAGTCTCCACTGTAAAAATCATTTAGGGTCCGATTAAACACTTAAAACAACGTCCCTATTCATTTTTATTAATGTTTATTTTAACGTGATCCCTACTCAAGTCAGGTAATCGTTCCATGGGTGAAATTGTCTCGCTTCGTACTCCTAATAGTTTCAATTGAAAATGGAGCTTATCTCATCCCATTTAACATCACGTGTCCCAAATGTTATTTAATTTTTTGTATTCTTCTGCAGTAGGCCTATACTATAGAGTTTGAGACACCCTGTACTAAAAAGCACCTACATAGAGAGTGAAAGCGTATATCTAATAGACAGTCGAATTTATATCAAATTTACCTGGGATGTATTATATAGCAAAGGAAGATCAAATAGAATGTAACTTTATGAGAAAACACACACTCTAAGTTCCACTAGTTTCAGTGAGTTATATTCTCCTAAACGGTGATTAAACTCAGTAGTTAGTTTACAAACGAATTGTGAGAAATTAACCGATAGAGGAAGTTATATTTGTTCATTTGCATAAGCTGAAACTGGATACTTCCACTTCCACATCCTTTAAAATTAATCTAGCAAGTCTTGGATATTTCGCTAAGCAACAATTATTAACAGTATAAATAAATTCACTGATTTATGATACATATATTTCATAGAATTGGGTACTTTTAACGCTACACTTTGTATACAACAACGTTTTGATTGTTTATTTGCAAATAGAGTTATTACAGTAAGCACATGATTTAAATTTGACCTAATTTTCGATATTAATAATACATGATATGTTGATATAAAGTGAATAGCTTATGGATGTCAAGGATAGGAGAGATTACATGATCCATGATGTATTTAAATCATCTAATTTAGTAATACCTATATTATTTGTTTTTTATTAAATGTTGATATTGCGGTAAACAGTAAACGCTCTATTAGTGTTATTTGATACCAGATATGTAGGTATGCTAATGAAATAAGTTCAAAAACAAAAACAAAATTGGACTTAATAATTATTGAAATAATAGTATAATGTTTTTCGCACAATCGCATATATCAAATAAAATAATAAAAAAAATTATTTTGATTGCTGAAATGGCGTGGCCTATCTAGCGTGTTTTGAATTTATTTTGTTGGAAACCAAAAAAACAATTTGAAGTTTGAATAATTTTGTGTTTTGTTGTCAAAACTGTGCTTATAATAGCTGATAAAGACGATTCTGAGGTAGATTCGACATTGAAGAATCGTATCAAATAAGTTGTGGGTCATTAATTCCCACAAAATCAAAGGTGAGGTATGAAAAAGTCTATGATGCCTTCAGCAAATGGTTGAATGAGAAGAAAGCGGATATATCTGAAAAAACTGCTGGTTTATTTTGTTCAGAGAAATTTAAGATTGTCTCCGGAAAGCTTATGGGCAGAGTACTCTATGCTTAAAAGTACAATCAACTTAAATAATGGTGTCGATATATCGCCATTTAAGAAGTTAGTAGCATTTCTAAAGAATAATATTGGACATCATACGAAAAAATCAAAGGTATTTACCAGAGAAGAGATGAACAAATACCTGCTGGAAGCCCCCGATGAAACCTATATTAGATATAATGAAAGCAGTGATGATAATGGGAGTCACTGGGGCTCTTAGGTGTGATACACTTATGAAGATGACAGTTGATGACATTACGGATGAAGGTTCAGTGGTTCAGTTGTCATTGTTAAAGTGCCTGATACCAAAACACATATTAGTTGAATTTTCACAATTACTGACAAGGCCAATGAAAAAGTCCCTTTTTTGACGATTTTGCGAAAATATGCAGGCTTAAGACCTAAGGAGACTAACTCTCGTCGATTTTTCTACTCAGTTCGTCAGGGAAAATGTGTAAATCAACTTGTGGGTACAACAGCGGCAGTGACAATGAATTTGACTCAATTCCAGTGTTTGAAGACAGAACTACTGAAGTTTATTCTAATCCTAACATATATAACTCAATAAGTAATACAGAAAATTCAATGACTGTAAAAGCAATAGATACAAACGAGGGAAAAAGTATTATGTTTAAGAATTGTACAAATTGTACCCTTAATTTTTACAATAAATGAGCCCAGCATTTGTTGGTGAAAAGAATTACTAATTTTTACTTACCGGATTAGTGCTGTTATGAACTCAAGCAACACTATTATTTTTTTGATTTCTATGGAAACAAGCCACAGTGTTGTATATTCAACTTACAGAATGTGTCAACAATGACAGTAAGTGCATATTTCAGAACGATTGTGCGAAAAAGTAATTTAACTAAATTGTACCTACTAATGCAGCATATATACATACTTGTTTTATTAAGTAGTAATAATACTAACAACTCCATGGACTCAAGAAATATATAAAATAAAAATTTGAATTGAATTTGAAAGTTCCACCATTATATTTCTTGTACTATTTTAAACACCATATTTTCTTGTGACATTCTCCTCGACTTATGAAGTAACAGTGGAATTCTGATGACATAATTTTTTGAACAAATTTTTAATATTTTCTTCCTTTAATTCCAAACATTTCTGTAAGTACGACTGAAATTATGTATAATTTGATGATATTTTATTGTTAAAATAGCGACAGCAATGTATAGTTAAACTAACAATACACAGGGTGTTCCGCATAAGAACCGACACACAGCAGGTGCAGTAGGGTGTATAAAAAAATACAATTTAACCACACATACCTATATGCAAAGTTACACACAAGCGGAGCAACAGGCCAAATTTGGTACACGATTTAAGTTTATTATTGGTTTTCTTTGACTATGAGAGTGAGTCATCTCTAAAATTATATCTTTTTAATTTAAAATTCTTAATGGATAAATAAAGATTATTATTCTAAAACTTGTAACCTTAACGAAATTTTATAGAGATTATATTGCGAAAAATTTCCAAACAGACTTTAGCTTGGAAACGTTCCAAATCCCGCTGCTAACCCTGTCGTAGAAAGAACGCCCTCTGTCTCAACACCTCCAAGTGCCGCTCCTTTCAGATTACCCCCGGTAAGCGATAGCGCAGCCAGCATCTCCGACGGTAAGTGCTGGGGTATTAGCCCGGAGCATTTGGCGCTTTCTCAAACAAGCACCACGTGACCGAGATGCAAAACAGCTATCTTACGAGGCCTGCGAGCCCAATCGATAACAAGGGAGGATGATTGAAGACGCTACATCAGGAAATTATGCCGTAGAGCTAAGTGATATTGATGCACTAATAAAACTTGGCTTGACTCGTAACTGGTTGTTCTTCAAAGGGTAGGTAGCCGAGGTGGCAAAATTCAAAGCATATATTTGTCCTGGTATTTAGTATCCTACAATATGCAGGGCCAGGGTGAGATATGCTTTCCTCTAGGTAATAAACTAGAATTTCAGAAATTAATGGATTATTTGAAGAGGTGCCTATACTGACAATATTCCGAGCTAAATTCAGAATACTATTTTCATAAACTTTTGAATTATTTGCTACATTTTGATTATTTAAATCCCGTCAACCCCAGTTCAGGTTGCGACTGTCGAATTAAAAATTTACTACACTTTCGAATTTTGACATAGAAGAATGCAAATTTATTAATTAACTTTCGAATTTAAAATTCACTACACTTTTGGGTTATCTGGATCTTGCAATCTAAATTCGTTTGTAGTCCAAGTCCAAAATAATAGAGAGTGATTCATGTTATAAATCCGCTCATAATTTAAAGCAGTCAACACAAACATAAATACATTAAATACGCATGCGTTAGATAGGAATGCTCAATTTCTATTTAATTTATTAGAGATTTTGTGTTTATGCTTTTAAGAATGGATAACAATTTAAGATTTACAGCGTGTTCGCAAAATCGTGCCCGCCCTGACAAGCTAGGAGTATCGGATGATAAAAAAATTGTATGTAGAATATGCATACCAAAAAACACGATAATTCTGTAGAAACAAGTGTTTATAGAAAACAAACTCACACCAATAGATATTTAAATTTTAGATCTAACCATCACATCGATATTAAGAAAGGTGTTGTTAAATGTTTATATGATAGAGCAAAATTAATTTCATCAAAATGGTATTTTTAATAACGAACTAAAATGTATTAAAAATGTTTTAATAAATAATGAATACCCTCCAAATTATGTTGATAGAACATTAAAAAATATTACAGATAAAACGAACACTGTAAGACAAATAAAAGAAATTAATCATACAATAAAAATTCCATACATTCCTATATTATCAGAAAAGTTAAGAAGACTCGGTAATAAATTTAATATTAGAACAGTTTTTCAGGCAACTAATACTTGACGATCATTTTTGTCTAAAACGCGTCCAAAAAATGATATACAAAATTCAAAAAAATGCATCTACAGTATACCTGTAATGCAATAAACATTATGTTGAAGAAACGTTTCGGCCTATGAATGTTAGAGTTGAGGAACATAAAAAGACGGGAATTTGAAAAATCCGCAATTTGCAAACACGCTTGGCAAAACGGTCATTTGATTCAATGGGGTTCGGCAAAAATTTTAGAGAAGGAAGATAACGCAACAAAAAGAAAATTAAAAGAGACCGCGATTATTTTGTTGAACGGAGATAAGTGTGTGTCAAACTGTTCAGTAAACATCGATCATTGTTGGCTACAGTTGTATCAAGAACAAGAAGAAATAAGTAGCAATAAACTAAAAATCATTTAACATCTCTATGGAAGCAGATAAACAAATTTCATACTGTCAATCTTGACATACGTTTAATATTTTTACTACTATTTTGAGAACGAAAACAGAGAGTTTTTCGAAACGTCAATAATACGGAAGTGCGCGATAGTCATGTGATTTTTGTTATTTTTTAATTATCTGCTTTTTTCAGTGTGAGATTTTTTGGTTAAGCAAACTTAGTTTTAAAAAATAACCCTTGTCTGATCCGTTTGGCGCAAGGGCTTATTTAATTAATCTATATTGTTTTCAGAAGTGCGGCAAAAACCCAATAAAACTAAAGAAGAATTTAATTTTGTTTAAAACGAGAAGGGTATACATCGATGTGATTTTACTTTCTCTAACACAAGCCGAATCAAATTCCATTTCGACTAATAAACATTCCGGCTGACGAGATGCACACATGCAAATCGAATTATCGTTTTCATATAACTTGTATTTACATTTTCGGATACGTCCAATAAAGCCGCAGTCCCAGTTCCGCGTCGGCTAATATTTTAAGGAAAATTCGATTATACCCTCACAGGCGAAGTTGACCATTACTTCACCTAATTAGTTTACACGGAGATATTTTGATAACGTATTTGGTTATTATTGTAATGGTATTCGTAATTTAATTAAATGTTGGCGTAAACTTCCACGTTGGAAACGCAGAATTTTAGTAATTCTGTTACACCGCAGTTAGTCATTCCTGTATGGCGCGTACGGCGGCCGCAAATTGTCTCCTATTTCTAACAAGAAATTTCATTAACTCAACCGCAACTTCCGTATTATTGCCTACTTATTATCAAACGTCAGATGTAACAACACTCGGAATTAAAGCCTCTATAGGGTAGTGTAAACAGTTTGCTAGCTTGTTGCCACGTTGACGGCTTAAACTCCGTGATACCTTAAGAGGCAATGTCTCTGAATCTGGTGGTTAAATTTCCTATCTGGTTTATATTATAGGGGTTATGGTGCACAGTTTGAAGTTGATAGAAGAATAAAATGCCGGAAAAAAATTTAAAAAATCCGGTCTGAGGGGAAAGGCAGCTTTAAAACACTCCAAGAGTCAATCCGAAAACCATGCAAGCCAAAAATCTTAAAAATCACCTTATGTACGTAATCAATCTTCGTAAAGAGTATATTGCCCAATTAAGACAAGATATTTTATAGCAGTAGGTAAGAATGTACTAATTTTTGGAGAGTTAAAGTTGCAAGGTTTAGTCGCATAAACATTTTATTGGCATCAACGGATAACAGCATGAGATAGGCACATTTTTATAAAACAGTTGCTGTATAAAAATGATATAATTGTGTTTTACGAGTTCTGTATAAAAACAAGTTATGTTTTAGCAATGAGCTTACAACATTGATACAACAAACTATACGATTTCAATAAAGCATGTCATGATAATGTCTTATAAAAACGTTATACAATTATGTATTCTGCTTTATTTACAACTATAAAGCTGATATTCGACTTTCTTTAAATTTTACGACATACGTCTATTATAAGTATCTTTATATTAGGTAAATTCAAAGTTGAATTTCAGGTACGAATAAAATTTTATTGTGATAAACGAATAAAGAAAACAGTAAGGATACTATTTTCGTTCACAAAAAAACTGAAAATTTAAATATATGCACATTTGCTGCTAAAAAATATCCCCATTTCGAATTTCGAATAAATTCTATATAATAAAACTTCTTATTTCTAATGAGCAACGGAAGTTATTTTCATGAAATATTTCAATTTTTTTCGAGATGGACGCTGAAAAGCACTTGGACTTAAATGAATAAACATGGAGCTAAAATAATAAAACAGTTTTGTCACTTCAGAAGCATTTAAAATACTTTAATGTTATTTAAAAGCGAAACATAAGAGCATGTAAAATGTTTTGTAAAAAATCGTTTGCTCGTGTTAACTACATTTAAGAAGCAGTTCTGCTTTATTATCGCGCAAAAGTATTTTAATACAGCATTTATAAAACAAATACTGTAATTATACAGCTAAACAGCTTTCTGAATCTAAAGCGCTGCATAAATGGCGTAAGAACTTTCTTAAGGGCGCCGTATTCCTGAAAAAGTGTTTTCTACAAATATAAATAATTTTAGACATTTAAGAACTGAATAATATAGAGTTTAGAAAATAACAAGGATGTTATTTCATGCCACCTGCAAATATTCAAAGGTACCGAAGTAAAATCAATATTTAACATCAGAAAGCGATCTATCCAATGAATTTTTAGGTACTGAAATCTTTCAAAATACGTATTTTATTAAATTCAACTATAGATGTAAACATTGTTATAACATAAACTTACATAGTTCTGCATATAAGATTGTTCACTTTTGTTTATAAGTATGTGAAAATAATTGTTAAAATGTGGGGTTAGAATAACGAAATTATGTGTGTCATATAAATGCATTTTAAAAGTTATTACATTATTTGAGGAAAGTTTAAATAGTAAAAGTGAATAAACAAAACATCAATAATTCTATTTTCGATATTACTTTTGCTCTACGAGTTTTATTTTTCGAGATTTCAGTACCTAAAAAGCACCACAAATTTGATCATTGTACGGCGAGAGATACGGGCACCTTAAAGCAATTTTTTTTTAAATTTAATTAACTTCTATAAAATACTTTTATTTTTGCTGTAAGAATCTTTTCAAATATTTCTGTTGCGATCATTACAAAATTAATTTATAAAACGCTTTATAGACAGTCGTGTATGTTGCTAGTAGAAACCATTATACAGCAAAATGACCTGAAGCAAAAATATTGTATAAGTGTAGACACAAGAACGTTGTGAAAATAGTTTAAATAATTTTTATAAAACGTTTTTCTTGTTGAGGTTACATTATTTTCACAGGTACTTTAAACAGCAAAATAGCTGCTGTTAACAAAAAGTCTCAAATGGTAATTTTGAAGACTAGTGTTATTTGGGTAGGAAAAAGTTGTTTAATTTTGCACAACTTGAAGCAAAAACTATAAGACGTTCTATTTGAAATAAGAAATATTATTGTGTATCGAAACTAATAAAATGTAACCCATTTTAGAACCGTGAAATTCAAAAGGTGCATTATTCTAACATTTCATAATATACATACATTTCATGTTGATATAATTGTAGATATTTTTGTCATCCTCGTCAATTGTCAGTTTTTTAATAGCAGGTTAGGGATAGGGTATAAATACATGTTCTCAACACAAAAAGGGGAACTAGAAACGAAATGAAGATTACTACAAACAATTGTTTAGCCTTCGACTGAAGTACTGACTCTACTTTAGATTTCGAGGAACTTCAATCGAAGTGAAGGTACAAACAACTACAAATGATTCGTTGGTCTTCGTTTGAAGTATAGTGAATTTACTTTAGATTTCTAGGAACTACAAACAAAATTAAAGTTATTACAAACAATTTTTAAGCCCCTGTTTGAAGTATTGTGACTACTTTATATTTCGAAGAACTACAATGGAAATGAGGGTTGCAACTACAAGCAATTCTTAAGCTCCGCTTGAGATATAGTGACTACAATGAATCGAGGAACTACAAACTACTACAAGCGATTTTGTAGCCTTTGGTTGAAGTATATTTTGTCTACATTAAATCTAGTTAGAATCCTGCAAAATTGTATATAAATTTCTTTTTCAAAATTGTCACCTCCGTACCAGTAAAAATGTCAATCCAAGTGATGGCAAAAATTACTGTTATTGTATACCTATTTAAAATGGTTTAATATATTTTACAGACTAGAATGTATTCAGCCACTTCCCAAAAAATTTCGTTTTCATTTTTATTATACCTTGTAAGTTATGTCACTTAAAAAGAACATTAACAATTGAGAATTTTCAAGTGGCATTCAGTAAATCGTAAGTTTTTAACAACCAATTCCTTGTCAGTATTTCCCAATTCCTTCTAGAGATTGCAGGTAAATATTGAGATACTATTATTAGAATCAATATAAAAGTGTGCCTGTCTATCATCGGTACAATGTGCCACTCACATCAGTTGATTGAGAGCTCGATGGAGAATGTCAAATGGAACATTATGTAACATCATTAGTGTTAGAAGTAAACAGTTATGGTTTCATAATTGGATATTATGTGGCAACAACAGATAAAGTTGTCACAACAAACAAATCACTAGCTTGGACAGCGCGAAGCGAGGTTTATGTAAATTATTTAATAATATGAACGGTAAAATTCGTCGAAATATTTCTGGAGTAGTGGAACTACTTTTACTTACAAATAATGCCGTTATAGGAGTAGTGAATACATCTATTTTTTTTTCAAATAATTTTAATAGTATTTTGAGAAGTTGTACATTTAGTAACTGATTTCAGGTAGGCAGCTTGATTTTTTTCTAATCAGCGTTGGAAAAGTTTTCCCGCACGCAAAAGATACATCTTAATTCTTGAACTAACTATTCATTGAAAAAAATTGAAATCTGAATACTTAATTTTGGGTTTTAGGCCATGCAGAACTTTTTATCAAGAATAAGGTCAATATTGTTCAGATTTCTTGTTGGTAACATCGGGTGTTCCCCAGGGATCGCATTTGGGTCCATTATTATTTAACATATATGTTAATGATATTACCAAGTGTTTTAAGTTTTCTAAATTTTTAATGTATGCAGACGATCTCAAAGTTGTTCATTCTATAAGTAGTACAAGAGATGCTGATTTGTTGCAAGAAGATTTAAGAATTCATATTGCATTTAGTAGAAACAGAAATCAAATTGCAACACGCTTTTTATTGGAAAATCACAATTTGCAGAAAGTATCACAAATAGCAGATCTCGGCATAATTTTTGACAGTAAGATGATTTTTGACCGTCATAGTAGTTACATATCTAATAAGGCTAATAAATGTTAGGTTTTTTATGTAGAAATTGTGTTGATCTAAAAAAATCTGCTACACTTTGCGTTTTATTTATGACTTATGTTAACAGTTCGTGAAGTTATGGTTCAGTAGTTTGGAATCCTCAGTATAATATTTACATAAACCACCTTGAAGGAATCCAAAACAAATTTGTTAGATATTTAAATCATAAATTCTATCCTGATATAGTAGATAGCTATTTATTTCGATATAGGTTGAACTTATTATCTCTGGAAAGTAGAAGACGCATAACAAATTAAATTTATTTATAAAGTTGTTCTAATTGATTCTATTGAAATTAATAGTCTTATTAATTATAACGTTCCATCATATTTCACGAGAAATAAAAATATATTTTACTGTGAATTTGCGAATACCAATTCTTTTTTCAATTCGCCTTTAAATAGATGTTTATCCTCTTATAATAATATAATATTTCGAGCGATATTGACGTTGATTTTTTTTCTGTCTCAAGTAGCTCCTTTGATAGGACTTTAAAAAAATATTTTCAATAATTATATTTAATTTAGCGTTACGTATTTTTCTTATATTGATTCATTTCACTTCATTCTTCAATTATTTATCTTTTGTTTAAACATGTTTTAATTTCTTGTATACTTATATTTCTGTAACAATCATTATTATATACCTATAAGGGAATACGCTTTTTGGGTTTGTCCTGTTTGTATTCCTTAAACAACAATAACTTTTTTTCATAAAATCAATAATAATAAATTATAGTTTAAAAAACTAAAAAAACACGCTTTAATAGCAAAGCGCATTAAAAAGTAGAAAATAATTTTTAAGTATCAAGAGTTTGTATTACAGCAATAGAAAATTCCGACAATCAATTACGACTAATTAATTGGGAATAAGATTAAATTAGAAATTAAATTGTTAATAAAATAATTCAATTATAGTAAAAAAAGCGTGGGGTGCTTGATATTAAATGTTACAATTAGTAGCTATTTATAAAATTAGTCATTATGAAAATATAGTAAATTGCACCCCACGCTTATTTTACTATAATTGAATTATTTAGCTAATAATTTAATTTCTAATTTAATCTTATACCCCATTAATTAGTCGTAATTGATTGTCGGAATTTTCTATTGCTGTAATACAAACTATTGATACTTCAAAATTATTTTCTACTTTTTAGTTCGCTTTGCTATTAAAGCGTGTTTTTTTTAGTTTTTTTAAACTATAAGTTATTTTCTTAATTTTTAGTCTCATTTCACGGAGCAGATTTCTGCGCAGGCCATTGCACAAGTATACTTCATGCGCATAGGTATATGCGCATAAAACTTCAACTAACTACTGCACAATCGTGCACTTTTTCTACGTTGCGAAGTAGAAGTAGACCAAAATAAAAATGATTGACAGTATAATATTGAGAGCGTGGAAAAATCTGTTTCTATAAAATATGCAAATTAAAATAATTGTTCTCAACGTTTTCGTATCAAAATCTTTTTCCGAATTATAAAATTTTTGAATTTTTTACTTTATAATTTTATAAAATTTTAGATTCAACTTTCTTCAAAATTTTTGCCAAAATTTTCAAATTAAAATTTCTTTGAATTTGAAAATTTACTTGTTTTTCAACATTTTTCCAAAATTTTTTGAAAATATTTATTTGAATATTTTTAAATTATGAAATTTCTATTTATTTCCAAATTTTTTTAATTTTGATTTTATTAATTTCAAAATCCAAAATTATTTACAAAATTTTGTATTTCGATTTTTTTTAATTTTAAAATGTAATTTTTTTCAAAAATTTCTATTTCAAAACTTCAAAATTATAAATTTTAAATTTTGTGAACGCCAAAATTTGAAATTGAAATTTTTTTTTAAATTTTGAATTCTGTATTTTTTCGAAATTTTTTAAATTAATTGTTTCAAAAATTTTTGAATTCCAAAAATATTTTTGAGTCGAAATAAAATTTTTTCTTGACAATTTTTCATTCTTTTTTTTTTCAAAATGTTTAAATTCAAAATTTCTGTTAAAGTTCAGTTTCGTTTCCGTTCCAAATTTTTCTTGATTATTGATTTCAAAATAATTCAGAAACTTATTTTTTAACTATTTTTATTATTTCTAAAATCTCAAATTATTTCAATAAAACTTAGAAGTGGTTCATTATAATAAGTTTGACTTAATAATTCAATAATTTGCAAAATATATATAGAAAAGTTCCGTAACGACATCTATCGTATCATAATCGTACCATTAATTTTCATTAAAATATACTCAAGTGGTAAGAATTCTTTTTACTTATATCGGTAAAGAAGAATGTCATTTACCATCGTTCATTGTATACACTTAACCTGCAGACTAATCTAAATAGTTTTTTTTTTATTGTAATGATCCTAGTCAGGACATTAGAACAAAGTTATTAAATAATTGTATTGTCATCAGTCCTTGACCCCTGTGCAAATTTTCAAGCTGATCGGACTTCTTGAAATTGGTGAAAATTGCGATGAAAGATTCCGTTACATACATACATACATACAGGTGAAGCTAATATAAGCGTGTTAAAAAGTTTTCCATATGGTCCGATTTAATTGGACACAATTGATAAATAATTATTATCTTACTGTTTATTTTATATATTGCTCTCTAAATTATGTTCTGTAGACCAATGACTATTGCTATTATTCCCACGCAAGGTTTTCCCTTTATCTCTCCACTACGAACTTCTAATAACCCCTCCAAAGCGAACAAAAAGACCCGCGTTCCATTTTTGAAAACAAGCAATCGGATCTGTTTACACATCCGCCTGTGCCCTAGGTCAGCAATGCGAACTAAAACGTCCCTGTCAAATGCCTCTCGAAATTAGGACACGCCGCGCACAATAGTCGAACCCATATTGCATGACGCCGTTCATCTGGAAAAATATTACTGGATTTGTACTTTATGGGCTTTCCATACTGCAGCGCTGATCTCGTTCGGCTGCATTCAATCCCAATTCGCCGGAGGGATGACCGTTATTTGCACGAGAGGCCTGCATTCAAATGTACGGAACTCGGGCTCGAGGATGTGCAGGTTGAAATATGGGTACTAAGTCGCGGGAACGCTGGTTTTAGGTGATAGAGGAAGACACCGATAGAGGATTTATGAGCGCTTTCATTTGGAGTGATTCAGGAACTGGGGATATCGAATGGGGTAGCTGCGCGTAGATGGCCATATTTTGTTTTGTGTCTGGCTATTTAATGGACAAATTTATATACCTGTAGATGTTGGATGGGAATTATTTACAACATACACTGAAAGAACTGTTACTGAAACAATTACTACAAATTTGTAGTGGTAAATGGAAACTTAATACAGGTTCTAAATTTTAATATATCTGTAAAATTATTTGCTATATTTTTAATAAATGTCATATTGTAAATATACTCGCGTCAAGAATTCAGACGACTTACGTCATACGAACAAATGAATAATTCATTATATTTTCATCAACATATTTAAGAAACTGCAACTGATAGTAATAAAACTATATACTACACTAAAAGTTTGCATTATATATTGCACTAAGTTGCAAAAAATTATTGTTTTTAACGCGACCAAATATCATATATGACGTTGACAATAAAATCAAATGTGTAACGTCAGCCGTGACGTAATACGTCTGAATTCTTGACGCGAGTATACTAAAATGTGGGTATAGTGCAAAATAACAATATTTTTAGATTGTACACGGAAAAAACCTAATCTACTGTATTTAAGTATATTATTATACTTCTGCGTACACTCGATATACAGGCTGTATCACATAAGAGGGCCACTCTCATGTACCACGCTTAATATGCGAGAGACGTCAAAAATCTTTAATTGTTTTTTGTTGCATTTTTGGAGGCCTTTATGTTCTTAATAACAAATTTGAGATCCATGGCCAACTTTATGAGTAATAACAAGAAAACCTGTAAAGTGCTCAAACTTTAAGGCTGTCTAACTTTTTTATTTTAAGAGTTAGAGAAAACTTATTGGTAATACATTTTTATTGCAAAATTGATACCTTCCACCTGATGTAAACAGATTTTTGGCATATCGTATGTGGTTCACTGCGCCCTCTAGGCGGATAAAAACTTTTTTTATTGAATCAGGCTATGACCACAAAAAATTGCCTGTTTTTTCGTCTTTCATGCAATATACTACATGTTGCCCTTAACTTTTGTATTTATTACATTTTTTTCAATTTTAGTAAAAAAAAATGTACGTACCTAAATATTTTCGTGTTGCTCAAGATAATGTAGAACCTGTTTTAAAGACGTCAACTGCAAAAAAATAATAAACAGAATGTACTTTTTTATGCAAAATACAGATTTTCTTATAATATTATTTTATTGGTTTTCACATTAGAAGCAATTGGGTCTTTAAAATTATTTTGACACAGACAATGTAGTTGTAATTTTCTGTCATATTATATTTCCTATAACCTACCTATACCTAATCTATAACCAATATTATATTTCCTGTAACCTCAGTTAAATATACTTACAGTTGTCAAGTTGATTTACAGATCCATACAAAAAACCATGGTCTTCTCTGATCATGTAAAAGAAGTGGTTTAACCGTTTATATTTAAACTGTGCTATATCTAAACTTTTTAAAATAATTAGGATTAAATAGGAATCAGTACATTTTTGCACCTGTGTTTAACTGCAGCCATCGCCATTGTTTTTAAGAATTAAAATACCATTCTTTGCAGCAAATTACTATAAAGCCTACCTGAGAATACCATAGCCTAAATTTCCATTACCATTTACAGAATATTCATAAAATGATGACAAATTTTGAAAAATTTAAACTAAATTATTAGTTTTGTCTAATGGTACACTCTGTATGTGTTTCAATATTCCCTTAGATCTTTCAAAAACCAACAAATTTTGATAACCATGGCATATACCTGTTCTACATACTATTGAAGATGAATATTTTTTCCGATATTTTAATTAAAAAAATTGTAGTAGTAAATCATAAAAGGGCACACTAATAAAAATTATTAGCAATATTTGTTGCCTGAGTCTCTAGTGTGAAATAACATCAGAATAATGAAAAATTGCAAGTCATTTACAAATGAATAAATGTACTAAAAAATGAAATGAAATTATGTATTGTTATTACAACTACATTGATAAACTATTAAAAACACCCTCAAATTTTTACCTTTGGTATTGTTGTCCATCCTGTACCAATTTAAAGCAACTTGTGGCATTTTGGGAATCAGCTCGGCAAGGGAAATCCGAAAATGGGGAAAAAATGGGGTATTCCATTTAAAAAAACCGGTGATGACGTCATTATTGGAAGGTAAGTCGCCCTGTATATTACATTATTATTTGAAAAACCAGTAAAACAAAATCACAAATTCGACCTGCTTCGGGAATTTTTAATAACTGTTTATTCAGCTAATAATGTATTTATGCGTTACTTTATGGACACACTGTATAAACGCTATGGTTGCATATATTGTTGTTCTTCATAATAAGAATGTTTTAACTGACTTCTATAGCTATAAATGATAACCTTCAAGTACACATAGAGTAATAATTATGTTTGTGCCACGTCCTACACTTTAAACATCCCCTCTCCCACGATAAAGTGGGCGTTGAACAAAACTTTCAGATGAGGATGTTAATATTTTCACAAAAACATCAATAAACTTGCTTAAACGTAGGCTGCTAGGTAATGACGTGATCAATATGTATAAGAAAAATGTTTTCAAATTAGTGGCCAACAGATTTCAATTCATCTTCAAAGTTAAATATAGTCTTGATAGATTTAAAATTTGTTCTTTTAACTGAATATTTTTAAGATCTGTGTGAAGAAAAAATGAATAGCAAAATAAACCTTCACACCAAAAAAAAAATTATACCATTTTTATTTAAGCAAAACTCACAGAAAAGCTGGATAAATAAGCTACAAAAGCACACTTTACTACATCAGCACATTATGATTCGATGGACTATCTATATCTCAATTCAGAAACGTCTCTAAAATGACGAAAATAGACAGACATGGAATACAACTGTAGTTTATTGTTAAAATAAAAATCCAGTTATTATAACTTATAAGTACTTATAATACAGAATAAATAATATAAAGGTACCTACCTGCAATAAAAAATAAGTGTACTTCTTTTAGATGACAAAAGTTTATCTTAAAAAGGTACTCGTTCATGTCCTATTATCTTGAACATATTTAAATACCTACAATTTATGACCATTTTATATATGTATCGATATTTAGATTTAAACAAAGTCAAACTAATTGCTTACATCAATCAAAACTCACTGTTATGATTTTTCTACGATTTCTGTTATATTTTAATACTTAAATCTTGAATTATTTGTTCACCTGTTGATTTATAGATAAAACTTGCATTTGCGAACGTACTCCGATGTGTAGTTCAACCTCTCTCTACGAGAGGGTAGCACTGTTGCAGTTCGGCGATTGTTGAAGTGTGAGTTTGGTCGCGCTTGCCGTATTCATATTTTTAGTTTAATTTTATTACATTATTGCATATGAGTATATCTTTTATATTCGCGTGTCATAACTAGTGCAGCTGTCGTTTGTTGTGATAAGTGTTTTCTTCAGTGCACAGACAGTAAGCAATATAGGTAAAATAAAATATCACACATTTCGGTTGCCTACTAGATGAAAATTAAGAATACGAATACAGGGAATCAGGGAAACGTTCATCCAGCGTTTGAATTCGGTAGTATTGCTAAATTGGCAAATTAGGTGAAAAATATAAATTATTATAATAGAGTATTGTTAATTTTACTTTGTGTCATTATTTATGCACACGTACGTACCCAATCATGTTTGTTTAAATTACCTTCATAAACATTTTTTTTCTGATAAAAACGAGGATAAAAATCTAGTATGTGCAAGAACTGAAACATCAGATAAAGAAAGAACTAGGTGTATGTTTAGGAATGACTATTGTGCATATTACGTACATTTTAAGTGCTCAAGAGTAGTGCATTACTTAAGTTTAAACCAAAATGAATATACAGACGACAAAACAAGATCCTACTTGTGTGGTAAGTCATTTTTATTTTAATTTCATTGTGTAGATAACGACTACATTGACTACTTTTTTTACTATAATATGTATCCTAAGTAGACAATAATGAAAATAAGCAGTGCTAAGAGTTATGATAAAACTCACATATTAGGTATTTCAAATGAATAATTAGACAGCTGTTTTATTGCTAGCTCATGTTTACTTCCATTCGACACATAAAATCCTATTTGTTTTGTATTGTGCGTTATTGGTTACCCATTTCACGTTAAAAAAGTAAAAAAAATTGAAAACATCGAAATACAAATAAGATTTTGTATAGTAATGGACACAAACCATCCAGAGATAAAATAAAATGTTTTATAAATCTAGTTTAAAACTGTTTTCCAAAAGAAACAGAAAGATGATAATTTAGTAAGTATAGTACTTTGGAAATTTTCTCGCACCGATACATAATTATGTAAGATTTCAGTAATAATTAAAAACTCTTATGTAGGTATTTTAAAATTACTCTTCATGTTTCTAAAAATATCTTTAATATACCTTAATAAAAATATATCCGTATTGGCCTCATAAAACTGAATTTAATAAAGTTTAACACCTACATATTTACAGCTAGGATATAAAATATCTCTTCTATTAGTTTTAGTCTGATCCGATGAAAAACAGTAATATATTGGAAGAAGTCTCTGAATTCCTTTGAATCCTTCTACATAGCTACCTTTAGTCTGATTCTTCTTTAAAAGTGCCTTATCGGGAAAATTAAATTCTGGAGATTGTATTTAAGTGATATGAATAACTTTTAAATCGAATATTAATTTCATTTCTTTAGTTGAACTTGATATTCCAGTTAGAAATAACCTCGGAAATAACGGTTAAGAGGTAAGAATTTTAAATTTTTTACAATTATTTCTTGTTACTTTTGTTTTTGTTTGTTTCTGTTTTTATAGAATGTAGGATTATTTTTTTGTGATTTGTTTACGGTTTGGTCACATTTTCAGATGTAATATTCCACTTTATTTTATTTATTTATTCTATTTTCCGTTAAAATTTAGAAGAAACTACCTACGCTTTATTTTTGTTGCCCCCTTTCCCTGATTTTTTCTGCCTGCGCCCATGTTCATTATAACAATAATTTAGGTTTCTATTACTAAATATCAATGAGACCGCCGCCTACTATAAATTAGTTTGATTAAATTTTTACCCTACGCCATGCTGTGTAAATGATTGTAAATATTTTTTGCTCTTTAAAGGGTTGTATCTTCACAAGAATGTTGATATGAGATTTTTTTAAATGAGATACCTACCTTTCACTTATTTATTTACACCCTGTATGTCTAAAATCTGTAAAATTTCTAAAGCCTCTGATTTTTCAGATTCTTGTTCTCTTAAAATATATTCAAAAACTTGTGATATATTTTTTAGAAAAGGATAGATGAAATATAATTGTTATACCCGTACATCTCTCATTTCTCATCCTCGCACTGTACTTATTTTTTTAAAACAAAAAAAAACATTAAACAAGAAAACAAGACCTTCATTAGCCCGCGGCTACCTATATTTTTCCATTACTTCGTTACTGTTCCAGTTCATCATCGGACCTTTTTTTAAGGATACTCTGCGTCTAGATTATCCCCTTAGGTGTAATTTTCTTGTACGCAAAATTACCCTTTCCCTGTTTGCCTTTTGTAATGTAGCTTGTATCCGCATTTACATATTGAGTACGGCACGTGCAGAGAAACAGGATTAAAAATCCAATAAATAAGGCAGTCAACATTTTTTTAATAGCCGTAAAGGATTTTAAAAATGTATCCAACCTACAAACCGCAACTAGAGGTCAAAGGTTCTCTGAAGGAAATAATACTTAGTATAGGCATTATATTATGTGATAGGAGTAGACGGTGAATATTATGTGTTGAGCGTAGTAGTAGTTTGTTCAGACGAAACACATAATGAGCTTATTCCTTTCTGTTCCGAGTGATATATACCACTTTATCTACAAGCGCCAAAATAAAATATAAATATGACTGTTTTATTTACTCTGTCATCATATATCTATGAATTAAATAATAAGTTCAAAATTAGTAATAATAATATCACTTGTCAACGTGAATATTGAATGTACAATTTTGTACGGTGCAGTTGCTTAGGTTTAAAGTACTACTAAACTCGGGACAAGAATTCAGACGACTTACGTCATAGGAACAAATGAATAATTCATTATATTTTCATCAAAATATTTAAGAACCTGGAACTGATAGTAATAAAACTATATACTACACTGAAAGTTTGTATTATATATGATGGATTGTTTTTAACGCGACCAAATATCGAAAATTAAGTTGACAATAAAAACAAATGTGTAACGTCAGCCGACGTAAGACGTCTGAATTCTTGACGAGTATAGCTGTTTTTGTGTCGAGACTGACAGTTCTGTCATTAATGGGCACATTACAAGTCAAGCAGTTGTCAGGTAAATTGTCAATGGTAAATTTAAAATCCACATTTTTGAGACGTTTTAAATTTTATATATGCTCATTACCGTGGATATTAGACCATATGCTTTTTAGGCTTTTTTGTCCACTTTTGCCGTCTGAACACCCCTTTCAAATATTGGGGGTTTCCCAATCACCCTGTATAATCAATACGATTACTACACGCTTGAAGAAAAAATTATAAAACAAATAGCTACAAATTAACAGTTGATATTTCTTAATCATATCTGCTCAGGCACTAATGTTAATAAACACTTCCCTCGCATCTGTTATTTTAACAAATAGAATAAAATTTTTCTTATTTGCCTGATATAAAAAAGAATTTTGATTTTGAATAAATCTGTCACTTCAAACCTAATTAAAATTATGTTTTAATTAGAACACACGAAATTTAGAGAAATTTTCCAAGAGCTGGCAACCTCGCACCCAGCACACCTTGACCGCACTTTATCAGACAGAGTAGAGTAGCGGGGCCGTAGTCATTAATATTTGTTGACATCAGGTGGTGGTGGCTAATACCGCGGACAACTGTAACGTGTTCATTTGTGTTTCGGCGCCGGCTACCGAACCTCCTAACAAAGACCGTATTTTTCGGATAATGCGGACGTTAATTACGCAATATTTTACCGGAAATGGGTCCGATAAATCGACGCTGAGAGCGACATAATGCCCGGGTCGACTGATGCTCCGCGCTCTTTTGGCAGTTTGATTTGTCAGGGGGTATTAGAATCGGAAGGTTGACGCGAAAAAAATACAATTCATTTGTCGTCTTGAGGCACGCACAGACGAAATGTCGGCCGTTCGCGAGCGTTCGTAGGTTGCGCAATCAGTTCGCCAAGTCTATGAGGAAATACAGGGTGTAAGGGGATTGATTGTCATTATGTTAACGGGTAAATTAAACGCGAATAAAAAAAAATTTCAATAATCGATTATAAAACGGAAAAGCGTTGACTGATTAAAATACAATTTGTTATATGAAAATATATTCGTAAAAGACTTTTTTGTTGCAATTAATGTTAATTACCAACCACAAATGGCTTATACTATACGGTGTGATATGGATACGGTAGTTAAAAATATATATTTTCTATGTATTGGGTGCCTGATTGTCACATTTTTGAAAAAAGCTAACACTTTTTTAAGTAAATCCTGTCTTCAAAAATGTTGATAACTTTTACCGTTTAGTTGGAAAAAAGTTACTGTAAAATAAAAAGGAGTACCATCGCGCATGAACTACATTCCCTTCTTATCAGCAGGAATGCATTTTCTAGTTCAACGGGTAAAATAGTTTGTAAGAAATTCAGATACATTTCTTAGTTTAAAATGGTTACTTGGCCAATTAAGTAAATCCCAGTAAGAATAATAAGCACAAAATTGGGACAATCAGATAATCCACAAAAAATATTAATATTTTTTTAACTGAGGTATCCAGTTTAAGGCATTTGTACAAAACGGTAACTAATAGCATTAAAAAAGCATTTTATCAATATATTTTCATATAACAAATTTAATTTTATCGTTCAAAGTTTTTCCATTTTGTAACCGAATATTTAAATTTTTTTGAAAAACTTTGGCGTTCTAGAGATAGGCATTAGCAAATACAAATAATAGTTATTTATGCAACAAGTACAAAAAGGAAGTGCGTTTATTGCACGTGAACGTCGAGTGCAATAAACACTTTTTATACGAGTTGCATACAATATTTTTTCTACGTTCATGCAAAAACCAAAAAATGTTTTATTTATATGACACTAACTTTAGGAAAATATGACGTCGATTTTAACGCCTATGTTTATCATGATGACAAAACGCTGTAGTAGAATGATAGATGAATGCAATAAACATTTTATTGCACTAGTGCAATAAAGAACCACTTTTTCTACTAAATATAGTTCAATAAAGTTTTGTTTCTTGCATGAACGTAGAAAAATATATTTAGTGGAAAAAGTGGTTATTTATTGCACTAGTGCAATAAAATGTTTATTGCATTTATCTGTCATTCTACTACAGCGTTTTGTCATGGCAAACATAAACGTTCAAATCGATGTCATATTTTTCTACACTAGTGTCATCTAAATAAAACATTTTTGGTTTTGCATGAATGTAGGAAAAATATTGTATGCAACTCGTATAAAAAGTGTTTATTGCACGCGACGTGAAATTTTTTTTGTACTTGTTGCATAAATAACTATTAAATACCTTTTCCGTAAATACTTTTAAATACATTTTAATCAGCATAAATACAAAATATACTGGCGATGATAATATATTTATAAATAGGTGTTCAAATTTGTCAAAGTGACCTTCCCCTCGCTATCACCTTTAAGTGACCGGAAAGTTGATGGGTTAGTTCCAGTGGCTACTTGTTTAATTAATGTAACTAAAAAGTTAGATATGTTTAATTTCTGTCACATTATTTCAAAGTTATATTTTCAAAAGCAGACATGTTTATAAACGCATGATTGGCGAATTGAGACAAATTTTTTTGAGAACTGCGTGCATACATACTTAATATTTTGGTTCGTGATATTTACAGAATTATTTGAACTGTTTTTTAATATCGATTTTTAAGGATGCTTGTACATATTTTGGGCTGTAACATCCATATTTACGGTGGACTTTCAATCGTTCTAATTTTACATTTTGGAATTCTGATTCTATATTACATGTTCATGTTATACTATTATTTTCCTAAATGTAACAGGAGAAGCAAAAATAAATGCAGAATAATATGTAGGAAAGAGACCGACTTATATCTAGTAAACTTTCTCTGTTTCTTCTATGTTTCTCTTAGGGCGGCAACCACATCCCCTCCTTTTTCCACTTAATATTAACGTGTCTTAAACGTATTTATATAAGATGCAAAAATGTCGTTGGAACGTAGCTACCTCCAAAAAAGTGTTCCCTCCCCATTTTAGTCACCTCCACATAATAAAACCTTTTCTATCCTGTGGTAGTGATTTTGGCAATACACTTTTCAGTGTTGTGGCTGCTCCGTTTCATCCCCTAAAGATGCTACTTGGGTATATTTTCGTGACTCATGATCGCTCATGATTCATGTGTATAGTATGTTTATTGTTGTTTCCTCTCTCACCTCGTTATGTACTTCATTTTAGCTAATATTTTAGTTTGCTAAGGTCCTGGCTTCGCTTTTGTGTATCTGTATACGCCACTGATATTTTATGCTATAATGGATGTTCACTTTCGTCTACAGTATTTACAAAACAATGCTGCCGTTTGGTACATTCGAGTTGTGAGACGTATATTTTTTAGAATTCCAAATTGCCCGTAAGCTCGCTGCACCTTAACGTTTGCAGATTTTCAGGAACATTACAGTCAACAACAGTTGCTACGCCGGTATTTCATGAATGCTGCATGAATGCCTCCGAAAACAATGCAAGCGCGTATATGGCGGAGGATTACATATGTAGCTTATAGCAAATTCACGAAACCGGACAACCTGCAACAGGCCATACACAAACGGCACACAAATAAATATCTTGTTTATGCAATTTGAAAACAAGCGTAATACAAACAGAAAATAATGCTAAAGTTTGTTAAACAATGACGAGAGGGGAATCTTGTCACAAATCTTGCCAAATCCTTGCGAAATTCAGCGACATCACAAGAAATCGCGCGAAATCACGCAAAATTCAACGTGGCCATTTCTAAAAAACTGCCAATTTTACATTTTTTGTAATTCTGAGATTTCCAGTCAATGTCGCATCTTCGCCACTGGCTTATTGTACAGGGTGTGATTAGGATTAAAATCAGTTTTTGACCAACAAATGTCACAATTATGAGCAATTTTAGAAATATTCTTTTTTGTCGAGTTAATGCATCAGGATAGTTTTGAAATTTTTTGTATATCTCGCGTATACAGGATGTCTGTAAGGTTGGGAAAACATACTACCACATACTCCGAGGGCCAAAATTTGTTAATCTAAATTATTTTAGTTTAAAATTTTATAGTTTCCGAAATACTGGCGGGATGTTGAAATTACAATTTTATTTTAGTTTTTTCTCAATAACTTATATTAAATTCATCAAACTTGATACAGAGTAATTATCTGGCACGAGAAATTAAAATATGTACGCGCTGTCAACCGTAGAAGGTGCCACCTACAGTATTTCACATGCATTTAAATCGTCATAACTTTTTGGTGCCTGTACATCCAGTATAGACTGTCTCTAAAAGATTGGACAAAATACATGTTCCTAGAGCCAAGATATGCTGATCTGACCCAATTTACTAAATTGAATATTTGAATAAAGTCTGAGAAAGAAGACAGTGGGTTTATGTTTATGAAACAAAACCTTAAAATCCTATCCAAAAAAAAAAACGGTTGTTCAAGACGTTTATTTAAGAAATAAAGCCAAAGAATAAGAATTGTTGATAAACAATCAATACACCAGTGCACACAAAATTTATAACTATTTAAATGCATGGGAAGTACTGTAGGTGGCGCCCTCTACGATTGACAATAAATTCCAGACCATATTTCATTTTCTTGTGTCAGGTAACTCACCACTACCAAGTTTTCTGTATTTACTACAATTAATAATAAAGTTCTTGAGAAAAAACTAAAAAAGTTCAACACCCTGTATCTTGGAAGTTATAAAGTTTTGAATTAAGATAACTTGATTTAGGCCATCATATACACCCTGTATAAGTATAGTAATTTTCTATAATAGGTAACTTTTGTCAAATGCGAAATCCTTGGAAACTCCTTAAAATTACCCGGAATTCAGCGAAATCTCTTGGAAATCTCTATTTTGCAAAATCTTGTCACAATTTTCATCCGAGTGGTTTATCTACAAAACCCTAAATTATTGCATTTTCCAAAGTACTCTAATTAGCCCTATAATATGTCCTGCCAGGTCGTTGTACATTCTATCACTAAAGCCAGCCGTAAAAATTTATTTTTATTCAATGTAGGTTTTGATTGATTGCGCATGGTTCTAAAATAATTTAATCCTTAACGAAATTTATTGCGACATTATTTTGTTTACCGCGACGAGCGACTCGATATTTTTCATGAAAACACATAAATACAGCGGCATTAATTAAAATACCAGAATTTATCATGTTCAGATATATAGAAATGCACAACATATAGCCGTATATTTTAACGTAAATGTTTCCCCTACTTCCGACCGCATATAATAAAATTCGAATTTTAGCGAATTTTCGCATGTTTTCGAACGTCCAAAACGTGGCCATACTGTTTTACCGACTACTGACCAACGAACGGTGCATTTGGCCCGACAAAAATCAATAATCCAATTGTAATGATGACAAAACAATAGCGGTGGTGCGGAAACGGACACTGGACTCTAAAAATAAAGTAGGTTGCAGTTTTGTCTTTTTTTTGTTTGGTCGTCGTTACGGACCATTTCCCGTTGTCCCGTCACCTTGGCCAGGCACGCACACACAAAAACAGCAACAGTTTAACTGTTAGTTGTGGTGAAAAACTATACAGGGTGTAACTAAAAACAGGTCATCCGTTAACTGCTTAATTATGGCGGCAAAATATGATGATTTAATCTCAGATTTAACGCTACTTATCTATACAATGTTTGGAATGTGAGTGCCTTAATTTTGTTGTATTATAAATTGTATGTAACTACTTTTTTTTCTCTTTTTCTCTGACCAACGATAACAGAATTTCGACAACAAACAGGTATTATCATCCATATTGACCATACACTAGATTGAACATATCACATTGATATAATAGCAAAAAAGTTGGCCAAATAATATTATGCACTAACAGTTATAGCGACATTTTAAGTAAACCAAGAAACAGCATCATTCCATTTCATGCACATATCCACTCCCATAGGGACACCTTTAAACAATACAAAATTTTAACTTTTGTATCCACCTATATTAATGAATCAGTTATATTTATAAAAGAAAATTATTCTCTTTTTATATCACACAGCAGAGCCTATGACTATGAAACAAGAAAAAAGAATGATCTAACTGCTGGGGCATTCCACGCCAACTCAGCAGTCGATCCCACATCACCCTGTCAGATCTGGTTCAAAATTGGTACCTCGATTAGTACTATCGAAAAAAGGATGTTCCCAAATTTTCAGCCCCTGTCATCAGGGGCCCATAGTGAAGTTTTCGACCATCATTTCACCTCCAGGGGTCTGAAATCGGTTTTTCGTGTACTGACGCGGCATTTTGGCCTAAAAAAATGATCAAAAATACATAGGAGATGCCAAATTTCCCGTAGAACACGATGCCACCATCCGTTTTCCGATATCTAGCAAGGGGAGCCCGGAAAACGCGCTTTGATAAAAAATCTGATATCTCAAATACGGTCGCTTCAAACTGGCTGAAAATTTACCAAAAGGCTCTTCGATTATAGCTCTTTCGAATGTTCATACGCGCGTGGTGATCATTATATGTAAATAAAAAGTTACACGCGTTTTACTGGTTTTATATGGGATTTTCTGTAATTTTTTCATTATATCCGCTCCACTAGCCCTATCCAGTTGGGTAATAATTGGATTTATTTCCCTCACCAAGCGTCTCTTTTGTCCCCCTGTCATTACAAACACAGAAATTTCTCTCTCCAGCCAGTATTAGAGAAAACATTATTTATTCAATGATTTATTTCACAATTTTTCGTCAATTTTATGATTTTTGAGCAAATTTACATTTTCTGCAGCTTACTTCTATTATTTGTAAAAAATATGAATATAATATAATATAACGAATGAAAATCGCAGTAAGAAATAAGAAAACCCACATTACAATCATTGTTGACACTATACATCTCGATATTATTTTCACTATTTTACACGTCCTTATACATGAATCAGCATTCTATCTAAATAATGTTTTCTCTAATACTGGCTGGAGAGAGAAATTTCTGTGTTTGTAAAGACAGGGGGACAAAAGAGACGTTTAGTGAGAGAAAAAAATCCAATTATTACCCAGCTGGATAGGGTCAGTGGAGCGGTTATAATGAAAAAATTACAGAAAATCCCATATAAAACCTGTAAAACTTTTTTTTTACATATAATGATCACCACGCGCGTATGAACATTCGAAAGAGCAATAATCGAAGAGCCTTTTGGTAAATTTTCAGCCAGGTTTAAACGACCGTATTTGAAATATCAGATTTTTTTACTAAAGAGCGGTTTTTCGCGTTTTCCGGACTCCCCTTGCTAGATATCGGAAAACGGATGGCGGCATCGTGTTCTATGGGAAATTTGGCATCTTCTATGTATTTTTGATAATTTTTTTAGACCAAAATGCCGCGTCAGTACACGAAAAACCGATTTCAGACCCCTGGGGATGAAATGATGGTCGAAAACTTCACTATGGGCCCCTGGTGACAAGAAGCGGTCTTAGGGGCTGAAAATTTGGGAATATCCTTTTTTCAATAGTACCAATTGATGTACCAATTTTGAGCCAGATCTGAGAGGGTGATGTGGGATCGACTGTTGAGTTGGCGTGGAATGCCCCTGCTGTGAGAGCAAATACAAAGGAATGTATATCACATGATTTATAATAAAGTCCCCACACGTATAAGATACATGAAGCATTTGACACAATATTTTAGCGACCTGCTGCAACAGAAGGCATACTATACATTAGATGAATTTTTTAATGATGAATTGTAGTTTATCTTGCTACTCCGACGACTGAACATATTCTTAATATATCACAAAATTTTTAAATTAAGATCGAAAACAAAGCAGTTTATCCGATTGAAATAGGAGCATCTTTCTCATGTAAACTAGACCAACATTTTTAAATTTTTGATCTGACGACGAAAATTTCGAGTTACAAGAAAGTTAGAGCAATATTTACTCACTGCCCCCCAGTTTGGCACGCCTATGACCAATTATGAGGAATTATTTTCAGAACATTAGATTCGCAATCTAATTGTGATTCTCAATTTCAAATTTCATTACTTTATCTTGATCCCTTTTGGAAATATTTGGAGAAAATCAAATTTTGGAGTCCCCCTTTAAAAAGCAATAGCCCCGTTTAAGGGCGTGTATGTTGTATAACTTTTTTTCTTATTTTTCATCGTAGATGGTTATAGGTAAATGGGGACAAATTCTCATATTTGGCCGCCAAAATGCTCAGTAACGGGTTGACCTGATTTTTTTTACATCCTATATATTATATTAAGGAACCTGATCAATATGAACAGCTTGAGTTTCTATACCGTTGTTTAAACACCTCGTTTGCACACGATATAACATGCTAGGGTCATTTTAATTATTTTGCCTGGAAATTCCAAATAAATTATTAATGAATTATTATTATTGGATACATTATTAAATATGTTATCTCGAAAATGGTAAAAGATATCGAATAAAACAACGTAGCACATTTGGCAACACCTTCAAAATTGTATAAATTATAATTATTAATTTTGACCAAAATTTGAGATTGCTTAGAAATTATGACTAAAATTCAGTATTTAACTTCTTACTTGGAAGCCCTGTATATCAGTTAGGAAGTTCAGATAGAACTAAACTGTACGTGGAGTACTGGCATTATTTTGCCTCCTCTCTATGCCCAATCATTTTTAACGCATTACTTGCTGGACTTCCTGTATTTGATTCACTCGAGGAACTGGATCTATATGATCCATATTCCAGCGAATGCAAAAGTTTCCTTTTTCCTTCCATCATATTGACATTCTCCACAACAGCCTTCACTTGTTAATTCTATTAATGGTTATGATGGCGGTAAGCTTTGCCGTGACAGTAGTTGTAAGTAGGGTTTCCTTTTATTAATTCCATTTACTACTTGGATATAATGGCTTTCGACCTTTTTGGCAACGGACCTACTGGTCATCCTCGTCAATAGTGTCCCTCGCTAGGCCGACCGAAATCATTAAATATATTCTCTAGCGGACAAACATGACCTGGAGAAAGTCATAAAATAGAAACATTAGGAATATAATAAGTCCGCAGCAAAAGCACAATTTGGGTCCACTGCTAAAAGAATTTACAATTTTCTTAGGAAGTTTCTTAGAATATTTAATATTGATTTTACTTTTTATTATTAGGTATATTGAAAAATCATGTGGTTGAAATAAACATCAAGTTTTCTAATAAAATATTTAACAGTTAGTTTTAGCCAAAATGACTTGTGTTTTACGCACAGATTCATTATATTGCACACTGAAAATCTCATTTACACAACTTTTTTGAACTGTAATAATGAAAAGAAAACATTCTAATGAGGGATACGGCAGAGAAGCAATACAAACTTATATAAAGATTTAGAACAATTTGAAAACGATTTTTGTGTAAAAGCTGGAGGAATTTTGATACGATCGATATTGACATATTGTCATAAATTCAAGATGTGATTATACCAATGTGTTATCATATCGAGAGAGACCAAGGCCTTCTTGTAAATTTGATTTGACCATATTCAAGTAATCAGCATATAATATAATACTAGAAATAACAAGGATCAATATCATTGATAAATAGAAAAAGTAAAGGACTTGAATGCCTGAATTGTACCTGAACCAATTTTTGCATAATGGGAAGTAAAATGGCTGGATAAATATAACATTATCCACCTTAGGAGATTGTTAGTTTAGTAAACAAGGTGGGATAATGGATTTTATCCAAAAGATTTTATAAAATTGGTATACACGGTATCTACTGCATAAATCTCGTGGAGAAAACCATTCTGCTCTAATAATAATAATTTCTAAAAAATTTCTGGTATAGAGAATAACGAATTCTGGTGATCACATTGATACTGCTATCCGTTATGAATGAGGATAATTCTAGCTTCTTTCCAAATATGTTGTCACGGAATTTGCCCCACTCACTCCCAAACCGACGACTGTGGCACCGCGAATTGCCTAAGATTGCCCCGATCGCCCCTACGCGATTCTGGTAAACAAACAACATGCCGCTGATCGAGATCGGCCTGGAAAAATCGGGAATCGACGAGAAGCGTTCCAGTCGTACGAGAAAAGATCTAGAGATACTGGAATATACCTGGAACATTCGTTGGGTCTATAAAAGAAGAATAAACGGCCGAGTTAGTTAGTCTTGTATAAGTCTTGTGTTACAGTCTGAATTAAAGTGTTTAGTTGGAGATATCAAAGTGATTTAGATAGCGATTAATTAAATAAGTGTTTAGTTGACCTGTAATTAGTAGTGTTGAGTAGTTAATTAAGAAGTGATTAATTAACGGATTGTTTTTTCTGGAAGTAAGAAAAAGACGGATTGGGAAATCCGTGACAATATTGATCTTCAGAAACTGATTTATTGAATATTAGGAAAATATTTGACAGAAACTTCTGATATGAGACAATAAGAACCAATTAAAAGACGCATTTAAAAACGCGTTAAAAGTATTTCGAACGGTATTGTGACTATGTCGAAAAATTACGTATCTGTGCATATATATTCAAAAAGTCTTTCCATTGCACTTATAAAAGGCAACGCCATAAATCAATAGACGTCTGTGCGGTAGACAATGATCTTGAAATTTTGCAAGTCTCCATAATTTACTATTCTGAACAACTTTTTCAAGTAACATTTGGCTGTATCTTCAGCAGAAAAGGCACTTTACCTGGAACCAAAACAGTTTTTGCTCGGTGCACTGAGCATTTCAAATAGAATACGAAAAATGGTTGCTCTTATCGACTTTGTCATATAAAACAGGAAGTGGCGCCCTCTACTGGTGACGTCAAAATTAGAAACAAATTTGAATGTCTCTTTTAGTTATTTACAAATATCAAAAATTTTAACTTTGACACTGTATCTTTTTTATTATGCGACTTGGGGTATGTCAGGTTAAATCGATTTATTTTCACCTAAAAATCTGGTCTCATTTTAGCTACTACATTTAAAAATAACCGCGAAAAACTGTTAATGTAACAATTTTTGAGTAAATTTAACAGTATTTGTTCTCGGTATATCTATACCTAATCACCAAGGCAACTTTTAGACGGATTTTAATTATTAAACCCACTCTATTCAGCTGGAAATCGATGATTGAAATGAAAAAGCGAAGCCGTAGATCTCGATAAAAACTCGATCACGCTGGGTCGGTCGAGGAGATTAGCAACTATTCAATTTGGCGCGCAATACGACCGATCGCGCCTGAGTTATTACCAAAGCCGCCGACGCTCTCTAGACAATAAGTTTTTATAAGCGCGAATTCCCATCCTCTGGTCCGGGGCCCCGGTTCCGTTCTATTTATTTTAGATGCGGAGGAAATCGAGGCGCGGCAATACAACTTACAAAAACCTTTTTATCGGGCATTTGTGCTCAATCAGTCGCAAAATACGAAGTGTCCGAAGTTTAGGAATGCCGGAATTAGATCGGCTCTAGCGTGGAAGTGCTCCCGATCGTGCGGACTGTCAATCCAATCACCGATAAAACCAGGTTCCAATCTATCCCGATCCGATAACTCCCGCGCCAACTATTCCCCAACTATGCGTATTGAAAAGTTGTGTTTACTGTATCTGATTTAGTAACTCACACCTCAAAAACAGTTTAAGCAAGTAATCTACTACACCGAGGGAGCAACATGTTAAGTTTGTTGTAATGAAATAGTTTTATGCGAAAGCGTTACGAAATTGACACATTTTGATATTGATTAGTGTTAGATAAATTAATAACATTGTATATAGTTATAATTCATAATGTATACAGTATGTCCGCGGATGGAGTTTACAAGAAGGCAAATGGACCAAACAGTGAAAGATACGAAAAAAGGCATTCTTGATAAAAGTTTTTGCTTGTTTAGAAAACACAAATCACCATGACAAACTTAAATTTTGTTGTACAGGGTGGATCAAAAACACAAAAATGATATTTTGCGTAAGAGTAAACTTACCTTATTTTGCAAGATACGAAAGAAAGCATTGTTGATAAAAGTTTTTTCTTGTTTAGAAAATAAGAATTGTTATAACTATCTTCAATTCTGTTGTACAGGGTGGATCAAAAACACAAAAATTTTATTTTGCGTAAGAGTAAACTTACCTTATTTTGCAAGATACGAAAGAAAAGCATTCTTGATAAAAGTTTTTTCTTATTTAGAAAATACGAATTGTTATAACTAACTTCATTATACAGGGTGGATCAAAAACACAATAATGTTATTTTGCGTAAGAGTAAACATACCTTATTTTGCAAGATACGAAAGAAAAGCATTCTTGATAAAAGTTTTTCCTTGTTTAGAAAATACGAATTGTTATAACTAACTTCAATTCAATTATACAGGGTGGATCAAAAACACAATAATGTTATTTTGCGTAAGAGTAAACATACCTTATTTTGCAAGATACGAAAGAAAAGCACTCTTGATAAAAGTTTTTCCTTGTTTAGAAAATACGAATTGCCATAACGAAAAGTACAACAATCTACCAGTTTAAATCTTCAATTTTTTTCTGACTTTAATATATTGTAATATATTTTTTCAATATAAAATCGTTTGTTTCCCCATCCCATAAAAAGATAGTGTATTATACGTAGTAAACACACGGGTAAAAACATTCGATTTTAAATTTCGATGTTTGGCAGAATGTATTCAAGTACTAAGTAAACATTTTTGTGAATAAAAATCTGATGTCTCATAGATCATTGACTTGTCACAGAGAAAAACTCTTTTTGAGATAATTTCTCATTTTCTTCATTCCAGGAAGGCTGTTACCGAGCCATGGCATTAATCATGCGAAAAAATATAAACTACTATTTGCGAATGAGCGCAAAGCGAAGATAATGCATCATAACTGAGATGATTTGCATATAAATTGACGCCGCGCTCAACTCAACACGCCTAGGTAGGCATTACCACGCGAACAGAAAAAAAACAACGCCGCGAAACAAATAATTGATAGATGGCGGTCTCTATGGCACACAATGAACTAGCAATCCAGTCAAATTACGCGAAAATCCACTTGGCCGGCCCATTTTTTATCCCAATTAATTTTCTTGTCTGTTCCCAACATCTGCGGAATATATTCCGTTAAATAATGAACACACATACAGGGCTAGGAGTTGTTTTATTCAGTGTGATGGTTATAACTCGCCGATTGCTTGTCACATAAATCATTTTATTGGACACCATCGATCAGCCAGCAGTGACACAGGATGGAATACATCAAAGCTTCCGAAAGAGAGCAGTGACGGTTCTGGCATATTGTTCCATGTTCATTGATTTCTGCATGCTGTGTTTAGAACCTGGATGCGGTTAGGCAATATCAGGATTTACTGACGGCACACCTACTGTTTCATTGCTGGAATTGCTTTTTCGTTCTGTCTTCGTTAGTCTTTCTACAGGATGTCTGGGTGACAATATTTAAAGGGTTTGTGTATGTACGATGTGTGGCAATTAAGTTCCGGGAATTTAGTTATAACTCGGAAACTGACAACACTGCATCGTTTGTCAACGTTTTGGTAGAGAGGGGGGACCTTTATTTTAGTTTCAGTCCAAGGTTGAAGTCGATAGCACGTTTGATTTGTATTTGATGTGGATTTTTTGGAAGTAAGTTTTTTAGTGGCGTCGTGAAAATGAGTGACTCAAATTACAAGCAACGTGTTGTGATTAAATTTTTAGTGAAATCTGGCGAAAATTGCAGGTGGTGTATGGAGACGAGTGCATGTCGAAAACACGCGTGTTTGAATGGGCAAAACGGTTCAAGGAGGGGCGTGAATCGGTAGAAGACGATCCACGTGAAGGAGCTCCCGTCACCTCTCGTACTGACGCGAATGTTGACCGTTTGCGTGCACTGATCACGTCTGACCGGCGCCTAAGCATTCGTGCGTTCTCTGACGAGTTAAACGTCAGCAAAGAAACCGTTCGCACGATGTTACAAGAAATTTTGAATATGCGAAAGATTTGCTCAAAGATGGTGCCAACAGTTCTCACCCGTGAACAGAAAGACATGCGAAAATCGATCTGCGAGGATTTGTTGTCCCGCATTCGGAGCGACGGTAGAGACTGGATAAGGCGGATATTTGGATGACCCGAGACCCTTTAGCAAAGTCGGCAATGGGTGGAATAGGATGGAGAGCGGCCAAGGAAAGCGAGGGTGTTCAAGTCACAACTGAAGGCAATATTGATCGGACTGGACAGTTTTATGTTGACATCCTGGAACGGCTGCGGGCCCACATTTTCCGTGTGCTACCTGAACTCGCCTAGAATGGCTGGATCTTGCACCACGACAACGCGCCAGCCTATTCCTCGTTCATTGTGCAAGAGTTTTTGGCAGAAAAGGTATTTCAACGTTGCCGCACCCACCCTATAGCCCCGATATTGCCCCCCTGCGATTTTCTTTATTCCCCAAGATGAAGTCGCACCTCAAGTGAACTCATCATGGCGGCGTACAGGAAGTCAAAGAAGATAAACAGGTTAACTGCGGAGGATTACCAAGGGCGCTTCCAATCGTGGGAGCAACGTTGGAATCGTTGTGTAGAGTTAGAGGGAGACTACTGTGAAGGTCGATAATAAAATTTGGGCGAAATTTAATTTGCCTGTTTTTTCATTGTCAATTTCCCTGAACTTAATTACCACACCTCTATGACTAAAGGCAACAAACAATTCGGATGTAACAAATTTTTAATACGAATGGTTTTTCTTCAAATTAATTTCAAAAATACGAAATTACAAACTATGGTACAGTACATCTCATCGATAATAAGGGGATATAAAAAATACGCCGAACTAAAGTGATGCAATATAATTTCAAACACGTGACATAAAAGTCATTAGAATATGTGAATATACACATAATATATTATTATAATTCTATAGATGATGTCTATTTTAGTCGTCTAACTCGATATTATTTAAAGTGGGGTAGTTTTTCAGGAAATGGTTTATATCTCGTCATTAAATTAGTATTATTTTATCTCAATCGAAGCTACTACTCGAATTTAAAAACTTATATCGGAACGGCGACTGCAAGCCGTTATTTAAATGCAACGTTGTAAGATGTCACAAAACGAGGTAACCGCTTTCTGTACATCACGGACATGGGTCTTTGTTTTTATAAAATTCAGTTTTTATTGACATTTGAATTTATTAGCACTTCGCAGATTTACAATAACGTTTCTAAGACGTCGTTTAATTATATAAATCTTGGGCAACAGCTATGTCTCTCGTCTACCAACTCGCCGACATACGCCGTTGTTGAACACTGTAAGGAAGACAAAGAGGGCAGTTAACGATACAACTTAGGTTATTACGTGTTTACTCTTGTAATTGTTTTAATTTATCTAGTACTTAGTTTTTCCGCCTTAATAGATTATGGAATTAAATACGGCAAATCTAATAAAATATGGAGATAATATTCAGACCTTGGGAGTATTTCTCGGAAGAACCTCTACCTGATACAAGTAGCGCTCAATAGTGATAGAGAAGATGCGGAGGATAGGACTGACGACGATCAAGCTCAGTGTATGTATGTAAAAATATAAAATCCAATGAGGGAGAACAGAGGGCATTAGAAAAAATGGTTTATTTAATAATAATGTTACACAGCGCTTCATACCGTTCGAGACTTTCAGAAAGGATTCCAGATATTGGATTAAAAAAGAATATTCAAGAATTTATTAACATCCATAAAATTGAGTACGATGCTAGTTTGATGAAAGATGAGTTAAGTACCTACTGCATATAAGTCGAGAGGAATAATTTCCAGTTTCAGTCGAGAAGTATGTCTCATAACTTACTTTTCCAAATAATCAAATTTAATTGTGCATTATTTCACAAAATAATGAAAAATTTAATTTTTATGTTTCTAAAATAGCAGTATAAAAATTGCACTCACAGATATGCAAGAGTACGTTTTTGTGTAAATAGATACGCAGTTTTTGAAAATTATATTGTCGACTTAGAAAAAATATCCCCAAAGCAATCATTGAGAAAACAACCCCAAAGCAATTATTCAGAAAACAACCCGCAACCGCTACAAATAATACTACTATCCGATTCGAATCTTCATTTTTTGAAATCATCGGCAGATTTCGGAGCAAAATTTACACAGGCGTGAGGATTTTCATATTTGTTTTTCTTATTTTAAAGTTGTCATTATATGTTTTTTCAATTTTCCCTCTCTTTTTTCTCTTATTATGCATTTGCGGATTTTTTTTTCTATTTCTATGAGTATTTCAATGACACCCTGTATAACGTCGATCGTAGAGTGGTTTTTAGGCTTTCACGGCTGGTGCTATTATTTTATACAGTGATTTTCCGGGTTGTTATGCCGTGATCTTGGTAATTGGTCGCTGCCAGTAACAGAATTAAAGTGCACATTCCTAGCATTAGCTGAGATTCTTTGACCTGCCCTGGTTGTTCTCGGGCTAGGCTCTGTGGGGGAACAGACTCGCTATCGGCGTTTCTCTCTTTCAGCTACTGTTGTTGGTATTACGACTCCTATTGGCGCGCCCGTTCCTCGGATAATAGTCTTGCGAGCCGTTCCATAACCGCCGCTGTAATGGATTGCATCCCACCCATACTTCCAAACGTTTCGCCTAGCCTGGACAATCTGTTCAGCGATCTGCAATAAATCAGATCTTGCACACATTGGAACGAATCAATTACACTAAATGCAGTTCAGTTGTTTATCCTTAACCAACGCAAGCGTCAACATGCGAACGTTGAGCTCTTCGCTTTCCGATTGACGTTTCAATTAAGTCGCGCCCTAATCCGATCAGTTCATTAATAATAATTTGCGCAACGGCTCCCGCTGCACGTGGTCGGGTGTATTTTTCCAGGACTTTCCGTAATTAAATTTCCTTATATATATAGCCGTCTCAATAAAATCAGAGCTCGTTGGCGTTCGCAGCTGGATGGGGCGTCGAAATAAATTACGGTTTAAGGTTGGCAGCAGTAAGTCGAGCGGTTGCCAAATTGGCCGGATTACCCCAGTTATCGAGAAATAAGCAGCATTTAGTTTTATGGCAGTTATATGACCGTACTTGGGAAGGATTTGGGCCTCCTCCATTTATCAAATTAGCGCAGTTTGGATGCTGGGCAATACTTGTAAAAAAAATTAATTCATCTCTAAACAGTCTTACTCTCTAAAATCCTGCAGTTCCGTAAAGTGTGAACTGAAAAGTTGATTGTTGTCTTTGGACAGTTCCAGACAAAATTCAGTTTGTACCTGTAAATGATACTGCAGAAAACAACTACTCCGCGGACTAATTCCCCGACCGGCATTGAATTACTCCTACAGTATCTGTGTCAAGCCAAGAACCTTTGTCGGACACACCACCAGACATAGACCGGTTTCGGGCTTCTTAGCCCTCATCATTTTGTCATAGATGAGATGACCGACAATTGAACTGGCTGTTCCTTCATATGTATGTTCACATATAAACTGAGTGCAGGTGAAATATAATGATGAATGAAACCAGTCTATGTCTGGTGGTGTGTCCGACAAGGATTCTTGGCTATTCACACAGACACTGCAGAAGTAATTCAATGCCGGTCGGGGCATTAGTCCGCGGAGTAGTTCTTTTCTGCAGTATCATTTACAGATTTAATGGCTCGTCGCCCAAGGCGAGAGGTCTGCGTTAAGTACCTACTGCAATGTAGGTCGCTCCCTGTGAGTCGAGCCGCTTAGGCCGAGCAGGAAGTAAGCAGACCACTTATATCTCATCAAAATTCAGTTTGATATTATTTGAACACTATAATAAATTATATATGATGATATAACCCACTTTATCTTAATCTAAAATCTGATCTATAATGATTTTCTAGGTAATTTTTTCAAATTCGAAATCGCTTTAAATTCCTTTGTTCGAAATTCCGCGAAATCCCTTGGAAATTATTATTTTGGAAAATCTTCTCACAGTTTTGATACGAGTTTTGATCCCAGTAGTTACTCCCTCGCAATAATTTTTCTCTCTCTCAAACTAGAAAATGTTATTTTAGATGAAGAGGTTTGTCATTGAACAAGTACTCGCAGGATTTTCTTCTATGGTGTGCATTTTCTTGGGCTTATAAAATACGACGGGTTGTAATTATCTTGTATTTATATTATTTGTACCACATCACAAAGGAAAGATTCTGTATGATAAAACCTTAGGAAATCAATTTAGTGATCGTAGATGAAGTTGCCTTAGTTATCTGGGACTCATTTAAGATTTAATAAACAAATTAATAACATTTTGAAATGCAACATCTATCAACACGTTTTCTTATCTTTCTTTTAGACCTTCTTGAACTGCGTCAACGCGAAGCGGCAAAACATGCTTTTAAAAAAGAAATTCAAAATATATATGTCTTGTGCTCGTAGAGAACTAGTAAAAGAAAATTGTAGGCACCTACACCCCAGAATTCGACGCAGGTGATGCTGCAGGTCGGTATGCAAATGAACGGCGCCCCAGAGCGGTATAAAAACTAGGCTAGGAATTCCGCCGGTGTGCAGGCCTTCCTCCGATCGGTCCCCTCGAGCGTGTAACCAGCCCGGCTTATCTCAGCTATCATCGCAGTCATTTGGGCAATTTCACGTCTAATTTGCCTTACGCGGCTTACGCCGCATCACTGCGGCGAATTATCGCGTATTAGTCGCGTTTGCCAGTCGGACTGTGAAGAAGTCGGCCCATTGTCTGAATATCAAAGGGGAGAACAAAAGGGGGCGCGATTAGATTACATACGCGGTGCCCGGACGCAACTTGTGCGAGGAAGGTACGGTCATTAAGTGCGGCAAGAATATCCTGGATGAGTATGTACGTCTGTAGAGTTTACTGACTATTTTAGTAATATCTACCAACGAATTCTAATCCATAGAAGGAGCATTGCGAATGTAATATATTAATTTGAGTTATAGCCAATATCTAGATGAAGAACTACCGATTGGATAAGGACGTATACCCAAAGAGACACAATGGTAGTAGCGTATTGTTAAAGATATATTTTGACATGCATAAAAACCACATATTTTACTTTGGCACGAACCTGTACAGCACAGACCTGCAGAGTCTGCTGATGAAGGTTCCCATGTTATTTATTGGAGCATCATTCACTAGACCAGCATCTGCATGTACCGTCACCTGCAACGATCATGACTGCAGGTCGTGCGGTGGCCTGTAATTTCTATGCTTGGACGCACTAGTCCGACGTAAGTTCTGGTCCCACAAAAGTCAGGGATTGGTTTCAAACTATTAGAAATATTAGACCAATTAAGTTGTGAATGTGCTGCTGAACTGTCGAACCTCCTCGCTTATCTATTACATTTACTTAAGAACGATTCAAGAGCTAAAAATTTGTTTTTGTGACTAATACTGAAAAAAATGTTCTTCATCTCTTTCTAGTTCAGAAAATAAATGATGAAATTCACCATACAGCTTTCTCATTTTTATTGGTTGGGTGAACCCAAAACTCTCTCATTTTTCTGGCTTATTCTCCCTCCTCCTCCTCCGCATACAATATCGCTAAAATAAAAATTTATCCTTTCGAGCTACACTACTAAAAACTTCAAAACGTTTGCCACACTCATAATATCTTCGATTAAAATAGTACTATTACAAGTAACAAAACGTTTGCCTCACTCTTCGATTAAAATAGGACTATTATAAGTAAGTTCAGGGCTATGTAATTAATGTCATATACCGAATGTCATTATTTTGACAGTTAGGTATAGATAGGTAGGTTTAAAATTGAGATGTTTTCGAAAAAATTCCCTGGCACGTCGATTTTGTTTTTAAAAAAGACACTTTTTGATATACGACCCACATTTGTGACGTCATCATCAGCTCATCTCAATAAGCACGGACAGGTGTTGCATAATGGGGAGGTGCACAGTATTGTGAAAATTACATTTTAAAATCTTCAAACATTATTTTCTTCATATTTTTGTTATGTAACATCATAATTTTTCATGATGCATGTATGTAGAATGACTTTCAAATGGCATGGTCAAAATTGAGGGTTGCTATCGATGACGTCATATCTCGAACAACGATGACGTCACAAATATGGGTCGTATGTCAAAAGGTGCCTTTTAAAAACAAAATTGATGTGCCAGGATTTTTTCGAAAACTTCTCAATTTCAAAAATAATGATTATTCGTTACTTTTCAAAGCACTGTATATGTGTAAACATTGTGAGAATCAGCAGATTATGTTCGTGTTCTGTTTGAAAGATATTTTGCCAGGATTGTTGGAAGACTTTTTGCAAGAAATTCATTCATCGGAAAATTACAGAATTGACAGTTTTCTTATATCATGTGAGATCACTTGATAGCACGGAATGAGAGAACGATGTAGTTCTATTGGCGTTTAAAATTCAAATTCTTATTCTCAGTTTTAGACTTCTATATCAAATTAGTTGATTTAATGTCAGGATATGACAATTAAATTTCATGTGTCAATCTAATTCCAGAATAATTTCCCTATGAACATAAATTCAAGGACTATGGAGTACCCCCTAAGTAGAAATTAAATACAATAAATTTGATACATTTGTGAAGGAAATTTGTCAAATTATAAATTAATAAGGTTACTCGTGTGTCTACATGTGAATGATACTGCGCCAATAATTGTGGCTAGGGGAAGTACGAGCGAGACAATGAGAAGTAGCTGTCGGTAATGTAGCTGCCTGTACTTCTCCTTTGCTCCCTGTGCTCGTTCCGGTATACACGCCTCATTGCTTCTTTCGCTAGGGCTGCCCCCTAACGTAGGCAATTGTTTTTGTAAGGTGTATGAATTTATACTCTGGAATTAATTGATATAGATTTAATGGGGTCAGTTTAGTTACGCATGTTGAACAAGTAGATGTGTTTTCTAGTGCTAGAGGATTGTTTTTAAGTTTAAATTTTATTTTCGTATACATATAGACTTATAGAGTATCCCAAAATTATCCTGCCAAGATTTAACTGTAGATTCTGTGACCAAAAATAATAAAAATATACACAGGGTGGTCTGTAATGAATGCGCCATAGACTGTAGATTCTAAATATACCTGTGAGCGATATTGTTTTAGTCCGAATTTCAATATTAGAAAAGATATAGGGTGTAGAACATTTTTAATTTGATTTTTCTCAATATTCCAAAAAGTTTAGGGGACATAGGGAGGTTTTTGAGGGTCATATATCCTAAGCTCACTTTGAACATACCACATAGGTACAGTGTTTTTTGTCGATATAATCGAATTAAACTTTTTTTGTAGTATGTGTATTGTATTCATTATTAACAAAAAAGGTACATTTGTTTCATTTCAATAAATCGCCCCAGTTTCGAGACACTCGAACCTCAGTCTTTCAATACACGTCTACTTTATTATTAAACTTTTAACTGAGTATTATCATTAAACAACAATTCTGGTGTTCCAAAAATTATTATCCACAAATGGTCATAGGCGTGGCAAACTGGGGGGATTGTGGGTAAACATCGCTCCAACTTTTTCGTTTCTTGAGATTTTCGTCGTCACACCAAAAAATTATTAAATATTAAATTTTCGTAAATTTTACCTACTTGAAAAAGGTACAGTTATTTTGGAAATATTTGGGGGAAAAAATTGAGGGTCTTTATGATTATATAACTTTTTTTTCTTATTTTTGGTCGTAGTTAATTTTGGCAGGCTAATTTGTATATTAGTCTCATATTATTTAAGAAAGTTTTTTTGGTAGGCCTTTCGGACCAGTCCTCTTGTATAATAATAATTAAATACAAACAATATACATTTCCGACTATGATTTTACCCGATACGCGATTGACAGAGAGAAATGAACTAAAATCACATCAATTTGCAGCAATCTGTATCGGTTGACCACATATTCATCAATTCATATTTATTTCGAAATACTGCGTATGTTGTTCAAATACCAGAAGTATCACATTATCAACTTATAAATGGAAAAAACCGCCAATTGAACGTTGTTCATGTAAAATCATTCGTGTTCCTTTTGCATGATTAATTTATTTTCATTAATGTTACATACAGATATGGACAGTGGAAAGTTCTTTCAGTTAGTCTAAAAAATAAATAAATTCAGATAATGAAAAAGAGACATTCGGCTATACAGGGTTAGGACCACTAAGTACAAAAATTTTAACCACTTGCTCAGGGAGGCCTAAAAGGCAATAAAATAAAGAAATTTGTTAATAATAATACTTGATAACAGTTATTCTGGCTAGCTACACTATTTTGCATTCGTTCTGAGCTGTCAAAACTACATTTTCACTCATTCAGTCCGTTAGGATTACCCACTAACAAAAAACACTTCTCGTACAGTTAAATAAAATGCCCATTTATTCGAACTCAGAAAAACAAACCGGCGTACTATATTATAGGTAAATATCTGTACCCGACACAAACTTCTTTATTTAATTACTATAAAACATTTAAACTTAAAAGAAGGCACTAAACATGAAGGAAGTCATAACGTAAACACACAAGATTTCAGTTATGACAACGAATTTTACCGTTCAGTGTTGCTGGTTGTCGAAGATTTTAAACATCAAACATGCAAAATAAATAACTTTGCGGCGAACGAACCGTCATAGTCGGCGATAAATAGGCGTTTATTATATTTTTTTCGCTTTATTAATATGTTGGAAAATGTTTTGAAGAATGATGATAATAAATTGTTATTTTTCTCTATGCCCTTTTAAAATATGTGTACTTAGTCACAGTTAACCGTGATAAATAAAATAAAACATTAATGTTATTGAGTAAAGATTTGAGATGCTCCCACTACATTACAAATTAACCATTATCCTCTATCTTAGAGGTGTCTGTACTTTGTTGTCATTACACAAAAGCAATGGAAAGACATATTCTGAGTGTACTTTTATACTGTATAACTATAACTATAACTGTATAACTATATTCCTATCTGAGGTACCTCAAATATAAGATTTAGGTTATTTCATAAAAAAATAAGCATGTTGTACCTAGAAATTAAGCTTGAAAAATAAGGCTTGAAGGCTTTCAGATGTTTTCCATGGCACGCATCACTGGTTTATGTTCGCAAAGGTTCACTGACTTCATTTTAATCTTTTCATGGCTTATTATTCTGTAGGAAACTCGAATATTAGATACTTTTTGCCCTCTCAAAATTAATTTATCGCAAAACAAAAAGGACCGATCACACTTTTCATTAATCAGGGCTTTGTGGCTTTAACAACATCTAAATTTGAACAGAGAGGATAAAAGGAACACAACACACAGCAGATCTGATTTATTAACGTTTCGGATCTAGATAATACCACACTAGACGTAAATGAAGTTCGGTATCAAAAATCGAACGCCGGATTTTCCGTAATCAAAGCGATGGCATCGAAGTTGGCTTTGATGTGTTTCCAGGTATTTTAATCAAACTATGAAGCTCTTTGGGCGACGAGCACTAGTTTTAGTTTTCTAATTATTAAAATTGTTACGATTATATATATGTATATGTAACTACCTTTCATGTCACCGTGATATACATTGTAAAAATAAAATAGCGTATTCTTCGATTAAATTTATGAATATTTTATTATGTTAACATTTCTTATCAACAGTGTAACGATCATTGATTTTCATCATTTCTCATTCCCTTAACCTCCTCTAATTGCTCTCTCTTTTAGACACTACTACCTATAGCTGCCATTTTTTAAATACAAGCTGTTTGAAATACTTAGACACCATTTTGATATATATTTTGTAGAATCAGAAATACCTGTATATGATTTTATTAAAAGTGCATTTTTAGTGTGTATCACAATAATAATAATAATTCATTTATTGTCCAGTAACAGTACATGTTCTGTTTACAGGACAAAAAAAGTATAAAAAATGTAACTATGACAGCAAGTATTATAAGTATAATTAACGTGTCAATGATTGTAATTTTAACAGCTTATAAGTATTGAAATGTAGACCAGAATGTATACTTAACAAAAGTTTTGAATTATCAGCAAAAAACAGATGATTAGTATTTAATGATGTAGATAAATCGTTAACAAACAAAATAAAAGGATGTGGCCCAAAGTTTGATTCTTGAGGTACACCAGAAGTGGCTAAGAAAGTATTAGATTTAAAATAATAGTGAAAAATAGAATTGTAGATTGATTCACAGCGTGTTCCCTTGTCAACGGCAGATAGGACCGTATTTACGTCCGATGCCAGTATTCGTTCAATTTCGCTAATAATAATAATTTAAAATAAAATTAAATATATAATTAAGAATGTAATTATGTACAGGAAATGTTTGAAGTCATCTAATTTTAAATTATTGCCTAACAAGGACCACCAGGGTGTACGAGCGTTCTCTACCAGGAGGGTTGGAGCATTAGGATTGGATAGGATAAGGAAAGGGAACAAAAGAAAACAGGGAAAATACCAAGTTTAAATATACCTCTTTAAAACGAAAACGTAATAAAAAATAATAACAGAAAACAATTATACAAAAATAAATAACAAAAATATTTACATATACGTTAAATCACTAGTACTAACACTCGTCAGTCACTATTAATGCCATTTGTATCCGATTCTTCCTCGACAGTTGTGATGGAAGTCACATTCATTTGGCCCAATCAATTGGTGCAGCTTTATATAGTCTCTTTTTTACTGTATTAGAAAGGTAGTTTCAGCTAATATATATCAAATTTCTTACAATTCCTATCAGTGAAGTCATATGTATGCTCTCTGATACCAAACAGGATTCTATGCTAATGCTAATGAACAATTCCACAGACAAAGCTCTATTCAATAATTATCTAAAATAGTAATAATAATAATCTAGCTAAATTTACTAACCTGGTCTAATAAAAACATTCTATAAATATCTAAGTTCACTTTTGAAACTGTGGGCACTCGAGTTTATTAAACCAGGTTAGTAAATTTAGCTAGATTATTTTTTTTAGATAATTATTGAATAGAGCTTTGTCTGTGGAATCGTTCATTAGCATACCTAGATGTTTGGTATCAGAGAGTATACATATGACTTCATTGATAGGAATTGTAGGAGATTTGATTTATATTAACTTAAAATACCTTTCTAATACAGTAAAAAATGTGACAAAAGCTAATAATATGGGTAGATATTGTGGGTGTAATTCAATGCTGGTCGGGGCTTTAGTTCGCAGAGTAGATACTTTCACACGATATTGTTAATATCTAAAAATATATATAAAAAACATTTATATTGTCTTCCTGAATTTTTATGCAGTTCGATGCATTTTTTCTATATTTTGACTATCTAAATAGTACGATAGAACAAATTGGAAACGCTTAGAGAATGACATACGCGACTGATTTTGTACAAGTCCGTGGTCAGCTCGACACAGAGCGGTCCGCGATGCTATAACTCTATACCGCGACCTCATAGTGCGTTCTCTCCCTAATTGCCAAGAGCGGGTAAACAAAGGAATAAGTTTCGTTTAACAATACCGCAAGTTCACCACATCACCACTAGTAATTACGGCATTACCTACACAGTATTTACATTGTATCTATGATCTTCAAATGCCACAAAAATGCAAAAATACACGAAACAAACGTCTGTTTACATCACCAACACCGTAACCTGCTCCTGCAACCACGGAAACAAACCGCGCTGAAAGGCGTGTAACGTCACACCGATGCTATCGCGTTTTCGAACACGTGGTTTTGTTTAAATTCTATGGCAGGTTATTAATATTTTAATTATGTGTTTATTGCAGTCAGACACATGTTCTGACCTTTCAATATGGTTGAAATTACCTGTAATGCGCATTTCAAACCAATATAAAATTTATGTAACTTCCCATTGTTCATAGTTCTCTATTTATTTTGCATAATAGGATCGCTGAACAGTTTTATTGTATTAACAAACTTGCCACTGGAACTCTGTCTGTGAAATAACATCCTATGTTTATCGCTTTCGAAATACGAAGTGAAACTCCGCATGAAAACCGGGGAATGCGCTTTTTATCAAAGCGCCCATTCTCGGATTTTTTAAGAACTCAACAGTAATATGAGTTCGAAAACAATTGCTGCAGAATGAATACATTCAACTGTGGCACATTAGAAAGGAGAGAGCGTTCTAAGCACAAAGACGCATTTTGATTAAAAGCAAGCAGGCGGCCTCGCTGAATTTGAATATCCAGCTTCGCAGTCGAGTCCGTAAAACTACTCAAAAGAATACTCGGTTTATTTTTAACGTATTATTTTTCCCAATTGGAACAAAAAGAGTCTCTTAACGATATACCAGACTGCAAATGGGAGCGGAGAGCGTTTCAGGTATTATCGCGGTGCGCTGTGTATGCAAAATTTAAGTTGTCCGTGCTTATTGTACATTCAGAACGTTTGATGTTAATTAAATGTACGCTAATATTCATGATATTTGCTTTAAAATTCATTTGCACTTCCACTGAATGGGACCGGATTGTTTTCATTGATTCCCCGTCCAATTAAAACTTATTTTACTGGTTTCAATTTATAAATATTGAATTAATTCAGCACTCAGTGTGTACATAAAGTATAAAATATATTAATTATCTGGGAATACGAACATATACAGTACAGGGATTTCGGGAACGGTAATATACAGGGTGTTCCACATAAGAACTGACTCAGCAGATGCCCCATGCAGGAGGCCCCAAAATATTGCAATTTAATAAAATTTACCAAAGTTGCACACATGCGGAGGTACAGGTTTTCAAACAATCAGTAGTAGGCTTTGTCTCTAAAATTTGACAGGTAGTAATAAAACTATAAAATACATTTAAAGAAAGTATTTTCTATAAGTACTTTCCATACTATATGTATATTTCTCGATTACTATTAATTTCATAAATTCATATTTATATTTAGTTAACAATAATAGAAGTTACTGATTGGAATTATTGAAATAAATATAGATGTGTAATTCAGGTACAAGTTGTTAGTTCTCCCACACAAAGCTTATTTACAAAAGGCAGTAATATGTAGACAAAACAATCGCTTATTATCGAACGCTTCGAACCTTCGAGCTCAAGGTACACGGTCGCAAAGACTAAATATTCACCTGAAGTTGTTTACAATACAGAAGAATATTACGTTTCAATAGGTCAAGCAGGTGGCTGCTTCATAAATATTAATTACGCACAAAGAACAATTGCACGCTCTATACCAATTAGAAATGCGAATTGAAGAAATGAAACGGCGCCAGTACCTCCCTTGCATTCGTTACTACCTGATGTTACTTAATAAGCAAGCTGTTTACTGTGTTGTAATGTAGTTCCTCAATAGCGTGACGAGACTGAGGGTAATATAGACGCAAAAAATATCGCAAGGACTATTAAAATTCCTGCATGTGGAGCTGTATTGCTTTAGGATACGTGTATCTCATATAATTTTCCTTGGACTGCATAATTTCTGTTAATTGTTTGTACCGAGTGATCAACATCCCATATCGGTCAGTGGTCGCGCGGTTTAAGGCGTTAGTACTTGAATCGAGGTGACTAGACGGAGTTGGTTCGAGCCCAGCTTCCGGTAGACCGTATATAAGCTATATTCGTGGGGAGGATTGGCACCCTCTCTGCGGGTATGGTAGGGTGGAATAATGTTAGCTTGGGTCAATGTGAGAGATTGATGCTGGTTGATATTTGACTACCCCCCTAATTAATGAGGTTTTCCAGGTTTTCCTCATTCCTGCACTGAATAGTGGTTAGGGCCTACCAACGTAAGTCGTTCCTGGGCGCAAATGCGGCCTGCTTAATAATAATATGCCGCCCCCTCTCCCGCACAAGTCTCCGACTTCTGGGATAATCTATGTGATTAGAATGAGGGGTAGAGATATTATTATTATTATTATACGGGTTAACGTGTTATGAAGTCCTCTGCTAATTAAATAGAATAACGGATATAAAAATGTTTGTTTTCTATTGCACTTTACTCTTCTAGACCTCAACAAACCTCAAACGGGAATCGAATCGAATATTGACTAGAGAGGAAATCGACACTTGACACTGATATATGTATGTTAGGTTAAATCGATTAATTTTCGGAATCTGTGGTCTCATTTCTGGTACTTTATTTAAATACACCCTGTATAGTATCTGTCCTGTATATCTGCGACTGGTCTGTTTTCAGTTCGACTCATAAGAGTGTCAAGGATAATGCAGAATACGTACTAATTTTGTACCATTAATCGTGTAGTTTAAATTCATTGAAACTTCACGATGCAGGAAAAAACACGACGCCAACAGCCATTTCTTGTATTTGTATTCATTACTTTTAATGTTACTTAATAAGCAAAATTGTTTACTATTTTGTTTCGTGACCAGACTGGGTCGTACTATACCGTCACGGAAAGATATTTTAATGAGCAATTGAAATTCTGTCATGTGAACAATATTTAAAAAATTACGTAGAATTATGCGACTTAAATGTTCCTCATGCACTTTCCGTTAAGTGAGGTGTCTTACTGAATAGATAATATTTTTATTATTTAAATTTAATTGTTTAGAATTCTAGTGTTTTCCAGATAAAAAAAAAATATTTTATTAATCTACGTTCGTATTTCAATAACTAATTGTACCATTGTAAACATACTAAAACACTTGCATGAAGTAAATTATGGATAAGGCAACTTGTTTTACAAATAAGAGTAATAACTCTCGACTAAGCTGTCTCATATATTGCAGTGAATTAAATAAACAATGTATGAAATAATAAGGCTCAAAAATGTTTTTCTTAATACTGTTCGAAATTATCTTATCTGATTCGAACAGCTAATGGTCACTTTATGTGAAGTAAGGTGTTCTTAAAGTGTTTTTCCAGTACCTTGGCCTCCGCGATTTCCAGATCTAAATCCTATTACACAAATTTCAGTTAATTTTTTTTATTAGATTATACATGTAGATGATTTTATTTACACAATTTCCTTTTTTTTACGTTTATATTTCAGGTTATCTGAAAGTTGTAGTTCTTTTTTCTTTATATAGGATGATTTACAACATATCTAAAAAAATTGGGAATAGATACGCCATGCAAAATGGAGTCAATATCGTATGTTTTTTTTTGTCAAATCCTTATAGTTTTCGAGTAAAAAGTCGAGTTGTAGTATCTTCAACCTTTACATCGCTGGGCTACTGTGGTATCTAGCGATTCCGAATATTAAAATACGACTACTTATAGTAAGTATTAACGTTTGTGTAATTCGTAGTCGTGTTAATCTATGGTGATGTGAAAATGCATTAGTACAACGATTTTCTGGTAAACATGTTTTAACTGCAGCTTTTACTGCGGTGTGCAGATGGTGCAAGTGTAGGCAACGCGAGCGTGACACGGAAAATTTGAAACCAAATTGTGGAAGAGATGAAGGTTCAGGGCGTCCAAAGCGTATTGCAGCGGTGTGACGTCTCATGTACAGCGTGTCCAAGAAAACGAGGAGGACCGGTACCATGACCACCATGGTCTCCTGACTAAATCATTTTAACTTCTTTTTGGGGGGGATATTTGAAAAATTAAGTGTATCGCGCCGAAGTGGGCACTTGATGAGTTAAACAAACCTATTTTAGCTGCTGCCAATAACTTATTCAAAACGGACAAGAAGCAGAAGCATTTGTGTTAATTTGTAGAAACTGGGGAAGACGGGCTCAAAATTTTGTTGTAGCATCATGTATATCAACCATTTTATTAAGTAAAACCTCAAATTAATTCTATTAATAATTAATATCAATAGCAGCAAAATCAGTCGAATTTGCTGTATAACATAGGTGTTATAAAATGTTATTTATTTCTTTCCATGGGAATTTCTTTCAATTTTTGGCCTGGCGCCAATTGCACGCTTTGCTTGTCAGTGGACCAAATTCCAGTGCCGTGCAGAAGTGTATTTTTTTATTAATTTTCGAACTGCCTTTTTGATTTTTTTTAGAAAATAGTATATATTTCTAAGACACATTCTATTTTTTTTAGTTAAGTTTTGAATGACCCTGTATTTTTCCAGTACAATTAGATCCAAGTTTAAATTTGTTTTCTCATGGTTCCATGTTATTGTATCTTTAAATAACCTTTATACAAATTTTTGTTTTCATTCCTTCAAAAATTTGATGTAAAATAATTTCTTTCTTTCGGATAGGAAATGCCTACAGCAAATATAAATTAAGGTGTATATAAAATATATTTTTGTATAAAGTAAGTTAATGTGAATGTAGTGCAATATAACATCCCCATAAAACGTAGAAATTGTGTTACTGAATAGAAAAAAAAATTATTGAATTTTTATTAGATGGGATTCCACCGGAGACGGTCGAGGTTGGAAAGAGATTTAAATTTAATTTCGCTCATACAGATAGCGAATGAAGGAAGGATAACTTTTTTATTACCCAGAAGCCACCTCTGAAAAAAATCCGATTCAGTTTTATTCTTACGTTATTACGTTTTTGAGAAGGTGCAAGGAAAGGAATAGACGTAAATAATTTTAATTTGTATTAAACGGCGAAACGGGAAATTCTTTTGTAATACGAAAATCCTGGGCGTTCCGTAAAAGTCAATTTACTTTTTAGGAGATTTAGAAATTTTTCCCTCTATTAAACAACGTCATGTCCTCGATAGTAAAAGAAACTTCATCTGGTGTCCCCCCAAGGTAGTGTGCTAGGTCCAATATCCTTTTCGTTGTTCGTCTTTGACATCACTGCGGATATCTTGCATTCTCAGACTCATTTGTACGCAGATGACATTCTACAAAGCCGTAGAAGGGCCACGTCCACAATTTTTTTTAGATTCAGAGTTTTAACTCTGAATTCAGACTTTAAACTCTGAATTCAGACTTTTATGTCTGAATTCAGACTTTAAACTTTGAATTCAGACTTTAAACTCTGAATTCAGACTTTATACTCTGAATTCAGACTTTTATGTCTGAATTCAGACTTTAATGTCCGAATAGGGCCTTCAATAGTATTTACAGTGTAGGGGGTCGTTTTCTGCTTCTAGCTTTATTGGGGCCCAGCCATTGAGTAATCAGTGAGTACCAAATGTAGACACTACATGCTGCACCTCGCATACTTATATGCTCCGTCGGTAATAACACAACATGAACAGCCAGGGTTGTTCGTCGTTGGCCTCACCTATAGCATACTGATGAGACAGCTCGAAACTGATATATGTCTGATGGCACCACTTACGACTAACCGTGGTTGGTTTCTATATATAGTCAGGGTATTAGTCCATAGAGTAGTTATTTCCTAAAATTTCGCTTTTAAAAATATGGCAATGGTTGGAGCTTTTAATAGTAGATACTCTCAGTACAGTGGATTGCTTTCTGCTTGTGACTGTATTCAAGCCCAGCTTTGAGGAGCCAATGACTACTAGATGTGTACACACGTGCTTCACAGATTGTGAAGAGCTAAGGTTGCGAGTTATTGGCTTCATTTGTGATATACTGATAAGAACTAACCAGTTCGAAACCAGTACATAAATAGTTGCACCACTGAAGACTAACTGCGGTTGTTTGCTATAGGCAATTCCGGCGTAATTCAAAGATGCAACGTTATTTAGACATCCAGTTCTTAAATAATACTGTTCATGACAATGATACTGTCACGGAATTTGCCCCACTCACTCCCAAACCTACGACTGTGGCACCGCGAATTGCCTAAGATTGCCCCGATCGCCCCTACGCCATTCTGGTAAACAAACAACATGCGTGAATCGAGGCGTTACTAGAAAATCGTAGAAACGACGAGAAGCGTTCCAGTCGTACGAGAAAAGGGATCTAGAGATACTGGAATATACCTGGAATATTCTTTAGGTCTATAAAAGAAGAATAAACGGCCGAGTTAGTTAGTCTTGTATAAGTCTTGTATTACAGTTTGAATTAAAGTGTTTAGTTGGAGATATCAAAGTGATTTAGATAGCGATTAATTAAATAAGTGTTTAGTTGAGTTATAATTAGTGTTTAGTAGTGTTCAGTAGTTAATAAAGAAGTAATTAATTAACGGAGTGTTTTTCTGCAAGTAAGAAAAAGACGGATTGGGAAATCCGTGACAATTTGGTGTCGGAAGTGGATTAAACTGGAAGTTTCAAGAGCTTTCTGGAACCCTGTTCACAAAGTGGGATTTGAGTGGAAGTTTGAAGAACTTTCTGGAACCCTGTGCGCGGGTGGAATAAAGACTCAAGTGTGGCATATCACCGCACTCGTCGTGACTCAAGGAAGTGAACGGTGGTATTCGCGAAGGACAATCTCGAACATTCTAGAACTTTGTACAGGAGTGAGACAAATACCCAAGTGTGATATATCACTGCACTCGTCGTGACTCAAGGAAGTGAACGGTGGTATTTGCGAAGGACATTCTCGAACATTCTAGAACTTTGTACAGAAGTGAGACAAATACCCAAGTGTGATATATCACTGCACTCGTCGTGACTCAAGGAAGTGAACGGTGGTATTTGCGAAGGACATTCTCGAACATTCTAGAACTTTGTACGGGAGTGAGACAAAGACCCAAGTGTGGCATATCACCGCACTCGTCGTGACTCAAGGAAGTGAACGGTGGTATTTGCGAAGGACATTCTCGAACATTCTAGAACTTTGTACGGGAGTGAGATAAAGACCCAAGTGTGACATATCGCCGCACTCGTCGTGACTCAAGGAAGTGAACGGTGGTATTTGCGAAGGACATTCTCGAACATTCTAGAACTTTGTACAGGAGTGAGACAAATACCCAAGTGTGATATATCACTGCACTCGTCGTGACTCAAGGAAGTGAACGGTGGTATTTGCGAAGGACATTCTCGAACATTCTAGAACTTTGTACGGGAGTGAGACAAAGACCCAAGTGTGGCATATCACCGCACTCGTCGTGACTCAAGGAAGTGAACGGTGGTATTTGCGAAGGACATTCTCGAACATTCTAGAACTTTGTACGGGAGTGAGACAAAGACCCAAGTGTGACATATCGCCGCACTCGTCGTGACTCAAGGAAGTGAACGGTGGTATTTGCGCAGGACATTCTCGAACATTTTAGAACTTTCTACCGAAGTGACACAAAGACCCAAGTGTGGCATATCACTGCACTCGTTTCATTGTAAGGAAGTCAACGGTGACATTTACAAACACATTCGTGGACATTCTAGAACTTTCCAAATAGAGTGAATGCCTGTAACTAGAAGCCAAGTCAATATGGATGCACAACTGGCGAAACTGTTAGAAATGATGCAGGCAATGCAACAGGAAATGAAAGACCAGACGAAGACGATGCAAGAGAAATTAGAAGAACAGGGACAAACAATGCAAAATAAATTAGAAGAACAGGGACAAACAATGCAAAATAAATTAGAAGAACAGGGACAAACAATGCAAAATAAATTAGAAGAACAAGGGCATAAAATGGAAGATCAGACGAAGACAATGCAAGAAAAATTCGAAGAACAAGGGCATAAAATTGAAGATCAGACCCAAATAATGCAAGAGAAGTTAGAAAAGAAATTAGAAGATCAAATGCAGATAATACAACAGGAAATGAGAGCTCAGACAACCGAAATGCAGGCGAAGTTAGAAAAATTAGAAAATACAGTAGAGGAGAAACTGTTAGAACAAAGAAAAGAAATCGACGAAGAAATAAACATGGTTAGAGGAACCTGTGAAGAGCTTCGACATAAACTGACAAAATAAGAAAGGAGGGCGTAATCAAATCAGAAGGATCTGTTATCCGAACTCAGAAAACAAAGCCTCCTGAATTCGACGGCAGGGTTTCCTGGAATGTATATCTGCGCCAGTTTGAAGCAGCAGCTGCCGCAAACGAATGGTCTGATTGTGAGAAAGCTACTGCTCTGATAGTTGCTCTACGGGGGGAAGCTCTTGACGTCTTACAAGGAGTTCCTGCTGGGCAGCAGAGTAACTATGACCTTCTGAAACAGCATATGGAAATGAGATATGGGGATAAACACCTGCAGCAAGTGTACCAGGCACAATTGAAAATCGTCACCAGCAGAGTGGAGAGAATTTACAACATTTTGAGACAGACGTTGCTCGACTGGTTCGATTGGCATATCCAACAGCCCCGTCCGAATTTGTAGATCAGCTCTCCATCCAAGTGTTTATCGACGGCCTAAGAGATTGCGAAACACAGCAGGCACTACGGCTCGCTAGACCTAAAACGTTGAATGATGCTCTTTCGCATGCACTGGAATTTGAGGCAGCCAAGATGGCATCCGGTAGACATGTTAAAGTTCGGGCCATCAGTGATAACAGCGATAGTATGGCAAATGGAGACATAATCAAAACGTTGAAGGAGGTCATTGAGAAACTCAGCCCAACTACCAATCCGAAGAGAGAACAACCTGGCAGCCGAAGAGATCGCCCTCTCCAATGTTGGAACTGTGGGCAGACGGGACATCTGAAGAGACAGTGTAGGGCCCCGGTCGCGGATCAGCAAAAGGGCGATTCCCAGGCGGCAGCTGCACAGGAAAACTAGGTTCAGCCGGCTTAACGGGGCAAAAGCCGGCTGCGTCCTCCTACCATGCCCCACGAGAAGAAATTACGTTGTCACGTCTCCAGGACTCTGACTCCTTGCTAGTGGAAGGCATTATTTTTGGTCTAATGTTACCTATGGTAATCGACACTGGAGCGGCAAGAACTATTGTACGACCGGATATTATTGGTGATTGGCGTATTAAGAGCCCTGCCAAGCGTTATGTCCTTACAACAGCCAATGGACAACAACTGCCAGTCAAGGGGGAATGCGAGCTTGACATAGAATTAGGAGACGTCAAATTCAAACACAGAGCCCTGGTAGCAGATATATCGGACAATGTCATACTCGGACTAGACTTACTACGAGCAAAGGGGTGAACTTAGATTTGAATGCTGGTACGCTACGGATAATGGGTGAGGAAGTAGTGCTAACGACCACCACTGAGAATAACGCTGTACGGAGACTCGTTGTTAAAGAAGATGTGGTACTACCTGGTCAGACCGAAACATTGGTTGCCACTGTAATGGATGGGGAAATGTCTTGCAGTGTAGGAGTGGTGGAACCCAGTAATCCGGATTTGTTCAATAAATCTATAGTCACCGGCCGCACACTGATTAAACCAGAGAAAACGACAATAGTACGGGTAGTTAACCTGAAAACCTTTCCACAGAAAATTACAAAAGGAACTGAAGTAGGAGTCTGTGAACCTGTTACCGTGGTCAGAACACTCAAAGAAAACAACGAAATGGAGAAGAAATTAAACAAGACCAGTCTACCGGAATGTCTAAGGGACATCGTGGATAGGGCCAAGGAAAGATTAACAGAGATGGAGGTGGAACAACTGGAAGAGCTGCTAAGTGAAAATGAAGATGTGTTTGCTCTTAAACCAGGCGATTTTGGGAGAACCAATGTTGTGAAGCATCGAATCGATACTGGTTCATCATCTCCTATAAAGCAGCCACCACGAGGACTTCCACTAGCCAAGCGAGAAGAAGTTAACAAGATGTTAATCGAGATGCAAAATCAAGGCACCATAGAGCCATCTCAGAGTCCTTGGGCTTCTCCTGTAGTTCTGGTCAAGAAGAAAGACGGCTCCACCCGATTTTGTGTGGACTACAGAAAATTAAATGACGTCACCAAGAAAGACAGTTACCCATTACCGAGGATTGACGATACTCTGGACACCTTGGCTGGTGCGCAATGGTTTTCCACTTTGGATTTAAAGAGTGGATATTGGCAAGTCGAGGTCAGCCCAGAAGACAAGGAAAAGACAGCATTCACTACCGGAAATGGATTGTGGCAGTTCAATGTAATGCCATTTGGTCTATGTAATGCCCGCCACTTTTGAACGACTGATGGAAACTGTACTTCATGGCCTGCATTGGGAGACCTGCTTGATTTACTTGGACGACGTGGTGGTGCTGGGACACTCTTTCCAGGAGCACCTAAAGAACGTGTCCGAAGTGTTCAAGAAGTTGAAAGCAGCAAACCTGAAGTTGAACCCGAAGAAGTGCAGTCTGTTCCAAAAGGAGGTTAGATACTTAGGCCACATTATTACTCCAAACGGTGTGAAAACAGACCCGAGAAGACAGAGTGCATAAAGAACTGGCCGGTTCCTAAAGACAAACATCAAGTTCGAAGTTTTCTTGGCCTATGCACATACTATCGACGATTCGTCCAAGGATTCTCGGACATTGCCAAGCCTCTTCATAAACTCACAGAAGACAACATCCCGTTCGAATGGACGCCGAAATGCCAGCAAGCCTTTGAGACGCTGAAAGAGGCCCTCTGCACTACCCCGATTTTGACATACCCAATGCCTGGACAACCATTTATAGTGGACACGGACGCAAGCAACATTGGAATTGGCGGAGTTCTTTCCCAAATACAAGATGGCCAAGAGCGAGTAGTGGGCTACTTCAGCAAAGTCCTGTCAAAAGCCGAAAAGAACTACTGTGTGACTCGGAAAGAATTGCTTGCCATCGTCAAGAGTCTAGAACACTTTCATAAATACTTGTATGGCCAAGAATTCCTCCTAAGAACGGATCACGCTTCCTTAAATGGCTGCTCCAGTTTAAAAACCCTGAAGGACAGATGGCCAGGTGGCTGGAACGGCTGCAAGAATATCACTTTGTTGTTGAACATCGAGCCGGCAGGAAACATGGAAATGCAGATGCCCTTTCTAGGAGGCCCTGTCCTGTCAACTGCAAACACTGTAGTAGTCTTGAAAAGAAAGAGGTCATCTCATCAGTTCCTTGTAAGGTGGTAGCAGCCCAACCTGAAGACAGATGGAGTTCAGCGGCGATTCGGGAAGACCAGCAAGCTGACTGTGACATCAAGCCCTTACTAGACTGGAAAGAAGCCAACAACCGACCCTCATGGGCTGAAGTCAGCAGTAAAAGCCCAACATTAAAGAGTTATTGGGCTCAATGGAATTCCTTGGTGTTGGAAGACGGTGTCCTAAAAAGAGCATGGGAGAACAATGACGGAACGGAGGTCAAGAAACAAGTACTACTCCCGAGGTCCCGGGTCAAGGAAGTGCTGCAGGAAGTACATGGAGGTACTGGGGTGGACATTTCGGTATCAATAGGACTCTACAGAAGATTAGGAGCGTTTCTACTGGTTGAGCTGTAGGACGGATGTAGAAGATTGGTGCCGAAAATGTGACGTATGTGCAGCCAGCAAGGGACCGAAGACCCGTTCCAGAGGCAAAATGCGCCAGTACATCGTAGGAGCACCGTTCGAGAGGATTGCCATTGATATCGCTGGCCCATTTCCGAAAACCCAAAGTGGGAACCGATATCTGCTAGTAGCCATGGACTACTTCAGTAAATGGCCGGAAGTATACCACCTTCCCAATCAAGAGACCACAACCATAGCAGAAGCGCTAGTCAACAACCTGTTCTGCAGATTTGGTGTGCCCATGGAACTACATTCAGATCAGGGCAGAAATTTCGAATCAGGTGTGTTCCGAAAGGTCTGCGAGCTTATGGGAATCCGGAAAACCAGGACCACCCCACTGCATCCCCAGTCAGATGGTATGGTGGAACGCTTCAACGCCACACTAGAAACCAATCTAAGGATGTTTGTAAACGAGAACCAGACAGATTGGGACAAGCTCATTCCACTCTTCCTGTTAGCTTACCGCTCAGCTGTCCATGAAACGACTGGGAAGACTCCCGCAAGGATCATCTTTGGAAGAGAGCTTCGCCTTCCCGCAGATTTGGTATTTGGTCGTCCTGCGGAACAGCCCACAGAGCCAGACACTTATACCCATGAGCTAGAACGAAGACTAGCAGCCGTACACGACCAAGTCAGAACTCGAATGCGACTAGAGAGCGATCGCATGAAGACTCGATACGACGTCCGGGCCAATACAGTCGGATTCCAACAAGGTGACCTGGTGTGGCTGTACAACCCCACGCGGAAGAAAGGAAGATCGCCTAAACTACAGAACCGTTGGGAGGGCCCCTACACAGTCATTAAAAGAATCAATGATGTCGTCTACCGGATACAGAGGACTCCCAGGAGTAAGATGAAGGTCGTCCATCTGGAGCGTCTGTCCCCGTATAGAGGTGTATCCGATCGGGACGATCGGTCCTAAGGAGGGGGCAGTGTCACGGAATTTGCCCCACTCACTCCCAAACCTACGACTGTGGCACCGCGAATTGCCTAAGATTGCCCCGATCGCCCCTACGCCATTCTGGTAAACAAACAACATGCGTGAATCGAGGCGTTACTAGAAAATCGTAGAAACGACGAGAAGCGTTCCAGTCGTACGAGAAAAGGGATCTAGAGATACTGGAATATACCTGGAATATTCTTTAGGTCTATAAAAGAAGAATAAACGGCCGAGTTAGTTAGTCTTGTATAAGTCTTGTATTACAGTTTGAATTAAAGTGTTTAGTTGGAGATATCAAAGTGATTTAGATAGCGATTAATTAAATAAGTGTTTAGTTGAGTTATAATTAGTGTTTAGTAGTGTTCAGTAGTTAATAAAGAAGTAATTAATTAACGGAGTGTTTTTCTGCAAGTAAGAAAAAGACGGATTGGGAAATCCGTGACAATGGTACAATCAAATTTAATCAGGAAATTGGTGTTAGCACATCACGGAAATCTAGATCCAGAAATAAAAATAGGTTGAAGGAAATTAAGTGGTCTAAATCATTTCCCAAACAAGTACCGTCACACCTTAAATCGTCTCTAGAATCAAAAACAGTAAAATTATACAGGGTGTTGTAAAATTTCATAGTTGATGACAAATATCGTAAAGTTTCATTTTCCCCTGTATAGTATGTCCTCTAAATCTCAATTCTCTATCTAGAAAACTCTGAGTGCTATGACTTGTCCTATAATTTCGTTAGCAGTGTAAATTCAGAGATTAAAGTCTGAATTCAGACATTATAGTCTGAATTCAGAGTTTAAAGACCGAATTCAGAGTTAAAAGTATGAATTCAGAGATTAAAGTCTAAACTTGAAAAAAAATTGTAGACATGGCCCTTCTAGGGCTTCGTATAATTCAAATTTACCTGTCAATTAATTTTAATTTTGTAAATCATGCTATTGAACAGATGAATGATGATCTTCAAGTTTTATATAATTTTTCAAGTAACCACGGCCTTCGTTTAAATCCCAACAAAACTAAAGCAATTTGTCTTGGTGGACATACTAATTATATTACATCTAACTTTACTCTTAAATTAAATAACACAGATGTGCAATGGGTAACTTGTGAAAAAAGTTTGGGATTGTACATAGATTCGGCATTAAAATTTGAGAAACATGTATTATGTGTAGTCCGAACTTGTTTTTTAAAATTGAAAGATTGTATAACTTTAAAGAAGTCATATAACGAATTAAATATTAAACTTAGAGTTCAGTATCTGTATAGTGTATTCTTGTATAAATTGTTACATACTAAGGAGCCACTGTATCTTTATGATATTATATCTCGAAGGGCTGACGTTCACAGTGTCAATATAAGAAACATTAAGTTTTATATTTCACAGCATACCACAACATATTTTCAGGGATGCTTCTCCTATTTAGTACCATTAAAGATATTGTTTCTGGTCATTCAATAACAATATAATTTACCTTGTAATCATAATAGATCCGATATTTTTTGAGAGAATAAGACATTACGTTACACTTTGCGGCATTAAACTTGAGATGGTTTAAAGTGCATCGATCTTCAACACGTTCCAAATTATCATATAACTGAACGCATCGATCCCAGAGTGAACTTCATAGTAAATTTTTAAATCATCTGCATAAAGAAGGTATTGAACATCTATAACATTAACTATGCTATTTGTACTAGTTATTAATTATGTGTATAAGGGAATTAACAAGCCTTCAATCTATGAGAAAAAATGGACAGTCGAAGCGTAGCCGAGAGTTATACATTCGGGAAACAAATTTGGCAAAGTCGGCATAAGTAATGAATGAGAATGCTGAGAATTTCTTCATTCCGACTACAGTATATTATAGATTACTTATTACTTATTTATGTCTTTGGGAAATTTAAAGAAACTTAAATTACTATTTATAGATGATATGTTTAAACATCTAGTTTCTCGATCAGACTCAAAATATTGCTTTAATACGGCTCTGTATAACCGATGTTTGGACTCCCAGAGTTGGATGTAAACTGAGATCTGCAGCTTGAAATGGATGCGCGAGCTGCTATGCGCGACTTATTATTTCGGCTTGAGTGTTTCTACTTAACTGGTCTCCCTATACTGTGGTTATATTGAAGATTTGCTGTTCAGCAAGATGACAATTGCTGAAATAATCCAGGTCCTACCTGGCGAAGCTGTGAGCCTCTCCAGTCCATCAGAAACTATTTATCGACTGAATTGAAATAATCCCTGTCAAAATGGCAAGATCGTTCTTGAGGTAACTGTTAATAATAATGATTCTAAATAGAATGCTATAAAATCGAAGCTTGGTGATATGGATTATAATGCACTAGTGCGTCAAAAGGCCTTTAATCCACTGAAAAACGTATTAAATCTTGTTAATATAGTGCTCTTGGATAAAAATATTAAATAACTAGCACTAGCAGAACTTTTGGCAGCACTTCCAGCAGGGCAGTGGATGTATATACAAGTACTTCCGAAAGCGCTTCTTGCAGGATAGCGGCCTTTGCGGTTTGCCAATTTGTCATTAAGCAGTTGCATTTGTTTAAATTGGAGGACATCTTGTGGTTACTTCAAACATAAATAAAAATAATGCACTGTTGAAAGCACAATGGGATCGGTCAGTGGTCGCGCGGTTTAAGGCGTTAGTACTTGAATCGAGGTGACTAGACGCAGTTGGTTCGAGCCCAGCTGCCGGTAGATCGTATATAAGCTATATTCGTGGAGGGATTGGCACGCTCTCTGCGGGTATGGTAGGGTGGAATAATGTTAGCTTGGGTCAATGTGAGAGATTGATGCCGGTTGATATTTGACCACCCCCCTAATTAATGAGGTTTTACAGGTTTTCCTCATTCCTGCACTGAATAGTGGTTAGGGCCTACCAACGTAAGTCGTTCCTGGGCGCAAATGCGGCCTGCTTAATAATAATATGCCGCCCCCTCTCCCGCACAAGTCTCCGACTTCTGGGCTAATCCCTGTGATTAGAATGAGGGGTAGAGATATTATTATTATTATTATTAATATTATGTTTTAATTTTTGCTTTAAAACAGATTTACTACAAATCAATTATTTCAACTTGTTAGCACCAGATTTGTTTTGTAATATGTCGAGCCATATTTACGAAATATAACTTAGGAAGAACTCGTGGTTATCATAAGGTCCCATCAAATTTTCGTCTCATCAAGGACGCCGTGAATCACTCACCCTCAAGTTTGTAAATCCTCATTTTGCACCAGACAAGGAAAGTTAAGAAGATGAATGTGGTCCACTGCCCAAAAATAACATTGTCTCCGTATATAATTTATCTTGGGAGGTAGTAAAACGTAGAAATTGAAAGTTGAACGTGTGAAAATATAATTTATCTACCTATATATTCCGTCAGGTTGGCAGCAGATGCGGTGCGCAGCTTACCCCAGGGTGCCCTGTTTCAAACTGGGAAATTAAAAATTATACGGGCTCATATACAGACCATGAACAATGTATACCCCACGTTGTCTCTTTGGGAGAGATGCAAAATATTCTTCGCGTTGGAGTTTTAATAGAACAATTTATAGGGTTATGTGGATCTGGCACAAGACTTTGTAGTAATTGAAAATAAAGTTGATTGTTGTTCTTATAGTGGAATTATATTCGTTTGAAATAGCAAAGAATACAGAAATTTTTTATATATTTAAGTATAATATCATGTGTAAAATCTGGGGTTTTCAGTATCAAATGTGCTTATACAGTAATTTAATCATAATGCCACCATATATTCGGACGGCTTAATAAACGCAGAAAATAGGAAAAAAATACTCGACTTTTCAAAAGATAAACAAATTACCCCATAACGACGCTCCTGGCTATGCTAAAAATTTTGTGATGTGAAATCGGTGATGGTCTATCTGCCGTTATATGAGAGCGACAAAGTAAAGTATAGAAATCCATGCGATAGACAAGGATGGCTATAGGAATAACGTTTTATAAATTAGAATAACATCTGCGCAGTCACTCCCACTTCTAACCGAGCGCATCCTATTTTAAAACGTCAATATAATTATCCTTGTCTATTGTACGAATTTCTATCACTTACTTGGTCCCTCTCACGTAAAGGCAGATGGACTTTTCTAGTCCTGTATAATAACACCGCTACTGAAGTGATAGATTTTTTTCTAAAGACAAACTTCTAGTTTGCAATCTAAAATGTATGCATTCTGTATGCTCTTTGAGGTGCCCTTAAAAATTGATGCATTTTTAAGGTATTCATTAAGCGTCAAGTTCTGACTTACAATTCAGTCATTATGTCCTCGTAATGCAAGTTCACAAACAAATAATTTTGGATAAAAGATTAAAAACATACATATTTTTTGTCGCCTATTTGTTATGTTCTTCAAAGCAAACTCAAGTTGAGCTAGTAGGCTGATATTCCCAAATAATGGAAATGGATTAGTAAGTACCGAATAACACATATACGCATACGAAAAACGCAGACGCAAATGTCTTTTAAAATTTCTTTGATAAATTCTTCCACGGCTCTGTTCAGCAGAATACAACCGCGGTTTTTCACTCCTTCACTGTACCCAAGTTGAATTGCATTTTTATTTAGCCGATAGCAGATTTTATTAATAATTGTAAACTACACTGGCGACGACACAAACAGTCGGGCCGCGTGCAATTGTTTCAGATGCAATCGGCGGCGGGCTCGCCTGCATAGGAAAACGGACCCGAACGATGTTCGACTTATTCCGCCGGTGATGTATAAACGAGAATTTGAACTGCCAACTTTTTAACTGCCGAGTGTGCTGATTAGGTACAGCCTATCTGACGTCAGCGCTGATTACTGAGGTTGGCATTTATTATAAAATTGTCATGAATTGCTATTAATTACACCATGTGTTACAGTAGGTCAAAACTCGGATGGCAGGATTGTTGATCACTGAATAGGTATGTCTCTGACTGTTTTTTGTTGATAGCACGAGTTTTTTTATGTATTTTTAACATAATTTTTATAAATTCCGTGATCTACTAGTTTAAAATATCTTGCGTTATTGCAATCTCAAGTGTTTGACTGTGATGACTCTATCAAGTACTCTGTTCCAATTGGAACTAGTTTTCTTCATGTTATCGCATATAAATTTCCAAATTCTGTCAGTATATAACGAGAAGCACAGTAAGATAGTATCTTGTGCTTTATAATGACGTTTTGGTAACTGAATTTAATATCGCTGATATTTAATGATAGTGTTAGATTCAAGGGTAATAAATCGCCCCCAAGCTTGCAATTTACATTAATAAATCATCTCAAAAGTTAAACATTACAAAAAACGCTTGTATATTTACTTATTTGACTAGTATAATAATAATAATAATATCTCTACTCCTCATTCTAATCACTAGGATTAGCCCAGAAGTCGAAGACTTGTGCGGGAGAGGAGGCGGCATATTATTATTAAGCAGGCCGCATTTGCGCCCAGGAACGACTTACGTTGGTAGGCCCTAACCACCATTCAGTGCAGGAATGAGGGAAACCTGGAAAACCTCATTAATTAGAGGGGTAGTCAAATGTCAACCGGCATCAATCTCTCACATTGATCCAAGCCAACATTCTTCCACCCTACCATACCCGCAGACAGGGTGCCAAACTCTCCACGAATATAGCTTATATACGGTCTACCAGCTGCGAGGGTCGAACCCACAGCGATCCAGTCACCTCGATTCAAGTACTGACGCCTTAAACCGCGCGACCACTGACCGATAAGTAAATACAACTCACTGAGTAACACTACCGTTACATATGTAATACACGAATATTAATTATATGTGATTACAATTATGTCACTAATTACAAAATAACCAGCGGCCTTTCAATCCAGGCAGCGCTCATGTTCAGAGACGAATTATGAATACCCGCTGACAGGAGGCGGCTTGGTGACGACATAGCCCAATAATGTTTATAAACACCAGGCCGATACGATTCATATATCTAACAATAGTGACATTAAAAGGGGTTTCCACTGGGTTGTAGTAAAAGTTCGTGCTATGATTGACTATTCACAAGCCATCTCACTGGCGATATTCTAAACTGATGACATCGAGTATCATGAATGGAATTGTTAAATAACATTCTTCATCAAAATCAGGTGATCTTCCGGAAAGTTGAGAATCGTTTATGTCGAAATGGCCGTCTTGAAAACCCTAGTGTTAGGCAAATGCCTTAATTCCTCTATTGAACTTAAACAAAGTGATATGCTAGAAATACTTTCTCATATCATTTTCTTTTCTAAATCAACCAATTCGTAATTTGTTAGAAAAATATAAACTTTTCATAGGTTACTGTAAGCTATGATTAAGTATACTTAATTACTTTAAGCATTTTTGTATATGTGACATTTGTAACACGTCTGAATGTAGAGGAAAATAAATTGCCTAAATTTTCCCATCCTAAAGAAGACCTGTTCCATAGCCACTGAATATTTGTACGTACTTAGTTGATCTAGGAATGTTAACGGCTAGAACGCGATATCAACAACGAATAAAATTCCAGCTAAATTTGTTAATAAACTGTTTAAGCACACTCCACGTACCCAAAGCTCCGTTGATGTTCGCCGCCTGACTATTCTAACTACCAACATCTGCATTAGCGCCGCTTTCTCGACTCCAAAAACTAATTTGGGGTTATTTAAGTGCGATTGAGCACCGCTCGAGCCGAAAGATAAATGTAAATGAGCATAGGTGCGCGCTATGCATTTCCAATTTGGCGGCTTCCGAAGTTGTTGATTGTCCCCTTAAATAAATAATTCGATTTCGGTTGCAGTTGATGAGCTGCGCTTCCCTCCACGTGACGCTGATTTGGTGGCTTCGCAACGAATTTAGTGTTTACCGTGGTATTTTAGCTCCTGTTTCGAAATAAAAGGCGTTAATGTTGCGCAACACTCCACAAATTGATTACGCAGAGCACACAAATTGAAAAAAGTCGTCAAAAACATCTACTGTAACATTCCCATGCATTTGACGCTCCGAATGCAAATCTGATGCCATTACCCAATAGATGTTTATTGGATTTCAGTTTAGCCGGATTTGAAATGGATTACTAAATTTTAGTTTTGTAGGTATTCTCTGATAAATTATTTGTTATATTTCATAATACATAGATAATTGTTAATGTCCACATGTTTTGTATGTTTTTCATACAAAGTAAACTAAAAACGATTTTTCCACACTACATTAAAGTTAGTGGAACTGCAAACAAAATAAATGTTACCATATAGACCTTGTCATTGCTAGTATAGTGGCTTTAGGCATACGTGAATACAAACGCTACTACAACTATGAAATATTTTCAGCCACTGTTTGGAGTATTATGAATTTACGTCAGATGTTAGAAAACCACACATGAAACTAAAGTCACTATATACAAACAACTGTACGCGAATTTCGAAAATAATAGTTGTATTTTAAAAAACTACAATATATCTACTGCAAAAAGATAAATTGCATTTAAATCTCAAACTATTTCTAATTATAGTAGTCTTTTGCAAAATTCAGCTCTGTCGCAAGCAAAAATTGGACAAGTTATGATATGATATGGTGAAAAAAAAAATATTTTCAATCCATTGTTTATTCTGAACTTTTTGGCCTTGTAACCCTTTGAACTTGTTTGCAAAAATGTGTTTGGTTGAGAAAATCTGCTTGTGTCTTCATAATTCAGTACATTGAGTAGTGAGTCAATTGCCTTGAATTTTGTAGGAAGGTAGAACTTCCATCAGAATCACTCATTCTGAAAAACCTTTTTATGTTCATGGGTTCGTTTGACGAAATTTTGACATAATAATAATAATGTCTCTACCTCTCATTTTAATCACGAGGATTCGCCCAGAAGATTTGTGCGGGAGAGGAGGCGGCATATTATTATTAAGCAGGCCGCATTTGCCCCTAGGAACGACCTACGTTGTTGGTAGGCCCTAACCACCATTCAGTACAGTAATGAGGGAAACCTGGAAAACCTCATTATTTAGAGGGGTAGTTTGACCAAACCAACATTCTTTCACCCTACCATACCCGCAGAGAGGGTGCCAATCCTCTCTACGAATATAGCTTATATACGGTCTACCGGCTGCGGCGGTCGAACCCACAGCGATCTAGTCACCTCGATTCAACTACTGACGCTTTAAACCGCGCGACCACTGACCGATCAAATGCTGAAAGTACAGTGGGAGTCAGCTTAAACTCACCAGTTCCATAGTTCATTCTCTTCTAGTGCCATTTATTATACACGGTACTAGAAAGGGACAAAACATTCAAGTGGTGACTTTAGCTGACCACCATTGTACATGCTGAAGATAGTTTAAGAAAACTTGATCCACAAACTTAATCACAGGTACTTTTTTCTTTTATAATTGACACATTTTGCAAATATATATATATATTTTGTATTATTAAATGATCAGATAAAATTTTCTACAATATTATTGTTGTACGTTCATTTTACCTAATCAGTGGTTTTTATATAATCTACTTAAAATATAAGTACTTCTATGAAATCAATAAAACTAAATATTGCTTATATGATGGTGTGATTTTGCTATTGGAAAACTATAAAACAGTTTTGTTTTTTTTTGTAGTAAAATGACAACCAGGCAAGTTTTTATTATTATTTTATATAGAGACCCTTAAAAATGAAACCAATATTTGTTCGTCCAATATACCAAAGAAAATATTTATGAAATAATAAAAATTTTACGAGGTGAAGGAAAATGATTTATTGATTTCACAAAAATATAACAAAATATTTTCTTTCCTGCAAGTACAACACAGCCAGTCCTTTATTTGAAATTTAAAATAACTGATGATGAATTGCTTACTCGATTTCTGTACTAATTGATTTTTTCTTTCAGGTAATAAACACTTTCAAATGTTATTTGTAGAAGTACGATGAAGGTGAGTCATTTTATACTTTTAAATATTTTTTTGCCTTTAGACCTATCTAATGTCAATTTTAGCAATACGATATCACTGAAACCAATTCTCGAAACAAGTATGTTAGAGACAATTGCACGTTTGTAATATTTACCAAGTATTATTTAAGTGAATATATTCTTTCAATAACTTCCGATCATAAAACTGTCCATGAAAAACGTCGAAATTGCTTCTAAACTTTTGTATCACTTAATGGAAAAGTACTAGACGATATAAAACTATGAAATAAATTTAATAGAATGCAATCCAATTTCAGTTCGCAGGTCTTACTTGCCAAGACGTGTTAAATTTATTTTCTATATTTCACTGTCACCTCGGCAGTTGCCTTGCGAACACGATTTCTTTTAAAATTGTTTGTGACTTGTTGGCATTAGTTTTCAATTAAGGCTAGAGGTAAGGGCTTTCTAGGCTCTTGCTTTTGAAGGTAGAATGTTCTTTAGTGTGAAATGACTTCGGGAAAATGACATTGTGCAGGATGATTACTACAGTATGTAGAAAAGAATTCAAATTTGTTACGATTTGGGCACAATTAATAAAATTGACGAAATATATATAATTATCTTATTTTATTTATTAAATTATTGGTTTAAACACATAACAAATGGTAAAAAATGAGCAAACGTGAAAATTTGCCATTGGTCATAATTCATAATTTAAAAAATTATCAAAATAGAAAATTTTACTACAATGGTCACAATTGATATTTGCAAAACAAAATTATGTATTTTTATTCACTAAATTATTGATTTAATCACAAATGAGAAAAACAAAATTATCAGAAGATTTGACGACAAAAATAGGATAAAAATCGGCAAAGTTGAAAATTGTACGACAACGGGCACAATTCATAAAGTTTCCAAAACAAAATTATATTTTATTCACTAAATGATCTCTTTAATTATATAATAAATACTATAAGAATGGACAAAATCGAAACTTTTACGACATTGGACACAATTCATAAAATGTATGAAACGCAAAATTTTGTTTTTTTATTCACTAAATGATTGATTTAATTTCATAACATATGGAATAAAAATTAATAAAATACAAAATTTTACCACAATGGGCACAATTCATAAAATACAACACACTAAATTATGTATTTTTATTCACAAAATTTTTTATTTCACCATATAACAAATGGGGAAAATAATATATACAATAGAACATTTTACACAAATGGACACAATTCATAAAATTCACAAATCTCAGAATTATACATATATTTTTATTCATAAATTATGAATTTAATCATAACAGGTGGCATAGAAACGAATTGAAAAGTTTTCAGCTATGGACACAATTCATAAAATACAACACACTAAATTATGTATTTTTATTCTTAATTATTGATTTGTTTTAATCACGTAAAGAATGGAATAATAAATTAACAAAATTGAAAATTTTATGACAATGAGCACAATTCATAATTTTTACAGAACACAGAACTATGTGGGTAGATATTGTGGGTGCAATTCAACGTTGGTTGGGGCTTTAGTCCATAGAGTAGTTCACACAATATTGCTAATACCTAAATATATATATATATAAAAAAAACAGAACTATGTCTTCTTAATTACTAAATTATTAATTTAATCTCATAAAAAAAAATATTACAGAAAATAATATAATTCAAAATTTTAGGACAATATTAAATATGCCCCATATTTCCGAGACACAAAATTATGGTTTTTTTTATTCACTAAAAGATTGATTTAATTGCATAAAAAATAAATAATAAAAATTACAAAATTGAAACTGACGACAATGGGCATAATTCTTAATATTTATGAAACGAAAAATTAATGTTTTTTATTTACTAAATGATTGATTTAATCTCATAACAAAAGAAATAAAAATTAATAAAATAGAAAATTTTACCACAATGGACACAATTCCTAAAATTCCCAAATCACCATATTATGTTTTATTTACTTAATTATTGATTTAACCATACTGTAACAAATGGAAAAATAGAAATTTATAAAATTCACATCACAAAATTACATTTTTATTCATATATTATGAATTTAATCATAACAGATGGGATGAAAACTAATAAAATAAAAAACTTTTTGACAGTGGACACAATTCATAAAATTCGCAAAAAATACAATATTACGTACCTATTTTTATTAATAAATTATTGATTTGTTTAAATTGCATAACGAATGAAATAATAAATTAACAAAATTGAAAATTTTTCCACAATGAGCATAATTCATAATTTTTGCGAGACACTGAATTAAATATTCTTAATCACTAAATTATGAATTTAATCTTATATAATAAAAATAGGACAAAAATTAACAAAATTGAAAATTTGAGAAGGGGCATAATTCATAAAATTTCCGAGACAAAAAATTATGTTTTTACACTAAATAATTGATTTAATCGCATAAAAAATAGTATACAAATTAAGAAAATTGAAACTTTGACGACAGTTCTTAATATTTATGAAACTAAAAATTATGTTTTTTATTCACTAAATGATTGATTTAATCATATAATAAATAGAATAAAAATTAACAAAACGCGTCAATCTCAAACAATAATGTTACATCCGTGGTTATCAATGCAATAATATTTGTTGGAACGGTTTCCTTTCAATTAAAAATTTATTTTCCCAAAGAGCGTTTGCCGGAAGTTTCCGCGAAGATCCTTTCTGGGGAATAAAATTTTGTACTGAAATAATGCTGTTTCCTCCTCAATTACCGAACACGCGACGCGATGAAATGAGATCTCCCACATTTTGCAGCCTTATTTAGTTGGCTCCCAAGAAAAGTGAGAAAATAAACTATGCCTGAAAGATTAACGAGCGAATTCCATAAATATTTTATATTAGATCCGACGGAACAACTTTATTTTTAAGGAAAGAGCCGCTTATAAGTTTCATAAAATCTGGAGGTCATTTTCTGTATACAGTGTGGCCTAATAAGAAATGGGAGCTGTCTAAAAAAAATGTGTCGCGCAATTCTGTTGAATCTTTATATACAATACAGGTTCAGAATTACAAACGTTTTCTCTGAACTACAGTAAGTAAGAAATATACTTTTGTGTTAAGGCAGTGGGGCAGATAAATTGACACTTCCATGGTTGCCAGACTTTGGAAATGCCTGTGCAGACTGGAATATTTCCACTATAAATGCACATAATTATTTATATTGTGATCTATTTTAACACAAAAGACATACGTGTGTCCATTTTTGATGAAACATGTTGCCCTTTAAAAAAATTATAACCGAAAATTTGGTTTTATAAGATTATCTGTACCTCAACTATACGTGGCTCTAGGAAACAAAACATCCTGTATATGTTGCTCGTATGGCATACAGATTTTGTATAGTTTTATGTCCATTATTTATAACAATTCCATTATTCCATAGCTTTTCGGAAAAACAGTTTCTCAAAGATTTGTAATAATGATATAGAAACTTAATAATTATGATGGAAATTTAAAAGCAAACTGCAGTTTCCAAGTAAACTTCCACTTCATCGATCGGTTGTCAAGTATGTTAAATCAGAACTACAACTTGGAATCCGTCAAATTCCTCATGCAACTTTAAAGCGACAAGCTACAGGCACCTGTATCTGAATGTATCGGAACACAGACCTTGGCTAGTACCTTAGGCAGTACATTAATTAATCATTTGGCAATAATTGTTCCCGAAACCAGACGAGTCGAAACTATTCTTCTCGCATCTCAGATACCTATTAATCGACGTGTACGTGCTGAGAACGAGGTTTGAATTACTTTGCATTATTTGTTTCGAGTTAGTCCATGCATTTGTATCGATTTTCAAAGAGATTGGCCTTTACGTAATGACCCTCAGAATTTTGTATCCAATTGTGCCTGAAAACAGACTCTATCTGAATTGGACCATTGAATATAATGATAATATAAGTGGCAACTTTCTGAACATACAGGATGTCTCAGTGTCTAGATAAAATGCAACCACATATTCCTGGGAAAGTATGAAAATTGAGTCCAAAATGTGATGATTAAATAATGTGAAAGTGAAGTGAAAATAAATGTGTACCTACTTGATAAATGTTCAACTCGGTGTCGGATTGACGCGACGTTGCCAAATTTAAATATTTTCCTAGTACCTACTTATTGTAATGTTAAAATATGTCATGAATGCTATAAATTATTTTTTAAAGGTGTATTAGTAACATATTAAATTTTAGTTTAAAAAGTATTTAGTAATATTGATGTTACAAAACTCCAGCAGATCAAGTAATAAACCATTTACATTTAATTACATAAGTACTTAGTTAAAAAAAACAATACGCAGCGGATCAATTATTAAGAGAGGCAGAAAAGTTTTTCGTATTTAAATACTGATAGTACCTACCTAATACAAAAAAACCCTCGTGCTTGCAGGAAATAGTCCGAGGCATATTCCGTAATAAACAATCCGGCAATCCCAATCTTGACCTACCGTATTTAGGTCAATAGCCATGTTTTCAATGCCGTCACAATAACAAGCGCTACAGAATCGCCAAATACTAAAAAACATGCAATCCCAACTGGGTGGAACTAAATTTCACAAATTTTCCTACCTAGGAACAATAATTAATAGTGAAAGCGGGTGGTCGTCCTTATAACATGTTTTATTGTATGTTATTTGGTAACACTTCTCACTTCAGTGAGTAAAGCTCATATTCATAATCAAATACGATTTGCATTATTTGGGAATATTAACGTACAAACTCAACTTTATTCCGCTTTTAATAGCATAATGAAGAGGAAACAAAATATAAGTATTATTTTTGAAAGGTCGGGTAATTTTTTTTTCGATTTTCTGTCTGTTAGACTTTCTGACGTGATACGTGATTCACCGTGTATATTTCGCCATTGCCTTCCTTCGCAGATTATCCTAGCTTAGGACTTGTCCAAACTAGTTCTAACATTTTGGAGTGTGTATATAAATGCCAATGAGCCAACTGTAATAAAGTATGGAATGGAAAAAGAACCAATGGATCAACAACAACAGACATGTAACAAAATAACAGGTCAGGAATATTAAAAATTGAAAAAAAATTTGTGAAAATGAGGAGAAAAAAACTGGAGTAAATTAAATTAATTTACTTAAAGTCAATGTTTAAATTGACTTCAGTATATTTAAAATAATTATGATAATTTAAATGCATGTAAAGTCTATAATTTACATCAAGTTTGAAACCAGATTTCATGTCAAGAAACTTCATTATATCAAGATCTATACTACAATAATTAATAATGAAGTTGAAAGAAAAACTAAAATAAAATTGTAACTTCAACACACTGTAGGTATGTCAGAAACTATCAAATTTTGGACAGCAATGACTTGAATTAGATCATCATAGTTGGAGACCAGGAATATGTAGTAGCATTTTTGTTTTAAATACACTCTGTATACAACGTTGTACGTTTCGTCATTTTCATCAGTTTTTCAAAAGGAAAATTTTAAGCAAACCATGAGTAGCAGTAGCTGGCACGTAACGTAATGAAATGTTAAAGAATTAACAAAATTTCACCGTAAATTTGACATCACTCCCAAGTTCCTCAGAAAGCACCTGAACGTCGTGTAGATTTTATTAAATTAACCTGTCCATTTTGTTGTTCCATCTCTCCGTCAAAGAGTTACGGCACGTTCCTTTATTTAGATGATTAAAATTCTGCTTTTACGACCCCCTTTTCTCGCTGAGTGCAACTTTGGGTGCCAGAATAGTACACCGGGAGGTATATTAATACCTGGCATAATTTTGTATGGAGGTGAAAAGCATTTGTTACATAGAAGCCGCAAGACATTAGAAAATAATTGCATTATTTGCATTTAAATGTCGAATGTCTTTTCAAACAATAATTTTTGTTGGTGGTACTGTACCAGCGACCAACCAATCACAAAACGATTAGCAGTCATGTGCACTGAACACCCTATCGTATGTCTATCGACTATCGACTGATTATACCAACGTATCATCGATAATCGTTTCTAATTTCTTCAAATACGGAGTCTTCGTCATAGGTCTCATAGATGAGGATTAGTATATAATATAGTCTTAGTACCTGTTACTCATGAAAGAAATCACACTTTGTGTCATACTTATTACCTTTTAATAGTGCAGTTGAGCTGTTCTTCTAGAGTACCTGGAAACTCCAATAACTTGTGACTGTGAGTGTTTTTTATAGTCGTATTGATAAAATGAAACTGGACAAAATATAAAGACTAATACAACTTAACCTTCCCCAACCCCGCAGCCGGTAGACCGTATGAGCTATATTCGTGGAGAGATTGGCGCCCTCTCTGCGGGTATTGTAGGGTGGAATAATGTTGGCTTGGGTCAATGTTAGAATTTGATACCGGTTGACATTTGACTACCCCCCTAATTAATGAGGATTTTCAGGTTTCCCTCATTCCTGCACTGAATGGTGTTTAGGGCCTACCAACGTAAATCGTCCCTGGGCGCAAATTCGGCCTGCTTAATAATAATATTCCGCCCCCTCTCCCGCACAAGTCTTCGACTTTTGGGCTAATCCTCGTTATTAGAAACAGTAAACACCTTCCAAAGCTCCGACACATTCGGAGATGTTCTGAAGAGTCAACCAATGACCGAATTTCGGCAAGCCGGTATGATCTTTAAGTCAGAAAGCAACGTATGTCTCATTCAACCCAGGACGCCTATAATTAGCACCACAATCTTAACAGAGTGGTCTGGATACAGCCTGCGGAGCTCGGAGAGAAGATCTTGATACTTCCTCCGTTTCTCCTCCTCTTTAGGACGATGTTGTTCTCTGCGGGAGCCGAGAACTCAATCACAAACATCATCCTAAGCTGGTGGTCGAGGAGGACTACATCAGGCTTATTGGCTTGAATTTGCCTGAGGTGGGGAATGCATAGTTTCAATATATTCGGCAATTCCCCACAACGAATTCTATATACCCCGTAGCATAAGGCATCACTGGCGTCTCGTCTATCTCATACGAGTGTCGTAAATGATAATACAACACCCGTAAGGCTGAATCGTGTCTTGGTATATAGGCTGTGGCCGCATATACCGGTCAGGGCGACAGGAGATGCATAAGCGTCCTGTACCTCCATCTCATCCACGATTCGGTTTCAAATTTCCCTCGTGTTGCACTGCACTTGTACTCATGGCACACCGCGGTAAAAGTAGCTGCATTTGGTACATGTTTACCGGGAAATCGTTCTACTAAAGCATTTTCACATCGTCATAAATTAAAACGATATTCATTAACTCCGAATTGCTATACACATAAAGCATTTTTACATTTTTACATTTTTTGAAAATGTAATGTAAAGTCTAGGATCACAAAAAGGTTTTACTCGGAAACTATAAGAATTCTACAAACATTTTTTGAATCACCCTGTATAGAATAGTCACTGACTTATTTACATTTACTTTTGCAATCAGATAAAGGCGCACAGGATGAAGCCTGGCGCCATTTGAGTTCTAATCAGCTTCGCCGACTGCTCAAATTGATTCGCACGTGAAAATTTTCTTTAAGAACTCCGCCGTACCTCTTAATATGTGCGAGGTGGTGCAGTCTCGATCAGATAAAGTCATTTCTAAGTACTGTTTAATAAATTGAATTGAATTTGTGAATATATTTGAAATCTATTAGTGGTTATTGGCAAATTGGGGCAATGTATAAGTTTTTATGCTAAAATACTTTCTCACAACAATGTTAGTAATCCCCTTTGCAAGACTTAAACGCGTCAAACTTAATATGAACTTGTCTTACCTTCAAGTTTTATGTGGTTTCATCGCTTCTAAGCTTCAGTTACAGGGTTATAAGGTTATGGACGGTATAGGGTAAGGTTAAGTTACCTGATGCGCTTAAGTCAACCCCAGATTCAGATGCAACGACCCCAGAAACGTGAATGCTCTATAGTTTTGTCTATTTACATATTTCTTATCGATTTAACCTTGGAATGGCCTTGAATTTGACCTGACGGGGTTAAATAAACCTGATTTGGATACAGCGACCCTAAGGACGTATAAATATGGATTCCAGATACGGGTTCAGCGAGTAAAAATACGTGAGATTAATATAGGCCTGGTCCGTCGAATTTTGGAGAATTTAATATGTTGATTAGCTCTGTGAGTCACCCTATACAAGAGTGATTCAGTCACAATGTCATTAATTTTTAGTGAAGATGGGAAATAATAAGTATAATACGAATATGCGATTTAAAATAAATCAAATCGTTATCTAAGCCCCCTTTTCAGACTGTCACTAACAGCTAGCGGCAATTCAACTCGGTGTCGGTCTGATGCGACATTGCCAAATTTAAAAATTTTCCGACTTATTGTAATATGTAATTAATGCTAAAAATAATTTTTAAAAGTATGCAATTACCATGTTAAGTTTCAATATAAAAAATATTTAATATTGAAGTTACAAAACTCCAACGGTTGAAAATGAATGAAAACCATTCACATTTCATTACATAAATAGTGAAATAAAATCCAATTATTAAGAGTGGCGGAAACGGTTTTCGTATTTAAATATATAGACAGTAATAAAAAACACTTGTTCTCAACAATCCGACAATCCGAGTCTTGACCTACCGTATTTAACTCAAAAACCTTGTTTTTAATGTCTACTCAATAACAACCATTGCATAAACGCTAAATAATAACAAACAAACAATAATTAAATTTGTGTTTTTATAAACTTCTGTAACCAGGAAGGAAGTCATGATTATTTTATAATGAATGCCAATCGCAGTAATCAGCGCTTAAATCAGATAGGCTGCAATCGGCACAGCTAAAAAGTTAGCAGTTCAATTTCCCGTTTAATACGTTACCGGCCGAATAAGTCGAACATTGTTCGGGTCTATATTCCTAAGCAGGCGAACCCGCCGTCGGCTACATTTGGAACAGATGCACGCGGCCCACCTCTCTTTCTTCATCCATCAGTTATCATTTTTGCGTGGTAGAGGTTGGTGAATTTCGAGTGTTTGTGTCGCCATGTCACCAGTGCAGTTTATAATTATTAATAAAATTTGCTATCTGCCTAAATAAAAATGCAATTGTGTAGGAGTTTTGTAAAGCATATTTTTCTATAACTTTCACAACTTTGTTTAGAAGTTTGCCAATACATAAATGCTCTAGATTCCATATAAATACCATATACATGTTCGCCATTGTTTTATACGAGAAGAATAAAGCAAGTCGATAAACATCTTGTGACATGCAATAATATTGTCCATGTGTAGTGGAGAATATCAAATTTTTACTCTATAAAATTGAATTTTCTACACCTGTTGTGGGACACGCAATATAATTATTTCTTGTTGTAGATGAGAGAAAACGGTTGCACTTTTCGAATCAGTATACTTCGTCCTCAATTTCGTCCCATAAAATTTTTCCGTGTCAATCCGAACCGTTCTAGCGCGCTTCAGGCCATAAGCGTTCATTTACATTATCATCCTTCCAGAATTCGGGGGACGGATCCGATCGCACCTTTTGTTGCCTCCATTGTCTAATCCAGGCCAACTAACAGACATCTCCCATTCACACTCCAACAAAACTATCTCCTAATCAAAACCCCCGGGTTTTAGTCGCTACATTGGCACGTTGCGGGCTCATACCTTCGACTCGAGATAACATTCATATTCGGTAGCGGTAGATAAACACCAGGATACCTCTGTCTAGTTAATTTATGCTGGATGTTTTGTCAACAGGATCCCCTTCTGATGCAAATTTCAATGAATTTTAAGTTGGCCGGGCGTTGCGACGCCCGGGAACGTATCGGGGAAGTTTCTTTATCTTAATTAGCCCCATAGTTGGAGCTCTCATTAGAAAAGTTGTCGACGCCTGAGCCTTTGTCGTTAAATTATTAAGACCAGGCTTGTCATGGCCGCCTAAATTGTTTATGGAGAGACAAGTTTCGGTCGTTGACAAAGTTCCCAGTGTTGGGATCGGAGACAAGTCTTTATTATTAGGCCTACAGAGCTATGGGCGCTATGTTCGCGAAGTATATAAAAAATAGCTTCATTGGCTTATGCTGGGGCTATAAACAGCATTGTAATAGTTGCCTTATAAGTATTTTAAAACTAGGTACTTGTATTATGCCAGTAGCTATGTTTGCTGTGTATATTTTGAAATACATATTCCCATATGGCATACTTATAATGATGGCAACCTTCAGTCTGTCTGGATCGAAGACAAATCTTTAGTGTTAGGCCCATAAGCTTATGAAAGCTATGTTCGCGGTTTTTTAAGTAGCTTCATTGTCTTAGATTAGGGCCCCATAGACGGTTGTAATAGCTGTGTTTTATAAATATTTAAAAAGTAGCTACTTGTATTGTGCCAGTGACTATAATAGCTATGTTCGCTATATACACGCGATATACGTCCGCGAAGTGTGTTAAAAAATAGCTTCATTGACTTATGCAGGGGCCACATAGAGCATTGTAATAGCTGCCTTATTAAGTATTTTAAATATAGATATTTGTATTGTGCCAGTAGCTATAGTAACTATGTTCGCTATGTATAGTTTGAAATACGCATCCCCATATGATATATTTAAAATTGTCGCAAGTATAAATTGGAGACAGCTGTTTAAAGTACACAAATACATTTGTAATAGCTATGTTCGCAAACTCAAAAAATAATCTCATTGTTCTATATTAGATAAAGCTGTTTCTTATAAGTATTTAAAAATAGCTACTTGTATTATACCAATAAGTTAATAGCTATGTTCGCTATGCGCACTTTGTAATACATATTCTCATATGATATTTGAAATGGTAAGTTTTGGTTGTCGACGAAGTTCTGAGTGTCTCAATCCAGGATAATTGATTAGTATTAGGTACAGACAGAGAGCTATGTTCGCAAAGCATTCTAAAAAATATCCTTATTGTCTTAGACTAGGGTCACATAGAGCGTTGAAGGAGCTGTATTTTATAAATATTTTAAACAATCGATTGTTTTATGCCAGTAGCTATAGCAGCTATGTTCGCTATGTATATATGACAATATATTTGAAACCCTGGCAACTATGTTTATTAAACACATTATATATATATAGCTAGTACGAAGGTCACACAGAGCGCTTAATAGCTATAACACAATGCTTGCTGTATATATTCAAAATAGTGAATAAGATCTGGCCCGTAAACACACAAAACTTGGAGAAAACAACGCTGTAATAGCTATGTTCGTTAATTGTAAAAATAGCCACCATTGTTTTATTTTAAGACTGGGTCACATAATAACTAATTTCGTTGAGCATATTCAAAATAATAAATAATATTTTGTAATGTTTTATTTCATTATCCGTTTTAAGTTTACTATTACCAACATAATTATTAATTTTTCGATGTGATACTAAACTTGTTTTCATTGGTTTTTAATATTCTGTGGTCCTATATTTATACTTTAGATCATTTTAACGTATTATGAATATAGCAAACATAGCTAACATTACATGCAACACGAACGTAGTATACTCGTAGTGACGTCCATTCGAAAAAGCTATTGTATGTAGCGAACATACAAAGATAGCTCTCTGTGATCGTAATATTAGCTGTCTCAAAACGTGCGACGATAGCGTTTTCGTGTGGCTAATAGTACCTAGACGTTAGTAAACTGGTTTGTCACTTTCTCCTGTATATTTAAATTTACTTTATACAGGAATATTCAACACATTTTAACCCTGGAATCACCTGTTTGCATCCGTTTAATGTCCGCGAACATAAAGTATTGGAAGTTAACTGTCCTTTTTTCAACTCCATTGACGTTCACAGGCTAATGAATAACATAATCCCGTGTCGACAGCTCGCCTCGCTGAAGCTTTTATGGCGTTGCGGATGGCGTGAATAACCCGCAATCTATTTTCGCACATCGGCACATATCACTAATAATTTTCCCGAGAACTCCCAATTACGTATTTTTTTACTTTTAATGAACGCGCTGAAAAGGTATTGATCTCCCAGTGGCATAATAAATATCGTTAGCGTGATGATAAACATGACTAGTGAGTTTCGAGGACGCTTTCATCGACGTTATAATTATTTAGGTAAATGCGCTTCGTCTTAAAGTCGTCTCTGAATTGCGAACAATTTACAAGTCTTGAGATATAACTGACAGCGGTACTGATTGAGTGAAGTTTTAATTACAAATTTTCGTATATAGAGCTCTCGAATTTTACAGGTAATTTTTCATTGATCTCGGAAGAAAACAAACGCAAAATACTTAATAAGTTTTGTATTTATTATATGAGACTGGTACAACTCTTCTATAGGGTGTTCTAAAATTAATGGGTAAGAGCAGATTTCTGTCGCAAAATAATAATATCCAAATTTAATCAACACGGTCAAAAATCGAAAATGATACAAGTCTGAAAGTTAAAATTTTGAATTCAAAAGTTCTTAGAAAGTAGGAGTACCCACCGATCCTTACTTTGCTCCAGAGTCTAGAGGGCGCTAGAAAATCTGGGAACTGTAAATCTGCAGTAATAGTTAATACAGTAGATATTTTCGTACATTTGTATACCTAATACATGATTGACTAGACTATTTTTGTAGCTATTTGATAGTTTTACATCCGTATGTTTCAAAATACTCAATTGGTATGAGCATTCCTGTTATTTGCTAAGCCTTACTCAGTTCAGTAATTAAATGTGAATATGGCCCTCTTAATACACATTCTTATTCGTTTAATAAACAATTGTCTAATATTAAATAGTGATTTCTCATTTCTTATTAAATTGCCAGCATTTACGATTCTGTCTTTATAAGGTCATTGATAATATTTGATTATAAATTAACTCAATTTTGTCCATTCATCCTCGAAAATGTGTATTATTCATCCCTTCCTCTAAAAGTGTATTGTTCATCTATCATCTAATATTGTATTTCATTCGCATTGGAAAATGTGTTGAAGATGACATCTTATTCTAGAAACATTAGTATTTATTCCTTTATTTGTGTGACAATAAATATTTTTAGTTAAGCAAATTTACAATTTAAGTAACTACAACTAATGTTAGTATCGGTTGCAAACTATTATATTTTACTGCCACAACGATAAATATGTTCGAAATTAATGTATCGCTAATAGACAAAGGTAATGGCACAGTTTTGATGCAAGCATTTAAATTAGCATAAGTTGCAAGTGCACACCCAGCTAGCAAAGTAGTTCTATAAATTTAGAGTAATAGGAGTTTTATATTCTGTTAATATTTTATAGTTGTATTTAGAATACTAAATTGTTGCATTAATGTGGCACATGAGACTATTTTGCCTTCAGAAACTGAATTGTTTTTTAAATTTGTTACAAGAACGTTCTTAGAGCATAATTTATAGAGCACTTATAAGATAACTGCTAATGTAGCCCTGTAAGTGTGTACAATAACACAATTTTACAGCAACGGTGCTTATAGAATCAAATTACTGTAAAACCGATGCAAAATACTGCTTTACAGAATTATACCATCTCCTGTGACAGTCTTATAAAATTATTCCGTAATGTCCCTTATAATTTAATTATAGAAGTATAAGGCGTTGTTAAGTTACAATTCTGCTGCAGAAAACAAATTACAAATATGGAAGCTGCTATCGAACTTAAGAGAAAAAGCTCTTTAAAGCAGTTGTAGAGAATAATAATACAGTTGTTATAAAATCATTATAGAGTAAATAAGTAACAAAAGCCATTTTGTTCCAAGAAACGCTATAAAACTATCATTTTTTTATATATGTAGGTTTCCCATAGCCCCATCTGACGAGACCTGCCTGTAATAGTACGAAATATTTTGATCAAAGTATAATGGGGAAATTTGTATAACATAGTCGTAACTTGTAAAAATTATTATCTGGATGCTGAAAGAAAATTTCATTGCGATAGATAAGATTTATTTGATTGCTAAGAGAAATTGATTTTCTTATAGTAATTTAGTAACATATTTAATTTAGACCATTCCAAACTTTAAACATTTGCACTTCTAGATGTTGAAGTTAAAGAATTTTATTAGATTTATTAAATAAGATTGAAATAAGTGAAATTACCACAATAAAATATGACAACACTGTGAATATTAAGTAGTTGCTTACGAAGCATATTTGCTCTATAATCATTGCAGTCGACACAAAAATGTCATATTAGTGAGAATCCATTGGAAGTACAAGATGAAGCCTTTCTTTCTGTCGCCATATTGTGAAGAAGGAAAAAAATCTTAATTAAAAATATGTACAATATAAATAGGTGAAATGATATCAATAAAATGGATATACTTACTTTCTCACTATTTTATCTACAGTTGGTTGTTAAATTGATCAATTTAGAAAACATTTTTTTTAATAATTTTCCAGCATCATAGGAAATATAAGGTGAACTAAGGGCGCGTCATGCATGCTTATAAGTACACATGTACAGCAGAAATCATATAAAAAATTTGGTAAAATTTCATAATAAATTGAGTAAAAGTAAATAATTCTAAAGTAATACAAATATTATATAAAAAGAGCATACCAAAACATGAAAATGCTTGCCGATTTTTGTCAATGTACCCAGTAATTTTGTACACTCACTCAAAAGACGCCTTGTATATTACCTAATTATATGAAATTGCTCGTATTCCAAGTGCCTTCGACTTTATTACCTGATCTTTTTACTTCCATCTTGCAAATTTAAACCGAGCATGATGTTGAGAACCAACCAGACACTCAACGTTCCCGCTCCCCCATCTAAGTAATGGTCTGTTAACTGACAACGTCGGGTTTATAACTAAATACTGCCCTTAAGTGCACTACAAATTTTAATTATAATTTACGGCCGAGTTACGGAGTAGGTGGGATTTTATTCCGGCAATAAAATCGACAGCCATTTTGCTGAATGAATTTCTGTACCACAGAATTATGAAAGGACTTTATGTGTCGGAAGAACGGGCTGAATACTAAAGAGCTTCAGGAGAAAATTAAAAATCCCGCCCTCATTCAATTATAGCCGGGGGGATTCTGATGGGGATTTTATATTTACTCGCGTGGTTGTTATTCTTGTCTTAGCTCGCGCTTTAATCATTAATTTTCCTGTTCTTCCTGCGGTCTCACGTGAACTTCGCGTTTTAGCGTTCGGATTAGATTTAAAAGCAAGTTGTGTTGTTCGCTCTCAGATTCAGTCTCAAATAAGCGAACTTTTGCTTCGTTTGAAGGTCGGTTTTGTTTTAAATGTTTATTACTTTTAGCAGTGGACGTTTTGCGTAAGTGTTTTCTGAAACATTCACGCCACATTTATGTAAAAACTTAATTCGACTAATTGAAATAAATCTATAGTATTTTGTAAAGTAGAAGCTTTCGAATATAGTAGTATGCCTTTTGGTCTTTTTAACGTCGCCTCCAAAATATTTCACTATGTATATTAAAATACGTTTTATATTTAAAACTATAAAATATAAAAGCAATGTTCATACAAGTTCATCGATATAAGAAAATAAAAGAAGCCACATAAGAAACTGTCATAAAAACATCAAAGGCCAGCTGGTGAAAAGTAGACAGGATTTCGCCAATAATAATTTAACATAAAATTAAGTATATAATAATGAAAGTACTATTTGGAAAAAGCAAATGCTAGATACATATTTTGATTAAATATTGGGTGTTATTATGTAATTTTAAATTATTATTTTCCAGCAAGGACCACAAGGAGGTAGAAGCGTCCTGTCTAGGTAAGGGTACATAAGGGGAATAAAACAAACAGGGAGAAAAATAACTAATTTAATAAGTTAAATTATACCTCTGTAAAATAAAAACAAAATTTAATAAGAATATAGAAAACATTTATACAAAAATATTTTTTGATGTATTTATATCCTAATGATACAATATATAAGAAAAATAATATATTGCTCATATATTTCATATACTACAAAACAACGACACCATAAAAAACACTGCAAAAAAATTACTTATGCATTACAATAAGAAAAACACCCTAGCACTAAAATTCGTCAGTCACTACTAACGTCACTTGTATCCGATTTTTCATCAACAATTATGATGAAACCACTTTTATTTAAGGGTAAGGTATTCTTGAAATAGTGTTTTCGACAAATACAAGTAATTTTAGAAATTTAAGAACTGAATAATATAGAGTTTAGTAAATAACAAGAATGTTATCTCATGCCACCTGAGAATATTCAAAGGTACCGAAGTAAAATCAATATATATCAGAAAGCGATCTATCCAACACACGTTTAGGTAGGTACTGAAATCTGTCAAAATACGTGTTTTTTTAAATTCAACTATAGATGTAAACATTGTTATAACATAAACTTACATAGATCTGCATATAAGATTGTTCACTTTTGTTTATAAGTATGTGAAAATAATTGTTAAAATGTGGGGTTAGAATAGCGAAATAATGTGTGTCATACAAATGCATTTTAAAAGTTATTGTATTATTTGAGGAGAGTTTAAATAGTAAAAATGTATAAGCAAAACATCAATAATTTATCGGAAAACCATCATGTATCAAATTATAAAATAATTCCTTAATAACACCCCGTTTTGAATAATATCGAGTTAGATGACTAAAATATATATCCCCTTATAGAATTCTGATAATATATTATGCACCACTCTATCCCATGATTTAGTTGCGGTGATTTTTTTATACCCCTTATATCGATGAGATATACTGCAGTACATAACTTGATTTAAATCAATCTACACAAAACCATTTGTGAAGTAAAAGCTTGCGAATACAGTGGTATGCCATTTGGTATTTTTAACGTCGCCTCCAAAATATTTCACAGTTTATTCAATGTCTTTAAAATACATTTTTATATTTAAAACTATAAAATATAAATGTTTTATGACTTTACATGTATGTGTGAATGATATCTGACACTAACCTAGTTTACGATAATAAGACTTTTCTTATGTCGATATATTTTTGTATAATTCCTACCTTATTGCATATTTATAAAAGCTGTGGTATCTCGAATCTTACTATTAAATAGAATATGACTTCCACACCGTGCAACCTATAACCGAATAAGACACTTTAACTTCAGGGGATTTTAGGGTAAGACTGAACTTTCCACAAAAAACTTTTAGTCTTGTTTGCCGAATTCCGTCGTTTGCAGAATCGAAAGGTGTATCGTATATCACTTGCAGCGCGGTTCTTTGTCCTCTTCGCGTCCAAGTTTGGACGAAAGTAATGTCGTAAAGGAGGAGCACAGGTGGCGCAACCGGCGCTGCCATCCGAAATCTGTTTGGAAACAAGATAAAGCCGGATCAAGTCCTAAATTCTGGTGCATTGCAGTCGCTACTTACTCTCCACTAGGACAAAGACTTATGCAGATAACCTGTGGTTCTCTGTAGACTATTAAGCTTGTAAACGTTGCTCATCTGGATGCCGCTGGAGAGGATAACTAGTGATTTGCACCGTCCATGGTCAAAGCCACAATCGAGCCTGGAAGGAGTATGAGCGATTTATTGTGCATGAATTAGTGGCGTTTTTTGTTTCCCTGTCTTGTAAATTTGTTGTAAGACAAATCAAAGTTGTTTTAACTTAAATAGAAAGAATTAGTATTCGGACATTCGTCGTGGAGTAATAGTTATTTAGGGAGTTATGAGGATGTTAATTATTATCGAGGGCCACAGATTGTTAATTTACCGAAGATTATTAACTTGCAATAAACTCGCGTCACAGACAAAATTTTTTTTTCATGCTAACGAAATATGATAGCCAAATTTAATAATTAAGTAGGTATGATTACCATGGATATGTCAACTGACAAGTTTCTGGTGAGGAGTGAGATTTCAGGCGATTTGTTACAAAAGGCTGATAAAGCTCGTGTCGTTCTACTACCAACAAAGTCGGAACCAAAGTATAAAAAAGAATATGACAAATTCCTGCAGTGGCTGAAACAAAAATATAAGTGAAACTATAATGTTAGTATGTTGTTTGGTAGTATGTTACCAGGTTAGTAAAGTTAGATATATTAATTTCTTTAGATAATTATTGAATAGAGCTTTGTCTGTGGAATTGTTCATTAGCATACTTAGATGTTTGGTATCAGAGAAAATACATATGACTTCATTGATAGGAATTGTAGGAGATTTGATATATATTAGCTTAAAATACCTTTCTAAAACAGTACAAAATGTTACGAAAGCTAATAATAAAGAATATATGGGTAGATATTGTGGGTGTAATTCAACGCTGGTAGGGACTGTAGTTAGTTTCACACAATATTGTTAATACCTGAAAATACATTAAAAAAATGGTATATATTTATTCTTTGATTTTTTATGCTTTGATAAAATCTTTTTGCTTTGTTGAAAAATAGTTTCATCAAACCTCGCCGATCTTCTTGAAATTTTGCACATCTCCATAATTTACCATTCTGAACAGCATTCAAGTAACGTTTTGCTGTATTTTCAGCAGAAAAGGCACTTTACCTGAAACCAAAGCAGTTTTTACTCGGTGCACTGAGCATTTCAAATAGGATTATTTCAAAAATGGTTACTCCTACCGACTCCAGCAAGGTATACATTTTTCAAATAAAACAGGTAGGAGAATCGATTCGATAAATGGATACACTAAGCTGCAAAGTTCTGTCTTTTAAAAAAAAACATGGTGTGCCACAATTGGCGCCCTCTACTAGTGACGTCAAAATTAGAAACAAATTTGAATTTCTCGCCCGCAAAAACTCGATTTACAAATTTTATGTAAATTAATTTGGATTTCTTAAGAAGTTATTTACAAATATCGAAAATAAAATTTTAACTTTGACACCCTGTATCATTTTTTATGCAACTTGGGATATACATATGTTAGGTTAAATCGATTTATTTTCCCCTAAGGAATCTGTAGTCTCATTTTTGGTACTTTATTTAAAGCACCCTGTATAAAATTCAGACGCAGATATGTTCAGGCTTTAATGAAACAACTGGAAATTCAACACTGCTGCACTTTCCACAAAATAAATGTATACTGTGTTTTTTTAATCAACAACTTTAATTGCATTCTAGGCAGGCCGGACCTGTTTTATGGTCTCCAAGACCGCCTGATCTGAACCTTCTAGATTTCTTTGTTTGGGGATATTTGAAGATATTAGTGTATGGTACTTCTGTAAATAGCCTGAAAGAGCTGCAGCTACGGATTAATCAAAAGTGTCAAAAAATCCAAACCAAGGAGAGTGTTTTTGAAAGAGTTCGAATATCGTTGCGACGAAGATGTCGTGCCTGCTTGGAAATGGACGGAGAGCACTTTGAACATCTTCTATAACTTTGTTTTTTGTTTGTTAAAAGCTTCCTTTGTCGGTTTATTCCTCATAAAATAAAATGTTTGAAAAACGAATAGTGGTCCATATCTCCGCAACCGTTACTTTGCGGACCCATGTTTATTAAGACTTTTCTGCTTATTTTGGTTCATACTATTACCTCCTGAAATATTTTACACACTTTTTTTAATGCCCTGTATAGTAGAGTGTGGCGACTGGTTAATACCGCCCTAATTATTTCTAGGGAGGATTTACGCCGTCCGACGATGCAATTTTATTAAATTTATTGCCGGAAGGTCCGTCGTAATTTAATGCAAATCCTTAGAATACAACCGCATGCTTCTGCTGTAAGGTGTCTTGTCTATCCTTAGTACCGAATAAATTAGTCTTTCTCTATTTATATTGTGATTTATTCTGCAGCGGAATGCTAATTTTAAGCTAATGCATCCGCATTAGAGGCGGGAAGATTGTTGTTATGCTGGTTCCTTTTGTTGGTTGTCATGGAAAGTCATTGCGCAAATCCACCCACTCTGCTCGAGAGGAAATTTTGACGTCAGTCGCGTAAACTTGAGGAGGTTATATGATTCATAAGCATTAAGTTTTGTGGCAGTTAATTTCAAGATTAAAAACAAGTTTATCTGTGTTTTTAACTTATTTTTTTAATAGTGTTTTGAATAGTTGTACATTTGGTAACTAATTTGAGCTAGGAAAAGTTCAATTTTCGCTAACTAGTGCGAGAAAATGCATCATAATTCTTCAACTATTTATTTGTTGTCAACTTCGTTGCTTTCCGTCCACCATGCCTTTTAAGGGTGATGATGTCTGCTTCTGCATCAGCTAGTAGCAGACGTTCTCCGAAAACAGTAGCCGGTGTAACTCCCAGTATACGGCAACTTAAAACAATCTGCAATTGTTTTAAAGAAACCCCCTATAGAATGTATACGCATTGTGTTGTACATTTTCCATTGCTATATCCTAGAAATAATGCTCAATTATTGGTGACGGAAGAAGAGGAATATTTTCGAAACATTGTGACAAGATTGCCTCCTTCGATGTTCCTGTTAGAAATAGTAAATTCTCTTCTCATGTTCGTCATTGTGTTGGGAATATCTATCAATACATATTAACCCCTTTTATATATTCAAGCTGAAGAAATGTTAGTTGGCAAGCTTCTCTGATACCAATAATTAACACTATCTAAAATAAGATACAATTTCAATATTTGGAGAGAATTGTGAAAATTACACTTTACCTATTCATCATCAAGATTTTATCATTTGCTTCTTTCAAAAATTTGTCAACTTCTGATTTTCTTAAAACACTAGATTTACTGGATCTATGACCTATCGATTTACGTTTAAAGAAAGCAATTATACTTGGAATTCTTTATGTTAATATTCTTTTTCACTGACAATGTTGTTCTTATCATTAAGTAAAGATTCCACAACGTAGAAATCTTATATACTCTGGATTTTTGTTCAACTTTTTCATATTTATCTTTGGATTTTGTCGCTAATGATGATTGAATCGCGATTTTTGATAATTCTTCCATTTGGCGGCGTTGCCAAATTTTATATATTGCATCGCAGTTCGATTTCATGATCAATTTGTTGGAAGATAAAAAAAAATGTATATGAAGTATTAACATTAGTTTGACTTTCCCTGTATGTCATTTCAGTTTTGTCCATTAGCTTCTGAATACCCATGCATATGAGACGGTAAAATATTTAACTCAGCATTGATTTCTATCCTTCGCATTGAGCTAGCGACATCTAGTGCTTATCAAAATTCAGGTTTCTTTATAAGAACTTTTCAATTTTTTCCAGAAAATTTATCATGCAACATTAATTTTGTTATAATCGACGTTCTACAGCTCTTTATTCGTGTTCTGTTTATAGAATGTGCAGCAATTACATGAGTTACTTACATTTTTAACTGTTCCACTATTGCTATAAGGCGATCTATACTAAGGCAAGATTTATACAAAGTTTTTGGCGGTTTAAGATATGTTGGCAGTCCAAATAGAGTAAGGATTTTGATCCCCGAGGGCCCACCTGCTCCTGTATACTTTCTTTTTCAAGGAGAGAAAGGTTAAGATGTTTTCCGAAAAAAATCTTGAGAGTGTAAACATCCTTCACTCGACTACATTCAACCTTCTCTGCCTATCAAACTTCTGCCTTGCTCTAGAAGCACTCTTAAAGCTTCGTTAACACCGCACCGTAGAAAATTAAATTTAAATTGTTTTACATCCAGAAACTTCTTAAAGCTAACACGATTTTATACAAATAACAATGCCAGTCAGTTTTAGATTTACAAAATAATCACAGTAAAATTTGGCTTTGCTCTACACGATAAAAGGACATAAAACCTTTTCTATGATAAAATGTAAACTCAAACAAATCCTATATTATGTAATTTTATCTATTCCATTCATTTTTAAAAATGTTCTCTCCAACTCCCATCTCATCTGTGTTTGCTCACCTCCAGTTCGCATATTTGATTAGGATTTTAATCAAATGTTAGTCTAGGAAAAACAGACGTCAACGTCAGCAGGTTAATATTTAACTTGTACCACTTGATATCTCAACCTAGGCCCATGCTGTTCATTCATCTTAGTCAAGATTGTCACGAGAATATTTGCATGTTTTTCTGCACGTTTTAATCAATTTTCCTCCGTGTGTCCTAAGTAAATATGAAAATATTTGCCGTGAAAAATTCGTCAAATCATCAATTTCTAATAATACTATTTGCCTTCGTTTAGTTGACAGCGGAGAATATATAGCGTGTTAAATTATAGCTGCATGTCGAAAGATTTATTGGAAAATAATAAACGGTAGTATCATTCAACCCTCGTTTAACTAGAGGTTAATAGTCGTTGCGTATATCATTAACACGCTGATGATTGACGTTACTTTTCAACGGACACTGATGGTCAACTTTATGTTTTTTTTCATATGATAGACCAGTTCATTGTATATGTGGTGTCATGATTTGTCTGTGTCACATAAGTGGTATCAATCATCAGCGTGATGACGATAAGCATGATGATCATCAGCGTTTCAGTAAAGGGGGCTTTTATCAGTGTTGCCAGGTGGGAAAAATTCAGTGCATGAGAATAATTTCAAAAAAGCATGAGGTTTGGAGAAAAAAGCATGAGATGGCTTAATTTATCAAAAAACACCTCTTGACACAGCATGATTTTTAATTACTTTTGTAATGCCATTTTTATTTCATCAAAAAGCATTATGTTATGCTATTTTATCATAATATTACATTGTAAGTAGGTACTTATAGGTACTTACTTAAAAGTTATTAACCACGTAACCTTTCTAATTTATTTTATTGTTAGGCCGGGCGAACGTTGAGGCGCAGTTGACGTGACGCAGGGTGACTCACGTGTCGTAAAATCTGTTGTTTCCAGAAAATGTAGGTACCCTTACGGAATAGAGTTAAGAATCACTGCAATACAGCGTTAAAACAGCACATAGACCGCATATCCGTCGACTGTCATACCCGTTTATGTATTCATTGCTAATTATTAAGAGAGCAGTCTACAATAAAGAACATTTCAAGTACCCAAATATTATAGCTACCTACCTCTATCTATTCACTTTTGCCTCGATTTTGCCTTTATTTCTCGTTAGGTCTTTGTTTTGGTAGATATCAAAGAGTAATTTTAATAATTTTATTATTTCTCTTTGTGTCTATTAAAAAGCATGAGAGTTTGTACTCAAAATATGAGAGCATGAGATTTCCTCGGAATGCATGAGATCTCATGCAAAAGCATGAGACCTGGCAACACTGGCTTTTATACTAGCTTTGTATAGCAACTGAATCAACACTTTAATTGATATTGATTCAGTATATGTATGAAGTTGATCGTTGACAAGACGAAGAACCAAAAATTGACCGTCACTGACGGTCAGAGATTGTGTGGAAACTAGTGTTCAAATGATTTGTTGGTTACCATACAAATTTGGACTTATATAGATACAATTTTTTTCATATATTATCAGAAAACTATTATGCATATAACTGAATAAATACATAGACTTTATTATTTTCCAACATACTGAATGTTATGAAGGTACGGGGTTTTAAAAACACTACAAGCACTTCTATTTCTCTTGTACATTTCCACATCACGAAAAAATTAAGATCTTTAATCGAAGGGGAACTAGCAACCATTAGGAGTACTAACATAACCGAAATCAAGATATGGGCGGGTTCAAAGGTTCTGCTAGTAGATCTGACCTTACAGGTATAACCTGAGAACAACAGGAGCAAGTCAAGTATTTTCAGTTAAGGTTAGGGAAGTACACATGAATTCTGTGACTGACGTCGACCAGGTACCTAGGCCATGTCGCAACAACCATGAAAATTATAGATTAAAGAACAGCACGGGCCGTAAAAGGCTTTAAATTGGTTGAGGAGAGTATATTTCTCAGTGTTTTGTGTAAAATAATTACCGTTTACAAAGGAACAATATCCTAAATCGTGGCATAACAAGATTTAAAGGAAAAGCAATGAAAACTAAAACACGGTTTTGTCCTAGTTAAATGCTGAACGTAGTTTCCGGACGAGGTATTTAGAGTAAATAGTTGTCGCTGACATTGGTCTTCCGAAGTTCGGAGCAACCTTCATCGATCCGAAACTGTCTGTGTCTCCGGTCGTGAAATATGGGTCTGCTTCCGGCCCGTCCCTGAAATAGCCGGGAGATTTAACTGCTGCCATTTTACGCCACCATACCGATTCTGAATCGTAAGGCGAGGATTATGCACTACCTCTCTTTTTGTTTTAATTTCATTTTTTTACAAGGAAATGGTCAGTAATATCACCTGATTTCAGTCCCATTCAGTTTCTTTAAAAGTCGTCATTTCACAGTCGAAACAATTTTGGAAAGTGACAAATTAGATTAGGCGACATATAATGATAAAATTGATTACACAGGTTTATAAAATTTAGACTATTTTCGTCCGCTGAATCCCAGTCTAACCTCAGACGAAATTCTACCTTTTGTCATAAAATAACCTTTAATATAGCAAAAAAAACGCGTTTTTGCACTTTTAGGTAATATTTCGAATTTCGTATTTAGCGAACCAAAATCCTGCTATAAAATTATCTAAACCTGTGTTATCCTTAGGATACGTTACAGGAAAGTATTCAGTTTGAAGTTTACAGTGGTATACACATATTTATCAAATCAAATGACAATTTTATCTAGATTTAAATTTGAACAGATTATCTATTTTTTTGTCCAAACTTAAATGAGGGCAGACATATAACAATTATAGTAAAGCGCATAAAATGTATTCCATTATTATTATTTAGATAATATGCCGCATGGTCAGGTGATTTCCGGGCTGGTTGCCACGTCGTCGGTTTAGAACTCTTGACGTTTCGAGAGACATATCGCTCTCTTCTTCAGAAGTTATTCTGAAACTGGAGATCTACTAGTCGTCGCACTATTTATATCAGGGGTGGTCACTGATCCATGATGTTCCGGTGAGTGGTCACTGATCCATGATGTTCCGGTGGATTGCTTTCACGGATGAGTCGTTGCCGCATATCAGTTTCCAACGAATCAATATATTTTATGAAAAATTAAGAAAACTGCATCATCAGTATGCATTGCCAAACATGCATCATTGACTACTTTGTCAAGATCATTTACAAAAAACAAAAACAGTATAGGACCCAATATAGAACCTTGAGGGGCTGCTAAATTAAGGAAAACACATTACAAAATTAATTAATAATTCTGTTTCTACTATGTTTTACATTGACGAACTGACTTTTACTACTATAAATGATTAACCCAATTTATAACCAAACCTCGATTACCATATGATAATGATTTCGGAACAACAATTCATGATTCACCCCTGCTCTATGTTGATTATTTGAAATAATTGGTACTTGTCAAGAAACACTCTAATATTATATATCTGTGATCAAACATTGTTTAAAATCCCCAAGGTAGGGTATAATAAATTGTAATTATCTACACTTATTACATTTCTTCTTTTTCCCTTAAACAAGCATTGCATTAGCTTGATTCATTCGCTCTTGAGGATGCAATAGGCTGCGATTCGCGCCCGTGGGATTTAGATGTATCAACTTAATCATTAATTAAAAGGGTCTCATTGGAATTGAAGTTTGAAATACACGAGGCTTAATTATATCAGTTGTATTCTACATGAGGACGGCCTTAAAACGTAAAAGTTAATTTAGCTTCCGTCCAGTGTGCAGTTAATTTGTTTAACTGTTTTTGAATTCGGGCTTTGCAGTTTGAATCGACGTTTTTTTTTTTTTTGTTGTTAATTACTTGTCGAGATAACGGATTTGTGCGACACATTTCGGCTTTGACGCAGGTGGTATTTAGGGATTTATGGATTCAGGATGAGGGACTATTTTATAATTTTTGTTACACTCTGCCTTATCTGTTTAGACAGGAACGAACATACAGGTTGTTTTTAAATGTAGTAGCAAAAATGAGAAGAACAGATTTCTTAGGCGAAAATAGATCGATCTAACATACCTATATCACAGGTCGCATAATAAAGATACAGGGTGTCAAAGTTAAAATGTTATTTTCGGTATTTGTAAGTAACTTCTTAAGGCTGGAATTTTATATACATATTTTTACCGTCTGACAGGGCTTCAAACGAGGACACAGAACTCCAAGAAAATTGAAATAATTGGTTATTATTATATATCAACGTATTCACAAAGGTTCCCGCTAGTGCGTGAGGTAATTTTCATTGCTCATAAAATCACAAGAATAATTAAAATAAATGTTAAAATACCTCAATTTTAGCCACACAGTTACTACACCAATATGTCGCAATTACGGCAAAATTATCACAGCCAGGAGCCACAGCTACCAAATTACTTCACTCACTAGCCAGGACATATAGAACAACTTTTGTTTCACTTTCAGATTAATATTTATTGCTAATTTTACATTTTGTGTCCTCGAGTAAAATCATAAAATATATCACGGCTTCCATTTTTGTGTACGTCAAAATGCACGCTAAACTTCAGAGAACCTTGTGGTTCGGGCCTATACGGTTTGTATACTGTCTCATAGGCCTCACTGATTCGCCGTTTCGCTCACTCAGACTGTGCAATTTCTTTTCTACAAAATCCCCGCCTTAAGAAATCCAAATACTTACTAAAATTTGTAAATCGGGGTTTTTGCGGGCGAGAAATTCAAATTTATTTCTAATTTTTACGCGTTTCAGGGAATGTGGAACAATGTTGCGTTGTCAGATATCCGATAAGGAAATCGGTAATATGATTTCCGGAAAAATTACAGCTATTTGAGGTTAAAATAAATAATATTCTGACATAATTTTGTCTATATTTTTTTATAAATGTTTCCTTATTTTTAACTGTGTGTTGAAATTTTATGGTGTTTTGACAAATTTTGTTACAGAGACGATTCCGATTTGACGGAAACGTGAAAAATTACAGCTATGCAGTGTTAAAATAAATAAACTCAACATAATTAATTTTATTGTAATAACATTGTTTCCTTGTTTCCAACTGTATGCTGTAATTTTATGGTGTTTTGACGAATTGTGTTTACAGTGAGAAGTTGTTTCCGATTTTATGAAAACAGTAATTTGTAGACCCAGTTATGCTTCTGTACATATATGCTCGTAATGACAATGATATGGATAAAGATAATTTTATAAAATTGAGATCTTAAAGCTTTCAATGGATTTCCGACGACGATAATCGAAGTTCCATACAAGTTTCACCTATATGTGACAAAATAAAAGCATTGTAACATAGTTCCCTACATTTCTTATAAATGCTTCCTTCTGAATTATTAGTAATTACAATTTACCGCATCCATCATATTTAATAGTTAATATTTTACGGTTAACACTGCCCCTTGTGTGGGATGTTCAGAACGTCATTATAGAATTAATCACTGAAGTTATCAGCCATAAACTCACAATTTACCATCTAATTTATGGAATATGGAAGTTTATATGCAGTTTAACAGCGAGAGTTCACCGATAAATTACACTTATGGTGTTGTAGGATTACACAGTTTTATAAAATTGCGAGTGCTCTTTGAATTTGCTGGATATATCGATGTTTGAAAGGTATATATTAGTTCGTTTTTGGTTGCCATTGCAAACAATTTGGGGTAGAATGTGTGGAGTTTTTTTTAATGAAATGAACTAGTGCAACTTGCAGCAAGTTAGCAATTTTTAATTAACGTTTGCAATTTTGTTTTTAGATTAAAAAAATAATTTGAACACTGTTTCATAAAGCCTCTCGTGAAAAAATTGACGTCACTCTAGCATTATTTGTAATGCACTGTTTTTGCCTCAAATCAAAAACAGTTTACAATCGTTTTTGTATTGACGTGCAAAATTGTTTCTGTTTGTCATAAAAATTGTGCTTATTGATAAAATATTAAAAAAACTTGTTCATAAATAACAATAGGAAGAGTATGAAAATTGCTTCTGATACATTTTTTACGTAGAGTTCAGTGCAGTACTTTTAATTTCTGTACAGGGTATCCCTTTGAAAATATGGCCCAAACATACGGTTTTTTTTAATGAAACGCCTTGTATGTTTCTATACCAATCAATTGCCTTATTTTTTCCTTCACAATGATATAAACTTTAAAAATTTATGCAAGATTTCTTAGGAGCCATAAGTCTTATTGTAAAGTCAAAATATTTAATTAATTATTTCTTCATTCTTCCTAATAGTGGTACCTCAGTTCTAGTCGCGTTCACAATTAAACCAGTGTTAAGTAAGAAATCTGCAGTGATACTAGAAAGTTACTTTCATTGTTATGGGAACGAAATACTAGTTGAAAGTCAGCCAGAACATTGATACAAGATAGATGGACAAACAGTTGGATAAATTAGCTCTATAAATCGTAAACAGTAATGGGCCTAATACCCTTCCTTGTAGAACGCCTTTATATCCATTATGTAATATAGAAACATTACTGTCAATGGAAATTTTTAACACCAATTGATAACTAATGACTCAAAAGAAATATACGGGTTTTCCAGTTAACGTAACCACATACACACCACATTGGATCGGTCAGTGGTCGCGCGGTTTAAGGCGTCAGTACTTGAATCGAGGTGACTGGGTCGCTGTGGGTTTGACCCCCGCAGCCGGTAGACCGTATATAAGCTATATTCGTGGAGAGATTGGCACTCTTTCTGCGGGTATGGTTGAGGGGAAGAATCTTGGCTTGGGTCAATGTGAGAGATTGATACCGGTTGATATTTGACTACCCCCCTAATTAATGAGGTTTTCCAGGTTTCCCTCATTCCTGCACTGAATGGTGGTTAGGGCCTACCAACGTAAGTCGTTCCTGGGCGCAAATGCGGCCTGCTTAATAATAATATGCCGCCCCTTCTCCCGCACAAGTCTTCGACTTCTGGGCTAATCCTCGTGATTAGAATGAGGGTAGAGATATTATATTATTATTATTACATGTATTTTTCTTTACATGTTTTACATAAATAACAGGTTAACGAGTTGCTAATTTTGCACTTACGATATCGCGCGATTCTAAAACGAAGTATATTTTTTATTTTGTAATTCCGTTAAGAAGTTAATTTCAGGGTTGTCACAAGGCCAAAGTCTTTAGAAAGTGCCGTTCGAATAGAAGACAGGAAATCTAAAATCTTTTATCCATTTCCTTTCAATTTCACAGAAGCCTTTGATAGAGTCGTTGATAATTACGTTTCATTTGTTAGGAGTCCGTTAATAAAGCGAATAATTAAAAAAAGTTCTTTGTGAAGAACAATAATGTTGAAAGAATTTCAGAGTGACACTATTAATTTCAAAAACAATAAGCCCCTCTCTCTTTGTTATAAATGACAACTTGCCACTCATTTTCACAGATTAGTTAAGCAAATTGTACTGTATTTTCCTAAAAATTCAAACATACCACACATTCAAGCTTTACTACACAATTTCGAATGTTCAGGTTTTTCCATTCATTTTGTATAAAATCAACAAAGTAAGTCAATACCAAATGCAACAGATATTGATGGCTGTATTGGCAAGCCTTCACAATTTAAATAATACTGGTCATTTGTATTAGGAGGATCTCAAGTCTTTCCTCCACAAAGTCAAATCTTCCATATCCATTGCGAGACACAAATGCAACGAATCACCGGCATGGTGGCTAGAATATTAAGTTGGTACCTGTGAAATCCAATGGTACCGAAGTGAAACGAATATACAGGGTGTCTCATAATTAGCTGCCAACCCTGAACAGGCCGATTCTATGATCAAAACTAAGTAAAAAAGTTCATATGAACATGGGTCCGGAAATGCTTCCTAAGGGCACAGGGACCCATTGAAGAGGGAGGAATGGAAATCTCTTTTTCTCTCAATCGCGTTGTGATAAATGAATGAAATTTGGTATACACAGCTAAATTTTGATGAGCAATTTGATGGTCTAATTCATTTATTTCCACAAGGTCCATTGGAGTGGGTACGGGGGGGCCTTGGTATTTTGCGTGTGTAACTTTTTTGCAGCTTAATGTATCCATCTGACTATCGAAACAATCGATTCTCCTACCTGTTTTATTTGAAAAATGTATACCTTGCTGAAGTCGGTAGGACTTATTATTTTTGAAATAATCCTATTTGAAATGCTCAATGCACCGAGTAAAAACTGTTTTGGTTTTAAGTAAAGTGCCTGTTCTGCTGAAAATATAGCAAAATGTTACTTGAAAAAGTTATTCGGAATGGTAAATTATGGAGACGTGCAAAATTTCATAAAGATCGGCCTGCTTTGATAAAATATTTGTACCTATTTTTTTGAAAAATGGTTTCATCAAACCTCGCCGATCTTCTCGGCCGTCCGTTACTTTGCGGACCCATGTTTATTAAGACTTTTCTGCTTATTTTTGTTCATACTATTACCTCCTGAAATATTTTACACTCTTTTTTAACACCCTGTATAATCTCATCGAAATGCTTCGACATTGTGGTACATTCTGGGCAACAAGACTCAACTTAACTCATTCGTATACCTAATTGTAATTTTACAGTATTCCTCAGCAGTATAGTTATTGTCTAGAAACATAGTTCTACGTAGTTGCCATCTAAGGAATAGACGTTGTAATTACCCAGTACAAATTTGTTTTATTTTACCCAACGTTCGAGTGTTTCGTATGAATTTGGGAATTAATTTCGAACCCAACTTAGGTAACTTAAGTCTAGATATTCTCGACATAGTTAGCTCCTATTTCTACGCTACATTAGAACTCAAATAACTATACATTAACACATTTCATAAGTTTCGGTAAATTAATCCCAACTTCTTGATGATACGTTCAGTGTGTTTTGAAAAGCATTGCCTTGTACTCGGCCTCCTGAAGGCGAATTATATGGTTTAAAGTCTTATACGGAATTTTCTCGATAAAATTTGAGTCTTCCTTTCCAGAGTGAGACCCTGGAGTGTGCTAATATTATTCCAAGTTGAATTTGATTCCCTTTTCTATTCTAGTTGCAAACTTTCTTTCATTTGCAACGCTTTATAAAACTACTGTGCTACGCCCGAGGGAAAAGTGATTTGTTTTTCAGCGAGATGGTATTATTTCTTTCACTCTAAGTGCTACTTTAACTGAAAACATTCTAAGTGAACTAAATTAATTCTTAGAAAGAAAATTGTCGTGTTGAAATAAGAGTCGTTAGATATAATCATATATTCTACCACTTTTGTTGCTTACTTTTACTGCTGTCATTAGATGGCAACTTCTCTCACTATCACTTATTTCCTGAGTTGGAACAATAACAATCTGAACGCTAAGATTTGTTAGTTGCTACTTTCAATGTTTGCAGTTAGATGGCATCACTATTTAATGATTGCTAAGCCACAACAAAAGCACTGAAATGAAATTTTATATTATGACTGAATGCTCGTCAAGCTGCGCGAATTGATTACTCATGATCAGGGTCATATTTGTTTTGTGCTTCCTAGCAATGGCGGAGCAATAAAGATTTAGCTGATTGTAAATTGAAATGAAATTGAATTCTGTATATGAAGAATTATTTGGTGCTATATGCTGGTTAATTTTAGTCCCTTACATGACATGTTCCAACAATAACACCCACAAAAATACACAAAAAATAACACTAACGAGATACAAGATAAAATAATGTAATAGTTAACCACACTGTACGCCAATTACGTGTTTACAAACAAAATAATGGGAAATTAAGAACACAATTCATATCCTACGTGCAGATGATTGTCTCTCTCACACCCACATACATAACCAATGAAGTATTTCTTTGCTGAGTTTTATGTGCCTCCTTTTGTCTGCTCCTAGGTTTGTCACTTTATATGAATGCACAGTGGAACTAAGAGCATTCCACATCGTAGATTTCAGTGAACAAAAGATTTGAGAACTTGCTCGTTGCTATTTCAGTGCCATCGTTAGGTGGCAGTAGTGTTTGTATCTCACTATTATTTGTTTTAATTTAATTAAATTTAATAATGTCAGACGTAGCTTTATTACTTTTTACTTGAAATAATAGCAAATTTTTCACCGAAGAATCAAACAAGCAGTTTTATCTGCAAATTTACGATAAACTTTTCCTGCTCTATTCAAACGTCTGATCATGTTTTTCTATATCCTTTATACAGACATACGATTAGTAGTTTTGTGTAATCAAAAGGACTGTTTTTTATGTCCATGCAAACCTTGTTAAAGTTTGAACCTTAGTATTCGAAGCTACTATCAGGTCACAGTATTATAGTCCCATGAGGGCACAGAATAAATTGTCTCAAGTAATAATATGATATTGGTGTAAAACAATGTTTGCTTTGTGAATAGGGTAAATAAACAAAGTTTCATATTTTTAATACCTCAAACATAATAATTGGTGGATCAGAGGCAATCAATTTATGTGCTCTTTGAGGACTCAGGATCAGAATGTCAATCATCAGGTCATGAAAATGTTTATGTAGACAGTTAATAATTCAAGTTGTAACTTTTGATACTGATCAGAGGATTAGGAGGAAAGAGACATCTGGAGATAAAATATTTGATATAGATATACCATGAATGCAAACGTTTGTAATTTAATTTATTCTATGTCCAGGACTGTTTTAAGTAATTTATTATTTTTTACTCTAGTGTATTAGAGTGAAGGTGAGAAACATGTATTATGTTAATACTAAAATAGTCATTGAAAGTAGAAAAAAATATCCTATGCAAAAGATATATGTATAAAATGGACATAGAACAGTGTGGTTGTCAGATGACGAAATATTAAAACATAATGAATAACATTTTTTAAAGTCTGAGATTGTATTTCGCTTTTAGCAAATTTAATGTTATAATAGATTCTAACTTGTATATGAGACCAAATATTTATATCTTTGGGAAATGTGTATATTCAAGCTCATATTTTGTAGTAGTGTGGAGTTTTTGTAGTTATTTTAACCATTAACAGAACAATAAAATCCATGACAAGCCATTACCAGTGTTCAATAAAATTGACTTCACTTAAAATTTATCGAATGCATCTAGTATAACACTTGGGAGAATTATACGTATCAAAATGTAAATCCGAATTACTGGAATATCTACATCAAGTCGACTGGAAGGGAAGTGAGTCAACAGGAGGAAATTTAAGACTCGAAGTGTAGAGTGAACCAATCCATTAGATTATCCTCTATAGTGCTAATATGTGCGAAATTGTAAATTGAAGTCGTAACATAAATAGTTTTCGGTTTGTATTCGCAGATGACACATTTTTCTTATCTTCTCAATTATGTGGCGTTGGTGTTTTGTTTAATTTTTTTAAAAGGTGGGATTAAGACGGCATTCCATTTATCTATATTACAGAGCCGAAAGTGGTTTCAGCACATAACACACAGTCAGTTAAGGTATCATTAAAACTCTGCGAAGGGTTGTTCAGATAATTTGTTAGCGTTAGATGGCACAATGATGAACGACTTTCTCGCGGAAGGTTTATCAATGTGGAAAATTAAAGGATAATATATTCTGATTAAATTTCCACACTAAATAAAGGTGTGTCTAGATGAACTATCCTCGGATGTCACCTCACAGATGTATCTTATTTGAATTGAAGGAGACAATGTTAGTTTTGCAAAAGATTTATTGTACATCTTTCAATGAAGAAAAATTATGTTTCTTGTCGTAGGACGATCTTAAATCAATTTTTTCCAATTATACGACTAACAAATTTTGCACACTAATGCCCATTTTATTTGTAATCTTAGATTTCGGTGTAATACTGTCAAATTTGTAAGTAATGTCCTATAAAGTTCTGTAAACGCATCTAATTCTTAATACCACCGGTAATACCCAGAAATGCATGCTAATTTCCTTGAACTGCCACACGCTTTTAAAATACAGTCAAATAACACATGGTTTTGTGGCATATGAACGTATTTTCTCTGTGCTTATTGGTGGGTACCTGATGATTACTTCATATCATAGTAAGTCCTTCCTGGACGCAAATGCGGCCTGCTTAATAATAATATGTCGCCCCCTCTCCCACACAAGTCTTCGACTTCTGGGCTAATCCTCGTGATTAGAATGAGGGGTAGAGATATTATTATTATTATTATAAAAAAAATATATTCGACCTTTCAAAAGAGAAGCAAACCAACCCTCAACATTCGGTAATATGATGCCCCTCCTGGTATGCTGCAAATTTTTAGCCGTATGGCGTTCGAATGTTGTACATAGGTATATAATAAAAGGATGTTATTCAAATGTTTAATTCATGCCACCATTTATGTTTCTCAAATTTGGTCACACATGTGGAGGAGGGATTACGTGAAAAAACAATATACTGCAGCCAGCAGTACTTGCATTAACGATCCAGTTAGTTCATTTCGGATTATCTCATGTATAGGTTCCAACGCAATAGCTGATTTGAATCGATCTTCGGTGTGATAAAAGCTGATTTAAATTTAGTTGAATTTTGCAATTCGTTTCAAAATCAGAATGTAGATGATCCCAATTTTATTACTAAAATGCTATGGGGAGATGAGTGTTTAAACGTGCTACATTTTAAACATGTAGGGTACCTAACTATTTTTTGAACAGCAGTAAGTTCCTGGATATGGTATTCCTAGCTACAAATTGAATAATGCTAAAAATTTATAACTCAATTATAAATATATTATGGAGATGTACGCGGTTTTATATATCTGCGTTTGTTTTTATTAATAAATAAATGAATATTTAAGGTAAAATATCTTATTATTTCATGTATCTAGGCAAAATAAAGTCTTTTTACTCCTTGCCGTTGAGCACGCAGAAAAAACTAGATTAATAGCCTAATAATTGGTAGATCAAGATTCACTGTTGCCGGATTGTTTATAACTGAATGTGTCTTGGACGGTTTTTTGTCGACAACACACGGGATTTTTTGTATTAGTTAGTATTTAAATACGAAAAAATTTTCAGTCTCTATTAATAATTTAGCTATGGTTTTTTTATCTCACTAACTCCAATTAAATATTTTTTAAACCGAAACTTAATGTTAATTGCATAGTTTTAAAAAATAATTTGTAGCATTAATTATAATATTTTGACGTTTTAAATTGTTATTAGCCGAAGTGAGCAAGAAAAAAACATAATAGTTCTAAGGTAATCCAATGTCCAATTCCTAGGAAAATGTTTAAATTTGGCAACGTCGCGTCAGGCCGACAGCGAGTTTAACTGAGAGCGGTGAATGAATCAAGGCGTTCAATGCAGTGGTCGGTAATAGTCTGAAAAAAGGATTTAAATAATGATTGGAAAATATATTTTTTTTCGGAGTAAATACTTAAATATATGCATTTAAAAATTTTCGCGTATTCCTATTATAACCATTTTCTCTATCCTCTCTTAAATAGTCCAGTCATTTTAGGCATTTTAAACCTCAATCTACGGAAAAATTCCTAGTGAGCTGAATTTTTGTATTCACCTTTATTACGGCGTTGTAATGAAGATGTGAAAAATCGACATTGGTATCGTGCCGGCTAAAAAAGTTATAAAGGTCAAAAGGTCACGAATATCAGTTTTTCGCAAATATCTCGCCACCGATTGCTTGGAGGTCAATAGAGGTTATTATAAAAATTGTTTGTCGTGAATTTATCTACAAAAAATGCCTCTTGCATTTTTCTGTAAAATTAATTGTTTTCGGAACGCTGAGAAAGCGACTAGAAGTGATTGTATATTATATACCAAGGCGTAAACTCTATTGCTTTTTATTCATGTTTGTAAGTGTCTTCAAAACTTCTATCTGATACTTGGGCGTTTTATGAAAAATATACTTATATTATAGAGGTTTGGTAGTAAAATCTACTAAATATTATACAAACGACCACTGGCAGATGTTCTGTATTTTATTGTTCCGAGACCCGTCCCTTTATACCTGCTACTGCCTGTCGGACTGTGTTTAGCTCAGTTAAAAGTTATTTCTTGACTGTTAAAGACGTTATTTTAGTAGTTTCATGCTTTTGAACAGTTTTCATAATGAGTGTGATACATGTTTTATATGCAATGAATTGTTATCGAGTGTATTATCAAATACAAACCTGGCTAGAACAGTAGGGTTGAGAGTTAAAAATAATATACTACAGCCAATAACAACTTTATTACCACCAGCACCCGATGATCTACTGAACACAATCTTTTAATTGTACAAACGATTGTGGCGGCAAATGTGGATGCAAAAAAATTGGATTAAGATGGTCAAAAGTTTGTGGACATTGCCGTGGCGAGTCATGCTTAAACGCAGAGTCAACCAATGATGAAAATGTCGATTTAAATATAGGAATAAGTCCACTCGACGTTTTGTCAGCAATTGTTAATGATATAGGGTTTGTTCCAACAGCAGTAGGAATCGATTCCAAACCATCCAGAACTATTCAGTCAGTTCAGTTGTTAATGTACTTTTGGCGAATGCGACGTAAGACGGAGTTGGTCAAACATTTCTGACAGTTCTGAACCAGTTCTCGACAGCTGTTGGAACAAACCTATAGAAACTGAAGATATCGGCAATGAATGACAAAAAAAATTATATACTAAAGTTTGTTTTTCCGTATTTTTCAGTGTTCAAATAAAAATTATCCACTCTTCAATAAAAACCTCTTATTACACATCATGGATTATGCCTACGGCATTTTCCGCAGATAAAGACTGGACTAAAAATTAATAACATGACTGAATTAGTCTGTATAATTTTGACATCGGATTATACCTAGACTTGATCATTGACGGATTTTACCTTGCCCTTATAAATAAATATTTTTTTTTCATTTTCTCACATACGAGTCTCTCGTTATGCCTACGAGACGGACTTGCCTCTCCGCTAACCATAGTCTAACCCGTGGGGAAGCAGCTAATGATTATAATGAAATCACGGACCACCACCCGGGAATTCACTATTAAGTTACCCGACTTTCGCCTGCTTGCGTGAAAATTTTCATTAGTGAAACAATTTGGCGCCGTAAGTTGTCAGTAACTGCAGTTGAATAGTTGGCTATGCACGTGCGGGGCTTGTCGAGAATTATCCGGGTTTTAGTTATTTAAACCTCGGCTAGATGTTCCGGGGGATGCCGATTGGCGACCGTAACGGAATTCCACACGTTACTTGCATTATTACTTATTATTACTTTTAGTCGAAGCGGAGGATAGAACGTGGATGTTACTTCGACACTTGACAATCTAAACGATCCTACTTTGTTAATTAATAGTTATTTGTGCAAAAAGTAAATTGAAAAACACTAAAAATGAAGGAAATTGAACGTTTTTATTTATTTATTTAAAATGTCCAATGGCATAAAACTCATTAACAGGATAAATTTCACAAGAATACAATAAAAATAATAGTAAAATATAATATGCATGAGTTAATTAACATAAACATAACAAACGAAAATACTCCTAAGAATGTACAAATAAATATATAAAATTTTGTATAAAAATAAAAGCTAATAAAGAATGTAAAATAATTAAAATCGTGTATATGGGGCACATTACAAATATCTATTATATATAATAAAACAAACTACGAAATGTACACATTAAAAGGAAATAACAAACAAATTTAGAAGTTAAAAACTTTTTTATATCTGTAATTGGACAGACAAATATGTCTTAATGAAATTCTATTAGTGAGTGACTATTTATAATATGGTATATAGAAGATTGCTTATTTATGTTACTTCTATAGTTCTTAATGTAGAATAGTCCACTATTACTGTTATTAATCCTAGGCACACGAAAATCTATCAAAGACAATAGAGACGAACATTTAACTTTATTGTGGAGAATTTTAAATAGAAAAAGTACAGCTGTCATACTTCTGTTTTCTAAACCTCTCCAAGAAATAATTGTAAGGTGTGCCTCTCAATGGATATATACCATCCAGAGAAAAAATTGCAGATTTAAAGAAGCGCCTTTGCACCCTTTCAATTGCCGTGTTATACACTGCATATACATATAAGATTCCATACAGTAGATGAATACTCCAGTTTAGATCTGACAAACGTGATACAGAGAAGTTTTAAAGTGTTCATATTTTTAAATTCTTTCATATTTCTCAATATGAATTCAAGAGTTTTATAGGCACTACTAATAGTTTTTTGAATATGTGGTACAAAGGATAGTCTTGAATCAAAAGTGACACCGAGAATATTGTCCAACTTGTAGTCATAAAGCAACACACGAGACTTGCGACAATATGTCATCGCATTGCACTTGGCAACATTTACAGGCATTTTATTACTAACACAACACAAATCAATAAGATTTAGATTTTGCTGCAATTTATTAAGGATAGGGAAATGAACTTAACATCATCATAAAGTAGAACGTTTGCATCCAGCAGTAATATCGTTAATAAACAAAATAAACAATAAGGGACCAAGAGTAGATCCCTGTGGGACACACCTGACTTCCGTGGATATTTCTCGGACTGAACCACGGTGTTGCACATACTGCGATCCATTCGTTAGGTATGAATAAAATCAGGCAACAAGATTAGTATTTAAACCAATCTCATCCAATTTTCCCAATAATAAATCATGATCTAGGCTTTTGAGAAGTCTATATAGACAATGTCTACTTGACTAGTGCGATCTAAGGCATCAATAATAAATTGAGTTTTGCAACAAATATTTGTAACAGTAGACCGTCCTTCACAAAGACCATGTTGATCCGGTACAATAATATTACTTTAATTTGATAAATAAAAGTAAAAAATTTTCAAAAATCTTAGAAAAATTGCAGAGTACGACAATGGGTCGATAATTGGTTATATCATTCAAATTACCATATTTAACCACCAGACATATTCTGGAAACCTTCCATACATCTGGAAAAGTAGAAATTTTTAGAATAATGTTAAAAATTATACATTATATAGTTCAAGAGACACTCGAACCAGGACATATCAATAGATTAGATTGGCTAGTCAACTCTCCTGACATTAATCCTATTGAAAACATGTAGGATTTCGTTGCTAGAGCCATTCATAATCGTATTCCTCCACTTCACACTGCAGATGAGTTAGTCGTGGCGGCAGAAGAGAAATGGAACAATATTCCGCAAGAGATCGTTAACCGTTTGATTATCTCAATGCACAGATGTGTCAATATGCTATTGGAACTTGGTGGAGGCCATACCGACTATTAGTCAAGTAGAGAACTTTTTTTATTTAATAAATTTTGTCAAAAATTTCACACATTTGCTGGTTTTTAATTTTCTAAGTACTCAGTTTATCGAACATATTCTTTTCACAAAAAAAAAAGATTCAGAAAACAATTTCCGCACCCGATATCGATATGAATATGCTTTCGTTAGTAACAAGATTTGGATTAATCAAAATTAGAGTTAAAAAAATGTCTTTTTAATATCAAACAATAATGTTTGGAGGAATATTTTATGGTAACCTATAGTTATCACGTGCATACGTATACTCAAATTACAGGAAAAGTTGTTATCTTTAGATTAAACTCATAATCAATAGAGTACCAAAGTATTTTTGCACTAATGTAGAAAGTTACTCTTTGCACCAATACAAAAAGTTACACTTTTGGCACAGTACGTAGTGCAAAAAGTAATAACTTTTTGCCCGATCCAAGAAAAATAATTTGTATTATGTAAGATATTGTAAAAATTACCATATTCATTCAAATTTCAGTCAAATTAATGCTATACTAATTATTAAAATTGGTGTTCCGAATATAATGGCAAGAACAAATATCTTCAAATCCTACCGTAAAAGAATCAAGCGGGCTATGGAATATCTGTTTTGAAACACTCAGTAGAACAGTGTAAGTAGATCCACATAACATTTCCGTATATGAGCGGAAAAATCGTGTTAATAATACAAGCTTTAAGTGTACCCTTGGAATTTTCAATGAGACGCTTTGTCCTTTTATCAATTATCCTGGTAGAAAATTATACTAAAACCACGTTTTAATAAGAATTTTCCAGTTGTACTGCATGCTTCCTTTAATAAAGTTTTTCTCGCGTCTTCAAGAAACTTTAATTGGGTTTAACGCCTCCCTAATTTAATCAGAAGTTTTTTTTGATATCGATGTACCGAGGAACAGGATATTAGGTAATTTAGGTAATAGAATATTGATCCCATTGTCGGTCTTCTGAAAACTTTTCAATTAAATTGCATTCCTAAATTGAAAAAGACAAGACTTACAAAGAGTATTTTTTAATATTTGAAGCAGTGTTATCCAATTTGTGGCAAAGTTACTTTGCGTGTCCACTTCGGGGCAATATACTTCAATATCCCCACAAAAATAAGTCCAAATGAGTCAGCAGATCGTGGCCGTAATACCGGTCCTTTTCGTCCAATCCCTTGGCATTAATACTTGGACACGCTGTACATGGTACCTATATAATTAAGTTTCGTGTATGATACGCGACACTGCTGCAATACGCCGTAGACGCTCTGGACCTCCATCTCTTCTACGATTCGGTTACAAATTTCCCGTGTGATGCCAGCGTTTGCACTACACCTGCATTCTCTCTCTACACACCGTTGTAAAAGTAGCTGCATTTGGCACATGTTTACCGGGAAATCATTCTGCTAAATCATTTTCACTTCACAAATGAAGTTGCTGTACGTAAGCCATTTTTGATATTTGAAAAACTGATGTAAATACTTGCATCACAAAAAGTTAATACGATAAGTAATTGGATATTTGAAATCACTTGGTTAGAGACTACAGCAGCCCAGCGATTTAAAGGTTGCAACTACTAGAACTTCAATAATTTTTTTCTTGGGACCTATAAGGATTTGACAATTACGATATTGACTACATTTTTCATGACGCATCTATTCCCGAAAGCTCCTACCAGCGAATTACACTCACACTATCTAAGAAATGATATATGAAGAGCAAAGGCTTGACCAGCTATTCATTTACATAAATATCTAGGTTTTGTTGTTTCCTTCTAGCGATATGTTTTGTTTAAATTCCAGTATTTTCTGTTTAAGGTTTTTATATCCGTAAAAAAAATGTTGCACGTCTCGAACAAGACATTTCAATTCGGTTTGCCGTAAAGAAACAACAATTATCCAACGTAGTAGCTTACGATCTACTCCCATTTTGGAAGGAGAACTGAAGAAGTAAATCATCGACAGTCAAACATGGATTGAGTCATAAATAACCTCTGTATAGCATGGCACGTAACGCACGTTTTCTTCCTAATTGATGAAATATCTAATCTTATTAGACGACAACCGACAAGGCCTTAAATGGGTCAAATGTTTAAAAAAAAAAAGGAACGAATGTATCAATTGCTTTTACATGACACGAATTACTTCATTTATGAGATCGGAAAACATTTAAAGTTTTTTTTTTTTAATTTACTAGTGTAATTTATATTGTATGTTATGTACGTTGGCGTGTACTAGTACTTATTTTATTTAATATAATGAAATAATTCAAATGAAAAAATATAAAATTTCGTAATTGGCAATAATTGAAATGATTATTATAGCGTAGCTAATATTCTAAATTCTGCCATAAATATTTGCATATATGCATCAAAGCATATGCAATATTTCACAACTCATGCCTATTTTCTATTTCCGTTTGGCATATTTGATGTTAATTTAATTTATAATCAAGCTTTTCGATGCTGGCGCACAAAAGCTCTATAAAATTAATTTGCACAAATATTACTGGATTCGTTTATAGTTCGTAGTGTGTTCATTGAATTTAAGATGTATATATATTTTTTAATAAAGAAATTCTATGAACTTATCAAGAATATACATATTGTTATCCATTGTTTAGAATTGACTGTGATCTAGCAGTTTTTTATTCATTGCTTGAAAAACTCCTGTATTTTGGATTTGAAAAATTCATGAATCCACATTAGGTTTCCCGATATTTATCAAAAATGCGAAAATTGGATTCGAAAGTGTCGTACATGTGTGGAAAATAGCGGTGAACATTTTAAACATATATTGTAGTTGTGTTGTGTTATTGCTTGAAACATCTAAAAATACTTGAAACAGTATCTTAATATTAAAAAATTCATTAATTCTACCATCCTCTTTTCAAAGATAAAATTGTCAAACAGTTGTTTCGCAGTAGTTTTTTATATTTTATTTGTAATTTTTATAACAAGCTGGCTCTTAGTAGGCAACCCGCAAACGTACTCAGCTGGCGCAGCGAACTAGTTCGTATATTTGTGCTGTTGCCCCGTTGTGATAAAATTTCAGGAACTATAGCAGCCACCTGTAAATTTTTAAAGATACCAAAGTAAAACGAATAAATAACGAGAAAGAGGTCTAACCAACAAATTTTAGGTACAGAAAGTACGCATTTCTTAAATTAAATTGTAAATATTATAACAGAAATTTATACATACGAGGTGTGGCAATTAAGTTCCGGGAATTTAGTTATAACTCGGAAACTGGCAACACTGCATCGTTCGTCAACGTTTTTATAGAGGCGGGACCTTCCTTTTAGTTTCAGTCCAAGGTTGAAGTCGATAGCATGTTTGGTTTGTGTGTTCTGTGTATTTTTTGGAAGTAACTTTTTTAGTGGCGTTTTGAAAATGAGTGACTCAAATTACAATGAACAAAAAAACATGCGATGCAATCGATCTGCGAGGATTTGTTGTCCCGCATTTGGAGCGAAGACGACGGTAGAGACTGGATGAGTCGGGTAGTCACTGGATATGAGACCTAGATAATTGAGTATAACTGCGAGACCCGTAAACAAAGTCAACAGTGGATGGAAAAAAGTGAAGAGCGGCCACCGAAAACGAGGATGTCCAACTCACGACTGAAGGCAATGTTGATCGTTTTTTTCGATATCCAGGGCATCATTCATCGTGAATATGTTCCTGTCGGCTAGATAGTGACTGAGCAGTTCGCCGAACGGTTGGATCTTGCACCACGACAACGCTCCAGCCCATTCCTCATTCATCGTGCAAGAGTTTTTGGCAAAAAAGGCATTCCAATCTTGCCGCACCCACACTATAGCCCCGATATTGCCCCCTGCGATTTTTCTTATTCCCCAAGATGAAGATGCACTTCAATGGAACTCATCATGGCGGCGTACAGGAGGTCAAAGAAACTGTAACCGTGATGCTGAACGGGTTAACTGCGGAGGATTACCAAGGGTGCTTCCGTACTACGTATTCAGTGGCGGAGTATGAAAAAAAATGTTTATGATGCAATTTGAGTAAACTTGCTATCTGTGTTTGTAAAACACAGGTACACGCCGTATACATCCGACACCCATTAAACGTTACACCCTGTATATCGAAAATATACCACTAATTATTCTATGATGCGCTCGACGGCGGCAACTAAATGCAAATTAGACTGGGGCCAAGTCGGGATGAATTTTCCCGGTCGGATGTGGATAAATTCAAGCGAAGGGAAATTTATAATTCTTTTCCTCGTAGCGCAACGTTTAATAACGCAGCCGCCTAGTTTCGTCTCGCAGACCGGGTCGGCGAAACGGATAAAGAAACTATTGTTGAATTTAACCCGACTTTGAACGGAATAATTTAATTTTCTCTTCGAATTAAAGAAAATCTGCTTTCTGGTAGATTGCTAGCGTTATTATTATTGTTTTGTCAATTTGATTGCGATGTAAATTCGTTTTGCGAGAATACTGCGTTTCAGCGTGGAGCACGAATGCTTTTTTATATAACAATTTAATTTTTATATACAAGGCGATGCATAAAAAGTATACGCATAGAACCTTTACAAGATTGAAGAAACAATGTTAAAACAGCTAGACTGTAACAGTATTTCGAACAAAATCCACGAAATTCTATACGGCAGGGTAGCCAGGAATTGAATTTGGATAAATCAACCGTTTAACGAATTTTAATGACCAATGGCTATCATGACTACAAAATTCACAATTTGGAGTATTTGCCTGAGCATCATATTAAAAACAGACTTAATTTTATGACTCAAATTGCAATAAACATAGAAACTGTTGATCAGAACCATTTTCGGCACGTTCTTTGGACGGAGGAAAGTCGGTTTGTCAGTAATGGTTTGCCAAAGGCGCAACTAACATTATTGGTCCATTGAAAGTCCCTACATTGGAAATCCAGTCCAAAACTAAGGCTATTTTGGAGTAAATGTAAGGGCCAGTAAACAAGGCCAGGATTGTGCAACAATATTTAGATAACACTTTCCCAGAAAGATGGATTGGGATTACTGGACCTATCAAGTGGCCCGGGAAATCACCAGAACTAACACCCCTCGATTTTTTTATGGGAGGTCTCAAAGAATAAGGTTTACAAAACACCTTCGTGAGATATCAATCATTTGAAATAAAAAATCTTAGACGGTTGTAATGAGTTAATGTGAAATGTTAATAAACGCAGCCCGCAAAGTTACGCGAAGATATATAGGGTGTTTCATAATATATGCGCAGGACTTCAGGATGTGATAGCTCGTTCAAAAATTAAAAAAAAAAGTTTGTATTAACTTACCCTCTAAAATTCACAATTTTCGAGATACAGGGTGTTGAAATTGTAAAAAAAATTTCGCTTTTTGCGAATATCTCCGGAACCGTTTATCGTACAGAAAACAGTTTTTGTAAGCATTTACTACTCATAATAAGCTATGTTCTGTGCGAGACATTTTTTTTTAAAGTCATAATTGGTGAAGATTTTGAAAGGGAAGTGGGTGTTTTTCTCGAACTTCTATGTCACTGGAAAAGTACAGTTTTGATACACCCATTTGAAGTGCCAATGTTTTCTACACAAAAAATGTACTCTTGGTCATAAGCTCTAAAGTTGACCGTTTTCGAGAAAAATCTACTTTTATGTTGAAAAACATGGTCAATTTTTTGAAATTTTTTTTACTAATTAAACAAAATTTATTTAATCGTTAGAACAAGTAACAAAACAAAATTAAAAAAATCGTACACAGTTGAATTAAATGTTGGAAATGTCCTCCGTTAGCTTCAATGCAATTCATTCAAATTTCAAGAAATATACCATGTGTTTTCAACATATAAGCAGATTTTTCTTGAACACGGTCAACTTTAGCACTTATGACCAGGAGGACATTTATTGTGTAGAAAACATTGGCGGTTCAAATGGGCGTCTCAAAATCGTACTTTTTCCAGTGGCGTAGAAGTTGGGGAGAAAAGAAGAGTAAGTTAATACAAACTTTTTTCAAATTTTTGGACAAGCTATCACATCCTGAAGTCCTGCGCATATATTATGAAATACCCTGTATATGGATATGTATCTTGAAATAATGAGAGAAGGTCGTATAGATTAAATTGTAATTTGTATATAGTATGAGGGCGTTTGTCTCATTTCTTAAGTTTAGTTATTGTTATCATCACCTTTTGTTTTACCTATATTAAAGAATTATTGAGTTTAATCCTATTTATTCTTAATGACATTTATCAACTTTAAACCGAACATTCAATTATTTTCCAACGACTACTTGATCCTTCCACCGCTAATGTCATTTTTATGTGATATATCTTTCGAGACTCTTTAGGGCGATATTGCTTATAACATTTAAACGGGAAGTAATACAAAAAATTTCTCTAACAAAAGTTTATTAGAAAGAAGAGAGCTTTTTAACAGGAAAAAAATTGGGTATGTCAAGGAAAGCAATAGTACAAAGATGCACCACATAATTGATAAAAGTTAGTTTTATTGCGAAAATATGAGCGATAGTGAACAGCAGTATAGTTTACTTTTCTTAGAGAAAATTGTATACTAATATTATCTGTTAATTAAACAACAAAGTAGTGCGGTGTAGTTTTTAAATATATTCCAGTTTTAGAAATATAACAAAATGAATGCGCTTGAAACATGTACCATTAAATAAATGATATTATTTATGGACAATTTTTGTCTAATTAAATCACAAACAGTAGGTAAAATAATATAAACGTATTCTAGCATTCATCACGGTAGTACTATTGAATGGCACCGTGGTATCATGTCACAAACAGGTCATTTATCTACAATATAATGTTGTTTAATTTGACATTGGCACGCAGTTTTCACTGAACTGAATATTTTTGACGGAGAATGTTTAAAATGTTACAAATATATGTGGCTTATAAATACACTGAGAAAAGACAAACTTTTGAAGTAACAGTTTACTTGACGTCAATTTTTTTATTGTTGCCGCAAAAACATTTTTTTTTCAAAGGAAACAAAGATGGTTAAAATAAAATTACGCGATTTATAGTGGAATATATTTTTAACAACTTGCTCCTTAATCCAACGATTTCTCATGTTTGAAGTTAAATCAGATTCATAATATGTTCCATCACGTTTTTGTTTTATATTATTTTTTTATTTCGGCATAACTTCTGATGATTTAATACAATGCTTTTCCTTTATTGTTTTTATTTTCATTGTTGTTTCATACAAAATGACATCGATATTAAATGAACTGTTATTTTGTTAGACTTAACTGTGTAAAATTATTATTTTAAACATTTCTAATTCTACCCCACCGAAAAACTTGAATTTCAAAGTGAACTATTTTAGTTTCACACTAGAAAATGTTGAAATATCTAGCCTTTTACTTGAAAAGAATTTTTGTTGGCCAATGAAAGCCATTGCCGTTATTTTGCATATCCTGTAGGCCCCCAGTAAAGTCGCTAGCATCGGCCGCAAACGCAGTCAAGGCTAAGAAGAGAAAAGGAGCCGGGGCCCACCTCTACAAGCCGACCTTTCTTACAGCGCAGTAATGTGGGTGAAAAGGATAATCCTTTTGTTCTGGCACATCCGTCGCCATTTATCCTGCCAAGAATATTAGTGCGCACTATAACATTTAAAAACTGTTAAGGCAAACCTTTTCGAGTTAACAATATAATGTTTATATAGAACAGTTTTGGAATTGTTTGAAATCTTTATTGCAGTTAATAGAATCAACAATACTTTCACATCGAACTAAAATAATAGTGGAATATTAAATTACTAAAATTACTAAATATTTGTTGACATTTTTAATAAGGATAAGTGAAGTAGTATTTGGGTTCGCCATATATAACCGTGAAGAACTGTTAATCTAACAGTTGTTGAGTACTATATTAAACAGTTATTTTTCTCGGTGTATGACAAAATGAAAAAGGTTATGTAGAAAGTTCTATAGCATTTTTAAATACTGATAGTTTTATAGATAGTATTTTAACTTTGCCGCCTCAATATTTTACGTCAATTTGAAAAAAGATAGAGACATTTTCTATGTCTTGCATCCTCTCCGTTTTTGTCTTTTGTAATGAATCCTTTACGTATAGTAGCCTTGCAAACGAGTAATGTCTCTATTTTGAATTCTCTCAGGTATTTATGTGTTTGTAGTTGTTTTCTGAAATTTTGCTTTTGCAAATATCGCAGTTTGATGGATTTAGCAGTACCCACAGTACAGTGGGTTGCTTTCTGCTTTTGACCGTATCTAAACCCAGTACTTATCATGCGAGCATCAGATGGAGGCATGTACTAAATCTCGCGTAATTTAGTTGTTGTTTTTGTGTAGACACGAGAAATAGCAGACAGGAAACTCCATTACGATTACATCGTAAGATTTTAATTTCATAATTGAATCACTGATCCTTGGACCCTCCTGAAATCTCATAGTTTTAATAACTTTTAACACCGTGCTCGCTTTAAGCGCCCGAGTAATTTAATTTCATCTCGTCGCATTTTTATTTGGCAAATGAGAGAGAGATCCGAAATTCTTTTGTTACTGGGGAACGATTCCACCTTCAAAAATTCGAACGTTATCAACTTCACCGTTCCGGCCATTAAGTCCTTAATCTCCCGCCATTGTTCTTCCATTACTCCTCCATTATCCCGCAGTTAGAGGGAATAAAAGCGGCGTCTTCGGCTGACAACACCGGCGTTTTTTTATTGGCAGTGAATAATTAATAATGAGGTCGAAATGGTGTTATACGGCGTCTCCGTAAAGCAACGCATGAATTCGGTCATTTGCTACATTACAAAAAGAAATATTCAAATTGCATCAATTATTGAAATCCAATTTGTTATCAACTTGAACTAAAATGTAAATTTACGTTATACAATTTCTGTAAAATTACAGTATGTCTTAATATGCGATTTTACAAGACGACTTTACTTTAATGTGATTTTACATTTGAAGCAGTTAAAATATTCAATTTTTTTCAAATGATGGCCCAGAAAAACTGTAATTTTATTGTAAAATTTCAATCGGTAGTGTACATAATTTGAAATACAGTCCGTTCATAAATGATTACAAGCCATGTGACCAGGACTGTGATTCTCGAAGAACAACTCATATGCAAATAGATTTCTTGTCTCTCTCAATTGCCGTAGTAAGGAAAAGGATATTCGCATATGAATTGTTCTGCGATTGATTTGAGAATCTCTACACTGATCACGTGGTTTGTAATCATTTATGAAGGTACTGTACTTGCAAATTAATTAATATGCGATTTTACAGCATTGCATTACCTTAAGGTAATTTCACTTTTGAAGCAGATAAAATATTCTAGTTCTTCCAAGTGGTAACCCAAGCAATTGTAATTTTTTTGTAAAATTACAGATGGTTGTCACTTTATACTTACAAGTTAATTTATATATGATTTTACAGTAGCCCAGAAAAATGTAATTTTATTGTAAAATTACAATCTGTAATACATAATTGGAACTACTGAATCGCTTTGTACTTTACAGATTATTTAGTATGTGAAATGTAATTTAACATTTGAATCAGAATTTTTTTTAATTTTTCAAAATGGTAACTCAAAAGAATGTAATTTTATTGTAAAATTACAATCGGTAGTATATAAATGGAGGTACAGTCACATTGTACTGACATATTAATGAATGTGTGATTTTACAGGTTGCCATTACCTTAATGTAATACTACATTTGATGTAGATAAAATACTCAAATTTTTACAAATAGTTACGTACTTACAAATTACATATTTATATAGTGACTTTTATATAATGTAATAAGTAAATTAAATGCAAAATTTCATTTAATACTATTTTTATTTTATTTTCCAAAAAGCAATGCATTGATTTACCGAACCGTTGCATAAATTTACATAATATACTGTTGTAAATACAATAATTATTTTGATGCACTGCGAAAAATACTGTTACAATAATTATTATACAAATTGTTATCAGCAACAACACATTCTGGAATTTCAACTGTAATAATGTATGCAATATATTATGTGTGTTTACGAAAATTCATTCTAGGTTCATATTACTGTAAAAGAAATTTATAAAGAAACATTTTTGATCTTAATGTAATGCACATTTAAACTTATAAACTGTATCAATCAATTTTAATGTAAAATTATAAATTTTGAATATAGCGAAAACTGGTATTTGTAACGTAAAATTACAGCTTAAAATTTGTAACTATTTTTTTCGAATGAATTTTTAAAATATTTATTACAGTCTAAGTAAAAATCAGTCTGTTCTTTATACAGGATGGGCATTTCTTGATAGAGAATAATAACGATTATGTTACTTCTTTATAATATTGCAATATATGTATATATTAAGCTCACAAATATGTTATTTGTTATCTGCGATAAACCTTCTAGAATTCCAACTAAAATGTGATTACATATTTATTTTGTAAATGTATGTAAGTAAACGTATTCTGTAAAATTCCATTACTTTAGTGCAATTTTACTTTTGGAATAAATTATAAACTCAGAACAGGCAAAATTTGCAAACAGTTTCCCTCAGTAATAAAATTTTACTGTAAAATTACACTTATGTGTATAATTGAATGTATAATTAGATTAAATTAGCAAGAAATAATAATATTAAACTTACAAGAAAGTTATCAACTGTATTTTTTATTTATTAATAGTTGTGTTTGTAGAATTATTACGTTTGTCTGTAACAAATGTATTTAAAATTACATCATCTAGTTTTTTTACTGTATTTAGAGAACAGAATTTATATCTTTTGTCGGTGTTTTACCACTTTTATTGAATTTATACGTGACTTTACGGACACATCCTAATATTTCTTCCCTTGTTTCTGTACGGCCCTGTGGACAAGATTTGTTTCTAATTTTCTTTTATTTTTTCCAGGTGGGTTCGAATTACACACACAGGAGTCGTATGTTGTAAGTAAGACAGAAATGATATTAGTCGCCCCTTGGGCCTTGTGCCCTTTAGACTTTATTATAAGTTGCTGCAAAAATGGAATTCTATGTACCGTTTTTAACATTTTACTGTCCTATATAATAACTTAGCTATATAGAAGTCCTCTATATACAGGGTGTCTTGCAATATATGTGATAATTATTTCTAACATTTTTATAACAAATATTTCTATATTTTTTTTTAATAGGAATAAATGGATTATTTATATGGTTTAACCAGTAAAATCCAAAATAGCTTCGTTACTAAACTAGAACTTCATAAACATGGTTTTTCTATTTTATAAAAGCGAAGAGTCAAATTTAAACGTGGATTTTATTTAAACCTTTTTGTGTAGGTATATTCAGATATTATTAAAAACTTACCTAATAATAATAATATCTCTCCCCTCATTCTAATCACGAGGATTAGCCCAGAAGTCGGAGACTTGTGCGGGAGAGGGGGCGGCATATTATTATTAAGCAGGCCGCATTTGCGCCCAGGAACGACTTACGTTGGTAGGCCCTAACCACTATTCAGTGCAGGAATGAGGGAAACCTGGAAAACCTCATTAATTAGGCTCTTTCAGTTCTTAGGAAAAGTTTCTTGATAAACATTCTAAAAATTAGGGAAATTAATCTTAATACGTTTAAATATTCTATCACTTCCTATAATTGACACCCTGTATATTTCAATGTAATTTGACAGCTCCTAATTAACTCCTTTTGAGAATGACATTGAACAAATCAATTAATATATTTACAACATTACATTCATCGACTTGAAAAGTTTTTGTAAGCATTCAAAATATTACATTACAAGTATTTTTGAATCCTCAAGTTTTGCATGACATAAAATTATCGAAACTGCGGCAAATTCAGATGTATTTGAACAATTAATGCCGACGTACTCATCAGAATTGTATGACAGACTGAAGTGCAAGCTAAAACTTGTTTATATAAGCTCGATATAATGGCATGGAAACGCTTGTCGTAAAAGCTTATAACACTATGCAAATCGTGTAAGTAAAACTGTGTGATACCATCCAGTAATGGAATTTCAATAGCAAAATCAGCAATTATAATTTCATTATCCGCATGTATTGTTTATCGGAAACAGGGGGGTTATTTATACGTTACTGGTGATAGAATTATAAGAGAAGTGTTCTGCGTGCATGATTACTTGGTCGCTGTTGACTATTCCATATATGTTCAGATATTCTGTACGAATAATGTATAAGATAAATGTGAAAATTAAACATATTTTCCCAACGGTTCTGTTATCTAATCCATGTAAAGTCGTACCAGCAGTTTGCTACATCATTTTTATCAGGCCAACATTTCCGAAAACTTTATAGCTTCAAGGTCGCCGTTTTTCTCCACGTAAAATGGTTTTTTTATGTACAGAAACCTCGAAAAATAAAACACGTAAAACAAAAGTAATATCTAAAGTAAAATTCTTGATACTTTGTTTTATTTAAATTCTCCTCAAATAATATAATAATTTTTAAAAGCCACACATTATTTTGCTAAACTAACCCCACATTTTAACAATTATTTTCACACTTATAAACAAAAATGAACAATATTTACATCTATACAGTTAAATTTAACAAAATACGTATTTTGAAAGATTTCTGTACCTACAAATGTGTTCGTTAGACCGCATTCTATCGTTATATATTCGTTTTACTTCGGTACCTTTGAATTCATAGGTGACATGAGATAACATTCCTGTTATATGCTAAGCTCGTTATTATTCAGTTTTTAAAGGTCTAAACTTACTTGTAGACCAGTAATTTTCATTGCGATTTCAGTATGTCGAGTATCGTGGGTTCAAATCTTTTAAGTTTGAAGTAATCTCAGGAGTGCCTCAGGGTTGTACTTTTCATTAACGACATTGTTGATAATTTGGAAGTATCTTATTTGCTTTATGCTGACGATATGAGGCTTTTTTATTCCATTACCACAGAATCGGATTGTATTAAACTGCAAAATGACTTAAATAAAGTCCGGGACTGGTGTATATTAAGCCATCTTCATTTGAATATCAATAAATGTAATGTGATGACATACTCTAAAAGGCATAACTTGACATTATTTGAATACAAACTAAACGATACTATTTTAACTCGTCCTCAGTACATAAAAGACCTTGGTGTGACTTATGATTCCGAACTCTCATTTAATAAACATATACACATAGATTTCAATGATAAAAACTGTTAATTATGCTTTTAATGCTTTCGTGAGACCTAAGCTTGAGTATGCTTCCTTAATTTGGAATCCTGGCTATGTGACACACTCTGGGGCTTGGAAGCAATTCAAAGACGATTTCTTAAGTATTTGGCGTTTAGGGAGGATGGTTTGTATCCACCTATTGGTATACCGGAAGAACTATCGCTTAATAGGTTTGCGTTATCAAGCTTACAGAAACGTAGAGTTTCTCTAATATTTTCGTATAAATTAATAAATAATAAAATAGAGTCGCCTTATGCATTGGGTCAGCTGTCGTTTTGTGTGCCTAGGATTGAATCTCGCAATGGTGCGACGTTTTATCTGAATACACCAAGAACCAACATACTTAAATTTTCTCCACTTTATTGTATGTGTGAAAATTGTAATAGTTTGCAAGATCGGTTGGATATTTTTAATTGTACCATTAAAAATATAAAGAAAATGTTTGCGTGAGTATTTGTTGATCTGTTTCTTTTTTGACTTTCTCTTAGTGCCCTTTTTATTTGTATTTGATTATATTGTTTTAATGTTTGATGTTTTTTTGTTTTATATTTTAACATTTTTGATCACTTGTTTGTAGTTATTTGTCTTTTTTGTAATTGTTTGTAATTTTGCACTTTCCCACCCAGTAAAAGGTCTCTGACTGTTGGTTGGTGTACTACAATAAATAAATAAATAAATAAAATAAATAAATTGCGCCTGTTTGGCAAACCATTTCTGACAAACCGACATTCGTCCGTCCAGAGAACGTGCCGTGTTACAGTCTAGCTGTATTAACATTGTTTCTTACTCTTCGATCAATTATTTGATTCTTCCGAACAGAAAGCGCATCTTCATTTCGCCGCAACGTCGACTCCAATCTTGTAAATATTCTATGATCAGGAATGAGGCGGTCTGTATACATTTCTCGACAGAACTCTTCTTGAATTTTTTGAGTGACTAGCTGTAAGTTAGAAACATATCAACTTTTTCTGAATGAGAAAACATTTTGTAAGTACAAAAGTTATACGTTTGACGTTCATGTAGGTAAGAGTAATGATAAATATTTTGTGACATTTAGGCACTTTAAGCAACGAACATTCAATTATTTTCCAACGATTACTTGATCCTTCCACCGCTAATGTGATTTTTATGTGGTATTTCTTTCGAGACAACAAATTTCTATAATACAAGTTTATTAGAAAGAAGAGAGCTTTTTAACAGGAAATAAAATGGGTATGTTTCTGGAAAAAATAAAATTGATGACGTCATTAGTCGTTTCTGTCAAATCCTAAATATAATTCCTTCGATTGAAAATGGAGCTTAGCTCATCCCATTTAACACCACGTGCCCAAATTTTATTTACATTTTTTGTATCATAGTAGGTCCATGCATCTAGTTTGAGACCTGTACATTCAAATAGTTTAACACACAGATCAAGAAAAACTATTAATCATTACTTCATACTGATTTTGAACTGTAACTCGACTCAAAATTTCGCATTTTTTGTTTGGTATTCGCAATTTCCCAAAACCGTCGTTAAGCGTTGCGATACTAATTTTTCAAGGATTTTTTTTAGTTTGAAAGTTCTTTACAAAGCGTAACTTTAGCACCGCCAATTAGAGAACTGTTTCAGCGGAAGAAGTAGACCTGTTGATAAATACGCTACGGCAAAAAAAATTGTTCTAGGCATACCGTAAACGCAGCTTGGCGAAGAACATAATGGCCATTAATCAGAGTTCTTTTCTGGTATCATTTCATTCTGCCCACGTTCAACGTGGAACGTGCCAAGTACAAGTGGTGACTTAAGACATCTGGAAGGCCGTCGACCTCGAGAAGCTTTTTTTTTAATCTGCTCGCCGACTTGCAGGTTATCTATTCCTGGGGTCCGATCGCGACTGGTTAGTTCTTAACGCAGCAGGCCAGGCCGCATTTGTGCATTCAGAGATTTATCGCTCACTTCGGATTTTTCAATCACGAACGGCAAAAACTGTTGACATGTTTAGTGGTAGTATTTTCCACAAGTTTTATGTCGATAAATCGATGTCGTTGGTGTTTTGTAATATATAGAGCAGTAGGTAATTATAATAATGGGGATGTTGCGTAAATTTTGAATTGGTTTGGAATATATTACAGGGTAATCTTTAAAACATATTGAAATGTCATAGCATGCATCTGATGGAAATAATGACATAATAATTAAAGCAATAAACTTGCAGAGCCATATATATGCGTACAGTGTTACGATTAGATATTTGTTTCTTGTGTTTTCGCGTTTTTCGTGGCATTTTTGGGTCATAGATAATGTAAATACTGTGTAAGGTAGTACTGTGCAAACGATGATGGAAGGGGGATTTGTGCAAGCACAATCGGATAATTTGCCACGAGTGAATTCATTTATGCTTATAAACGTCATTGGTTCGAATCCCAACTTCATTAGTGCAGGAATATGGGCCAATGCAAGCATATGTGTCTTGTCTTTTGTTTTTAAAATTTCAGTAATTATTAGTAGTGAACTTACGGTTAGGTATTGTTAAATGCAACTTATTTGTTAGATGTAAATTTAAGAAAATGCATATTTTCAAAGATTTATGTACCTAAATATTTGATGAATCAACCGTTTTTCCCATTATTTATTGGCTTTACTTCGGTGACTATACAGGGTATCCCAACGAAAATTTGACCCCCCCTATAATTGGAAAACCGAATAATATTTCAAAATTCGCCGAGACCCGTCGATTTTTGTTCTTGGGGGGAGCTTTTTTGACAGTCAAGCCAACTCGATATGTTCATCCCCTAATGCCTAGCAACCCCAACTTAAAAATTTCAAATGCAACTACCCCACTTGTGGCACATCATTTTAAAGCCCTTTTCATTGCGAATACAGTGACGTACCGTTTTTAGAAATCGGTTGAGATTTGACAGAATTATTGGTTACAAACGAAAAGATGACAAACCAACTTACGCGTAGTAATTTCTACACAAATGCCCACCACTAATAAGTTTTTCATCTACTACACCTGACCGCATTACCTAATTGTTATTGATGTGTCTATCAGTTTACAAAAAAGTCAGAAATGAAATAAAAAAGCTGAAGCAAATAAAACTAGATACTAAAATTAAAGTTATTAGTAGAAGATACTTAAGTTTATAGGAATTCAGACCTTTTCAAAATAACAAAAAATCAGTACTACAAAAAAAGTCAGTGTTTTTTGCTTGTGACCAAGAAATCGTTAGTTTCAGCCGTTATTGAAAGTATTAACGTGTGTTCGAAATGGTATATTCGCAGGTGACATGAGGTAAAATTCCTGTTATTTACTAAGCTCTAAATTATTCAGTTATTAAATGTTTAAAATTATTTGTATTTGTAGAAAATACTATTCCAAGAATACGGCGTCTTTAATAGAAATGTTTGATTTTTCACAACTTCTACATTTTATTTTTTCGATTAACTTAAATCTGCCTACTTACGTATTTCCAATTAAACTAACATAAAAATGGCCTTCACAAACAAACAATGTTGAAATTCTAGATACCTTTACGCTTTTAATTCGTCGCGCTTCATTGCCCTACATTACATTTTTCTTGTCTTTTCAATTTCTGGCATGGAGAAATATTTTTTAATAGGCGCTGTACGCGAATTATTTATACATAATAGCACGATGCAATATTTCTTTCATTTGCCCGGGGGACGTGATCAGACTAAAGTTTTAAGTAACGTTTCTAGGTTTATTTTTCCACGAAATTGTTTAGGACAAACGGTATTTCGATTAAAATAATACATTCTTTCATATGCACGTATTTATAAAAATCATGCAGTTTTCCAATTGTTACGTTTTGTTGCTATTTCTACAGGATCTCTTCTAGATGTCAGCATTCTTGTCACACTGGTTAGTAGTTAGGTGAAGTAAATTAATACAGCGAAAATATGCTAAATCGGAAGTTTTTCTCCTTTTATTTGATCATTTTCCAGGAAAATTCTACTTTCATCACCTTAGTGAATAGTTCATTTCGGAGAAACTAGTTCTTGAGAACTATTCATTTGCTAGAAATAAACTACTTATTAAATTTAGTTCGTTCTTTCTGTATCAGCAATAGCAGAGTTGCCTTCCCCTGAACCATAATTGTATTATGTATTTAATATATTAAATTACTATTGTTGCCCAGCAGAAATCTCAGGCAAGTTTGAGCATGCCTTGCCAAAAATTTTATTTGAGCCAAATTATAAAATATGTACATTATCATATTGTCAGTATTACGATTTGTAATTAATAATCAACTACACGCTAATCCACAAAACAGTTCTCTTTTGCAACACCTGTTTTAACACCTGTTGAAAAACCATGACGAGAATTTTAGAAACAAAATAAATCGGGCTGGATTGCATTGATAGTAGCTTACGACGCGCAACGTAAGTTGGGTGCGTTGTCTGTCAGTTTTGGGAGAGGTCGTGCGGGGAAGCCTAGCGCTGTGTATAGTCGCGTCAAATTAGCATGAAAAAAGTGAAAATAGACAACTTTTTGCGGAGAAGTCCGATTGAGATGCGGTTTTCTGCAAAATGGTCAGGGAATTGTTTATATGACCCATTTTTGTTGAACATATGGCAAATGCCACACACGATTGAACGAAAATGTCTGGAAAATGTTCTCTCGGGGGTTTTCGAGGTCCCTCTTTATCACTTTGGTGTTAGCTTTATTATTTATTGCTAAATTGTTGTAACTGGGCTAATTAACAAATTAAAAACTCCACCCCCGAAATCACTAGAGAACCGGAATTTTTTCCAGGATTTCTGGTTTATTAAAGCAAACCATTGGCACAAGATTTTTGCAAATATAATTGTTTATTGTTCGATTGTTGCAACCTCGCTAATTAACAAATTAATAACTCTACTTTCGGGATCGTTAAAGAACCAGATTTTTTGCAATAACTCTGGGATCATGGGAAGAACCATCGGCACAAGGTTGTTGCACGTCATTGTGTATTTTGCAATTGTTGCAACCTGGCTAATTAACAAATTAATAAGTTGACGCCCGAAATCTCTAGAAAAACAAGATTTTTTGCAATAACTGTAGGATCATGAGGAAAATCATTGCTACAAAGTTATTGATCCCAGAATTATTGCAAAAAAAATTCGATTTTCGAACGATTCCGGGAGAAGAGTTATTAATTTGTTAATTAGCCAGGTCGCAACAATTGGAAAATAAAAAACAACCAACAACCTTGTGCCGATGGTTCTCCCCATGATCCCAGAGTTATTGCAAAAAAAACTGGATTTCCAACGATTGCGGGAGTAGTTATTAATTTGTTAATTAGCGAGGTTGCAACAATCGAACAATAAACAATTATATTTGCAAAAATCTTGTGCCGATGGTTTGCCTTAATAAGCCAGATATCCTGGAAAAAATTCCGGTTCTCTAGTGATTTCGGGGGTGGAGTTTTTAATTTGTTAATTAGCCCAGTTACAACAATTTAGCAATAAATAATAAAGCTAACACCAAAGTGATAAAGAGGAACCTCGAAAACCCCCGAGAGAACATTTTCCAGACATTTTCGTTGAATCGTGTGTGACATTTGCCATATGTTCAACAAAAATGGGTCATTTGTTAAATAAACAATTAAAAATTTGCGAGCGTGCAGAGGTTAGATGTACCTTTTGTTATAAACAATTTCCTGAACATTTTGCAGAAAACCGCATCTCATCGGACCTCTCCGCAAAAAGTTGACGCTACTGGTGGCACACCGGCGTAATAGTTTTACATCACGGTATATACAAAACATGTGTATCATCAGTTATTGGCGTTCAGTGTCACTTAGCTTTGCAGAATAATAAACTCGCACTTGTGCGTTATGATGACCCAATAAGTAATATATTTTTAATATAAGTATCTCAAATTTTTGGTAACTCTACAGTACCTGTTTCAAGTGTTAAACAGTGGTCCTGATGTAACAACGCTGTTTCGGTTTAACGCTCAGACGGTATATGCTTGCGTCAGCAGAAAATTTGTTGCGTACCGAGAGCGCTGTGTTGTGGGTTGATTGGCTTCTCTTTTAAAAGGTAAAATAGTAATGTTTTTTTTTAGATCGACTAAAAATTAAGATGCCTAGAGGCTCTGCAATAACGACCCTCCTTCAAGAATTTCACGGTTGTTTCTGCATCGACGGCAGGTGCACGTCGGCACTGATTTATTAACAGACTCTGCCCCCCTGGAATAATTTGATGCTTTAACAATTCAGTATCCGACGAACCAGGTCCGTCTCGTTCATTAAAAAAGGTGATTAATCAAAGGTTGCCCCCTGATCGAACTACTTGTGCCATATATGTTTATTATGTGTGCCGATTCAATTTTTCCAGTTAACCGGTAACATCAGTTCGTCGTGTTTGGGGCACAAATCGCAAAAGTGACATGACAAATGACCGAAGTATGTAATGTACGCCATGAATCAAAAACTGTGACGCCGCGTGGTTTCGCTTTTATTGTTCCGGGTGATTAAAATACAAGTTCGATTAAAAGGGCTTTAGTGGTTTTGTGTATCGATGATGAACTACTTTTGTCGGCTGTTGCGGAATTGTCGGTTTTGTGTCCTGGCGTATTTGTAATTGCTGGATTTGACCGCGTATATCGTTGGTGCTATTTATAGGTTTATCGGGCGCGTAAATCTGGACATGACCGTGCAAAAGATAACTATACTTCGGTGCCGATGTTATGGATAGTGACGGCATCAAACCACAAGTTATTCCTTGTTTATAAATATTTTTATTCTACTCGTAAATAGCGCTGTACAGACTGATTCAGTCATGCTATTAACTTTACTAACCCATAACTCCCGGTAACGCAAGCCATCTTGCGTTCGAGCGTTAGAGCGAAAAAGCGTTGCCAACTTTTAAGGTGTTTATTCAAATCCTGTAACCCGCAAAAGTTAGTATATTACGGATTGCTTCGCGTGTCGACCGTGATGGTTAATTTTACAAGTTTCGTGTACCCCATAATCAAAATTTTAGAAATACGCGAACTTTTGTGCGAGCCTTTCAACGTCTTCCCAATACCGAGCCTTTGATAATGCGACGAGAATCGACAAAATGACTTGATTGTGACGGAAGCTCTTTTAAATATAGTTAAGGAGTTACTATTTCGACAAGATGATTGGAGATCTCAAAACAAGATCCGAAGAATATTATGGAAAATCTCACTCAACCCGTATCATTTTCAAATAGTTTGAGCTATATAATCAGCTGATTTTCCCAGTCGTCTTGCATGCAGAACTGTAACTGAATCTCTCTAATAAGTGCAGCACAGTGACGAAAAGAAGTTGAGGTGTACAAGAAGCGATCATATATTTCTTAACGGAACACCCTATATATTGTTGAATTTTTTAATTAGTCTTTTCTGATTTCAAAAATATGACATCTAGGACGCCGTGGACTTTCATCTCTTCCACGATTGGGTTTCAAATTTTCCGTGTCACGCTCCTGTTGCACTACACTTATACTCATTGCACACCGCGGTAAAAGTAGTTGCATTTGGACATGTTTACGGGATATCGTTCTAAAGCATTTTCGCATCGCCATAAATTAAAATGATATCCATCAACTCCGACTTGCTATACACGTAAGCCATGAAAATCTAATGTAAACACTCGCATCACAAGAACGTTAATACCTACTATAAGTAATCGGATTTTAATATGTATTCACAGTCGCCTGGCTAGAGGCTACAGTAGCACAGCAATGTAAAGGTTGAAAAGACTACAACTTCAGTATTTTTGTTAATTCGGAACTATAAGGATTAAAAAAAAATCAGTCAAACCTTATTGCCCAACAGAAAAATGCCATTTATAGGACAAACATTGTAATAAATATCATAGAAAGAAACAATAAAATAAAATAAAATGCGAATACATACATATAACAATAATAACAATAATGATACGCGTACATAAATACAGGGTTTTCATTAATGTCCGAGACCCACGTGACCGCGGCGTTAGGCAACCAACATTACACAAATTGGTATTCGATAAAAATTAAAACACTATGGCACCAGTGGTGTAGTATATTTTATTTTTCAAAGAAAAGGTAATTTAAGAAATATTTCATTTTAGCTGTTTATTTTGATGTATAAATTTTGAAATACACATTAACTCAGAAATTAAATGAAGAAATCCAGCTTACACCTTGATAAGTCAAATTAAAAAAAAACAATTTACAATTAATTATTGAACATTTAATGTTTATTAAAAATTTTATTTATTACACCTTGCCATAAAATTTTTATGTTATAGGTAAAAAATCAGTTTCAAATTTAAACAAAGAAGTTTTAACAGGTAGAGAATATAAAAGTCACAATAGTTTAGTTTATCTTAGGATAGGTTTGGAACGTTTGATGTCGATACAAAACAGAAAATAATTTTACCACTCACCAAAACACTTCTACTTTTTCCGATGCTGCGTTTTGTTAACAAAGTAACATTCTCAACGCACAATTAAAAAGTGTTTTGGTGAGTGGTATTTTGTTTAGCTTTTATTATAAAAGGTGTTCAAAATGTCCACCTTCATTTTCTAGACATAAATTTACCCTCCGTTTCATGCATTCGAAAACACGTTCCAATTCATTTGGAGTAATGGATTCGATTTCATGGCGAATTGCTACTTCTAGGTCTTCAAGACAAGTGTATGAACTCGCTGCTTGAAAATATTATTTTTTATACGTCCAAAGAGATAGTAGTCTAAAGGTGTAAGATCAGGGGTTCGACTAGGCCACAATCCCCTACTAATAATTCGATCCCCATAAAATTCTTCTAAATATCTAATTGTTTCAGCTGCTGTGTGGGCAGGTGCTCCATCCTGTTGAAAATATCCAAACCTCAATTCGTCATCATGCATTTGTTCTAACGCTTGTCGTAAAATCTCCCTATACCTTTCACCATTTATCACTTCTCGAAAGAAAATTGGTCCTATTATCCGCCTTCTTGAAACGGCTACCCATATACCAATTTTTTGGGGATGTAGTGAAGTTTCAATAAATTCATGTGGGTTTTCTGTAGCCCACGTTCTGTAATTTTGGCTGTTAATGTAACCTGATAGATGTACCCATGCTTCGTCAGAAAAAAACGTCAAATTCAATAAATCATTGTTGTTCAGATTTTCATTGAACCATTCACAATACCGTATTCGTTGGTTGTAGTCAGGTGGATGTAACTGCTGAACAATAGAAACTTTGTATGAGTGCATGTGCAATTGCTTCTTTAAAGCCTTGTGACACGTTCCCACCGAGAACCCTATCAACAAAACAAATATTCAGAAATGTACGTTACTTTTAAACGATATAAAATATAACAATCTCAAATTCTCACAACGTCTTATAATAATTTCAGTTTAATACACACAGAAATTCATTTTAAAGCTTTTAATTTAATTATAAATGTAGTTTCAAGTATTTAATGTGTGTAAAATAAAAACTACCTGCATACCTGTTTGGGCAGACAACTGGGGGATAGATTTTTTGGGGCTCTGCTCCATACGTTGTCGTATATCGTCAACTGTATTTTCAGTTAAAACTGTTGGCCTGCCTGTTGATTTCTTGCAAATACAATGTTTTTCGTCATATCTTTTGAGAAGTATAGATTTATGCTTCCTAAAAACGTCATAATCAACGTCTATATCAGGGAAAGCTTCAATGAATTGGTCAATACATGACTGTAATGAATATGAACACTTTCATCTGGATTTCGCGTGGCACTGTGCCTTTAAAATGTAGGCATCTTGTTCAGGTGTAAAAGGCATTTTTAAACACTTGAAGTCTAAAAATATGAAACAAACATAAATAAACATAACCTTAAAATAAATTATTTACTTACGTAAGAAACACAAACAAATTCTGTAGCTCTGAAAAGAACTGTTGTTAGTAAAGTAAATAAACGTAAAAATGTTGGTAAATCACAAAAACAATCAAGGGAAAACGTACGGGCAACAGGTATAAAAATATCAAAACAGCGCGCAGAAAATGGAGGAAAATACCGTGAACGCCTCTGGATTGACAGCTGGTTTAGGTCCCTAGATTTGAAATTTTTCATAGCAGCCAACTTTAGAAAATCAAATTTATTGATAGTGACAACCAATTTGGTCACGTGGGTCTCGGACATTAATGAAAACCCTGTATATAAAGAAGTACAGTAAAATAGCATAAATAAACTAATAATAACTAAGAACATTAAACAATATTGGGCTCTATTTTGTGTGAATCACCCTGTATTTTTGTGAACAAAATAAGGGCAAGCAGGATTTAAATAAAGTCGTACTAAATACTGTTCGGCAGTATTAAAGAGATTTCCAATAACTTTCTAATAATGATGGCGGAAATTACCGTGATGGTAATGGCTATAATCCGGATGATAATACGTCAGTGATGATGAGAACGATGTTCGAAGTGAAAACTCAAGTAATTCGTATGTCAAAGAGCTAATACTCGACTTGGCGTTTTAATTTAAATTGTAAATTGGTTAAATGATTATGGAAAGAAAGGCAAACACCGATGTTTACATTGTATCTCCCTTTCTGTTTACATGGAACATTGACAAACATATCCGTTTTTTCTCCGTACCTTGGGCGTGTTGGTTTTAAATAATTAAATCAACAGACGCGGGTCGCGGTAGAAAAATAACGGTTACAAAAAGCTCACTTAAGGGAAGCGTTGCCACTTTTCGCGTAATCAGTACGTTATTTGTTGCGGGCGATATTTTTAAACGCCGACCTGTCCCGCCTAAACAAATATTGGGTTTCCTAATCTGGATAAAGCTTTTAATTCTTCCAGTAATAATATTCGTTTTCATATTTATGCACACATTTGTTATTGATCGTTGGGGGAATGTGCCTCTTGTACTGCCGAATCAATGGCCCTAGTTCATGTCTTATATATATTTACTTATAACTAAAACCCGCACTTCGTTTACACAGCCCCACAAAAAAAAATAAAGTTCATACACAAGAGAGTGACATATGTATTCCCATGTATTTTTCGACGCTGAATCCGATCCCGAGCTCAGAATTGGGCCTACACGCCCCAGGGGCCGAAAATGGCCTGAACTGCGGTTCCCGGGATAAGGCGAAGTCGACGCTGAATTTTGGAGCTAAAGTCGGATTTGTGCTCGAAAAGTTTATGGCCAACTGAAATTCTGGGTTTGGGTCCGGGAAAATGACCCCTTAGGGCGAGAAAATCCTGTTTTGGACGTCCCGGTCGCGACTGTGGTATTTTCGTGTTTTTTTTCAATTCTGGACCTGAGACTGGGTGTGAAAAGTTTTTGGTCAGCTGAAATTCCCAGTTTGGGTCCGGGAAAATGGCCCATTGGGGCCGCAAAATCATATTTCGGACGTATCAGTCGCAAAAGTGGGATTTTCATGTATTTTTCAATCCTGGTCCTTAGAGTATGCTCAAAAAGTTTTGGGACAGCTGAAATTCCCAGTTTGGGTCCGGGAAAATGGCCGATTGGGGCCGGAAAATCATATTTTGGACGTACCAATCGCAACAGTGGGATTTTTATGTACTAATTCCTGTAGCTTAGACTGTGCTTGACAGGTTTATGGTCATGTGAAATTCCCTGTTCGGGACCGGGAAAATGGATCTTAGGGGCCGGAAAATCGTGTTTTGTACGTCTCAGTTGAAACATTGGTATTTTCATGTACTTTTAAACTCCGGAACTCATACCGTGTTTGGAATGCCTTTGGTCGATTGGAATCTCTCGTCGGCATATGTCACTCTCTTGTGTATGAACTTTATTTTTTTTTATGGGGCTGTGTAATTTAACTTACATTGAATTACTTATTATAAATATTAACGACACAACTTTGGAAATTCGTAAGATTAATACCAGATGAATGCAGCAGCTGGTCTGTATTTGTATTAACAATGCTTAAATTGTCTTTGTAAGCATTTGACGTAGCTTCAATGACTGCAATCGCTCCTCCAAGAACTTTTGTGGCGATTGTTTTCTTGTTTTCAAGAGACGCATCAATATAGCCTTCACACACGGTGTTGGACTTCCACCACCATATCGTTTTATAGTTAGAAGGTCTGCCCCTGTGTTGGCTAAAAGTGAAGTAGATGATCGTTGAAAATAATGTTCTGTGTATTGTTGAGGCTGTGATAAATTGACATTACACTAAAAGTATACCAATAGGAAGTTTCATGCATTTACCACCCCTGTAACCAACAAAAAATCTTCCATGATCGGCATGGCATGACTAGGACGCAGGGTGAGGTATTTTCGTTGGGCCATATTCACATTTTCGATTCCCCCAGCAGTGATAAAGAATTCTCCGGAATCTTTGATTTTCGTATCCGGTATGAAGATATGAAAAATGTTTCCTTCACTTTTTTTCCGTTTTCTATATAGTAAATTAGGTAACTCGTCCACTGTATACACTTCCAAGTCCAATAATTAAGGCAACCTTAAATTATGCATTTATGAATATCAAATAGCAAACATTTTCTTGTTCTTATCTTTGTTAGCAAAAATTTTGTGTCATCGGCATCATGTAAAAATGTTGTTAATATTCTTGATTTTTTTGGTTTGTATCCCACTGATTAAATTGTTGAATTTACTGATGTCGGCATTTTGCCGCATTGTAGACCGCAGCATAGAATAGAACGCCCAAAGACTAGATGATTTTTGCATCTTGGATAATTCAAAAAATGCTAATAATACATTTTCTTTTGCTTCATATTTTCTATTCTTAGATGCACACCAATCAGTGAATCGTTTATAAAATTGTGCGTACTTCTCGATTTATCCGGTAAAAGTGAAGCTACAGTTATTCAATGACATTTACCAGGGTTGACCGTGAAAATTGTTTTGGTAAATGTCACTTTCCATCTGCGTAGGGAGACCGGGGCAGCGAGGGCCACCGGGGTAATTTGAGAACGTTCTAAATTTCCCGCGAAATTTGACACTGGATAGGTTGGCGGTAGTCGCATCAGTACTATGTTGACAGCGTCAGTTGTTCCTTCGTTGCTGTGAAGTTTTATAGAAAAATTCAGTTTTCAATGTAAGTTTATGTAATTTTCTTTATTGAGAATGTGCTTATTACAAAGACACTTGTGGATTATTATGAAAAATGACTACTACAGTAATGAGGTGTATTAAAATAGCTACGAACCTAACCTGAATGTTCAACCGTCATTCCGCTTAAAACAATGTATTCGGTAACTTTGCTTTTTGGCTACACTTGGGGTAATGAGGACCATTAATATTGGGGTTGAAGCGGGAAATGAAGCGTTACCTTCTAAAAAGGGAAAGCGCTTGTCAAATACCGCAAAGAAGAATATTATAATGAAGGGTAATGAGCAAGTAAAAATATGAACCTGGATGCAACTGTTTATGAAGATAGTAGCACCAGTGAAAGCGAGGAGGAAGACGATTGCATATGCATTTTTTGTCACAGTTGTTTCAAAGACAGTAGACGAGGGGAAGGATGGATACGATGCCAAATCTGTGAGCAATGGGCTCAGATGAAGACGACGATGTGTTTATATGTGAATTATGCAAATAATTTCCATTTAGTTCTTTAGTTTTTATACGTAGACCTACCTGCCCCGGCGGCAGGGTAGGTAAGTCCAAGTAACACATATCATAAATATTTATTTTTTTGATATTTTTTCTTACTTTCTATATTGCAATAATGTAATTGTATGTAATAAAGTTATGCATTATTTTTTGTTTGTTTTTCTAACGGTAAATAAACATACAATTAACAATATGGGCTTAAGTGGTCCTCGCTGCCCCGGCCTCCCCTATATGTCAACGTCAGAAATATGTTTGTTTCAAACTTACTGTAAGTTTGAAATATGAACATTACATATGTGGCTGTAAATAATGTTAATTTTCAATAATTTATATAAAATCACGTCATTAATGATTAGTTGAATAAAAACTTTGAAACGAAAATTATGCATTATCTAGTTTTGCTATGAAACGGTGTATGCAAATATTTCACAATCACAGCCATATTTAATTCAAAACATAGGAATGGACGTATATGCTATAACGGCGTGGGATTTCAGCTGGTAATATAATTCATTCGACAGAAATACAAAGTTTTACCTTCTCTCCGCCATTATTTTCGGGGCAATAAATATTCATTAATTATTTAATACGCATTAGGAGCTTGAATGTATATGGGATTGTGCACAAATGGACCTTTTATTTATCGGCCATGCTTAGTTATAATTGAGATTAATGCGGAATATGCCTTTGTGCAAATTGATAAAAGAGTTCTCCTTTATACCCCGTAATCCGCTTCAATAGAGCTCTCCCCTGAGCGTATAAGTTTATAATTTCATATTTCAACTCATCCCCGATACGACCAATTTCCGATGCATTAATTTTTTACCTCTAAATCCATAATACCGGTTGGTTTATTAGAGATAAATATTAATTTAATAATAATAAATTTATTTTCCTTTTTACAACTTACATTGTATATTAATAGTCACATTAATATTGAAAAGAACGAGTAGAAGAAAGGAAGAGGGAGTTAAACCAAAGACTATTGCGCATTCTGTCAATTTCCCACTCCTCTCTCCCGCCAATCACAGACATCAATTTGAACAATGCCATATTACCGCTTGTTTTATCATTTACTAACATTGTTGTGTGGTGTAGTTTCTAGTTTCAGATTTCATAACACGTGTCCGTACTAAGACCGTATTTAATACTTGTATAATGTTGCTTACTACCACTTTTTGTACAAATAAAAATGTACCTAATAATTACACAGGCACACAAAAAAAAAGTTCTGTGCCCGAGCTCCGACCTATGGTTCCCCATGTATTTTCGGCTCCCGAAACCGATCCCAGGGTCGGTATAGCCCAGACGTTCCATATTTGCGCGCTACGGTCAAAAAATTACAAAAAATTTGCCATTACCTGGAAATAAGTGCAAAGCTTTATCTCCGTGTCAAACATGAATCAGTTGTGGGATAGGACCTCGCACATCCCAATTGTCACTTGAGGACTACGAATTGGCAGAAAATTGGTCCTAAAAAATTTCAAATTGCCAGAAAAAATCATATGATTTCACCGTATTCAGGATCGAATTGATTTAAGAGGATTGTCTTCATGTAGCATTGCACAGTGAATAGACAATAAAATAAAAAAAAATAAAGAAAAATAAAGTAAAAAGTAAAAAAAAAATAAAAATTTAAAAAAGAAAGAAAGGAGCTACAATACTTCCTACGTCAACAACTAATTCATGTTTGGACCCTTAAATGGCACGAAGGTAAAGCTTTGCGCTTATTTCCAGGTAATGGCCAAATTTTAGTCATTTTTTTTACAGTAGCGCGCAATTATGGAACGTCTGGGCTATACCGACCCCGGGATCGGTTTCGGGAGCCAGAAATACATGGGGGACCATAGGTCAGAACTCGGGCACAGAACTTTTTTTTTGTGTGGCTGTGTTATTAATTTCTGGGTAACAATATAATGTAATTTGGAACTGCTTGCTTGCTGAAATTTTGTTTCGAATTAATTATAATTTTGGGTTTTCTAAAGATGACAAAGAAAAGGCTTTTGGATAACTGCAGTAAATTTAAGGAAATAAGATATTTTTCAATATTCTACGGTGTTCCACTTTCATATAGCCGAAATAAACATCAAAATATTAAAGGTAATCCTTTATCAAAATTTAAATATCACTTTAAAGAACAAAATGTATTTACTTGTCGCTATTTAAATCTAATTAAGCTAAGTTCATCTATATATTATATAACTATATTACAATAAAAATGTAATTGGTAAAAGTAGAAGCTTTTCTTAATTATAATTCTATAGACTCAAAATATTCTACTTATGAGGAAATATGTGTATACCTCACAGTTCTGATGATCATAAAACACTTAGCCTTAAGTAAAAATAAATGATATTCTATAAATAATTTAATACAAATTGACACAAATCAATAATCATAGTCGTTGAGATTTGTTCTATTAATTGATAAGCTATAGTACAATTCTCTATTTTTTTCTTCAGTGTAACTTTTACTAACCAATGTTGAATAATTATTATTGTCGAGTTTTGTATAGGTGACATAACAGATACAAAAAAACATTGTTATTGTTATTCATGAAAGTGGGTAATCATTGGTCAGTAAAATTTTTAAATACAACCCTGAAGTTTCCCCCACCTGAGTCACCCAGTCTCCGGAAAACAGTCAACCTTTACGTAAGTAAAATTTAGTCTTTGTTGCCCCCTATCCCTTCCAGCCTCTTTGGTTTTATGGCTTGTCCGCAGTTAAAGAGAAACTAATGTCAAATCGTGGACAAATAGAACGATTTGAAGTACGAAATAATAAAAACTTTTACCGTACCCTATAAACACATATGCGTACATAAAACTTTTATTATGACCTAACGCCATTTCAAAAATTGGTGCTTTCATATCGTAAAATCAAGTTTTTACTGTTTACATTACAGGTTGCATAGCACTTCTACGCTAAATTTTGATAACTGGAACAGAAAATATTACATGGTAAATATATGTATACCTTTTTCATAATGTATTGAATACACTCATATTTTTGTAATACATTTTACGTCACAATTTTTTTGTATACCTATATTCCGTTTATACCAGGTTATTCCTCTCTGATGTTAACAGTAGGTACAATCATTAGCAATAATGACACTCAAATTTAATTTTGCGATTTATTTTGGACTGCTGACATATTTATAATAAAATCTACTTTCAACTTTTGACATTAGTACTTAGCTAGTTGTTTCACTCATCAAATAGAGATTTAATGAAATTTTTACTCAGAACTTTCAGAAGTTTAAAAACAGTTTTGAGGGAGTGTCATTATTAGTGCAAATGCATGTATGTGCAGTTCATCGTGAAACACCCTGCAAAAGATATTAAATTTTATTGCATTTACGCTATTTTAATTAATATTTTAGCTACATATTGTCACGGATTTCCCAATCCGTCTTTTCTTTCACTTCCAGAAAAACAATCCGTTAATTAATTACTTCTTTATTAACTACTGAACACTACTAATTACAGGTCAACTAAACACTTATTTAATTAATCGCTATCTAAATCACTTTGATATCTCCAACTAAACACTTTAATTCAGACTGTAATACAAGACTTATACAAGACTAATACAAGACTAACTAACTCGGCCGTTTATTCTTCTTTTATAGACCCAACGAATGTTCCAGGTATATTCCAGTATCTCTAGATCCATTTTCTCGTACGACTGGAACGCTTCTCGTCGTTTCCACGATTTTCTGGTAACGCCTCGATTCACGCATGTTGTTTGTTTACCAGAATGGCGTAGGGGCGATCGGAGCAATCTTAGGCAATTCGCGGTGCCACAGTCGTCGGTTTGGGAGTGAGTGGGGCAAATTCCGTGACAATATGTTAAAAAATCTTTAAATCTTTAAAACTCTTAAGTATTGTAGGTACTATATTTTGTAGTAAAACTATGTTAGACACCATATATTACAATTATATTATGAACCATTTAATACACCTGGTACTCGACCTGATATTTAAATAATGCACTTTAAGGCTGGGATTTTGTATACATATTTTTACCGTCTAACAGGACTTCAAGCGAGGACACAGAACTCCAAGAAAATTGCAATGATTGATTATTATTATATATCAACGTATTCACAAAGGTTCCCGCTAGTGCGTGAGATAATTTTCATTGCTCATAAAATCACAAGAATAATTAAAATAAATGTTAAAATACCTCAATTTTAGCCACACAGTTACTACGCCAATATGTCGCAATTACGGCAAAATTATCACAGCCACCAAATTACTTCACTCACTAGCCAGGACATATAGGACAACTTGTGTTTCACTTTCAAATTAATATTGATTGCTAATTTTATGTTTTCTGTCCTCGAGTAAAATCATAACATATATCACGGCTTCCATTTTTATGTACGTCAAAATGCACGATAAACGTCAGGAACCTCGTGGCTCAGGCCTATACGGTTTGTATACTGTCTCATAGGCCTCATGTATTCGCCGTTTCGCTCACTCAGGCTGTGCAGTTTCTTTTCTACAAAGTCCCGCCTTAAGACACTTTAATTTTTCAATTATTTACGTCTTACTTAACAGTTACTATTTCTTACTATAATTATATAATGAAATACTGCAGTGTGAAACCAAATGATAATATTTGATGTTAGCAGTTCATAAAATGTGTTAAAAGTGTGTTTATTAAATAATTAATATATTTTATATAGGTTTTCCAGGTGTCTCTCATTCCTATACTGAAGGGTGGTTAGGGCCTACTATCGTAAGTCGTTCCTGGGCGCAAATGCGGCCTGCTTAATAATAATATGCCGCCCCTCTCTCGCACAAGTCTTCAACTGGGATAATTTTGTGATTAGAATTAGGGGTAGAGATGAGTACCACTAATACTTATGTCGTGTTTGTCAAGTCGCGAACTGCTTACGAACGGTCAATCGTCTGTACGCACCTTTACTTTGAATTTTCGAAAGCAACGAGGAGTGAACCGAAAAATAACATAAATATCTATAGACCAGGCAAATTTTAAAAAAATTTACGTTAAGTGTGAAGTTTTTGCGGACATTTATTTGATAGAAAATCCCAAAAAATCGGAAGTGAGCTAAAGTCACCATATAAAAAAATATGGCCACTCGCGTTATTTTTTAAAATCTATTTTTCCTTTGAGTTAGCATCTTCTCCACCATCTTTGTTTTGTAATGACTTAATGAGAAAAGGAAATAAAGCCAGTTTAATACCACTGTTAAAAATTGAAAGTTGCAGCAATCTTATGAGCGAAACCACATTGATGGAGGGTGGCTGCTACATCGAGTTATATGGCCAAAACTGTATACTTTGGCACAAGTGGCAATGCTATATATATCTTACGTATTAAAACATTTTGGTGAAAATGCGATAATTGTGTTCGATGGATATACTAACGTTCCTTCTACAAAAGATGAAGAACATCGACGAAGAAAAAGTAAGAAAATACCAGTTGAAATTATTATTAGCGAATCAACAGTCATGCCTACAAGTCAAGCAGATTTTCTAGGCCATGAAAAAAATAAATTTCAATTAATACAACTACTTCGAAAGCACTTTAGAGAGAACAGTATTTCAACGTTTCAAGCTAATGCAGATGCGGACACCTTAATTGTTGATACAGCCATTAGCTTGGCAAAAGAACAAGTAAATAAGGCGGTAGTAGTATTGGGAGAAGACACAGATTTAATCGTTTTGTTGATTGCTTTGTGCGGCGACAGGTCAAATCTTTATTTTAAAAAAGTAGGTCGCGGCGACAATGAAGATAAAATTTTCAATTTAAAAAAAGTGTGTGAGGATTTGGGACAGCCTCTTGTTAACAGCCTTCTTTTTATTCATGCCATTAGTGGTTATGATACTACTTCTTATCTTTATAAGAAAGGCAAATCGGCAGCGCTTAAGGTGTTTAAGAAGCATGCATTCATGCATGACAAATTGTCAGTCTTCAGTGATAAGATGAACTACTAAACGTTGGTTATGAATTTGTCTCCTTTATGTACGGATTAGATGGGTCCCGAGACATTAATGAAGAACGATATAGGCTTTACAATATTGGTATAGCTAAGCAGACGCTCGACAAATCTTTTGATTTGGCCGTTCTTCCCCCAACCAAAGATGCACTGAAACAACATATTTTAAGGTAGTGTTTCAAATGGCGATTACATTAATAGCAAATTATTTCTTTTTTATATTTTCAGGACCTATCTTCAAGTACAGCAATTGGGAAATGTCTTAGACCCGGATAAATTTGGATGGAAGGTATCAAAAAACGAAATGTTTCCAATCACAATGCAGCAATCTCCTGCACCAGAAGAACTGTTAAGTCTGATCTACTGTAAATGTAGGCCAAAAAAAATGTGTATGTTTGCAAGTCGGACTCTGCAGTTCTATGTGCCTTCACTGCCATGGGATAGACTGCAAATATGCTTGTGTTCTGGACGAGGATCTTTTGAATGACTGAGTTTTTGTAGTAAGGTAGAATGTAAAATTAGTTAATGGTATTAAAAAGTTAAATGTAGAAAGTCAAAAAAATTGTTTCCTCTTTTTTTTGTTAGGAAATTTATATTCTTGGTTATATCTAAATTAAAAGATCATTTTTTGTAATGTTAAGGTTAACATTCCGTAAAAATAAAAAAAAACATTTTAAATTGCTCCAAGAGATAAGAAGATATTTCATTTTTAAAAATTTGATTGGGCGGCCACGTTTTTTCAAGATGGCGTTTTTAGCTCACAACGGATTTTTTAGGATTTTTATATATTCGTTCCTGAACATAAAACCTATCGATTACCATTGAAAAAAAAAATGTCCCCTTACACTTCATTGAAAAAATTAGATTTGCCTGGTCTACTACTATTGCTTCACATATATATATAAATATTGTGATTAATAAACGCTTTGGCTGAGTCACGCCACCTGTAAATAGTGAACATTAATACAACAATTGCGTGACTGTCCTTATTCCTAATGTTGTGTTAACATTGGAAATATTCTAATGATGCGAAGTGACTAAGGATAAAAGGGGCAATAGGCGAAAAACAGCTGACCCGTTGGTTTGTTTAGCTCAACGTTTATCACGTGGATTTGTATAAATTATTTTAACATATTTAATACATCATTGATTTATATTTTCAAAAGGTTTTGGTGATAGTTCATCTAGTGGACATACAACGTGGTGCCGAAAGCGCAAGTTCTTTAAAGCTCATTATTAATGAAAGTGTTGCCTAGTGTTATGTGTTCTAAAAAGTAAATAATTAATTATTATGAGAAACTGAAGCCGCCCCTGTTCACCTGTTTACAGTCCAGTAGTTGAACGCAGTTATCGGTATGTACTGTAGATTAATTTACGTTGTTTTATTTTAAAATGCCTTATCCAAATCAAGAATTAGCAGGAATTACGTGAGGCTGCATATCGACGTCACCGTTCTTCAACAGCGCATGAAAATAGTTTTGAGTACTATGTAATTTTTACATAAAAAAGTGGCACTCCTGTAATGTAAAATGAAACAGCTTTTTACAATACTGATTTAGAGGACGCATTAAATTTATATTAGAATCACCTTGTATAATTATACTCAACTGTTTTATAAATTTTCAGCTTTTATTATTCCTGAGGCACTTGACTTTCTAATTCTTAAAAAATAATCTTTCTAAAATTCACATTGTACTGAAAAACTCAAATCATAATGTTATTTATAAAGGTTTTTAATATTTCAAAGCTGTAGGGAGCTTCTATATATAAATCCATGTCCATTTAAAATATCGATAGTCGAAAAGATAAATCTGGATATTGCCGACCAAAGTAAAAACTCATACTTGGTATTCATTGGGAATAATGATTGATATCTCGGACGGTTCACGTTTGAGATTCCAGCGGGCAACGTATCAAGGTCAAAAATAAGGTCTTTTATAGTGTATTTTGTAACTTACATAATCGCTAATCTGTTTCTCAAGCTGCCTGTGTGGCATTTGTTTGTTGGCAACTAAAAAAATCGTGAATGCTTAAGGGGATATTCCTTAGATTAAAATCAATTAAAATATTGTAATCCGCAACCAATCGCGTGGAATATTTTAGTAATGTGTGATTTAATAAAATATCAGTCTGGTTCGAATCGGTTGCAAAATTCTGATTAAAATAACTAAGAGATCAGATATTATTCTTGTCGTTCTTCTTTGTAAGATTTATTCTATGTAAATTTAGCTGGTTCTAGAGAAACGAATTCTGCATCATTGAATCCGTTTGTTTGGTATTATCCAAAAGTTATCTAGTACAAAGCCTTCGCCAGTAATATTTGTACCATCGGCAAACTGAATAGTCAACAACGAACTATCCACGGAGCTGGATAAATCATTACATATTAAGAATAGTACAGGTCCAAGCACATATCCCTGCAGTACTCCCGCTCCAAGTGTAAGACAAGTTAATCGACAATCTGCTTTGAAATGTAAAACGAAACAAACGCAATTTGTTTATAAGTATTTCATGCGACACACATTCGAATGCTTTAGTAAAATCTAGTAATTGTTTTTGCTTTAAATCAATATTTATTAAACCAATCACCTTCTCTATTGCTCAAGTTGTCCTTCTAAATTCAAATTGGTTAGAGTTGAAAAGATTTTCTCTTTCAAGATAATTGGTTACTTGAATTTTTATACGAATTTATTATAGATCGTCTGCTCTCTAAAGAGCTTATGAGTTATTGAATATATAAATATTTACGTGATCTTGAAGGAGATTGGTTTTTACAGTGTTTGCGTAGCAGATTACGTTTACATCTGCTCGCATCAATAAAGCGTTCACAAACAAAACGTACATTTGATAACATGCCCCCACATTGGGACTCATATTTAATTAATGTGTAACAGTTGTTTTTTAGTGTTTCCATCAAATGAACTTGCATGCATAATCATTGCAAATATTGGGCGCATGCATATCTGCATGTATTATGTTAGAAAATAACTAGGTCGCCTATTTAAAAGCAAATCAAAATGTTTATTTACATCGAAATTTATCAAACAAAAATTGTTTTAATTTTCTATGAATCACCGGATATTTTAATTGGGGCTCTTTGTAGCTGGTCATCATTTGCATACTGCTGCACCATATCGAATTACTGTACTTTTTTTTTGGTGTTAGTTGATTACATTCGCATTTTTGTGCAGAATCGAAATGTAAAATAGAGTATTTCACGAAACAGTAAATGCCTGCTCTTTGGGCTGGAACAAATATGTCCAAAAGGATTCTGTAGCAGTTACAATAGTTTTTGTATGATACAGGTAGAGGGTGTGATGTTTATAATGTGTAAAAATTATAGGGTAGACTCCTGACAATATTTAGAATAAAAAAAATTATACGTATTTTTTATGTGAATTAACTACCACAATTCGCAAAATATGTATGCCGGTCCTGTTAATTCATCAAACATGAAGGGCACGACTGGGGTATTGTGTTTAGCATTCCTTAAAAAAACCATAAAACATTACAACAAAAAACGTGAACATTGTGTGCAATCTTACTTAGGTCAGTGGAGTCAGTGTTTAAAAAGACTATGTAAAACCTGTGTCTAATGATTGACATGAACGTAAAATGTACCATGGGACTTGATAGAATTCCAGCTTTTTTGTTACTTGATTGTGCTAGTGTTTTTGCTATTCCAATATTTTATTTATTTAATTTGTCAATTCATCTAATACATTTCCTAACATATTAAAGCTGTAGAAAGTTATTCTAGTCCATAAAAATGATTCTAAAAATTTCAGGCCCATTATTATTAGAATTAATTTTTAACAATTTTAAATGCTTTTACATGAATCGACATTTGCATCTATAAAGAATAACTTAACTGAATATCAGCACTGACTTTTCAAGACAAGTCAATCGACCAATTTATTCTCTTTAACGGAGTTTGCAGCTGATGCATTTGACCAGAAATCGCAGGTAAATGTCATTTATACTGATTTTGGCAAAGCTTTTGACATCATACAGGATTACTATCTAAATAAAAAAAATATGGTTTTTCTCATAATATGCTAACATTTTACAAAACTTACCTGGAGGATCGTCAAGATGTAGAATTTTCTGGTCAACAGTCCCATCAGTTTATATCACCCTCAGGGTACGACAATGTTCAGTTCTTGAACCATTGCTTTTAACATTTTATATATTATAATAGAATTGATCGCTTTAACGATTGTATTGATTTGCAAAATTCTCTTAACAATTTAAATACATGCTCTATTAACAAGTTAGACTTAAATATGAAAAACATCAATGTTCTTACTTTTGTACTTCGACTTTTACTTTTACTTTGTAATTCGTAATATGAATGATTTTCCTTCCACTCGTGTTAAAAGCTATTGTATCAGTCTAGTGTCAGATCAAGCCTCGAATATTTTTCTTTAAAGTTCCTAATGTTCTTATGTTATAAGACGGACGGTGTCTATCCAAATATTTGATATCCTACAGTTTACTGCACAGATTTCGTATCACTAGTCTCGTGGCGCGCCGTGTAATGGCTGAACAAATATTTCTGCATAATTTAATAGATTGTACTTATATACTTAACTTATTTAACTTCATTATACCTAGACCTGGCTCTAGGCTTAATATGTTGTTTTACACTACAACACCTAGAATTAATACAACATTCACCAGATTTGTGAAAGCTATAATGAATTGCAAAGTTGCACTGTGGTTTCAATACAATCTCAAGATTTTGATGCTTTTATTAATTTGATGTAACATACCTACGTATACAGGGTGAACCTTAAATAAGTACAAATATTTTAACTAGCAGTACAGTTCACTGTGTAGAACACATAATTAATAGTTTTTTTTTACAAAAAAAAAATCAGGGATAATGTCAGATTTTAAATAAATTTCGCGATTTTCAACAGAAAACTTGTTGAGGACCGCTGTTCCGGGAGTCATGGTGGATGTGAATTCTACAACGTTGCCAGTGTTACACTAATGTATTCGAATAGGTTCCAACAAATATATTTATGAAATTATTACTGGCAATCTCACCATTCCTATACCTCACCAATAAATTGAAAATATAAACCAGATTTTCTACTCACAATCATAGTTTTCCAGAATTTGTTCATTATCCATGTTTACTACACTCCAACTGAGTTATCACAATATGTTATCGTTATCACTATCACTGATTATCACTACTTGAGAAATATGCTTTTAGCATGTCAATTTTCACTCTTTGAATAATGTGCCACATTATTTAATCACACTGTATTTCACGAAAAATATTAATTAAATACACAAGACACTTAAGATACAAACACTGCCCGTGAAAAAAAAGACGATTTAAATACGTTTTATACGTTACTACCGCAACTTTTAAAACAGATGCGTCAAGCAGTGTATTACTTAAATAAACTATTAGTTTGGTTTGGTTTCAGAAGATGCAAAGTGTATTGAAATTATCAAATCCCTTTGTATAAATATTACATGTTTTCTTTCCACTTGTAATTTACACAGTTTATTTCTTTGCGCTGGACCATACTTGTGGTGCGGTATGAACAAAAACATAACTTCTTTGTCGACCTCGACTATCAATCCTAGTGAGTTGGGCTGGTACGGGACATTTCATCTACTGCTCGTGACATCTACCTGTTCCCTGTGCCTACGGCACTAATTTCTTTTTTGCATGCCATTGACATTACTTTAAAATATGTTATTTTGCCTTCTTCTAACATTGAACATACATCAAACTAGCTATTTTGTTATTCCATGTTTTGTGTTTATTTTTAAAATCTGTTTCACCCACTACCAAGTACGAAATGGTTGGCACGGACACGAAAATTAACTCTTAAGGTGTTATTTGAAAATCATAGTTTTTTTTATTTTTCATAAAATAATTTAAGGGTTATAATTTGTGATAATATTTCTGACAGTATACAATGGTATTGTATTAACTTCTGAAATGTGGATAACTGTTGGTTTTTCAGTAAGTAGGTGAGCTATTATGCACGTTTGTGGATAATTTTTGGAATCATTAAGAACTTCTTAAACACTTTAATTGATAGTATCGAACGTGCGGAAATTCATATTTTAATCGTTTATGATGCTTTACTTATTGTTAAAAACAAGGGTTTTTAAATTAGAAACAGCCGAAAAAATTGAATTTACGTTAAACAATTATTTATCTTACAGACGATATGGCAACCTCGCGTTCAATAAATCATATGATTTATTTTATTAGGTTACGTCAGTGGTCTATCTGGTCAGCGGTTCTCAAAATGTGGGTATTTAAATATTTGAAATTTTTAAAAATGACTTTCACTAGACATCTATATGACGAACTACACCTGCAGTTAAAATATTTGTAATTATTTAAGGTTCACCCTGTATACATTTAATGTAATTTAATACTACTTTTTTGTTTATTTATATGTATATATTTTGGTTGCTATATATGTTCTACTCTCTGTTAATTGTAAATTGTACTTCTTGCCCTGTAATTGGTTGTGTACTGTACGGTAGTGTATAAAAAAGTAAAGAGTGTATAGATTAATTTTCAAATGCAATCTAGCAACGTAGTGTCCCCACATACATTTGTGTCGACATTGAATTTTCAGATCTATGCGTACCTTAACGCTTTTTAATACTTTCATTGAAATATAAATTCAGCCAACGATTTCTTATTGCTATACGTTAATATTATACCCGAGTTATACGTCCCACTCCTTCACACCAAATCCCGCCTCGCATTTAATTCTTGATTCAACAGCTAAATATGCGTAATATCTAAATAGATTTAATGCTCGGTCATGGGGGCATATTTATTTCTCAAAATTAACCTATTAATCCTGCGATTTCGGCCTTTGCCCTATACCCACCACCGGATTTGGTAATGCGTTGTAAAGCACAATCCAACCCCTAGGAAATAAGTTTAGGCCGTAACAGGTGTAATTAACGTTCTTACGATGGTGTAGCAGTCGTCCTGATATATTTTAATTAAACAACAAAGTAGTGTGTAGTGCGCCCTGCGGCAGGTGGCGCGCTCTCCGGGTACACACCGTATACTGCCAGGATAACAGGATAATTACCGAGTCGCCGCCTACCCGTAATTTAAAATTACGTTAGTTGAATTAGGTGCTGCTAGCGAATTGGAATTTTTTGTATTTCTAGAGGGGTAGTTTTTTCATTCATGTACCATCGTCCCTAAACAATTTATACAGGGTGTTTCTTAAGTAGAGATAAAAAATCCAGGGATGTATTCCATAGCCAAAAATAAGAGTTTTTTTTTGTTATATAAATATCGAGTCTTAGGACAGCCGTTGTTCAGCTACAGCGTGTAAATCACATTATTACAGTATCTTTCATTTAAATATTCAAGATAACTCAAAATAAAATATGGGAAAGCTCCGTCATGCATAAACCACACTTTTTTTTTGTTAATTCTTGACACGCTGTAACTGGACAATGGATGTCCTAAGATTCCACATTTATACAAGGAAATGAGCAAAACATTCAGGAGATAATTCTAGACCGAAAATAAATGCTACAGAGTTACAGGATGTTAAAGTTAAAATTTTATTCTCGATATTTGTAAATAACTTCTTAAGAAATCCAAATATTTACATCCTAAATCATAACGACTTCAATAAGTGATACATTTTTCATATATAAAAGCTAGGAGAAACGATTGTTTCGATAGTAAGATGGATACACTAAGCAGCAAAAAGTTCTGTCATGTGCCATAAGCTAGAATTTCTCGTCCGCAAAAACCCCCGATTTACAAATTTCATGTAAATATTTGGATTTCTTAAGAAGTTATTTACAAATATCGAAAATTTTAACTTTAACACCTTGTAACTCCGTTAATAATCAGTTTTGGAAAAAATGTTATAGAAAGAGGTAGCATTTATTTTTGGTCGAGAATTATCCCCTGAATTTTTTATTCATCATTTCCGGACACCCTGTATAACAGAAATCCCTCCAGAACACGCCCCTGGATTTTGTACATCTACTTATAAACACCCTGTATTAATTAATTTTCTGCTTATAGTAAAATCATAGTGTATTACTTACTCATCAAGCATAATAATGAAGGCTGAATTCACCCGTGCATCTCTTGTAGTTTCCGAGATATCCTACAATGACAACGAAATTAGGACACCCTGTAAGTTTAAGACCACATACTTATTTTTAAATTGAATTCGTTAGCAAATATTTAAATTATGTAAATAATTCAAGCTAAGGAATATGTGGTCTTTCCTCTTACATTATCCAAGTATTTTGCAATCATTCTGTACAATTTTAGGAAAAGTAAACATACATTTGAATCTTACAATATTGTAAACTTCGTACGTAAGAAATATACAATTCAGAATTGATCATACAAAATTAAACGATCCTGAGAAGAATTGCTTCTTAGAACAACGTATATTGAAGACTTGGGAGTCCTAGAAAGGATTATAACGGCATAAAATTCATTATGTATATTCCTTATGTTGCGCGCATTCTCACTTGGGGAGGTTCAGACGTTGGGAGACTAAGCCAGAGCCTTGTTTTTGCTTTATTTGATCTACGACATGACGAGGAGCATTGTTTTCAAAAGACGTTTCTTCTTTCTCTTTCCATTCTTTCATATCGCTGTAGGAAGTTTCCGTTTTTATATCGCAGCAAGGCGGAGGGGGAGGTTTTGTATTTTTTAATAAAGTTTCGAATATAATACTGGGATTACTTATACCAAGCAGGGAGCTGTATGAAGTTTTACAGTTTATTATTTTAGTGAAATAATATTAAATAGACAAAAAATTGTCTCGACTAGCGGAAGTTCTTTGAAGTAATTTCAGGATTTATTTTTAAAAGTATATTTCCGCTCAAACGTACTAAGAATTGTATGTACTTGAAAAACAACACGCTTGAAAATGAAATAGGTCGGTTTAATGCAGTAGATTTTTTTTTATTTATGCTCTATATAGGCAAGCGGTTTTTATTTAACAAAAAGAGGTTCTTTCACCTTAACTCTATTCTCTTTCCCTACATGTTTTATTTGTATGCAGAAAGAACATTTATAGACACGAGAACTCACATAAACCCAAATTGACATATATTTGTCTACGTAAAACCTTTTTTTAGAGTGCATGTTCCTGAAGATAGTAATGCTATTAACTGTACATGATTTATTTATAAGTAAAATGTTGCATTTCTATCATGTAAAATTTGAGAGGACTGAACTAATTATAAATTCACTGTCACTTAACTGAAAGAGCTCCGATTTTGTTTCGACTATTTCTTCCATTATTTGTTGCTTATTTTGTAAAACTGGCCGGTTGTATACTTTACAACGTCTACCAATCGATCACTGTCGACGATCGACCATATCAATAGTTACGTGTGAGCTCCGAGCGGGACCGCAGCCGACCGAGAGTAACCACCACTACCCAAATTCGTAAAAAAGTTATATGCTATACGTAAGTAATTAATATTATGGTTTTATACCAAAAAAACATTAAATCAATAAGTGAAGTGCTTTATTGCGGGTCAGAAAATTCCATTTACAGTACAAAAATTATAGTAAATATTGTAGAAAGAAACAATAAAATGCGAGTAAATACATACAACAATAATAATACACGTAAATAAATATATACAGTAAAATAACATAAATACTAATGAAATTAAAATTGTTGAAACCTTTCAGTCAGTCAGTCTTTCTCACAGAATAGATGGATGCAAATTTTATATCACATACGAGTATATCCATCTATTAGCCAGGTTGTAACAATTGAACAATGAACAATTATATTTGCAAAACTCTTGTGCCGATGGTTCGCCTTAAAAAGCCAGAAATCCCGGAAAAAATCCGGTTCTCTAGTGATTCCGGGAGTAGAGTTATTAATTTGTTAATTAGCGAGGTTGCAACAATTGAACAATAAACAATTATATTTGCAAAAATCTTGTGCCGATGGTTTGCCTTAATAAGCCAGAAATCTGGAAAAAATTCTGGTTCTCTAGTGATTTCGGGGGTGGAGTTTTTAATTTGTTAATTAGCCCAGTTACAAAAATTTAGCAATAAATAATAAAGCTAACACCAAAGTGATAAAGAGGGACCTCGACAACCCCCGAGAGAACATTTTTCAGACATTTCCTTTTAATCGTGTTTGACATTTGCCATTATTATGTTCAACAAAAATGGATCATTTGTTAAATAAACAATTAAAAGTTACGAGCGTACAGAGGTTAGATGCACCTTTGTTATAAATAATTCCCTGAACATTTTGCAGAAAACCGCATCTCAATCGGATTTCGCAAAAGTTGTAAGCGAAATGCTAATTTGACGCGACTAAAGGAATATTGAATTGATAATAATGACCCGTGATTATAACCTCGGTGCTGATATATACCATCTTTTTAAAAAGGCAAAAACTTTAAGAATTTTCTTTTCACGTATTTTAGCGATAACGAATGATTTTGATAACTACTAGACTAAAGAACCAGATACCAGTTTAGAACGCACTAGTGAAACATATAGCGGTATTAATACATCGATATTAGTAAAAGAGTTAGAATTCCTCATAATAAACCCTAAGCTTTTATAAGACGATTTCATTATATTTCGTATATGCTGCAAAAAACTCAAATTTGAATAAAACAGAATGCCTAAATCTTTTATTGTACGCGTGCTCTCGAAGATAACATTATTTTATGAGTAGTTATATAAGATGATTTTTTGCTTATAATTAACTACTTTACATTTAGAGATGTTTAACGTATGTTTAAATGTATCACACTAATTTGCAATATTTGCTTGCGGCTACAACAAGTGACACTCATCAGTGTCATTAATTTTGTAATAGATTTTTAAATCATCAGCAAAACGAAGTTTGGGACACTCAATGGTTTTAGTAAGATCATTGATAAATGACAAAAGTATGAGAGGTCCAAAGCTGGACCCATGAGAAACATCAAAAGTGGCCACAAATTTATGAGATTCAAATCCATTGGAATCAACGTAGTACGACCGTCCTTTTAAATAAGTTAATAATTGAATTAAATTATTAAAAAGTCCATATATAGGTCACATCCATCTGTCCTTTGGGAACTAGTACCTCAGATTTGAAAAAAAAATCCTGTAGTAGATAATAAAATAAAAAAATAAATAAACTGTTGTGGTAAAGCAGCCAGGCTGAGAAATAAACACTTCCAACATTGTCAGACTGTGCAAATATCTGTTTATTTCATATTAGTTTGTTGTATATTATTTTTATGTCGCTAATTCTGTTCCATGGTCATTTTTCATCTTCCTTTATGCCTAAAATTTTACCTATTTATTAAAACGAGCAACAACTACGTCCTCTTGTCTGAAAATTGATGATACACAGGTGAATCGAGAGAATTAATCCAATTCTCAGCCATTCTCTGCCTACCAATTAATCAGTTGGGTAAAATGAACCAGAAGCAATTCTGATATTATTTAGTATATAATAAAGCTTCATTAGCTCAAACGCGGTGGTTTCACGCACTCGACAGCAGTGGGTAAATAATTCAAACGAAATTAAGCATTGCGTATTATCCCGAGAGGGTAGCATCGTATTCATGAAATATGGAAACGGTATGAGGAATTGTAGTGACCCACAGGTTACCTTAAGAAAATTAGTTGAAACATTTTTAAGAAAAGCTATTCTCATGCGTGTAGTGGACCTCAAATCTCGTATTTATTATGATAAATTGCAAACGCTACAAAGAAAGATATGCTAGTGAAACAGTAAGTACAAAGTTGTGCTTACAATTTTGTCGAAGAACAAACTAAATGTAGTAAACCATATAAGTTCATTATTGTGGTAAATGCAGAAGTATTGTAGTACATAATTGGGTTGTAAATTTTAATAGAATTATAAAACTGTTTACTGTATTTTGTAATAAACGCGTAACATTTAATAACAATATTTATACACGGCTGAGTGTTAAATTGCATTGTATAGAAAAAATTTTCAGACGTTAATAACGAGGGGTAAAAAATACCTTATTTTCCTAAAAAAATACCTCATCAAATAAACAAATACCTCAAAAATACATACCACGAATTACCCTCAAGTGCCCAAAGAATACCTATACTATTACCCAATAATATCCTTAAGTACCTAAAAATCCCGTAATAGTATTCAAAAATGCCCTTAAATACCCAGATCTAAGAAACGAAAAATACATTAAATGACCAACGTTTTTTCTTAATATACCTTTAATTTTCCAAAACTGTCTTTCATTTCCTTATAAATTATTCCAGTTACAGATCTACGTAAATAATCTAGATTTCTTTAAGGGCTCCTTTGACTCGATCTGAATACATCTGGAAAGAACATTTTGGATTACATAAAATGTATCATAAACTCATTGGCGCACCCAACCACCTACACCATGCCCACTTCAAGTTAACTAAAAACAAATTTTTTCCTCGTCTATGAAATCATAATATTTGATCTATACAGGGTGTCCCTAAAATTATTGTCCGGATCCCAAATACTCATCGGATACCATCGGTGTCTCCAGTACAACCAAAAACTTTCATTAGCAAGTGTAAATACATGGGTAACGAGGGAGAATTCAATTTTAGCCCCAGCTTGCTTTCCGTCATGTATGACTAGAATTCGATAATTGACAGTTTACATAAAAAATTGAAAAATCTTTTTTGTTAAATAGAATATGAATGTGATAGGAAAACCTAATATAGCAATATTTTAATTTTTATTATAGACTTTCATTCACTTTTTATTACATATTTTTCATCAATAGAATATGTCGGAGAAGTTTGACCAAACTTATCGTTAACACGTCGTATCGAATAATATGTAATATATTGATTTAAAGATAAAGGTTAAGAAATTGTACCATACTAAACGAAGAGAGAATGTGCTAGTATGTGAGTGGACATATTCTGCGTAAATGCCTTATAAAACATTCATATGATACTTGTTTATATGGTACTATACTGTACAATCTATTGCAATAATAATGGCACTGTTTAGTTGAATTTGGCTAATTATTTCGAACTGCTGACATATTCGTATAAAAATCTACTTTCAGTTTTAAACATTAGTTCTTAGTTGTTCCACTCACCCACAGAAATCTATTGAAATTTCTACACAGAACATCCAGTAGTCAAAAAACTGATTTGAGGAAGTGTCATTATTTTTGCAATAAAATGTATCTAATTCGAATCACCCTACATTATTTTCTAAACTAAAGGCTTACGAAGACAATAAAAGGCCACATAGTGGTTAACAGTGCCTCCGAAAAATTTTACAGAAAATATTTTTGTATCTATTATAAAAACTTTTATATTTGCCATTGCGTCGGTCAGTTGTTTACTTATATTTAAACTGTGCCATCGGCATAACGCATGCGCGATCGTCATTGTATTTAAAAATTGGCGGAAAAATACTAGTTTTCTCTTAAAATACTTATTAATTATCTTCGTAATACCCATTAAATACCCAGTAAGTACCTCAAAATACCGAAAAATACCTATAAATACACACAAATACCCAAAAAATGCGAAAAATACCTTTAATTACCTACAGCTTGTACAGTAAAATACCTCAGTGGTTTCCCCCCCGGTTAATTACTGTAGTTGCTGTAGTTACTGTAGTACACTAAATATTCATTCTCCTTTAACTAATGGTGTGTATTCTATTTTTATTGAAGGAAAATATCATTTTGTGTACCACATTTTATGAAAAAAAAGAACTACAAACAATAAATCATATTTTAATCATACTAATGTAATTATGAATTTTTATGTTTACTATACTATTAACGGAATTACTAATAAAAATATTAGGATAGAATTTGAAGATGACAACTTATCTTGATCATTAAAAATAATTCATCGGGTGCATCTCTCAGAAAAGTGACGTCAATTTCCATATCTTACCAATTATATATGAAAAAATCTGTCACTTTGCTAGAGCTTTTTCGCGTACTAAATATGGCGTACATGAAAATCGCGTTTGTTGATAATATTGCTAGGCATCCATCACAACTGTCATCTCGGGTCCAACTAAAACTACTGGTTTTTAGTTATAGAACACTTATTGCCACAAATACGTATTGTAATGTATATCAAATTTATAAGTGTTCTAAATACCTGCCGTGTATAAGGTTTGTATAAATCTCTTTCATCGTATTTAATACTCTAAGTCTGTAAGTAATAGTTCTCGGCTCATGCCTAGGGCTCATACTTAAAATACTTACGTAGTGCTGACTTCTGGATACTTTCTGACTATTAAATTTAATATTTATTATTTTTGCATTTAGGAAAATACTATGCAAGTGTTATATCAGTGTGAAATTTTGCTTTCAATCTTTCACTGTATATTAAAAATTTAAGGAATTAAAACCGCTTGAATTGTGATTTTTTTATTCACATTTGTCCTCCGAGTGCCTTAAATCTCCACATAAGAACTAAAAAATGTTTTACATGAAGTTGTGCAGGTATGTGGATTTAACTTTTACCAACTTAGATTGTTCCCATATATCACGTGTAAGTGGCTGTTATTTATAGTAAGAAATTCCCTGCCCTTTATGGTCTTGACGAAGGTTGTTCAGATATTAGTATATAAATGGGTTACGGCGTACCAAACAAACGACATGATTTATAACCGCAATAGTACAGTTTAGACCCATTAGCTGTACCCTTAAGAAATGTCTCGCAAATGCCTTTCCTCTACATTAGGAAAAATAATTGTACGTTTAGCCCAGAAGTTCCCAATGCGAAATATTTTGCTAATAATTATAAATAATGTAATATTTCGCCGAATTTTTAGGTTAGTATTATAGGTTCTTAGGCTGCTACTGTAGGAACCGATTTTCAGATAACGTTCCTCAGACGTCCGTTGTAGCCTATATAGAAAAAAATGTAATTATCACAATACAAGTTTAACTATTCACAAATATGATATACAGGGTTAATTATGTTATGTTAATTATTACAAATATTTTGAGAGTGGATAGGAAAAAATAAGAATTAACGGAATCATATTTCAAAAAATGTCCAAACTTATTTATAAAGCAAAAGAAAATTTGAAACTATATTAAATTCTTATTTATCGCTGTCACTGACCTTCTGTCAGCTGCGAAGTTAGGTATATTCTGCCAAAGTCAAAGGTATCAAACGTAGTGACAGATCACCACGTGGATTAGTTTACGCCGTTTGAAAGAAAAAAAATATTTACAAAGTGTAGATTATTATTTAATGATTTAATAAGAGACACGATATGGTAGCATCGGGAGGCAGGACCTACCTTACCAATATTTATTTCCAGAATTGCTATTTGGAGAGATTTTGAAGAATGTTGCATCATTTTCTGTTTTCTTGTTTAAATTAAAACCTGCCATTGCAAAGATTTTTGTACTTGCTGTGGACCTCTTCTTCTCTCGACCGATCTTGTTTAAAGCGTAGTACCTACTTGCTCCGGCAATCATGACCAGGTCGATTACTTACGTCGGGAAAAACCACAAAATATAACAAAAAATACACGCCAATGTATATAAATACATAAAAACACTGCCACACGTTTATCGCCAAGTTATTATAACAGTTGTTCAGTGTGGTTCAAGAAGTATTCAGCATAATATTTTGTGTACTCGGAAAATGTCTTTGATATTACGCTGCCACACGATAACATGCACTTGTCACACTCCCATAAATCGGCCACCTTATCCGTCATCTAGGCATTTTAATACATGTTTATAAATACACAAAAAATACGCGAAAATTTTAATTTGCGAAAAGCAAGTACTAAAAAATTATTTGAAACTTATCAGAGTTCGTAACCGTATGAAATATTTTTTTACACTTGCAGACGCCATCTGTAGGCCACTAATGCAAGGTGCACTTCACGGCGATACATTTTTAAACTTGTGTTGTTGGGGAATTAAATTCTGTTAATACTAATGATAGCAACAATATTAAAAATAATCGACGATGTTTGCATTAAATAATTAGTAATATTTTAAACTGTAACGTCCCAAGATGGTTATAGTGTTCTGTAAAAATATTTTTTAGACTTTTCGCATGTTATTTGAAGTTCGGGGAGTATGCAACTAGCAATGCAGTATTCTAGGTTATGTTATTTTAGCACAGTTTTAGTGACTAATTTTAAACATTTTATAGTAATTAAATAAAGTATTTTATGTCGGATATATGTTAATGGATAATTATGACAAATCTACAAGGAGTGAAAATGTAGTTTTGGCAGTGTCTAACGAAAGAACGAATAACGAATACAAAATACTGCGGGTAACCGGATGTATTATCTATCAGATATTTAGGCATTATTAGCTTTGTCCCCACAATACACAAATTAGTTTCCAATCGTCCGGAGCATGGGCAATCGCAACTAAAACGATGGATTTTCAACCTTGTGGAGGCATTATAAATAAACTGCGCGTGCGTCGGACGATTTGAAGCGGTCCAACCAGCGTTGCCAACCATACGATAATTATCGTACTTGTACGATTTTTACCCTTGGTACGAAGTACGATTGTAAACTTATTATCGTACGCTTTTGTACGATAATTTCAGTCGTGTACGATTTTTAAAAATATTAGACTGGTCGAAGCTACACTCACCTAAATCGACGCATACCGCACAACATGAATGTTGTGCAGCAGAAAATGAAACTTGGTAGATAGTAGATAGGGAAAATACATTGAGTGGTAAACTCTTACAGTGTATGTTCTTTGATCTGACGTTGCGAACTTCGTAAAACAAAAAAAAACATTTTTATTACCTGTTAAAAAATTATAGTGGAACTGTGGAACATAGTATTCCCTATGAAATTATTATGTAAATGTTATTATATATTATGTTATTATGGTGTACGATAATTTCACGTTGAGTACGATAATTTTGAGTGTGCCGATACGATAAATTAGGGTACCGCAGTTGGCAACGCTGGGTCCAACTGCTGTGCAAACAGGGCAAGGAACTACCGCACTGTAGTTGACATCTAGCTATCTCGGACAATGGTTGATTGTCATAGGCGCCGACTCTCCACAGGAAAAGAGGGTTTTGTCCCAATTTTTAAACATTAAGCTAGAATTCCGAAATAATTTTTTTATTGTCTTTTAGGCCTTTCTGAGCACGTGGATAAAATTTTTGTACTTCATAGTTAACCCTGTAGAGTTGCAGTAGGTCCTTCTTAAACTTGGAACAGAAATATCTTCCGAATAATATTTATCTTTAATGGAGATGATTGATATTTTAAAACTAGTACGGTTATTTGTAAGAAATATTTCTAATTGGCCGAACTTTTGATGAATCGTTAACTTCAGAGGAACTCGAACTGGTAAAGACCAGTAATAGGTTTCTGCAGACATTTCCTGCTAATTCGAACGCAATTATTTTTAAATGAGATTTTGATGAGCATTTAATAGTTTGTTGAATACCGCGGTTTGAGCCATTTTCGACGATATTCGCCGCGTCCTCCAGAAATTAGAAGTCTGACTGTATATTGAAATATGAAATAAGTGACTTTCTAGTTGATTCAAATAATTAAATATTACAATATAACTTAATATATCACCCATACTTATATGTTTAGTCTTATTCCAGATTATTGTTAGGCCCATTGTATTTAATTATAATATCTTGTCCGATAACCTAAAATAACAAACCGACGAACTATATTATACTGGATTAAAATAATCTATTGTATTTTAGGCCTCCTGAAGTCGTGGTTAAAATTTTACAAGTACTTACTTCTTAGTTAACCCTGCATATATTTTTTATTAATTTTATCTAAAGAAATTTCGAAACTGTAGTGAATTTTGCACTACTTCAAAGAAATTAACTTTCTCATCACAACGCAGTAGCAGATGAGTATCTAATCTAATTTTTCGTGAATAATACATTTTTTGTTCGTTTTCAGAATTGTTATCTTCCAATTTTATCAGATTAGATACCTATCGATGAACGTAGCCCCTCCGAATTTTCCCGTGCTTCCATCAGGAAGCTGTTAATAAATCAAAATGTTATCAGCTCCCTGCCACGAGAACCTTACGCGACGTCCAGAATTTATTTTTTTCCTCGCTAAACGGATTGCCTCGATAAACTCTAGTCTTAGGTGCAATCATTTAATAGACAAGGAAAATAAATCCGCAAATAGATCCCGACAGTCATAAATAAAATGGAATAAAAAAAGATCTCACTGTTATATATAATTCATTTCACTCGTTCGCAAATTTTTCAAAAGAATTTATGGTTGTCATATTTGTAGTGTCGATTTCGATATCTGACGTGTGGTCTTCAGTTGAAATCCATGCATAAAAAGAAATTCAGGATTCAGAAATAGAATTACAAACAATGGTCAAATGGGCAATATCTCTAAAACCATTCCACCAATGAATGTGGAACTTTTAATAGTTATATTTTTTAATTAAAAAATAGTATCCATTTTTATTGGAAACTGACACCGTACTGCTGGAATAGCTGCATTATTTGTAAAAAAAATGTAATTTTTATTTAGTTTGTACAGCTACGGAAGGAGAAGCGCACAAAATAAAGCTAAACCGGAAGAGCAGAGATTGTAAGCTGCAGACGCGTAAAATCAAGTAGCTAGAATGGATTCAATGACTACTGGAGACAATTGCCGGCGTTGTAATTAATAGTATTGTGAGGAAGGCAATACGGCGCTTGGAGTAGTCTTCGGCAGACCTAATAAAAGACAACTGTTGTGTCTCGGCAGCGACTTGAATCTGTAGTTTAATGTAAATAAGCAGAACGTTGGAAATATCGTTCGAGACCCAAAATGCTTTTTAAAGCAGAATAAAACTATAAGGCTGTCTTTTCTAATTCGGCGGAATGCCAATTTTTTTGTAACAAAATAAATGCTTTATGGTATATTAAGTAAAGACATTTAACCGATTGCTGGAGAAAGAACGAAGTGGGAGAAACAAGTAGACCTTAAACAAAGTGAACAGACATCGAGAAAAATAAGATGGATAAAAGAGGAAAAGATAAACAATACAAACAAAGGAAAATTAAGACGTCAGTACTTGAATTGATGTGGCCAGGTCGCTGTGGAATCGAATCCCGCGGCCGCGGTAGACCGTATAAAAGCTAGTGGAGAGGATTGGCATCCTCTCTGCGGGTATGGTAGGGTAGAAGAATGTTGGCTTGGGTCAATGTGAGAGATTGATACCGGTTGACGTTTGACTACCCCCCCCCCTAATTAATGAGGTTTTCCAGGTTTCCCTCATTCCTGCACTGAATTGTGGTTAAGGCTTACCAACGTAAGTCGTTTCTGGACGCAAATTCGGCCTGCTTAATAATAATCTGCCGCCCGCTCTCCCGCACAAGTCTTCGACTTCTGGGCTAATCCTCGTGATTGGAATGAGAGGTAGAGATATTATTATAGCGTTAAATTGTCATTTTTGCTAATTAAATTAAAAGACAAAATGTAGTGTTAAATTACTCAGCATTACATTTTTCAGTATTTTCCAGATGCGTTAAAATGGAAAAAATTGTAACACCCATTTCGGTATAATGTACGATGCTTATTCGCTTGTTTACGCTCCGGTCATTAGACAACGGAAAACCCCACTCCTGTCCGAATCTGAAGAAAACTTGTTTGGGTACTTTTCTAATTAGCGAAAACATTATCATCGTAAGTCTGCCCCGTCAGGTCGTTTTTCTCTCCGTAATTCCTTCCTGTCGACGCTCCCCTGATGGACTGCCAGTGCGTGCCTCTCGGGGACATTCGGGCCTTTTTTTTAGAGGATGTGGCTAATTTAGACGTCGACGTACCGTTGATATACACTCCTAATGTGACTTTTAATAGGATGCTCATCATCGCCAGCGTCATTATGTAATGCGAAGAACTTTTAACCGCTTCCTATGTCCCCTTTTAGCGTGGCGAGAGTTTTGATTATAATTTTTTTACGGCGCGAGTTTTGGTGGGCGTTGGAATTATGTATGATTCAGCAGGTGCCGAAAATAGATGTCAAAGTTCAAATACACACAAATATCGTTATATCTCTTGTGAGGAATGAATACAGAATACAATAAAAAGCAAAATTCAAAGAAAAACGCATGGTACTTCATTTTTTAAATATCCCCACAAAAAGAAGTCCAAATGATTTAAACTCAGGAAATCGTCCAATTCTTTAGTATTAATGGTTGGACACACGAGTATGATACGCCACACTGCTGCAATACGCCGTGGACGTCCTGGACCTCCATCTCTTCGACGATTCGGTTTCAAATTTCCCTCGCGCTGCACTACACTTGCACTCACTGATCGAACTATATTATAGGAAAATATAATCAATATAATTTTACTCACTTTCTCTGTTTTTAATTTGCTTCCGATACTACCACAAAAGTAGACGACGATTTAAATAGAACAATTCCTATCAGTCGAGTCCAAGCACTTGAATCATATCGCTCTGACAGCGATTCTATTAGTTTATAATTCCTACATAAATGTCGTCAGATGGAAACGTACCTTAACAGTAATTTTAATCCAACAAAAATTATCTTTCTCGAGTTGCAACTGAGCCTTAAGCGATATTTTCTCTTGTTGCTAATCAACTCTCATCAAAATGTAGTAAACTACTAGATATTACTTTTCATTGTTCTGCTATTTTATTGCAAGGACTCATTGTTAGTCTTATTTTATACGACCGAAAGTTTAAATAAAGCCGTTGAAGTACTTTGACCCAGTTCAACTTTGTATTCAGCGGAATTATTCAGAAACAGCACGACAATCGTACATCACAATGCAGTTGGGCTGTTAGAGACTGGAATAAATTGTTTGAAGTATGTTTTGTGTAGATAGGTACTCATTCTATTTAATAGTTTCCATTATTATGAAAAATTTCGAGATTTGTTTGTAATAATAGCTAGAGTTCGGGATACTTGAACAGAACCGGATTAATGAAGAGCGATGAATCATATTGCCACAACTCAACGTAATAATACACGATGATTTGAATGTCGAGGTTATAATGGAGCAAAATCTGTCAAAAAGAAAAGATCACAAACCCAAACATAATAGTTAATTGTTATAAGAATCATAACAACCATCATTATCATACAGTCCTCTTGGAGCAATCGATAGACAAATTTGTTCATTACCACAGGCTTAGATCAACAAATTTAATTAAGTGTGTTTCGATTTTTTAAATTTCTTTTACCACATTTATCATTTCATGAGTAGGACCTGTAATGTGTATTATTTTTGTCTGTAGATAGATAGACAGTACTGTTCAACACACATGCAGTAAAGGTATAACTACTGTGTATCCTTATTGTCTGTATCGTGATGCACGTCTGATTGTATCAGCAGCCACGTGTTTGTGTTGCTTCTAGTGGGAAACTGTGATATATAAGCAGTCCAGCCATAAACAGAGTGCTTGTCTCACTTGAAACTATTTCATAGTACATAGAACGTGTGTAGAGCGTTACTGACTATACTAACATCAACGGTCTTACAAACGCAGCTGATTCAAACGCTAAGTTGTTACTTCTTAGCAGTGCAAGCCTTTCGAGGAGGAAACCCAACGCCTGGGATCGTGTCCTATAGCGCTGTGTTTGTACTGTTCAACACTCATGCAGTAAAGGTATAACCAGTGTGTATCCTTATTGTCTGTATCGTGATGCACGTCTGATTGTATCAGCAGCCACGTGTTTGTGTTGCTTCTAGTGGGAAACTGTGATATATAAGCAGTCGAGCCATAAACAGAGTGGTTGTCTCACTTGAAACTACTTCATAGTACATAGAACGTGTGTAGAGCGTTACTGACTATACTAACATAAACGGTCTTACAAACGCAGATGATTCAAAGATATTGTATTTTGGTTTTATTTAGCATTTTAAATATTTCTATCTTGAAAAGCCTTTTTACAAAATAGTTAAAGGTTCAAAATGGGATACACGAATTGTTTAACTTGCTTCCTGAACAATGTAGAAAAAAATCAAATAACGAAAAATGTGAACATAGTTTAAGATAATACATTTTTATTTTTGGTTGTGGTAACAAGAACATAATTAGTCATCGCCTCTTCTTTCAATCAATTGACCCACTCCACTCGGAACTCGGTGGTTAAGGATCAACAAAATGAACATGTGTATAGCATATTGTCCCACACTTTAAACTGTTTACAGTCAAATTCTGAACCTCCATATTATAACCTTTCCTATGGGATATTGCTCTGCTAAGGTAATTCCAGACATCTTAAAAGGGATTCATGTCTGGTGAGTTTGCTGGCCAATTCATTCTTTGGATGTTTTCTGACTGGCTGCAGCATGTGCTCTAGTGTTTTCTTCTTGTAAGAAACAGTATACATATAGATATATGTCTGTTTATTAATAAGTAGGAGTGAATGTACTAAAAGCTTTTATTATAAGCTTTGTTCGTAGTACACCAGAATCAGTTTCCAACTGTCAGGAGCATGCGCACTACATCGAAAACAAAGCATATTCACTGGAAACTGTTTTCAACTGTTCTTCGAACAGGCCTGTTATAAACAGAGATGACCTATTGATGAAGTCAGCAGTACTCAAAATGTTTCGTTGCGATATTGTGGTCTAGCAATCGATTTTCCTTGGGCTCCGATTTATGTACTTTTCAAATATCCTCTCGACGTTCATAGATACTTTATATTTACGTTAAATAACCATTCTTGACAATATCCGACGCCGGACGCTGGAAACTATACACTTTTCCATCTCTCCGTGATGACGTGAATAGATGAGTCTTGCGAGGAGGCGTTGATAAGGACGGTTATAAATAGGTCCTTGAGAAGGATGTTCCGGATGCACCGCAAGGACAAAAGGTGCAGGGGCGTCATAATGCCGATCGATTAAGATATTATCTCCGGATGGTTATCGATAAGATCGCTCAAAGGGAAGCGATGTAACGGCTTAGATGTGGCGGTCTACTTTAGATGTGACATGGAAGGCACGATTTACTCATTTTTATGTTCGTTTGTCGCAGAGACCGCCGAAAATCCATTCTCGTTAAGTCTTTGTTTTTTTTTATACTTACAAAAATGGTATCTTTTGCTTTTACAAAGATATAGTGAAAAATACAGGGTAATTGAATCATAATGTCGTTATTTTTAACCAAGTATTCAGAAGGCCTAATACACAGCAATACGAAAAAAGAACTCAACTTTTTAAAAAAACATAAGCAAATCAACCTGTAACAATTATTGATAACCCGGTGATCCTGATAAGCTACAAATTTTCTAATTACGCGTTCGGCTGTTGAAGCGAAACCACGTTGCCACCTTAGAACTACGTATATAATAAGATTATGTTTAATAAAGTTCAATACTGAAGTGATATATTTTTTTTTCTTAGGACAAACTAGTATGCAATCAGAAATGACATTTTGCGTTTTTTTGAGGTACCTTTAAAAATATTGCATTTTTAAGGTATGCATTAAACGTTTTGTCAAATTCTGACGTAAAATTCAGTAATTCGCAAAAAATACAAGGATTTTGAGAATTTTCGGAATCATCATGCCCGCTTAGTGCAAGTCCAAAATCCCAGCAAAATTTTATACAGTATTTAAATGGGTTTGAATAAAACATGCCTATTTTTTGTAATTTCTTCGCAATGTTTTTGAAAGCGGAATAAAGTTGAACTTGTACGTTGATATTCTCAAATAATGGAAATCGTATTTGATTAAGAATATGAGTTTTACCATAATCATGTTATGTTGAATATGAAAAACTTTTAGCGACAATATCGATATGTTGCATCGCGATAGAAGCCGCTAGCTGTCAATAGTTTCTACTGCAATGTAGAACCATTGGACTCACTTATAGCATACTGATGAGAGCTAATAAGCTCGAAACCAGTCTATGTTTGTTAGCTCGCCGACGAATGACTTAAGCTGTTGCTAGAGGTTTTTCGGGTGTAATTAAATGCTGGTCGGAGCACTAGGCCGCAGAGTAATTGTTTCCTGGAATTTCGTGTTTGCATGGTCATGTGACTTCTACATAGTTTTAGATGAAAGTGTAACAATCAATCAAACTAGTTTATATTTCAGAAATGCTATAAAAACAAATTGTATCAGTTCAGTTAGCCAAACAAATATTTAAATGAAATTTTCTTGACAAGGTTCTTATAGAAATGTTGCATATTTTGCTATATGTGGTTAGGCGAATAGTATGCTATTTTTTTCTGTGTGTAATTGTCAAAAATTTCATATTTAGAGAAACAGCATATGTGCAGGACTTGTGTCATTTTTGATGATTTTCTGTTAGACATATCATCATCTGAAGTGAATAGAGTATGTCATGCAGTTTATGATGCGACGATGTAAGCAGTCATTCTCTGCAATAACCAGATTTTAAGCAAAAATGGGCATGTGTCATTTCAGCTTAAACCAATTAAATTGTGAAAAATCAAATGTATTTATCTTTCATCACAACAGTTTATATCACTTGATTAATGGTGCGTCGTGTTTGAAAATACCTGAAAAGGTAAAAAGGGCCATTCTTCATCCTTAAAAACAATTTCAGACGGCAATGTTCGCTTCCAATAACCGTTTTCATCGCAGTCTCTGCTAAATCATCCATCATCCATGATACACTCAGGAGCGGCGTAGAGGTTATGTTTGTTCTCCCGAAGACGCTCGCGGACGGCTATCGGGAATTCCCGGCATTATTTGACTTGGGAAATTATTGTCAAACATAACGCGCAAAGTAAAACGGCAAAGTTTGCGAAAGGGACGTCCCTTCCCTGCCATCGCCAAAGGGTAAATAATCCAAGGAGGGTTTTATTATGTATTTCCGACAGAATGGGATCTCCCCTGAAATATAAACTTGTTAAAACCCTCCAGTATTAACTTTCGCCGGCTCTAATTGGGGTGCTTTTCAACTGGAAGTTGCAAAAATTAATAGCTTTATGTGGAAGTGGGACCGGAGTGAATGGGTGTCATTAAAATTGCACAATTTATTAAACTGTCGTTTGTTGTACGGAGAAACTAGTCTTTGTTTTTGCCAAGGCAAAAAAGGGATCACAAACAGAAGTTGAATGAGGATATAAACGACCCCTGATGAGATCTTCCACGTAGTTTTGTGGAATAAAGTTATATCAGAACTATTCTAAAATACATATGTCTTTCTCTTTGAGTGGTTATGCTTTATAAAATAATACTAATGTGATGTTAGAACAAGGAAAGGAGGAGGAAAATTGAATTGTGTGGCTTAAGTTCATGTGAGCTTTATGTGAGTGTTCCAAATTCGTTGTAATTGCAGGATATCTCGGAAAATACAAGAGATGCGGTTTTCACACACTGGCTACTTTTTCGAGAAGTGTATGATGACGAAATTAGAATTTTTTATAAAAAAGTGCAAAATTAAAAAACTGCTTTTAAGGGATTCTTCGTATTTCAGAGAATAGGTGGCATTTGTGGGTCATAATATATAGTGTAAATACTGTGTAGGTAATGCCATAATTATTAGTGCAAGTACCAGATAGATGGTTTTACTTAAAGTATTTATAAAACTATGCTATACTCGCGACAAGAATTCAGACGACTTACGTCAGACGAACAAATGAATAATCCATTATAATTTCATCAAAATATTTAAGAAACTGCAACTGATAGTATTAAAACTATATATTACACTAAAAGTTTGCATTATATACTGCACTAAATTGCAAGAAATCATTGTTTTTAACGCGACCAAATATCGAAAATTACGTTGACAATAAAAACAAATGTGTAACGTCAGTCAGTGTAAGACGTCTGAATTCTTGACGCGAGTATATCTGATTTTACATTAAACTACTTGTTTTAAATTGAAGAATAATAAGAAAAAGTAATAAATAATGATATGTAACATTTTTTTTTAAGTAATTTAATAAATTTTTTATTGCTATTTACTACTGATTTAATTTATCCTTAAACATTTTGCAAAAAATCCATATTTATTACTTTTGTTTATTATGTTTAACAATCTACATCACGTAAATAGTAGGAGCCACTTAAGAGGGTACTTTCTGTGTCCATTTTTCGAATTTATTTTGCAGTTTTATTCAATACCCAATGTCCATGATGTTTGAATAATAACGGACATATATGTCAAAACTGAACAAGAGTTACTTTTTTATTAAACGAAGGGTGCTCTTTAATATTTTCAATTCATTTTGAGCGTAATTCTAAAGGAAATTCCTCAGTTTACCTAAACACTTCCTAAATCAATAGCGTATACTAGTGCCCTTTACAACATTAAAATTAGTTAAAAATTCTTATTTGTCATGTCAAAAAAAAGAACCAAAAGAATCCATTTTCTAATATTCATATCTAAACAACTTTCAAACCTATTAATACATTTCAAAATAAAATTCAAACATTGAACACTTCTATCTGTGAAACCAGAAACATTTGTATAAACATAATTTGGTCGATCGTCCAGCTTCGAAATTTTGTGATTTTTCGCAGAAACGTCTTAAAACGTCAAGCATTCTAAACCTACGACGTGACTAGCACATAAATTGTTCTACCACTGTAAATATAAACGTCGACGAAATTATTTAACTTCCAGTTTCCGTTTCTTCTGAAAAACTCGGCTTATTTCAGTTACCTACATAATTTTTTGACACTTTGTGTATTTACGAGCTTTTAAGGCATCCCGTTTTCAATTCAGGAGTGTCCTGTGATCCTTACATACATTTATCCTCTCGAGGACAGCAATGAGTTATTTGCTAGGTTCAACGGAGGAGACCCGGGGTTTACATTGACATTTTGCCTGATTGATGCCCTTGCAAATTGCTCTGCAATTACCACCTGGGTTTTTCACCTTAACGCTGGGTATCCAGAGAGAATTGAGGTTGATGGTTGTTAGAAACCGGCGTGGGGATCTATTTTTTTCACACGAGTCCTTCGTTTAGGAAGAAGGGCTGGATATTGCTCAAATCATAAAGTTAAAAACTATGTACAGAGTGTTCCGAAGTTAATCTACAGGATTTTGTTAGCACGTTCTATGGGAAATACGATAAAACTTAATTGGCGTAAAAGTAGCCACAATATTTGGAATTGCCGGTACCTATCACCGCAAAGAACTAGCAAATATGACGATCAACGATATAGAAGACAAAGGGGATGTGCTTATTATTACCATACGAAACATGAAAAGCAATGTTTAAAACAAATGTGGTGAACAACAAAGAAACAGTTAGATATGGCGATATATATCGAAGTTATGCGATTTTGCGTCCTAGAGACACTCCTAACGATCGGCTTTTCTTAGTCTATAAAGGTGGTCAATGCACTAAGTAATGTATGGGTATCAACAACTTCGGAAAAATGTCATCTAACATCGTTGGCTACTTAGGCCTCTCAGATCCCGAAGCGTATACAGGACATTATTTGCGGAGCTCTTCTGCTACATTGTTAGCTAACTCCGGGTCTAATATTACAAATATAAAACGGCATGGTGGGTGGAAATCCACAACGATAGCTGAGTCATACATAGAGAATTGTTTGGATAAAAAAAAAACTCACAGCATTTTCAAAGCATCAAGTCTTTCAGCCGAACTTCAAAAGAACCGTGCTGATGCACATAGTACATCAACAGTATCAGTATGTTCTATGACTGAAGAACTGCATCTAGCAGCTATTCCCTCATCACTCAAGTTACAAGCTCTGCCTTAACACTGAATTTACAAAATGCGACAAATGCGCATTTAATTATTTCAATGTTTTTCACTAACATATCTATTAGTTCGATTGTCGATTGTTCGATTACAATCAGCATGTGAAGTATCACTTCCTGCGCTTATTAGATAAGTGATTATTTCCAAAGTTTACAGAATTCTGTAAACTTTGCAATTTCCGAAGAGAAAAGATAAACATGACTAAACTTTGGACTAAAGACAATAGTCGGTAGAGAGAAATTTTGAGGAAAATAATATTTTATTCGCTGTGGGTTCGACCTCCGCAGCCGGTAAACCGTATTTAAGCTATATTCGTAGAGAGATTGGCACCATTTCTGCGGTTATGGTAGGGTGGAAAAATGTTGGCTTGGGTAAATGTGAGAGATTGATACCGTTTGACATTTGACTACTTCCCTAATTAATGAAGTTTTCCAGGTTTCCCTCATTCCTGCACTGAATGGTGATTTGGACCTACCAACGTAAGTCGTTGCTGGGCGCAAATGCGGCCTGCTTAATAATAATATGCCGCTCCCTTTCCCGCACAAGTCTTTGACTTCTGGGCTAATCCTCGTGATTAGAATGAGAGATAGAGATATTATTATTATTATAAAAATATGCAAAGCATTCACATGAATACATAATTAATTAATGAAGTGTGAAATTAATAAAAATACTTAATATCTTAGTGACAAGAAAAGATACGTTACAAGTTAATGTGTATTGCATGTAATTTTTGCCTAGCTGTGGTATAAGGGCCTCTCAAAGTCCTTAAACTATTAATAAGTAAATTTCGATAAATTTAAATGATTTGTACGAGAATTTGTATTAATTATATGAATAGCGGTGAAATAGGACTTATTTTATTTCCCTAGTGGATCAACTCTTGGTCCTTACAGCTGTAAAGGCTGAATAATACGTCGATTATAGGGTAGTTGTTGATAAACTACTTTTGTCTTATATAGAATGCACGTGTTGGCAAAACATAGCAGATACTACTACTACTTTCGAGACTCCTCTATTTTTAACTATTTTTCCAGATTGTAACTTATTCTGCATGGCACGGAATTTGAAAATTTTAATAAGACACTGCAAAGTTGTTATTACCTTCAGTCGTTCTGCACAGAGAGACAACTCGTGCCCGGAATTTTCCTGATGGAAATAGGTGAGGAAAGTGAATAAATTCTCCACACTCCGAGTGCAGTGCATATAAATGCACGATTAAGGAATGTACCGCATGATTGGAGGAATGGAGCGCCAACAATTTTCAGGAATTTATCTGCGGAAAAAGAAAAGCTGTCTTGCTTTCAACTGAAGAAATATTTGTTGCATGTAACTTTTACATGCTAGTGCGGTTAGATATCGCAGACCTACTATGTTAAGTGTTTCTATATAATAATCATAGGTACCTTTCAATATACTCACCGTGAATGGTTATTTATCTTAGAGCTTTTCTCACAACACAGGATAATGTTTGAAGTAATCAGTGTTCAAAATTACTGTCCTTGTTTGTGGAATACGTTTAACTGTATAAAAGTCTCACAGCCAGATAATTTTGCCCACCTTCTCCATAAATTAACAGTGAGTCATACAGCTCATGGTTACTAATGTATTTTAGATCTGTCCTAAAGTTAGAGAATTAATTTTTACAGTCGTTAATTTAGTTAATTTAACTGTGTGATATCTTGAAAGCTCGATATGGATAAGTGTATACGAGAATTGTACATAATTTATTTTTCGTGTGAATTAAATTGCTTTGCTCTTAGAAAGATACAAAATTAAATGATTGACAGAACACCAGTTCATGAGATTGTTTAGCTAAACATCTATTAAATAAACAAAATCTGTAAGATCATATGAAAACTCAACTCAACTATATATATTGACAGTAAAATCTTTACAATTGGATAAATTAATAACAGATGCTGAAATACATAACTATTTACTTGAATATGTGGAAATATTTTTAGTGTAAACATAATGTTTAGGTGGTGAAATAACTTTGCATGTTGGAGGAATTTCTTCAGCTTCTAAGGGAATATTTTTGCTCTTGCGTAGCCATTAATTTCTTGTTTCAGTAGAAGTTTATACTCAAAAGATCTGCCCCACAGTTCGCTAAAAGGGAGTTTGAAGATCGCCGAAAACCGTGCCGAGTATACGCATTTGGATTAGGCAGTTTAAGAAATCGTGTAACCAGTTTTGGCACATTGTCAATAGTATTTAGACTAATAGGTGGTTTGGTATATAGTATATTTACCTACTTTATATCACAGAAAGCAGCAAACATGATCACAGTTTTTAGTTCTTAATTTCTTCTAAATTCAACCCCTCAATTTTTGCTAAAGATATTTTTGTTTTGTTTTGACCTAAAATAAATATTGATACTAAACATTTTTGTAATATAGTACCTTCATGAGCAGAAATTCATCATTGTCGGCATTAATTAAAAATATGGATATTTCATTCGTGATTAGTACCTTAGATTTTGTAAGTTTGTACTTACACTTCTCGTTTTCAGGGATGCAATTGAAGTATTTTTTTATATCCATATTCTTTTTGAGTGAAATTTCTGTTTTTATCACTGAGTAATAGTACCAAAGAGATTCTGTGTTTTGCTTAGTTCATTGAAATATACTAATAATTCTTTCCTGCTAATTATGTTAAATATATTCTGTTCTCTTCACCACTTTTCATAGCGACCATATGCTTATATTTCTTCAGTGATTTCTCTGACACAAGATTGAAAACAACACTAGGAAGCTTTATTATCGATATCTGATATCAGTCAGCGCTTGAATTCATATTTACACTTTAATTACGAGAAATAAGTCAATGGCGGCTATTCTTATACCCGTTGCTACAGTAATCCCAACTAGCATTTAAGCCTAATAGACTACTACACAAGAAAAATAATCCTGAACTGATCAAGATTTATTACTTTCCTCCATAAAAATAGTCTTCAATGTTACAAAATCTTATAATACCAAAATTTCAGTCAAAAATTTGTTAACTAAGAGTAATATAATGCCTTCCAAGTAAAATGAAATATATGTCAATTTATACAGTTCGATATTACATATTGTTTACCTATTCTATGTTTTCAAATGCTAACATTCCAATAACGTGTAAGTCGAAGTTATAATTTACTTAATTTCGCCTAGAAATCTGTCTTCAATATCCAAGGATTTTTTAAATTATTACAATAGGTAAATATTTACATATTTATTACGAAATTGTAAAACTTATTTTGTCTTCAACTAGTAGTTAAAAATAAGGTAATAACTAGTTATTTTGCCCTATTAAATCCTTCAATTGGTTAAGTTCTATTTTTATTACAATATAATCCTATTTTCAACTTTGTTGATAACTTCTAAAGAATATTTGACCATTTCAATTAACCTAATAGAAATATTGTTCTATATTATGGTACAAATTTACTTGTTAATAATACTTCGACGTAAGTGTGTCTTATAAAGGTCTTTTAGGGAACAAGCTTCTTGTATTCAAACAGATCTTCATGTAATAGCGCGTAGAAATTTTGTGTTTTAGCAATCTGCAGTGAAAACTAAGCCCTACACAATATTAGAGAGTTGTAAAAAACGAATTTAAGCCAACACTGCATACTAAATCAATCTAATGATAATATATCGATAAACACTTCATATAGGTATAAGTATTCTTATGACTGTTATCGTGTCAGATGAATTCAGTAGTGCACGTGAATTGAAATTGGAATTGAATTCCGTTAGAAAATATTTATTTTGTTTTTGTTATTACGCATACATAACATTATTGGCTTTAATTTGAATTTTCAATCACAAATAAATCCAAGAGTAGAATTTTATATGTAGGTACCTAGTAATAATTTAATTGGTAATAAATTACCATAAAATATCTTCATTTGGAGTAAATTTCAACCACAGAGTTAATATTTTCCTGTGACGTCAACATTGGCATAGGCAATCTGCCCTATAGGTTAAAACTTACAGACAAATTGACTTCAAAGTTGATTTTGTTTGAGCGGCCATGTTGTAATAAACACTAAATGTTTTGTTCATTATTTCTAATTGATTACTCATTAAAATTATGTTAATACAGATAATATTAGTTAATACAATTATGACGAAAGATTATTAAACACATTTTATCACGAAGTACATTCAGTTTTTATTTTAGGTTATTTTTCGATATAGTAATATTATTAAGAAGCAATAATGTATATTTATAAGGCGCGTTATTTTTATGAAAGTTTGGTCATGACATTATACGAAAAAATTTCCTGGGTTGTACAATTTGATGAATGGAAACCAAAAATACAGACTTTATTATATTAAAATCTAAATATCTATAAATATACTAACTCCTACTCTACTTGTAGCTTAGTAGCCTGACATAGGTAGTTTTTCTGTTGTTGCTATCTCTGTTCGCTATTAGAATATATAAAATCAAACATATAATGTTGTCTCTCTCTGGCAAAAGTATGTCATATATAGGGCATAATTAGGGTATATTTTGGTAATAATGTCTTTTATATTTCGAAATTTTAACATAAAATTGGTCCGTATTTCTTTTAGGTCCAATTATCTTATTGGAATAAAATTCTTGCCGACCAATTATTAACTTCCATATTACTTTAGTTTTTTTCCCCACATAAGGAAAAACGCCAACGAATATAGATAAACTTCCCTTATAAGGAATTGGTCATGAAAAGATTTTGACCAATTCAGAGGTCAAGTTAACGTAATTTTAACTTTAATTGTTTGTTGGGTACCCGTTGCTACAGTAATTTCTTAGGTTTTTACAATATGTCGAAGTAGAATATAAATTACGTATAATACTACTAATTATTATTACTGATGACATCTACAGTTGTATATAAAACGTTATACGGGGGATACTACATTATTACCGTGATTATTTCGACAATAATGGTTATATCACAATTATTGCGTAAATAAATATAAGATCATCGACATAAAATATGTTTAAATGTGTTACAAGCAATAATATCACAGAAGTCATTGATAATTATAGTAAATAACAGCGGTTCCAAATTTGATCCTTGAGGTACCCCGGGAGTATGCATGCAATTCTGTAGATTTATATCCATTGTACTGAAAATTAAGCGAATTGATGTTTATTTTCAGAGAGAGAGATATCAACTTTTTTGCAACGCTTATACAACGTTATTCCATAAAGATAATTGTTATAGTGTAACTCCAAGAACGGGAATCCTATTTAATTTATGGTGTCATAAACGCGATTTCATTAGCTTGATGTTTTGACTTAAGCAGCCACGCTCCCACCGAGCGGATGCCATTGTGCGAGTTCGGTTGTTATTAAACTTGCAGAAATTTCAAATTCCCCTTTAGCCTCGTTCGGAAGCTGCCGTGCTATCTACGGGAATTAATTTTAGTAGATAATAATATTCCGGTGCACTTTTAGATGATTATTTTTAGTCGCCCTTGCATCTCTACGGGGTTTAAGTTTGCGCGCTGCTGTATACAATTCATTTTACAAACAGGATTAATGGAATTGAATCTTGTACGAAATAATGGACAATTTACTGAATCGTGTACCTTTAAAGATGTTTCGGGCTAAGGAAAATGTTCGAATGTCGAATAAACCATCCGTTCATTTTTATTTTTAGCGGAAAAAGTAGCTTTTTGCACTCAAACATATAAATACGGATCAATAAATATTTTTGTAAGCACTAATGTAATGAAGAAGGAACCGTTGTTATTGGCATTTTTCTGTTAAATAAAACTCTGCTTTTTAGACGAATGATTTATTTATTATAAAAAACAATGTTATAAAACCTAAGGTTAAACATTAATAACACACTTTTTACAATTAGAAATTTGTACCAAAAGTAGATGAAATGGAGCTGTATAAATTCGAATTTCCAATCGTTAAACCCATGATCTTTTTGCTATATGTTTCTTATTCTCTAAATAATTGTCAACGTAGCCTTCTGCCGTAGATGAATATTTCTAGTTCCTATAACGCTTTAACATCTGCATATCTGCACCGCCATCAATCAGAATAGTGGCTGAAATCCTAAAACAATGTCTAGTGTATTCTTCAGATTCCACATTTCAAACCGAAATTCAAACTTTGTTAGCAATCATTTTTGGAAGGTTTCCAAAAGTATTAACTCTGTCAAGCTGGGATTTATATTTTCCTTGTCTGTACTTGGACTACAGAAAATCCCTGTAAGTTGCACAGGAAACTGTAAGGATTTTACAAAAAATGTTCTTAAGCGAAGTTCAGACTATAAGAAAACATGTTAATAACTAAGTTGTACAACAAATGTGTTGTACAACTTTGTCGTGTAACTTGTTCTAATATCACAGAAGCATCTATATTATAAGCGGGTCACAGACGAACGTACATGTATGCAAACATCAACGCGCATTCATCTACGCGCAAACAACAACGCCTGTCTATGGGCATAATAACGTCACGTACATGATTGCGCGGTGAAGAAGTGCGTCGTACTTGTCAACCTGGTTTTCCAGAAAACATGTGCGTGCGCTGTTGAATGTACGTTGATGTTCGACTGTGTGTGTCAAACAACAACGTTATTTGACACACACAGTCACGGCGTTCTTCAGTGACGTAGAAGGTAGTTATAATTATTTAAATTAATAATTATTATTTAATTAGTTAAATTAGTATATATTTAAATTAATAATAATTATTTGATTAGTAAATAAGTATATGGCATTTATAAATTATAGTTTTATTTACAGAGTGAAAATGTCGTACTTACGAAATTTAAAACGAGATTTTTTAAGACATTTCATTGACTTATATATCGGACCCGGGGGCGGAACCTTTGCTGCCTCCCTAGCAGCATTCTAATAATCAAATAATGGAGTAATAATATAAATATCGAAATATACATTAATAGTAATAAAAATAAATGTATTTTTCTTCAACAATTAACAAAAAATAAACAATATTTAAAAAAACAAGAGCTAAGAATAGGAACTGAATATATTTATAATATAAAATACATGTGTAAAAATAACAAGAACACATAAAATGATGCTCAGTTTGATCAGTACTGACTGTCATTCAAAAAATAATTTTCTCTAACACGATTTTATAAAGAACACATTCCACAACTAAAAATTAGATTGTAATACATGTTATTCCAGCATACTGTGTTAGAATGACATTCTATCACACTGTGTTAGCATGTTATTCTAACATACTGTGATGGAATATGTACAAATAAGCAACTTTTTTTATGATTTCTAAAATCTTATTAGAGAAAGGATAGTCTAAAACACTTTTAGAATACTTTAGACTACAAACTTTTTGCTTGTGTGGAATATATGCCATTCTACAACTTGTTGTAGAATATACTATTTCTGGCCTTTCTTTTTGCAAATTTCTCAACCAAGTCAGATATATCTAGGTTTTTTGATAGTTATTATAGCTAAATGAGAAAGTCTATCTTGTGTCATCCTACAACGCATCCTAAATTTTGAGAAAGAGCCAGAGGCTACCGTTACAGGTATGGTTAATAATGTTTTCAAAGCTATGAACACGTTGGGGCATAAATTTATTAAGTCATTTTTGAATACATATTCTAAAACTGCTAGGGGGTAATTTCTGGGTTAATATATATAAGTTATGTTATCAATTAATTACTCGAGGTAGAAAATAATAGATAGTGACTAATTCGCAGCACATGAATCAGTACGAGAGGTGAGGGTTGCACTGGTTGCAGAGAACAAGCTTTTATAGGCTTGGCACTTGAAAAGGGTTTAAAGCACATACAATTACCAAAAATAAGTTGACGTCGAGTGAACCCCACACTTTAACAAGTCAACTGAGAAGAAAGTACTTATTTATAGTAAGGGGATCTGATCTAACTGACAAAAAATGTAAAAAGGGGGAAGATATACGTTGACAGGGAGTGTGCAGTTTAGCTTGACTGACGTCTGCTTCTAACCAACGGTTATTTGCCGCCCCCTAGATCGTGGCGCCCGGGTGCCATGCACCCCTTGCACCCCCGGGTTGTCGCGGCCCTGTCGGACCCATCCTTGTTTATGGAAAACTAAGTGAAAAGACTACCTCGACAAAAATAAGAAAAATACAGCTTATCAGATTTTACTTGAAAAGTTAAAAGTTATACAACCTGAACCGCTCAAAAATACAGTCATACAAAAGATTAACAGTTTGCAGTGGTGGACTCAGAAGAGATTTAAAAAAAGTTAAAGACTCGAAAAGATCTGGTGCTGGAGCAGACGACATATTATATGTACCGACATTATGGTACTATCCTTTAATGCAAATTGTTGCAGACCATTTACTAGGGCTTTTTTATTTTATCTTATTTTTTGTGTCACAATAATCGCGCACGCCACTGCAATGAAATGCAATTCTTCCGTCATTGTTTTACGAAGATTGTGCGAACGTGTATGTTGTTTACTGCGAACTGATGTGTTAATACATGAATCAACGTTTGTGACCAATACACTGTCATGCTGATGCGCGAGGTAGATGACTGCGCGTTGATGTATTAATTCATATATGTTCGTCTGTGCCCAGCCATATAGCAAGAATCGAAATAAAATAGTGCGCATTTGTAGCGTAGGCATCAGCTCCATCGCCACTCTTGCCTTTTTTCAATTCTCGCTGGAATTGTCCAATAAGCATGCGCATTTTTTTCTACTTTACTTGCATCTGTTTCAAATTCTGCGGCTAGTTCAGTCCATGCGTCGTGCTTTTTATTTCTGTTTTTAAAATATATAAATGTAGGATCCCATAATACTCGTTGCTCGCGAATTAGCTGAATTTAATGAGTGGTCAGCCCTTTTAACCATTCCAAAATGCAAAATCACTCATGAAGGTACAAGCCGTGCGACGGTTCTCGCCAAACCTAGCGATGTTTCAATAACATATTTTTAAGTGTAGACAAGTCAGGACATGTTTAACAACAAAGTTTTATAACTTCCTTTGATCTTACCGACACCTTATAGGTAACATAAAACTTGCGATATAACAAGAAAAATGTTGTACAACACTGTGATATATAACATTTTTCCTCTCATTTCTCTAACATGTTTTGTTACATAGTCTGGACTCCGCTTTATGATATTGACTCTATTTTTCATTACACATTGATTTCCATTTTTTTTGTTTTGAGCAGTACTGAATCACTGTATAACTCCCGTTCAAAGTCGCACTCTATATAAAACCCGCGACACCGTCACCCACTTTCCCTTATCCCGGAGAAAGGTTAAGCAAACTATTTGCTCGGAGGGAGCGGCGGTAAACACCGCGAACACGACGAGATGAGATGCGTGGGCAGAGCGGAACCAGAGATGAAGAATGTCCCGCCCGTCGCAAGACATATCATTACGGCACGGAGAGGGATCCTCCGCTCTCCCGACATCCATTATCCCGGATCCGCAATAATTCCCGAGGCGGTGACGGCCACTGATTTATTTTTAATCTTGTCGGACGCGCAAATGCGGCTCGCGATCCCAGTCAAACGGGGAAATTACCGCCTGATTCATCATTGCGATCTCTGGAGCTGTTGGGGGTAATTTAGGACGAAGTATTAACTTCGATAAAGTTACGAGATGCATCTATGAATAATAGTCCAGTCATTTTAAACCTCAATCTGCGGAAAAATTCCTAGTGAGCTGAATTTTTGTATACACCTTTATTACTGCATTGTAATGAAGATGTGAAAAATCGACATTGATATCGTGCCGGTCAAAAGGTCACGAAAATCACGCCACCTATTGCTTGAAGGTCAATAGAGGTCATTATAAAAATTGTTTGTCGTGAAATTTTGTACTCGATGGGCCTATTGTGAGGATATAAAAAATTTAAATAAAATTTGGGACACGTGGTGTTAAATGGGATGAGGTGAGCTCCATTTTCAATCGAAAGTATTATCTTTGGGAAACGACTGATGACATCATCAATTATGTTTTTTCCAGAAACATACCCAAACCTTTTTTCAGTTAAAAAGCTCTATTTTTTCTAATAAACTTTTATTAGAGAATTTTTTCCGTATTACCTCCCATTTAAATGTTATAAGCAATATCGCCCTAAAGAGTCTCAAAGGAAATACCACCTAAAAATCACATTAGCGCTGGAAAGAACAAGTAGTCGTTGGAAAATAATTGAATTGTTTAAAGTGCATAAATGTCATTAAGAATAAATAAAACGGTTAAACTCGATAATTCCTTAATACAGTTAAAACAAAAGGTGATGAAAACAATAATTAAACGTATAACATAAGGCAAACGCCGTCATTCTCATACAATCTATTATCTATATGACCTCCTCTCTTTTCAAGACACATATCCAATCTTCGCCTGACTTCTTTGTGGGCTTTGTTTATTAACATTTCTCCCTTTAACTACACTTTAATTACAAGCGTTTGTGATTTTTTCTTTCAAATGATTAATATCTCAAAGGTGTTTTGTAAACCTTATTTTTTAAAACCCTCTATAAAAAAATCGAGGAGTGTTAGATCTAGTGGCTTTCCAGGCCACTGAATAGGTCCATTAATCCTAATCTATTTTTCTGGGAAAGTGTTTTCTAAATATAGCTGCACAATCCTGGCTTTGTGGGGTGGAACTCCCCAAAATAAGACCCATTTAAATGCCTACCGATGATGACGCGCCATACAAAACGGCCTTGGCTCAGGAAAATCCACATTGGATGCAAGAATAACATACGCAACCACAACGAGAAACACATTTGTTGGTTCATAAAATTTGACAGGAGCCTTGTATCTGAATTTAGTAACGTATAACTTTCTATTAAATCTGTATGAAACCTTTGGTATTGTTGCCCACCCTATACCAATTTGAAGCAACTTGTGGCATTGTTGGGATCAGCTCAGCATAAGAACCCCGAAAATGGGGTGTTCCTTTTAGAAAAACGGGTGATGACGTCATTACCATAAGGTAGGTCACTCTGTACATTAAATTATTATTTGAAAAACAGTAAATTAAGATATCGACCTGTTTCGGGAATTTTTAATGACATTGTTTATTTAGCTAATAATGAATTTATGCGTTACGTTATGGCGCACTGTATATCTTAGCTATAAGCGTTTTTAAGAAGAAGGCTCCCCTGGCTTTTGCCACCAGAGTAAAAAAAATTAATGATTTGCGTATAAATCCTATTTATAGCAGCAGACTTGAAAGAAAATACATAGTGGAAAATCGACGTGCTTTATCGATGGTTCTCATTTCTTTCTCGGCGGTGAAAATATGTTATTTGGGTCGCACTTCCAAGTTAATATTGAAATATCCACTTAGACACGTCTACATCTGAAAGACTACCTACGCTGCTTCAAAATTCTCTCTACATAGATACAATTCTTTCACGCGTTCCAGGAGCAAAAATTCTTAATATGAAATCCATTAAAATGTCAACTTCGCGAAGTCAGAACTATATTGCAAGTGTTATGTAATACTCGTACAGATAGTTTATCGCTTTATAGACGTATAGAATTCCTACAGTATTCTTATTTTTTTTATGCACAGGTATCTACTAGGTGTATGCATTTTTCCAGATGCACATGCAAATTTTAGGAGACAAATATTTTTTCTTAAGAAAATACTTACACATTTTTTTTTAATTTCGCTATAAATCTCACTCATTCCAGTTTTGTCCAGCGATTAAAAAACAACGCTGATATACAGGGTGTTTTTAAATGAAATAGCAGAAATGGGACTAACATATCTATATCCCAAGTCGCTTAATGAAAAAGATACAGGGTGTCGAAGTTAAAGTTTTATTTTCGATATTTGTAAATAACTTCTTAAGAAATCCAAATATTTACATAAAATTTGTAAATCGGGTATTTTCATGGGGGAGAAATTGAAGGGTTCGGTGCAAAAACCAGTCAACTCCATTTTTCATAATTTGTGGGAAATCAATAAAACATTCTAAAAATGTAAATTGTCTGAGTTTTGGTGTCAAAGAATATATGTCAATTAAGTATATGCACTGAGCAATGATTTATTATAAAAGAGGCTGACATAACGGATGAGGATATATATATATATATATATATATATATATATATAAAAAACAAATTAATAGTGGGTCCCGATCAGATTCCGAGCTTTTTAGTTAAGGATTGCATAAACCCATTGCTTCCACCATTATTGCATTTATTTAATTTGATTATTCAGACTGACACCATTCCAGACAATTGGAAAATTGCTCGAGTTCGCCCTATATTAAAAAAGGCATCCATCTCTTATAATAGGCCGGTATCTGTTTTATGTAATTTTGCTAAGATTTTTTAACTTATTTTACATGATTTAATATATAACTCCTTAATAAATGTAATATCTGACGATCAGCATGGCTTTATCAAGAAAAAATCGTGTATTACTAATCTTGCTAGTTTTACGCAAGATATAGCTGGAGCTATGGATAGGAGAAAGCAAGTTGACGTTATATATACAGACTTCCAGAAGGCTTTTGATCAGATCGATTTATACGTTTTTTTAAGGAAATTGGATGATTATGGCTTTTCTGTAAAATTGTTGTCACTATTTAAGTCTTACCTTTTAATCGTATGCAATATGTAGAGCCTGAGGGTTTTAGATCTAACTAATTTTCCCCCTTTTCTGGAATACCTCAAGGTTCAACTTGGGACCGCTATTGTTTGTTTTTTTATTAATGATGTAACACATGTAGTTCGTAGCTCTAAACTGCTTTACGCGGATGACTTGAAGATATATCGTATTATTGATAGTTTAGATGATTCATCCCTACTTCAGGAAGACCTTGAGAGAATTTCAGAGTGGTGTTCAGAAAATTGTTTGAAATTAAATGCGGAGAAGTGTTTTGTCTTATCATTTTCAAAAAATTATAATGTCATCAGAAGTTCTTATAGAATAGATACTTTTGAGTTGACCAGATGTAATGAAATAAAAGATCTAGGTGTGGTATTTGATTCGGAACTTTCCTTTGTTACTCACATTGAAAAAACTGTTGCCTCTGCCAATAGAATGATGGGATTTATTATGAGGAATGGAAGAGTTTTTGCGAGCACTGATGTACTTTCAACACTTTTTATTGCTTTTGTGCGCTCAGTTTTGGAATACGGTGCTTTAATTTGGTGTCCTATTTATGCTAATCACATATGTCTCATTGAACGTGTCCAGAGAAAATTTTTAAAATTTGTCAGGTTTAAAAGGACAGGTGTATACCCAGAGAGGGGTATAGAGTATTCAACTTTGTTGAATGAATGTCAGTTCAATTCCTTGCATACTAGACGAATACTTTTATCTGTATCATTCCTTTATAACCTGTTAAATAACTATGTAATATGTCCACGTTTACATGAGAATGTGAGGTTTCGGGTTCCTAGATTGGGTTTAAGAAATTCTTTACCGTTTCATACAGATTTGGCAAAGAACAAATATTCTGCAAAAGTCACCGTTCTTAGTGCTTGCAATAATTTTAATAATTACTGCTCATCCTGTGATATCCATATTAGTTCTTTAAGAGAAATTTATGAAAAGATATTGGAACACATTAGTGGTACTTGATTGATGTTCTACCATAACCTATACTATTATCACTGCGTAGAGCGTTGTTTGTATTTTATTATTTTGTTAAATATTTGGTATTTTAGAATTTTAGTATTTTATTATTTTCTTTTAGTGAACTGAATATTATTGTTTATATTGTAACATAATATTTCCTGTTATTGGGTTTTACCTGTTGGAAATAAAATCTATCTATCTATCTATCTATCTATCTATCTATCTATCTATCTACATATTCTTAAACAGATGTTGAAAAAAAAATTGAACATCTTTTGGAGTTGACTGTTTCTTGCACCGAACCTGTGAAAAATAAACAAATATATCAAACAGTGTTTTAAACATTTATTGACTGTAAGAGAAAAACAAAAAATATTGCAAAAAAAATAATACAAAAGAAAACATATCTTTACAACATTGAAACATTGTAAATAATCTAAAAATTTTCGATTTCAACTTTATTGTGAAAATTAAATTTTAAAATCTTCAAACATTATTTTCTTGAAATTTTTGTTATGTAACACCAACATTTTTCATGATGTATGTATGTAGAATGACACGCTTTTTTAAATGGCATGGTCAAAATTGAGGGTTGGGGGGCTATTTAAAAAAAATGTCGATGACGTCATATCTCGAACAACGATGACGTCACAAATATGTATGTCAAAAAGTGTCATTTTTAAAAACAAAATCGACGTGACAGGGGATTTTTTCGAAAATTTTTCAATTTCAAAAATAATGAATTCGTTACTTTTCGAAAGTACTGTATTTGTTTACACAGCTGTAGGACACACTGCGCATTGTTGCTGTGTAAAATGTAAACTAAACCACCACGCAGTAAGCTCCCACGCAATAGATACTGCGACGTGAAGTTTTTGTTAAACAGTGTTCTCATTTTTATTGGTGCAAGAAACGGCCATCCCCCGGAGTTGACTGATTCTTGCACCAAGTGCTTGTCCAGTCAACTCCACCATCTTTCTTAATATTCGTCGGACTTGGCTGATTCTTGCACCAAAAGATGCGCAATAATTTGTTGCATATGATACATAAAATATCTAATTTTGAGGAAAAAGTGGAGTTGACTGGTTTTTGCACCGAGCCCTTCAATTCAAATTTGTTTCTAATCATCCATTTGTGCATGTTGTTGAAGTAACCAGAGACAAAATTCTAATTGCTGAGGAACATCTCCAGTATGTAATGCATATACAAAGATAATATTTGCATACTATTGAGTTGAAAACAAATGATATCTTCTTGTTGAAGTAATAATATACATATATTGGGTACTTGATTTTTGCAAATTGTTAAATATTTTTCCACATGAAAAGTTTTTATAGTTTAAACTGATTTACTTTACAAGTTTTCGCATCACGCATTTGTGGATATTAGTTTACCTAACACAAACTTTTAACCACGGACAAAAGTTACAAACCATGTTATTTATAAAGTTTAAATTGTAGTGATTGAGTTTGCTTTGTTCGCCACTTTGAAACAAAATTATCTGATGCATGTGTTGAAATGCGGTACAAATGAAATACAGAAGTTAAAAAAAGTAATTATAAAAAGCTAGCGTTTGCTGTTAAATTCAAATATTTGATACTGTATAAGTTTAATTATTTCTTTTTCTTTTCAGGTAATGCTCGTTATTATGCACTTGCCACAAGCTTTCAAAAAACGTGAGTATTGTACCATTTGTATTTTCATATTGAATAATTAATGGTCTAAATTTAATATTTTTTATGATGAACGTGTCTGTAGTAATCCATAGTAGTTTCGTAGCTAAAAAAATTAACTTACAATGAATTGATGGATGCAGAATCGTCATATGTCCATAAAAGCACATTATGACTATTATTTAGAATACATTGTACATCATTTAACCATTAAAAATACCAAGTAAAGATGGATATGTGTCATTTCTTCTTATACCAATTCAAATATTATTAAAACAATCCGTGTTTATCAAATTCCAACATGCATTTCAACAGTGTTGCCATATATAAAACTCGAAATAAGAGATATGGCTACAAACCTTACTTAAATTTACCAAAATATGTGTCGCTGTATTTAGTATTATTTGACTTGTAGAGAGAACCATTTTTATAACTTTAAATTCAATTTTAAAGTAGTGCGAAGTTCATAAAAACGTGTGAAAAATAGGTTCACTGAAACATATATGTTGTTGGTGATATCTGTTGCACTTGAAAATAGCCATAACAGGCATTTTTGCCTGAAAAGTCAGTAGGGTTACTAAGAAATTTAAAAATAATTTAACTGTGGTTCAATATATTTTTTACGCTGGAATAAACACATTTTATTAACGCTCCATCATAGCATTTAATACATTTATTAATTTTATAGGTAGGATGGTAGGTGATTGTAGACATATTTTTAATTTCTTATGTGGCATCCCTTATCAATGTGTAAAATGCACTAACGAAACTAGCCACGCCACACTACCACCGAGCACGGTACGCCCTACAACCTCCGCTTTATTTGTGTACCGAATTGAGGTTACCGACATAAATAGTTTAGCTATTAAATGTTTAAAATTGTTTAGCTGGGACTTTACAAATGCATTGCAAAATGTCGCTTGTTCCTGGAAGCATTAGTTCGAAAGTAATATGTGCAGAAATAAAACCAGTAGCGTGACTGACATCTTCACACCCTCTGAATAAACGAACAATATAAATAAATACCAAACATTTGTTTAGGATTTAGAAGTGATGGGGACATCCCGTGAAATTTATATCGTCGCTTTTACGCATAACATTCCATTTCTAAAATCAAGTACAAAATTTTAAAAACTATGTTTAAATCTTCTATTTTGTAATACTAGAGATTACCAACAGCGCTGGTAATTTTTTAAGCTGATGAGACAGACAGGCTGGAATATTTGCAGCTCCAAATATCGAATATAATGTTTGAAAACTGTCTAGGCTTTTTAATCATTATTTATTGGCAAATCAGCAATTCCAAATTCTGTATTTGAAGTATCGTGCTTGGGCGAATAAATTTATCTAAGAGTTTTTATCTATTGAAATATGAGGAAATATGTGAGTAATGAAAAATTATACCTAACCTTCCGGCAAATTTTTAAATCGAATCCATTTTTACCTCTAATTTTCATCAGTTTTATTATCGATATTGAAAATTTTGACCATGATTGATACTGGTTGACGTTTGACTACCCCCTAATTAATGAGGTTTTCCAGGTTTCCCTCATTCCTGTACTGGGCTGGAGCTACGTAAGACGTTCCTGGACGCAAATGCGGCCAGCTTAATAGTAATATACCGCTCCCACTCTCGCACAAGTCTCCTGACTTCTGGACTAATCCTCGTGATTAGATTATGGGGTAGAGATATTATCATTATATAAATGTTGAAAAAGCGCGTGCATTTATTAAATGGGTAATATCTACAGTATCTTTTACATTTTCCCGTCAATGGTACTGCCCCAGATATTACCATTTCACGCACCCGAAACATGAAAACCAAACAATAAATACAATTTTTGTTATGATCAATGACAATTTTAAAATGTTAAAAACAAATCGAACTAAACTACTCATGAGCCTTATGAAATAGTATTACGTATCAGCAACGGCAGCAAATATCTTAGATCTGCAACTTTTTTATAATTTGAGACACCTTGTATATTTTACGGTTTTCGAGACAACCATGAGCAACAAACCACCCTGTATAGCCAATATAATTTAATTTTACTCTGTAATTTTTATTTCTTACGTACTATTTTTAGTAAGTGAACATTTGTCCCTACTAAAGGTACAGATATACAGAGCCTTCATAAATGATTAAAAACCACGTGACCAGTAATTTTGTTTGAAACGGTTATTTTATTTTCTTGGTGTTGGCGATTAAATTGTTTCAAATTTATTAGTTCCAAAAGAATAAGACCAAGGTTACATTAAAACACAATATTACGCGGCTGTGATTTCAACGGCTGTGATTGGTGCAATTTATTCTTGACATTTTATTCAACCAATCGGCGATCGCACCATCTCGCGTATGACACAAACGTTTCGCATTATTCATTGTAAACGAATCTTTATGACGTGTGACGTAAAATTGGCATTTTTCAGTAGCGTTCGTCTTCCCGCCCGTTATTGATTTATTATATCCTTGCGATTTTCTAGTGTCTTATTGTTTTCCTTTGCATTATTAATAAATCATACATATTTCAAACTAATCAGTTGTTTTCATAGCTAAACTTTTCGTACTTCGTCGTATTACTGGTAAGTTGTAACAGAAAGAAAATTTTAAGGTTAATAATATTCTTATTTCAGTTCAGAATAGTATGCCTTTTACTGTTGAGCAAGATGCCTTTATTTTAATGGCTCATTTTCGAAGTGGGACTAGAAATGAAGACGGGATGTGGACATACTCCATACAATCTTGCATTGATCAATTTACGGCCGAGTTCCCAATCGCAAATATTGACTATGACACATTCTCATACCGAAAGTGCACTATCGTCAAACGATTTGAAAATAAACAATGCATTTGCAAAGGAAAATCTACAGGCAGACCAACTGTACTGACAGAAGATGTCGTTGATAATATACAGCAACGAATAACTCAAAGTCCTACAAAATCCATATCAAAATTGTCTGCTCAGACAGGTATTTTTTTTTTAATAAGTTGATGTAAATATTCATAAATTTATTTAGATTGCATCTCTAAAATATATCAATTTTGAAATTTTTATTTGAAACCGATATCGAATAGTTAATAACAAAAAAATTGTTATTTTTAGGACTTTCAGTTGGAACATGCCACAAGGCTTTAAAAAAACGGTTGCATTTACACCCATACAAGGTAACTGTTGTGCAAGAATTACTTCCCGTTGACTATGGAAGACGATTACATTATTGTGAATGGTTTCAAGAAAACATGAATCGTAACTTATTGAACTTATCATTTTTCACTGACGAAGCATGGTTTCATATATCTGGTTATGTAAATAGCCAAAATTATAGAACCTGGGCTGCAGAAAATCCTCATACATTTGTAGAAACCAGTTTACATCCCGTAAAAGTTGGTGTTTGGACAGCGATATCAAGAAGACGTATAGTAGGGCCCATATTCTTCTATGAAACTATAAATGCAGAAAGGTATCGAACCCTTATTTTAGAGCCATTTTTAGAACAGTTGCATGATGACGAGCTGCAAGTAGGTTACTTTCAGCAAGATGGAGCAACTGCACACACTGCAAGAGCAACAATTCAATATTTAGAGCAATTTTATGGCAATCGACTGATTAGTGCAGGTTTGTGGCCAGCCAGGTCTCCGGATTTAACTCCGTTGGATTATTTTTTGTTTGGACATTTGAAAAACACTATATTTAAGACAGCGATACACACTATCGAAGAATTAGAAGCGGCAATTATTCGAGAAATCAACAACATCACAGAAGAACAGCTACAAAATGTGTTTGAAAATATGCACAGGAGGGTAAATTTATGCATAGCAAGTGAAGGGCACCATTTTGAACACAACATGTAATTATTTTAATTTGTTAATTTTTATTCAAGTGGCAAAATACCCAAGCAAAGATAAATAAGAAATGCACAAATAATTTATTTTTAACACTACAATATGTAATGCTTTTATCCCAAATATTGTAAATAAATCTTTATACAGTAAAATATGTTTCTTTTACCCTGCAATACAATAAAAAAATCAGTTGTGTTCACATTATACACTGTTTTCATAAAAATTTCAATTTGTTCATTAACAAGAGAAGATTGGTAGTTTTCTCTCTCTAATAAAGTTAAAAACATTTCAAACGAAACAAATAAACATTCTTTACGTCAGTAACTATGTAATATTAAATTTAATGTATTAAATTTCAGTAGTCGAACAATTTATTAGGTTATGTACTCAATTTCGAAAACAAATTTATTTAAATCAGTAATCCCTTCATCCACACCACTGACATCCACTGATTTTTAGGGATTTTTATGCACCTTCTTTAAACTGTGCAATGTTGGTTGCATATGCGCGTAGGTCACGTGGTTTTTAATCATTTATGAAGGCTCTGTACCTACTATGTATGTTAGTAATTTTAAAGACAAAACCCCCATGACAAAACTGTATAGTTACGCCCTTACCTGTATATTAAATATTTTTCAAATTGATTATCGCTTCCGTTATTAATTTATTTCAGTTTATCTGCTGTCGTTTTCTTCGTGAATGCCTATACGACTGCAAAAAACAAAACCCGTTTCCATTTAAAAACTTCACAAAGCCGAACCTCTAAAAATATACGACACTTTAAACTCCCGAAAGTTTACCCTTTAACTGAAATTGAGTCGGTGCACGACGGCTCAAACTCGCAGTCAAGCGTTTCGGAGTAATCCCGTATGATCACTAGGCGAATTGTAAAAAGCAATCTGGGAAACACAGTTCCCGTCAAATGGGTCTGAAAATTTCCTACAACTTAACGATCGCGAGAAAAACTAAGCAGGTGCAAAAGGGAATTTACTTTATCGTTACTGGCCTGATGAGGTTTGAGATTAGTGTATAGAGTATTGAAATATATAAATATTGTTCAGATTAGTGATTTTATCAAGGATTTTTAGAAATTTATAAAATTAATGTTACTGCTATAGGCCAGCATGCGAAATTTTACAAAGGCTTCTGAAAATGTGCTTATTTAAAGTTTTCCAGACATTTTTGGCGATTTGTATCTCTACATCTTAAACAAATAAAGTATGTGGCATCATATATTTGGTCGGTCAGTGATCGCGCGGTTTAAGGCGTCAGTACTTGAATTGAGGTGACTGGATCGGAGTGGGTTCGCGCCCAACTACCGGTAGACCGTATATAAGCTATATTCGTGGAGAGGATTGGCACACTCTCTGCGGGTATGGTAGGGTGGAATAATGTTAGCTTGGTTCAATGTGAGAGATTGATACCGGTTGATATTTGACTACCCCTTTAATTAATGAGGTTTTCCAGGTTTCCCTCATTTCTGCACTGAATAGTGGTTAGGGCCTACCAACGTAAGTCGTTCCTGGGCGCAAATGCGGCCTGCTTAATAATAATATGCCGCCCCCTCTCCCGCACAATTCTCCGACTTCTGGGCTAATCCCTGTAATTAGAATGAGGGGTAGAGATATTATTATTATTATATACCATTACTTTGTAAAGCAGCAACGTCGCAAATGCAACTCAATTTAAGTGTTGGCAGACTTGACCTGCTTTTTCTTGGTCTTACCTTGGTCTGACAAGACAAGATAAGTCCTTTTATTTCTAGATTACTTACAGCATTGACGAGTTCTATATACTAAAGTTAATGTTTCCAAAGTGAGAAATTTATAGTTTATATTATAGGTAGTTTTAGAATAAACGGCACATAACATTACAATAACAATTACATTTTAGTAATTGAAAATAATTATGCTATATATTACTCCATTATAAAAGTATAAACAAAAATAGACGATTTCAGCTAAGGGAAAAACAACAACTAATAATATTTCAGGAACAGTGACTATTATAAACAGGACGATTACAGTTTATTTTGCGGTAGCTTTTAGTTCTGGAGATACTGCTGTAATTGTTTCAGTTTAATACGCACGTTGTATTATTGGCAAGGTCTGTAAGCTCTGTTGAAGATGGTAACAATTTATTTGGGGTTAAAATTTTATTTTATATAAAAATACCTGAGAAGTTGTCCAAAAGTAGTTAAATCAATCGATTTATAGAACTTGTTGTATATAACACAATAACACAATTGCCTTATTTTATTGTAGTTTTCCAAAAAATATTGTTTGTATCTGAAACGCAGAATGCTTTTGCATTCTGGAATGGATATTTTGCTTCGCTAAGCTTGGCAAAATAACTTCCATTGTTAATGCAAAAGTGCCATTTTGCGTTCTAAATACAAAAATAACTATTTGCAGCTAATGTTGACTTAATTAAATATTGTATTTGCGCAAGATTTCTTGCATAGCTATATTTCTTGTCTTCTATCGGAAAACTTTTTGAAAAAATTTGGTTTACACGAGCCGTCAAATCTTGTCTCGGTCTTGTCTTGTCTTGGAAAAAGCAAGACAAAACTCTAGTGTACCTTATAGATAGTATACCTTTTTTATATAATTCTTTGGGGGTTTGCATTTACACATTTAAGAAATTTGAACTTTCAACATATTTTTCTCCAATTATATTCCATAAACTACCCTCTCCATGCCACTACCATTGAGACTAAAACGGTTTGCACGTTTTTCTCGAGATGCGATTCATATTAATTTCTGTACTATTTTTGATATTTTTATATTTACCCGATTTAACCCAAGAGGAACTTGCCAACTATTTAGTATACTACAAGGTGTTAATAAATTAATAACTTCCAGAACAAATGAAACGCCTTGTATGATCGAAAATAATTTTAAAATATGAATAATTTGATTTCGGCTTCAAATAGGACACCCTGTATATAAAATTAAGAAAATAGTAACATTTTTGTTGCTTAGTGGCACAGACGATATTTAAATCAAGAAAATAGTAATTTTCTCATAAATCCGCAAATAAATCGCTTCTATCCCTGCGTAAGAGAATGGCAATAAAAAATGTCATTCGTTCTATGATACCCATTGGATTTATGATGCGATTGACCTTCTCCAGGCCATGTATTGTACATGTGGCCACTAAGCCCAGAACTATGAATTAGTCATTTTACGGACGTCCTCGAATACTCAAAGGAATTACGGCCCTCTGGCGGCGGAGACACCCAAATCTGTTTTTATTTCCTCAGATATATATGTGAAAATCTCCAATTTGTGCGACCGTGTTCTTCCCGTTCAGCATTGAATTCCCTCAGGATTGGCCCGGCTTTATATCTCCAGATGTAATTATATTGTTTGTGGAAACTAATACTCTGGGAGTATGTTCTTCGTCTTGGATAAAATCCCAGATATTTTTTTCAATATAGGACTGCTGGTTTATTTGCGATTAGGTGTGATTCTGTATACCGCCTTTCTTTGTCCCCATAAACTAGTTAGTTGGAGATTGTGGTCTATTGGAAACGGGTCAGTCAATTGGTAGACCGATAGTTTCGTAAAGGATAAGGCTGTTCTGGAGTGATTTTATTTCATTATATGCAGGGTGAGTCAGATTTAACTCGAGAGTACGTGATAGAGCTTGTAAAAGTACCTAAATGAGGTCCTTCACATATCATGTTTGTAATATCGCGTGTTGTAATATGAATTTACAAGATGAATATAGTACAAAATTGTATATACTTTCATTTAATAACACGAAAAAATATATATTTGGCAAATAGTGTCGAATGACGTTGGTGTATTTTCTATGAACAGAAAAAAAAGTACCTGCTATTAAGTCTACGAATCAAGTTTTTTTATGTTACCTTTCGCGTGGTTACTGTCACAACTTGTAAATATAAAAAGCGCCTTTCAAAATGAGTGATTCTGATGGAAGTTTACCTTCTGATGTAGAAGCAGCGGCAAACGGAGCTATCTCAAGTCTAGTTGGAGTTCTAAAATTTTGATGATTGGTGCAACGCTATCTATGTGATGGAGGTGTCTGAAAATATCCTTGTGGCTTATTTTTTGGGAGAGCAACATGCGACATCCATCCAGTTTTTAAAATATGCCCATGTTACTCAAATGTAAGCCACACTGGCAAAATCCTAAACTGATTGACGTAGACTATCATGAACGAATGTGTTAAATAACATTTTTCATCAAAGTTAGATGATTTTCCGGAACGATATGTAGACTTTCTCATTTAATAGCATTTTTGAAAATAAGTTCAGAGGGTTTCAAAGCAAAAAAGTCGAGAATTTTTACAAAGGAAGAAGTATTTAATTTTCTAAGTACTGCAGATGATGAAACATATTTACTCATGAAAGTGCTATGATAATCTGCAAAAATTGTAATTCCATTCTCGAAAAATTGTCCGAAAATTTGTTATAACTGAAAAAAAGGTCTCAACTGTCGATATTTCTCAGAAATATGCTGAACCTCGTCCTCAATTCAACTCACAGACGGTTTTATGTATTCTGTATACAAGGAAAATGTACCTTCCAGTATGTCGGAATTAATACTTTTGGAAGCATTTCGAAAATGATTTCAACAAAGCTTTGAATTAAGAATCCCGAAGAACACACTGAACATTGATTTAGAAGGTCTTTGGCCACAATTCTGGTTGATGGCAGTGCAGATATGCAGATTGCAGATGTTAAAGCGTCATGGAGGCTCAAAATCTTCTTTTATGGTAGAAGGCTGTGTTGAGAATTCTTTAGAGAATAAGAAACATATAGCAAAGAAGATGATGGGGTCAAGCACGGATTTAACGATTATAAAATTGAACTTAAACGGCTTACTCACATCTGCTTTTGATATATAAGTTTCTAATTGTAAAAAGTGTTATTAATGTTAATAGACCTTAGGTTCTGTTATAATTTTGTTCCTGCAACAGTTGGAAACTGTCAGAAATATTCAGCCGGTTAAGTTGAGAATGAGTTACCAGTATATTTAACAAAAAGTGGTTGAATGGACATTTCTGATAATTTCAAATCGTTTTCAACTGCTGCAGGAACAAACCATGTATCTTTGGAATTTGATATAGCATTCCTGCAGATGTAGAAGCAACTAAACTAATGCTTTGCACGGAATTTTCAGTGTTTTCAGGTCAGTTCCGTTCTGTCTTATAAATTTTTGCAGCTATTATTTTCTAGAAAGTATCTGCTTCTTCTTAGTAAAATATTACCGGTTTGAGTTTTGAGATAGTCATATGTGTTGTCAAATCCTAGCTGCTTAGGTAATTTCTAGATAGATAATGATCTATCTAGAAATCTCATGACATACCTAATATTCGTCTTCAAATACAGCTGTCTTGCTTCCTAAAGACGTAGATTCTAGAGAATGAAATCGACAAGATACTACAAGATCAATATTATTGCTAGAATTCTTAAGTTGTTAATTATTTCTTGCATAAGTCAACTCTTATTGTAAATGACAGTTCCTGACACATTTAAAACTCAAACATTTGACTTAGACAAACTATCACCATTGTTCTTAGTCATCTTCAGTTTAAAATAATATGGCCTAGGTATCTTCAGTTGAGTCAATCATAGAAATTCTGTATACTCAAATATAATGTAATGACTTCTATTTACCAATGCTTTTTAATGAAATGAGGTAATATCTTGTGTTGACGTAACATAACATGGTTTAGTATTTGTTCTTTATATATGCATAAAGGAAATTCCTGCTAATTTAACAGTTCATAATGATCTGAAGTGTAAATAAGGCGTACCATATGTGCAAATAATTTTCCAGTTTAGGCCTAACTAAGCATATTAGCTATAATTACACACCTATACAATAATTTTCCTATATTTGCTATGTTGAAGTTATTAGGAATTCCTGAAAAATAATCGTATTTTGATATATTGCATATTATTCTGTCTGTTATAAGTATTCCAAAAATCTTTTTTGTGTCAATTTGAATTTTCGCTGGCTATAAATAAGGATCCTAGTAATATTCGGTAATAAAATAAGGTTGAACTGTCGTCGTTCTGAAAAAAGGGTCTGAATTATAACAGCCACTATTATTCACTTTAAAACCAATATGTATATATATGTTAAATTAATAGGCTATATGAATTCAAATGTGTCCGAGAAATTGGTAATGCATTCAGTAGTTTCACACATTATTATACAGAATTCAGAATATGTCCAAACAATTTTTTTTTGAAGATACAGGAAACTCCTACAAATACAATCTTGTAAAAAACCTGAACTTGCGCAAGGCAAAGCAATCAGTCGATAAAAAAGTGTTATTCTATATCATCAAATTCAGCTACTTTTGCCTCTCTGTTATTATTGATTAATAAAATGAATTTGTTTGTTTTAATAATTAATAAAATAATTAAACATACCTGTTGTTACAACTGCTCAAAATTTTGTCCACCGACGTGTGAGCACATTTGGACCCATGTTATTTTACTGCATTAGAAATGTATTTTAAGCTAATATAAACAAATCTCCTACAATTCCTGAATCAATTAAGTCATATGTATGCTATCTGATACCAAACATCTAGGTATGATAATAAACAATTCCACAGACAAAACTCTATTCAATAATTATCTAAAGAAATTAATCTATCTAAATTTACTAACCTGGTTTAATGAAAACACTATAAATATCTAACTTCACTTTTGACAGTGGGAACTCGAAAATTCAACCACAATAGATGAGATCTTACCTATTTCTGCATTTTTAGGATTGCTTCTTCAGGTGGCCTCCTTTGTAGGAGATTTGATTTATATTAGCTTAAAATACCTTTCTAATACAGTAAAAGATGTTACAAAAGCTAATAATAAGGAATATATGGGTAGCTATTGTGGGTGTAATTCAACGCTGGCTGCGGAATTAGTCCACAGAGTAGTTAGTTTGACACAATATTATTGGACCCATCTTACCTAGTTTCTAGAAACTAACACAAATGTTTCTGGTTCTTATCCGTTCTGAATTAGCAAGTTATTGGCAGCAGCTATGATACGTTCACGTAAATCGTCACTAGTGTCCACTTCGGTGTGATACATTTCATTTTTTAAATATCCCCACAAAAGGAAGTCCAAAGGATGTAAGTTAGGAGATCGTGGCGGCTATGGTACCGGTCCTCCTCGTCCAACCCATCGTACGCTTTGAACCTCCTGAAAATTTTATCGTAAATAAGGCGGAATGAACTTGAAATACTGAACCCCATCCATTCGATTCTATAATATAAATGATCCAAAAAAGCGATCATTAACAATCCCTGCTCAAACATTTAGGGAAAAGCTTTGTTGGAAATGATCCCGTTGAATCACGTGCCGATTTTCAAAATCCCAAACATGAGTATTATGAATGACATCCCATTCTGTGTAAAAATAGTTTACCATTATCTGTAACTAATAAAATCTGGGATTTTGAGAATTTTGTTGCAGCAAATCATTCAGAAAATCTAATTGGTAAGGGATAATGTTTGGACACACTGTTGATTGGGATATTCCTTGTATTTGCTGAGCGATTCATGTGGTATATATTCGGGGATTCTCTTCGACAATCTCATAAATGTATGCCGCAACTGCTGAACTACGCCGTGGACGCCCTGGACCTCTTCCAAGATTCGGTTGGAAACTACCGTGTCACGCCCGCGTTGCACTACCGTCGTAAATGTAGCTGTATTTGGTACATGTCTACCGGGACAGACGACAAGCTGTGAAGCCGTTTTTGACACTCGAAAAACTAATGCAAAAACGTTAATATTACAATAATCAATCATTTTGTTTACGGTATTGTATAAATTGTGAATCACTGTATAGAAATTGCTCACAGTTCTTCTAGGTAAATAGCCTGTATTTTCATTATTCTCTGGTATTTCAGACATATGACTAAGTTATATATATTCTTTCACAGAATAAAATATTACTGTAAGTCCAAATTAGTATTATAGGTTTTTTTTTGTTGAACCCATTTGTCATGGCTATTTTTTTATACAGGGGCATTTTCAAGGGCTGCTCAATTTATTCGCAGAATTAAAATATCGGTTGGCCTGGTGTTCGTCGCGGAACACAATCCCGATTCGGAATACCTAATGAGGGCCTTGTCACGAGCACACGACTATATTATAACAGACTTGTTATTGCAAAGGTTCGGGGTTATCGGATATTTATATGTAGGGGGAGTTGGCTCCCCATTCCATAAACCTGGGGCCTGGGAAAATTGGACAGTATTGGTTCTGTATAAAATGTGTCTTTATTGGAACAAAACGCCGCTTGAAATTGAATTGTCCTTGCCTTATAAAACATGGGTTTTGTTACATAAGTGTCGTTCTAGCATTGTTTTGTTGAAAATAACACATAAGCAAACACAGGGGAAGACTATAAGTAAACTGTGTCTTACAAATATTGTTATTGTGAAGAAGTTGTACCTAATAGCTCTCCTTAAGCTGTTCAACTTATATTTTCCACCCTTGTTTGCAAATAGTTAAACAGTTTGTCAAACTTCTTAGGAACAAGGGTGACAGGAGTTTTATGGAACAGCCGTCGTCTAGGTTTGACTAGTTTTCTAACTATATTACACAGTGTTAGTTGAGCTGGAAAGTCGCAAGAGCTACAAAAATTTAAAAAAATAATAATTTTAAAATTTAGTGCGCAGGATGTACCTGGGAGTGTGACACTTCCAAGAATTTTGTACACCTGATTTCAGATTCTCTATCACTTTAAAGGAAATCGGTGGAATCAGATTTCATATGATTTGCTTGATTTCTCGTGATTTTACCAAATTTTATATGAATTCACTTGATTTTACTGATTTCACTGATTCCACTGATTTCTCATTTTATTAATTCCATTTGATTTTTTTATATTTTGATGATTGTAAAGTATCGAGTTTTGCAACTAACTGGATAATTTCATATTATGTTGAGTTTGATTAATAATTGTTTTCTTATAATAACATTTTCTGTTATTTAAAGAAAAGTTCAAAACAAATTTTTAAAACATAGATTATAGTATATATATTTTCTAAATAATGGGATATTTTTTCTGAATGTTTCAAGATATGACTTTTTAAACAAGGGTGGGATTTGGGACGAAAGTTTAAATTACAAGTGTTATAATAAAATTGAGACTAAAATTAACTTGTAATATTCGACCTTTTGGAAATGTGACTTATTCAAAAATAAAATCAATTAGATTATACTTAATATTTTCCTTTTTTATTCAATTGCCATACATTTTTAAGAAATATTATTTAGTTGATCGTGTAAAGATATAACTATAGGGATTAAATAAAATTTTGTCTTTTTCGATTTTAATGAAAGTAATTAAATCAAGCTAAACTTGAACATCAGTTCTTCTTATTTGCACTAAACAAATAACATTGACACGCGGTGTAGAACTAACTACATCTATCGGCCTTTCGCTACTCCATGCCGGACTAAAAATGACACAGACACGAAGCGTTCTACATGCAGTAGACACCATTGAAAGCTGTCGACCTTTATCGCGATCGGCGAGAAACGATATTTTGCAAACACGGAATTCCAGGAAACAACTACTCTGCGGGCTAATGCCCCGACCAGCATTGAATTACACCTGGAAAACCGATAGCAACAGCTAGAGTAATTCGTCAAAAGCCCACCAGACATATACCGGTTTTGAGCTTATTAGCTCTCATCAGTATGCCATAGGTAAGGTATCCGACGAATAATCCTAGCTGTTTAGTCTGTCTAACCCGACAGAAGGGACCATGAGTACGCGGTGTAGAACTAACTACATCTATCAGCCATTCGCTACTCCATGCCGGACTGAAAACGTCACAGACACGAAGCGTTCTACATGCAGTAGACACCATTGAAAGCTGTCGACCTTTATCGCGATCGGCGAGAAACGATATTTTGCAAACACGGAATTCCCACGGAAGTCCCTTCTGTCGGGTTAGAGAGACTAAACAACTAGGATTATTCGTCGGATACCTTACCTATGGCATACTGATGAGAGCTAATAAGTTCGAAACCGGTATATGTCTGGTGGGCTTTTGACGAATGACTCTAGCTGTTGCTATCGGTTTTCCAGGTGTAATTCAATGCTGGTCGGGGCATTAGTAGTTGTTTCCTGTAATTCCGTGTTTGCATATAACATTGACAGTTACCACTTTATTTTAATACAATAAAGCACATAAAAGCAAATACAAACTTAAACAAGATTTTATTGAAGAAAAAACGCAAAATCAACATAATAATAATCTCTACCCCTCATTCTAATCACAAAGATTAGCCTAGAAGTCGGACTTGTGGGGGAGAGGGGGCGGCATATTATCATTAAGCAGGCCACATTAGCGCCCAGAAACGACTTACGTTGGTAGGCCCTAACCACTAGTCAGTGCAGGAATGAGGGAAACCTCATTAACAGGATTGATTGCGTTTTTTTCTCTTTGATTTGACAATTTTTTTTGTCTCGAAAATATTTTAAGTCAGATACTTAATGACAAATTTTTGTTATTATTTTCACATCTTCTGTTCTCCGTTTGAGAAAGCGCAGTTATTTCAGGAATACCTTGTATAATTTTATGTTTGCGGGTATTTAACACCAAATAATTGAAAAATAATTTAATTCTGCATTTTCCCCAAATTGTTCTCATTTCCTAAAATATTAGTCAACCGCCACTTTCTAAATATTTAAAGAAAATATATTGAATGAGTTTTTATATGTCTTCAGAATTCTGAATATTACATAAATTACGCGCATATGTAAGTAAATATAAAATGAATGCGAACAAAATATTTGTCGTTCTCTCCGTGGTTTTGCACTATCTGTGTCTGTAATATTCCTGTTTCATATTGCTTTTTTATCTCTTCCTATCCTTTGCTCATCGTTCCGTTTTTTCCATTCACCCGCTGTCACATTCATTTTTCCGAATCAAGTATACAAAATAAAAACATGGAATATCTATATACAAAAAGAAACTCAATGTTGTCTTTTAGTACCTTCGGTAGCTTTGTATTATATAGATATATTTTTAGACCCTTCGCGGTGTTGATGAATGTCTTATCATTTAGTCATAAGTATACAGAGTTTTAGCAGTATAAAGTGTACCATATTCACATAGCCATATGAATATGGTTCATAATGTAAATATCTATAAATCCTATAGTTGAGCACATTAACTAATCTTTTCTAAACATCTTCAAGACTGTCCATGTATCTGTAGTACAGAGGGTTACATAAAATACTACCATATTACAATTCACTCCTAACTAATGCATTGTACAAGATAATCATTGAGGAAGGGTTAGTGAAATGCTTTGTATTGTATAATATAAAAACTAAAATGGTCATAGTTTGTTCTACTGCGGCAACATATTCTCAAAAGACAATTGACTAAATAAAATTATACCCAAATCTTTAATTTCACTAACAACTCTTATTAAAGTGTGGCTGTCAATGCTAAATTGGAAGCAGGAATCAAGGTCGTTTATAAAAAGACTGCAAAGGAGAGGCCCCAGATGAGAGGCGTGTGGTATTCCAGAAGTTATACTACGGTGCTCGGAAAAGTAATTGTTCAATCTAACACATTGGTTTCTACTAATGATATAATACTTCAGCCAGCAGAGCAATTCAAAAATCTATTATCACGAATACCAAAATTATCAAATTTATGTACTTTGTCAGACGCTTTTGAAAAGTATACACAGCGTCCACATGCATTTTATTGGCTATGTCTTCAAGAACAGTTTTGTAAAAAAATACAGTTATGTGTTTGTAAAGCAACCTCCATTCGAAGCTACATATCCGCTGCCTGTTAGCTCTCACGATTGCTTTAGTGGAGTTTTCACTATGGAATCCTCTAAAAATACATAAACTTTGAGCATTGTGTATCTTGAAATAGAAAGAGTGTGTTTAGAGTAAATTTCTTAGATCAGCTCCATTTAATAGTGGGCTAATTTTCAAGTATTTCTTAGACTGTATTATTGCATCTTAATCATTAAGAACATGCGATGTTTAATGAATTTTCGTATTTGTTTTTGCGTACATCGGTACCCAATTAGCTCTACGAAACGTTAACGGCATGTTTGTTAATTTCAGGGTACATAAATTCAGTTAAATCATTAATTCTTAAACCTATGCGCTCTCTTAGCATCGCGTATCGTTGACATCAAAGCCAAAGCACTCCAATTTGCAAATAGGTAGATTTGAACATGGCGCTACATTTGTTTCCTACTCTGTATTAATGGTATTTACATTTATATAGGCTAGTTTGGGAGGAGAGCATATTAAGCTGGTATTGGTAGACGGGAAAGCAGTTGATGCAAAAAGACAAATCTTGGTTGTTAACGGAACGTTAGAAAGGGGACAAACATCGCGTCTCACATCAGAATATCAAAATTGAGAAATTTGTAGGAATAATATTTAAATCTTCAGAAATATTATTGTGAATGGAGTCTTAAGTTAAAGAAAACCAATTTGTTGGCAAGTCTGCCTTCTTCGGGACAATCCAAGAAAACAAATATATAAAATGGGGAATAAAATAGATAATATAATATAGAAGACATATACATAACTTAACAATGTACGAAATAATTTTTTATTATTACATAATTTCCTATTAACCTAATTAAGTCATTACTAAAAAGTCGTATTTTCCAAGCGCTCTTTTTGTCACGTAACGTCGGTTGGATTTAAACACTTTGGCCTTTCAGGTATCGAAAATTTAAATTTCAAGTAGGATTATCGCCTCCGTTGTACTTCACTTTAAAGGAAATTTAAAAGGATAAAGGAGTGTGTCCGTTTTTTGAAGTTATACTTCTGTGCGCCCGTTAGACACATTGGGATGGCTTACGTATAAGCGTATAATATACAGTGTGTCATTAAGAATATGGGATAAACTGCGTCATTTTACAGTTTTTTTAACAGAACATTCGCGATATGTACCGTCTGGTCCGACGCAGACCCAGTTTTTTTTTTTTAGTTTCAAATTCAGGTTCTAGTCGTCAGGACAACATTTATTCCAGCGGATGCAGTTACTACTAAGCATACAAACTTTTATAAAACAAATTTTTGGTCGTTATTTATACAGAAAGTAGTTTCCTGCAAGGTTTGTTTTAGTTAGGATGTGTGAAACACCGAGAGGCAAAAAAAGTTAGTGTTGGAATGTGGCTTTGAACGTGAAAATCAAGTAAACCTTGAGAATATGTTTCTTTCTCAAGTGATATGCATTTTTGCTATCATGTTACAAAGTTAAGTTTTGCAGGATGAATAATTGAATACGTATGAAAGATTTCTTTGCCTTAAGCCTACATTGATTTTTTCCAATTAGTAGCAAAATTTTACTTTAACTTTAAAAGGACATAAAGCAAAATCTTTTTTCCTGGAAAAATTTTAACCCTCTTGTTGTCTTACTCTTGTTGTATAACACCGTTTTAAGATTTTATATCATTATTTCTATTTGTTATAGTTAGGTTAGTGACAGTGGTGATCTAAAAAAAACTACGACTACTTTGATGAGGGACTTGAGGGTTGCAGGGGACAAGATTCCATAGTCGTACCACTTGAGAAGGGCTCAAAGAGCACAAAATAACTAAACAATGGGATAACGGAACTAACTGATATTTCAGTACACAATAGAGTAATAGTGAGACTATACAGGGTGTACGAGAAAATGTGGGAAATGTATTTCCTTTTTTCCCTGCAGGCTCTCTTTAACAAAACTTTGATAAGCTTTAGAACTTAATGCCTAAATTTTGAACACCCCTTTTTTAGTCTAAGATTTAACCTGTTTATATTTATTATTTTAAAGTCTTTATTGTACAGGGTGTTAAATTATATTAAGTACTTTAAAAGTGATTCAAGAAAAATCGATTGCCAGCGGCGTTCTTCAGGGACACGTACCTATCTCGTCGGGAGGGCCTGAAGAAAAAAATTTCATACGAACTTGTCGTCTTATTTTTTCATGTTTCATCTGCACCCGAGAGATTTCCCACATTTTCTCCGACACCCTGTATACAGGGTGTCCCGAAATAAATGCAACAAAATTTGGTCAGAAATTCTTAAGAGAAATTTAAGGGACCCGTATTTTTTACTTTTGATAAGTGCGGCCCCCTTTCGGAGATATAGCCCCCTGAAACAAGCCCCTAAAAATTTAATTTTTTTATATCTCAGAGCTATAACGCACAAGAACCACCAAATTTGGTACACAGGGATTTTATGACATGTAGAATGCGATGCTGATAAGCTTTTTGGCAAGGGGCCCCCACAAGACACTTTTTCGGGGGCCCCCTTGCCTTTGGGGCCACCGAACTTTAGTTGCATATTTAATTTTTAAAAAAATTAGTAGCCTCTTAGAAACTCCAGGGAATTTAAAAACTTTTTTGTCTCTTAAAATTGGCAAAATGTGATTGGATGCATATCGAGGTTCATATGAAATTTTAAAGTGTTAATCGTAGGTGGCTGGCATTCGCAATAAACAATTAATTTTATTCTGTGACAGTTGTCATTAACCATCATCGGGAGCTCATAGAGACAGGATCAGTAGTTGTAAAAATATCACAATTTAAAGAAATTTAATTTTAATTTAAAGAAATCACAAGTTAAACATTAACAATTAATAAGAAAATGTGAATATCAAAATAAGGTACAATAAACTTGGAAATTAATAACAAAATTAATGGTACTTCATGATTAAATAATTTAATTCTAAAAAGTTTGTTAAAATCACACTGGTCAGTTCCGTAAAACGTGTTCAAAGTGAGAACCGTTTTGTTCAACACAAGCCTGCAAACGTGACACGAAATTTTGACGTATTTTCGTGTGAATGTTGGGAATCTGTCTAATTTCTTCAGCCGCAGCAAGGATTCGTTCATGTAATTGTTCCCGGGTTCTAATTGGTACGGCATAGACGCGATCCTTCATGGCCCCCCAGAAAAAAAAGTCCATGGCATTTAGATCGGGAGAACGGGGGGGCCATGTTACATGAGGAGAATTGTTACCTATCCATCGCCCTTGGAAATTTTCATTCAGCCACTCAGTTACGAAGTGCCCCCGATGTGGTGGGGCACCATCGTGCATAAAGAACAAATTGCGTCTAATACCGAGAGGAACATCTTCCATAAGAGGCGGTAGTTCATGCTCCGAAAAATTAAGGTAACTTTCAGCATTTAATCGTGGAGGCAATAAATATGGACCGATGATGCAATCTCCGACAATTCCAGCCCAGCAATTAATTGAAAATTTTTCTTGCGAATGAGTCTGCCTTAAGACAAATGGATTTGCCATAGCCCAATAATGAAGATTGTGCAAATTTATTAGGCCATCTTTTGTAAAGCACGCCTCATCGGTAAAGAAAAAATTTCGTATAAATCCCGGATTTAGGTTGTAACGTTAAAGAGCCCATAAGCTAAAATGTCTTCTTCCTGGCAAATCTTCTACTTTAAGTTCCTGGGCCTTTTTAAAGTGAAAAGGTTTCAACAGTTGTCGTTTGATAAAGCGGTGGATTCTTGTTCTGGGAATCTCAAGTTGAGATGACGCGCGTCTTATGCTTATTTCGGGATTTTCTTCAATTAAATTTAAGATAATTTCTTCCTGTTCGGGAGTTAATAAATAACTTCTCACCTGAGTTAGGTTTTTTCACAACTACGGATCCTGTCTCCATTATCTGCCGATGTACTCGTGCAAACATTGAATGGTATGGGAGTATGCGTGCATGAAATCGCTCGGCGTACAATCTGCGTGCGAGACGTGAATTTCCACGAGCCTCCCCGTAAATTAGGTGCATTTGTACCCTTTCTTGAACAGAAAATCTCACCATTTTTTCGGGAACAATGATTACTGACAACTATTAATGGTAACAATTTGACACTGGTTAATGACAACTGTCACAGAATAAAATTGATTGTTTATTGCGAATGCCAGCCACCTACGATTAACACTTTAAAATTTCATATGAACCTCGATATGCATCCAATCACATTTTGCCAATTTTAAGAGACAAAAAAGTTTTTAAATTCCCTGGAGTTTCTAAGAGGCTACTAATTTTTTTAAAAATTAAATATGCAACTAAAGTTCGGTGGCCCCAAAGGCAAGGGGGCCCCCGAAAAAGTGTCTTGTGGGGGCCTCTTGCCAAAAAGCTTATCAGCATCGCATTCTACATGTCATAAAATCCCTGTGTACCAAATTTGGTGGTTCTTGTGCGATATAGCTCTGAGATATAAAAAAAATTAAATTTTTAGGGGCTTGTTTCACGGGGCTATATCTCCGAAAGGGGGCCGCACTTATCAAAAGTAAAAAATACGGGTCCCTTAAATTTCTCTTAAGAATTTATGACCAAATTTTGTTGCATTTATTTCGGGACACCCTGTATGGTCCAAATTTCAAAACTCAGTGGTCTATTTCATTTATTTCTATAGTAAGTATAGAGAATATGATAAATTTTACTCAATTTTCATTCACGAATTCTCCTGTGAATGTATCGAAGTTCTTTTCCATCGACATGACTGCAACTTGCAGGGCAAACTTTAAAGAGCAGCAGGACGCACCACAAAGCAGCACAAGTCCGTGCTCCGTGTGCTCAACTCATACATCGACGAGCGTGTCATTCACAGGCAGCTACTGGCCCGTTTTCGTTAAATGCAGGCGACATTGATAGGTGCTTGTATTTTTGATTGCGCGTCCTCTGTAGTTACCAGTATAATATCTGTTTGCATGCAGATGTTATTGGCAGTTTCAATAGAATGCCCGCCTGTGATGGCTCTCTCGAATGAGTTTTTTTGAATTATTTATTGGCTTGGGTGGTGGGTATAGAAAGTCGTCGATGTCGCCGTATTTCTCGCCACGAAATGATCAAATTTCTGGTGGTTTTAGATACCGAAATCTCAAACAGGAAAACATGTAAAACAACAGTATGAGCAGCGCTATATTTTGTCTGGGTATATAATCAACCAATTACTAAAAGACTTCTTTATTTTACTTCTTCAACGTTTTAACTTTTATAGTCATTACATAAACAAGAATAAAATACATAATAATACACAAAATAAATCTTAAAAGCTATGTTTTGTTCATTCAGTAGCGTGATCAAAAGTGACATTTATATTGCTTATGTGCATTACATTAGAAACACCGAAAGCAACAGTTCTAATGGTCCTAGAAAATTTTGGATGTTTGTAAACAAGGTAAGAGAGGTTGAATAATTTTCGGACTGCTTGCCACTCGTCGTTTCTGGTTCTTCTTCTTGTCGCGCTCTTCTTCAGAAAGGATTCTGAAACTCGAGTCTTCTATTCGATACTCGATTGGTTTTTCCGAATTCAACTAAGTGTCCCGTCTTTGCTGTATAGACTTGGGAGATACCAACATTCTCGTGAAAGAAAAAAGATTCTGCCGAGTAGAAAAATTAAATATAAAGTGAGTACTGGACTAAAGAATGTTCTCTCATTTTAATCCAAGGTTTTGCTCCTGTTCTTGCTTATCCGTTATCTGCATTATTAACTTTGTCTATTAAGAATTGTTTGCGTACAGTTTGGAAACACTCGAAGGTGTGCCCAATCTTTACAAAAGGTAATCAGCATTTCAAGCAAATTACTATTGTGCAATGTTCTCAATGTATTCTAACTATGCAAATGCGGCCTGCTTAATAATAATATGCCGCCCCCTCTCCCGCACAAGTCTCCGACTTCTGGGCTAATCCCTGTGATTAGAATGAGGGGTAGAGATATTATTATTATTATTATTGATTCCATGACATCTACGACTTCATCTATTCTAGTATCAGTTCTCAAGTATCTGGACATCAGCATGAGTTTATCAAAGGACGGGGCAACTACTAACAAATCTGCTCTGTATTACCCAGAATATAGCTAGACTAACGAGAGCTAGTGGGCGTGATCTATTTAGATTTCAGTAACGCATTCGTCAGATTTGATCACAATGCTATTACGTAACAAATTTTCTCATTTTAGATTTTCTAATAATTTCCTCTCGAATAATAAACAATATGTAGCTTATAGTAGTTTCAAATCCAATGATTATCCAGCAACATCTGGTGTCCCTGAAGGATCTATACTTGGACCCTTACAATTTAACATCTTTGTTAATGATATTGTGAGCGGTATTGATATCAATTGTTTATTATATGCTGACGATTTAAAATTATTAAAAATAATTACTTTTCAAGGCGACTACGTATTTATACAGAAATAAATTCAGTTAATATCAGAAAACTTATACAATTGTAATGGTGAGAATTTTGATATTTCTTATTGTTCTATTAGTTCTATAAAAAAATTGTTGCAGATCTTTGTTTTTTGTTTTGTTGGTTGGTTTTTGGAAATTATTGCTAGTTTGTAGTACATTTTTATATTTTGTGTTACATTTTCTTTTTCCTACTCTTCAAATGAGAATCTGTTGAGTAGTAATTGTATAGTAAAATGAAGTAAAATTAATAATAATTTTGATAATAAACACAGTCATGCAGCAATAATACTTTTAACATATTAAGGAACAAAGATGTATGTTATAAAAAAGTCATTAGGAATATACTCATAGTTAAAAGTTGTTTGCAAGCAGGAAATAATTGTTTTTCGACAAAGAAAAATGTATGCTGTAAACGAAACGATTTGGGATCTACTCAGAGTTAAAAGCTGTGTTTGCAAGCAGGAAATAAAGAATTGTTTTTCAACAATTATTTTCTAACTGGCACGATATTCGCAAAGCAATGCCTTCCGTACCACAGCTTGGCGTAAGACGACAACAACAAATTCAACTTTTCAACAACAATTCTTTCCGAGCTCGAGAAATGCTTTTTTATCAAGCACGAGTTTCGAACGTACAAGACGAAACTACGTTTACCTTTTATTTCCTTGAAGATAATTCACGGCCTTTATCGTTCATTTCTTTCGTCCTCTCCGCATTGTGCCGAAATTAAGTGTCATTTGACTCCAATATCACTTATGGCAGACAAACCGTTTTTCTGCGCAAGAATACGCGCCGGTCTTGAGTTATGTGTCTCATCTCCTTTGCGCTATCTCGTCGAGTCCCTCTCCCAGGAAACGCCCTTAATCTCGGTCGCTGAAAGGAAAACATTTTCATTTAAGGGAAAATAATGGGGATGGCTGGGACCAGTTATTGTCCGACGCAGTTGAACGCCGAATTTGATTTTAGACTTCAAAATCTCCCGAAAATGAATTGTGCTTTAGCATAAAACTGTCGTCTTCGAGTAAATTGAGTGAGTACTGTCAGTTGTGAGACAAAGAAAATTGTCAACATGTCAACAAGAGTGTCATATTTAAACGCAATTTTACAAGCTTTTATTTAACTTGCAATGTATGTATGTTTGTCCGGGTGGAATCTTGCAACTAAATTATAAATCAGTTATCTTTAACCGATTGAGCTGAAATTTGGTATACACGCTTATTTTGGATGAGAATGCATGCTTAGCTATGTGACGTCATTCTAATTCCAATATGGCGGATCATCCAAGATGGCGGACTAGTTATTTTTTCTGCACTACCACAGTATGGGTATCAAATGTAAGGGCTTGCTGAGGAGAACACGAAAACTAATACAACGTCACATTAAATCCAAAATATAGAGGACCATCCAAGATGTATACTATAAATCCAATATGGCGGGACCTCCAAGATGGCGGACAAGTTATATTATGCATACTACTATATGGGTATCAAATGAAAGGGGCACAGAAGAACACGAATGAGACTGAGAAGAATACGAAAAATAACAAAACGTCACAAAATGTATGGGGTTTTCTGAAGTCATTAACAGCTCAATTTTAACAAAAGTATGCCTTGGTCGACTTCATACTTTGATTTGTGTAATTTGGCGAGATAGGCGTCAACAGCATTGGTCTGCAATCTATCTACGAGAACGATACTCCAAAATCAAACCCGGAACTGTGTTTCGTTAGGCACAAGTAATCTTGTATACCATCCGATAGAAACAAAACAGGAGTTAGAAATATTCGTTGGAGCCAAGGTGATGTTACAATGTGGTGTTATAATGTGGATGTGGATTGGACACATTACAGAAATCCCTGTTTCCGGAGAGCCGTATAGACTTCGGTAAAGACGGTGTTCATATCATTCAACCCAAGACTGTGCAATTTCCCGCAAAATATAGCCACGGTACTGCAGAACGAAGAATGTTATATTATGCTGGGTTTGTACAGTACATAAAATGCAGGGAAATAACTCTCGACCATGCCGTTGTCTACTTAGGCTCAAAGCTCTTCGCTGCAGGTCAAGCATACGTGGCCTTAAGTAGGATCAAATCGTTATAAGGTCTGATTACACAGCCCCACAAAAAAAAAAAGTTCATACACAAGAGAGTGACATATGTATTCCCATGTATTTTTCGATGCTGAATCCGATCCCGAGCTCAGAATTGGGCCTACACGTCTGGAATTGGCCCCAGGGGCCGAAAAGGGCCTGAAATGCGGTTCCCGGGATAAGGCGAAGTCGACGCTAAATTTTGGAGCTAAAGCCGGATTTGTGCTCGAAAAGTTTATGGCCAACTGAAATTCCGGGTTTGGGTCCGGGAAAATGACCCCTTGGGACGGGAAATGACCCCTTGGGGCGGAAAAATCCTGTTTTGGACGTCTCGGTCGCGACTGTGGTATTTTCGTGTGTCTTTCAATTCTTGACCTGAGACTGGGTGGGAAAGGTTTTTGGTCAGCTGAAATTCCCAGTTTGGGTCCGGGAAAATGGCCCATTGGGGCCGGAAAATCATATTTGGGACGTACCAGTCGCAAAAGTGGGATTTTCATGTAGTTTTCAATCCTGGTACTTAGAGTATGCTCAAAAAGTTTTTGGACAGCTGAAATTCCCAGTTTGGGTCCAGGAAAATGGCCCATTGGGGCCGGAAAAGCATATTTGGGACGTACCAGTCGCAAAAGTGGGATTTTCATGTAGTTTTCAATCCTGGTACTTAGAGTATGCTCAAAAAGTTTTTGGACAGCTGAAATTCCCAGTTTAGGTCCGGGAAAATGGCCCATTGGGGCCGGAAAATCATATTTCGGACATACCAGTCGCAACAGCGGTATTTGTGGTTTCGCTTCCCAAGGAAGAAAGTCCAAAAACTGCTCAGCCGTGAATCCATGTTTTATGTCCCCTTAATGTAGGTTGTTATTCTGATTTTTTATTGTTATTGTTATGATCGGATCTGTGGTCAAGCCACTGGGAGTGCAATTGGCCTTATTGAGTACACCTTTACCCAATGGACTATTTTCCAGAAAATTTAGGCGATTACAGTGAAGAGCAGGGAGAAAGACCAGGACATATCAGAAATGGAACAAAGATATCAAGGAAGGTGGGATATTCATATGATGGCAGATTTTTGTTGGTCACTGAAGAGGGACACGACAGAAATCCATAAACGCCAGGCTGTGCGGCGGTCATTTGAAAATAAGGTTCAAAGATATTATAAAGGAGATCATGAAACCGGGATCCCACCGCCACCTTAATTAGTACATAAAAATCCCACTGTTGCGATTGGTACGTCCGAAATATGATTTTCCGGCCCCAATGGGCCATTTTCCCGGACCCAAACTGGGAATTTCAGCTGTCCAAAAACTTTTTGAGCATACTCTAAGTACCAGGATTGAAAACTACATGAAAATCCCACTTTTGCGACTGGTACGTCCCAAATATGATTTTCCGGCCCCAATGGGCCATTTTCCCGGACCCAAACTGGGAATTTCAGCTGACCAAAAACTTTTCCCACCCAGTCTCAGGTCAAGAATTGAAAAACACACGAAAATACCACAGTCGCGACCGAGACGTCCAAAACAGGATTTTTCCGCCCCAAGGGGTCATTTTCCCGGACCCAAACCCGGAATTTCAGTTGGCCATAAACTTTTCGAGCACAAATCCGGCTTTAGCTCCAAAATTTAGCGTCGACTTCGCCTTATCCCGGGAACCGCATTTCAGGCCCTTTTCGGCCCCTGGGGCCAATTCCAGACGTGTAGGTCCAATTCTGAGCTCGGGATCGGATTCAGCGTCGAAAAATACATGGGAATACATATGTCACTCTCTTGTGTATGAACTTTTTTTTTTTTGTGGGGCTGTGTTATTGAAGAGTTAGACTGTACTAAATTAACAGGCAAACGACCATGTAACAACGACGCATTAAATGAAATGCACAGAAACATTCCCAATCATAACTAAAAAATAAATTAATGGTAAAAAAAACTTTTTAAAAACAAACTTTTATTTAAGTGCACTAAAGAAGAAAATAAACTTTAAATTAAAACAAACCAATCAATTTAGTACATGTATTACACAATTTATTAAATGATATAAAAACTTGTCATTTTTCATTATTAATACTGACATATTTTCTTTATTTTCAGGTATGCATAACTTCTGTTTGGGGTAATACTGGTAAGAATTTTTATTATTTATCGTTTCGGGATAGTATACAGTACACATGAATGAGCAAGCATTCTTTTTTATAGTATTATTGCAATTTGTATTTTAGAGAATTGTAACTGACTTAATTTGGATGCGTTGTGTCTCCTGTTTCACTTTGTATAGATACATATATATGTTTTGAAATCTCTTGCGTATCAAATATAATATTGAAAAAATCATAAAAATCTTGCTTTCAATAAATCTCTGCTTTTCCATTTAATAGAAAGTGATGCTTTTCATTCAGATGATCAAAATTATGTATATTTCTTGATCCTCCATTACCTCGATAGCATTATTAAACATCAAATAATATCCATTTATTTATATCCATAAAATGACGCTGGAAGTACTAAAATATTCATTCTTTATATTTTTTGTTCTCAAAATGGCAACCACTAGATACACTAAACTTCAGCTCGATTCCACTCCAAGAATACTTGTACTTTATACTATTTCTTCTTATAAAAAAATTCAAAGCTCACGCCCTTTAGCAGTGAAGAACCGTAGGCGTAGTCACGTTTCTCTTTCAAAGCAAATCTTTTATATCGTTCTTTGTGTTTTATTACACACGATGCTGAAACTTGTGTTGTCTATGTATATTATACTTTTTTGCATAACAATAAAATGAATATTTCAGTTTATTCCCAGGAGTTTTTATTAAAATGGAGTAAATAGCAAGTTTTAAAACATCATACGTTTTTACGAAAGCCATTGATTTCAATTGGTATTTCTGCAGTGATGTTACACACTGTAACTAGTTGTTACAGTATAATTACTTTGTGTTGGTAAAAATGCTGAAATATGAGTTAAATTTAAATATGACGTCGTAAATTGTTACCACCTAAGACAATGAATAAACGATGTAAAATGATACTGCAGGGAACCACTACTAACCCGGGACTAATGCCCCATTGAATTACTCCTGCAGCTTGTTAGCCCTCATCAATATGCCATAGGTGAAATGACCGACAATTGAACTGGCTGTTCTTTCATATGTATGTTCACATATAAACTGGGTGCAGGTGAGATATAATACTAACACTACCTGCGGTGTGTGTCCGACAAGGGTTCTTGGCTGTTCACACAGCAGGAGTAATTCAATGTCGGTCGGGGCATTAGTCCGCATAGTAGTTGTGTCTTGCAGTATCATTTACAGATTTAATGGCTCGTCGCCCAGGGCAAGAGGTCTGCGTTAAGTACCTGCTGCAATGTAGGTCGCTTCCTGTAAGTCGAGCCGCTTAGGCCGAGCAGGAAGTAAGCAGACCACTTTATATCCCACAATGAATAAACTAATCCCAAAACAGTGCGAACCACTATTCGATGACTGCCGATAGATTTAAACCAATCGATGAAGGCGGTGGACAGGAAAGACTGCAACGTGTCTTGAACAGGGGAGAAGACATTTTACACCTTGTCGAAAACCCTGAGTCGAACTTCAGTCGCTACGGTGTTTTAACACTTTCTGAGGGCCCTTAAACAAGTAAACACTAACATTGAATTTTAGAATTATAGTTAAAAAAAATCATGGAACTGTAAAACTATTTCAATTAGCAACATTAAGTAAAGAAAATGATTATTCCTTTGACCACTCTATATATAGGGTGGTCAAGTTTATGTAACATGTTCTCGTAAAGTCAATATTAACGAAGCTACGTAATCCCAAAGTTATTTTTTTAATTTGTTTTTTGATTATAACTTTTTTAATACTGGACCGATGTTTTTTCAAATTTGACATGCTTGTTGCTTTTATAGAGACGCAGTTTTAGGTAAAATATTTCTAAAATTGCAGCCTCCTAAAGGACAAAAAGGGCATATGCAATATGCAAGGTGAAGAAATGGTCATAACATTTTTTATAACATTTTTTGTCTTTATTATATTAAGATTTTGATATCATTTGATTTGATTTGATTTTGATATTTCATTTCTGTTACGATTAAGCAAAGTATACTCATCCGCAGAGTTAGGAGGGGGCTTGGGGGGCTTAGCCCCAAAAATAATCATAAACATGACACACATTTCAGAACCGAAAATAAAATATTTTCACAGTCCTAGGGTTTCAGCCCCCCCCAGATTTGATGACCTAACTTCGCCGAAGAGTATACTTTGAAAACAATTGAATGAATTGTTCATACAAGATAAAAGAAGAGACGCAACCTTTTATGACAAAATAAGCATTTTTTCCCCGAAATTTCCGGACGCCCTGTACCACAAGTAAAAATTATGGCAGTCAAATCTCCAACGCCCTGTATAAAAGGAACTCATATTCCGGACACTCTCTATTACTATTATCTTTTTATTGCCTCTCTTTTCGAACCTGCCGACTAAAATGGTGATCTCATTTTTATTTCTTTAATGTTAAGTGTGACTACAGAATTACCAGTTTAGTCCGTGCACCTCAAATCGACGCTATTATCATACTAAACACCATTCAAAGCCCTTGCGAGATTAAATTAAATTGAGGTCCCAGGGTCACCACTATTTAGTCTATGTTTGGCCTCGGGCTAATTCCGCATGTAATTCGTCGCCTTTCGAGATCATTTCGATAATAATGTTGTTGGTCTAAGTTGCAAACCACCCGTTTGTCCTAATTAGAATCCACGCACACTCACATCTACTGTAATAGCACTGTAATCATTGTGTATTCTCGTCTGATGTCGACGTGAATAGGGTTGATTTGGATCATTCAATTAAAGTCGCTTTTTAAGCCATGTTTATCTTCATTTAAAATATAAATTTTCTGAAATGTATGTTCTTGGACGGAACTTTTTAATATAACAAACGTATAGGCACAGAACTACAAGAATTTTCTATGCAACCATTATTTTGATACTTCAATATTTCTCGTGTGTTTTATATACAGGATGAACCTTAAATAAGTACAAATATTTTAACTAGCAATACAATTCTCGGTGTAGAACATAGAGGGTGTTAAAAAAAAGTGTAAAATATTTAAGGAAGTAATAGTATGAACCAAAATAAGCAGAAAAGTCTCAATAAACATGGGTGCGCTAAGTAACGGTTGAGGAGATATGGAATGTTTTATGTTTTTTAGCCCCATTTTTTATTTTACAAAAACGTTGTGTATTTTCTTATAATAGTTGGTTGGTGTTTAGTGAAATAAACAGTACGTATTTGACAGTTGTTCTCAGTGCACAAATTTTCTTTCGCTATGGTTGATTACTCTAACGCATAATTAACAGACATGCATTTCATGTATGGTCGTGCTAATGGGAACGCCACCAAAGCGCGACGTATTTATGTTGACGCTTATCCAAATTGCCAGATTCCTTCACAACGCATGTTTGGAAGAATTCACCAAAGATTGCGTGATACCGGTTTCTTGAGCAAATAGTGCCATTTATCCGGAAGACCAAGGTCGGTATCCACTCCTAGAGCAGAAGAAGAAATTCTAGCACTGGTAGAGCAGAATCCAGGTACGAGTGTGCGGAGAATATCTGCCGAGGTAGGAGTTAGTGGTCCTCTTGTTTGGAGATTCCTTCACGAGCAACTGCTTTATCCATACCATGTGCAACAAGTACAAGCCTTAAATCAAATAAATGATCATCAAGCACGTTTGGTTTTTTGCCGCTGGTTTCTACGTCATGATGCTGAAGACCCTCGTTTTCTTGCAAACATTCTTTTTACTGATGAGGCCGGGGTCACAAGAAATGGAGTGTTTAATTTTCACAATACGCATATTTGGGCCGACAAAAATCCCCATGCTCTAATAGAATCTGGACATCAGACACGTTTTTCATTAAACATTTGGATGGGTATTCTAAGTGACAGGTTTCTAGGTCCTGTTGTTTTACCAGACCGATTAACAGGCGCTGCTTACCTCAACTTTCTGCAGAACACACTGTCTGAGTTTTTGAAGGCATTCCTTTGATTCAGAGCAACAAATGTGGTTGCAGCATGATGGTGCTCCAGCTCATTTTTCCATGGCCGTTAGAGAGCATTTACACTAAACTTTTCTACATAGATGGGTAGGAAAGACCGGGCCTGTTTTATGGTCTCCAAGATCGCCTGCTCTGAACCCTCTAAATTTCTTTGTTTGGGGATATTTGAAGACATTAGTGTATAGTACTCCTATAAATAATCTGGAAGAGCTGCAGCTACGGATTAATCAAAAGTGTCAAGAAATCCAAACCAAGGAGGGTGTTTTCGAAAGAGTTCGAATATCGTTGAGACGAAGATGTCGTGCCTGCTTGGAAATGGACGGAGGGCACTTTGAACATCTTCTGCAACTTTGTTTTTTGTTTGTTAAAAGCTTCTTTTGTCGGTTTGTTCCTAATAAAATAAAATGCTTGAAAAACGAATAGTGGTCCATATCTCCGCAACCGTTACTTTGCGGACCCATGTTTATTAAGACTTTTCTGCTTATTTTGGTTCATACTATTACCTCCTGAAATATTTTACACTCTTTTTTTAACACCCTGTCTAATTCATAGTGTTTTCACAAATAAAATCAGGTTTAAAAGTCAAATTTTTAATAAATATCGTGATTTTTCAATAGAAAACTTGAGGATTACTGATCCGACTACAATATTCATATTTAAATACGTTTTATACATTAGTGCCGCAACTCTTAAAACAGATGCGTCAAGCAGTGCATTACTTAAAGAAACAATTAGCCTAATACGGTTTCAGAAGATGCAAAAGTATCTCATATTGACTGTCAATTTACGTGTATTGAAATTATCAAATCCCTTTTCACAAATATTACATGTTTTGTTTCCACTTGCCTTGCCTTTGCCACAGCCTATTCCTTTGCCCTGGATCAGTGCACTGGTATCAACATAACCTCTTCATTTACCTAGCCATCACGCTAGCAACCCTAGAGAATTGGACTGGTACGAGACATTTTGCCTACTACCCGTGACACCTACCTGTTACCTGTGCCTACGATATCAGCTTCTTTTTTGCATGCGATTGGCACTTCTTTTAAATATTTTTTCGCTCTTTTTATATAGAACGCATACATCGAACTGGTTATTTTGTTATTCCATGTTTTGTGTTTATCTTTAATATCTGTTTAACCCACAATAAAACTACAAAGTACGAAATGGTTTAACACTGACACGTGTTGAGGTTATGTGGCTAAAATTAACTGTAAGGTGTTGTGTGAAAATCATAGTTTTTTGTTATTCTTCATAAAATAATTTAAGGAGATAATTTGTGTATCTTTATAACAGTGTAGGTACAATGGTATTAACTTGTGAAATGTGGATAACTATTCTGTTGGTTTTCAGCTAGTAGGTAAGCTCTTATGCACGTTTATAAATAATTTATGGAACCATTGAACAAAGTAACTTTCTAAATACTTTAATTGGTAGTATTGATCTTGCAGAAATTAATTTTTTAATCGTTTAAGTTAAGAAGCTATCGTTTGGATTAATATTAGCGTACTTGCCTAAGCAATTTTATTTTACTTATTGCTAAAACCAAGTATTTTTAAATTGGAATCAACCGCAAAAATTGAATGAGAACCTCGCGAGTATTAAAAAATAATGTAAATAATAATTGAAAATTTTAAAAGAGTTTCGCTAGACTCATCTATATGACGCACTACACCTGCATTTAAAATATTTATACTTATTTAAGTTTCACCCTGTATAAGCTACGACCACTGAAGATCCTCTTATACCCTTGACTGCTGTCAGGGCAGCATAATTTGCCAGCAGCAATAATAATAATAAAATAATACCTTTCTAAAATAATTATAATATTATGTTTATAATATCCCCGAAAATGGCACAGGAAAAATGTTTCTTTTTTTTATAAATAGATTTCATTCATATCAGCTCAACAAAACCATTATTCTTGTAAAGAAAATAAACGACAATTCATACCAATTCCATTACAGAATCGTTTCAAAAGCATTTACAATATACATATTTGGTTTTCATGACATCATTCATTGCCATTACTATATTGAAATTTTGATAGCCGTGTGTAAAATGCCTGGCATTATGATTTCCTACATTTTTTATCTTCCTTCTATGTGTGCCAAGATTAGAATGGAAGGATGTGATTAAGTACATTAACAATTCTTAGAACGTCGCACAGCAATGACGTACACTGAGAAAAGTAATTGGCCACAATTAGACGAAGCTTTAATTGTGACCAGTGCAATAAATTTTATTGATAACGTTCTAATATGCTCGAAAGATCTTTAATTTGGCTAATTGAAGAAATATTTTGTGTGAAAGTTTAAAAACGCGTAAAGATAAAAGGCCTCTCTCACGCAATTAGCTACCAATGGATTCCATGCTCTCTTTCTTACCTTTATTGGTATGAGGCATGCCTCAAATACGCCCTTATTTATCGTATTGTGCTTATGAACGTATTGAGGATTGCCTATACACATTATTGCATATTAGTTACTACTGTTAATATATTGTCACGGAATTTGCCCCACTCACTCCCAAACCGACGACTGTGGCACCGCGAATTGCCTAAGATTGCCCCGATCGCCCCTACGCCATTCTGGTAAACAAACAACATGCCGTGATCGAGATCGGCCTGGAAAAATCGAGAATCGACGAGAAGCGTTCCAGTCGTACGAGAAAAGGGATCTAGAGATACTGGAATATATCTGGAATATTCGTTGGGTCTATAAAAGAAGAATAAACGGCCGAGTTAGTTAGTCTTGTATAAGTCTTGTATTACAGTCTGAATTAAAGTGTTTAGTTGGAGATATCAAAGTGATTTAGATAGCGATTAATTAAATAAGTGTTTAGTTGACCTGTAATTAGTAGTGTTCAGTAGTTAATAAAGAAGTAATTTATTAACGGATTGTTTTTCTGGAAGTAAGAAAAGACGGATTGGGAAATCCGTGACAATTTGGTGTCGGAAGTGGATTTAACTGGAAGTTTCAAGAGCTTTCTGGAACCCTGTCCACAAAGTGGGATTTAGTTGGAAGTTTTAAAGAGCTTTCTGGATCCCTGTCCGCAAAGTGGGATTTAAGTGGAAGTTTGAAGAACTTTCTGGAACCCTGTGCGCGGGTGGAATAAAGACCCAAGTGTGATATATCACCGCACTCGTCGTGACTCAAGGAAGTGAACGGTGGTATTCGCGAAGGACAATCTCGAACATTCTAGAACTTTGTACAGGAGTGAGACAAATACCCAAGTGTGATATATCACCGCACTCGTCGTGACTCAAGGAAGTGAACGGTGGTATTCGCGAAGGACAATCTCGAACATTCTAGAACTTTGTACAGGAGTGAGACAAATACCCAAGTGTGACATATCACTGCACTCGTCGTGACTCAAGGAAGTGAACGGTGGTATTTGCGAAAGACATTCTCGAACATTCTAGAACTTTGTACGGGAGTAAGACAAAGACCCAAGTGTGACATATCGCCGCACTCGTCGTGACTTAAGGAAGTGAACGGTGCTATTCGCGAAGGACAATCTCGAACATTCTAGAACTTTGTACAGAAGTGAGACAAATACCCAAGTGTGATATATCACCGCACTCGTCGTGACTCAAGGAAGTGAACGGTGGTATTCGCGAAGGACAATCTCGAACATTCTAGAACTTTGTACGGGAGTGCGACAAAGACCCAAGTGTGGCATATCACTGCACTAGTTTCATTGTAAGGAAGGCAACGGTGATATCCAGAAATACATTCGTGGACATTCTAGAATAGAGTGAATGCCTGTAACTAGAAGCCAAGTCAATATGGATGCACAACTGGCGAAACTGTTAGAAATGATGCAGACAATGCAACAGGAAATGAAAGACCAGACGAAGACGATGCAAGAGAAATTAGAAGAACAGGGACAAACAATGCAAAATAAATTAGAAGAGCAGGGACATAAAATGGAAGACCAGGCGAAGACGACACAAGAAAATTAGAAGAACAAGGGCATACAATGAAAGATCAGATACAGACAATACAACAGGAAATGAGAAACCAGACGAAAGAAATGCAGGAGAAATTAGAAAATAAACTAGAAGAACAAGGGTATATAATGAAAGAACAGATACAGACAATACAACAGGAAATGGAAAACCAGACGAAGGAAATGCAGACAAAGTTAGAAAATTGGAAAATACACTAGAAGAAAAACTAGAGGAGCAGTCACATAAGGTAGAAACACAAGTAGAAGAGAAACTATTGGCACAAAAAAGGAAATAGACGAAGAAATAAACCAGGTTAGAGAAGAGCTTCGACTTAAATTAGACAAGATAGCGAAGGAGGGCGTAATCAAATCAGAAGGACCTGTTTTCCGAACTCAAAAAACGAAGCCTCCTGAATTCGACGGCAAGGTCTCATGGAATGTCTATCTACGTCAGTTTGAAGCAGCAGCTGCCGCAAACGAATGGTCTGATTGTGAGAAAGCTACTGCTCTGATAGTTGCTCTACGGGGGGAAGCTCTTGACGTCTTACAAGGAGTTCCTGCTGGGCAGCAGAGTAACTATGACCTTCTGAAACAGCATATGGAAATGAGATATGGGGATAAGCACCTGCAGCAAGTGTACCAGGCGCAATTGAAAATCGTCACCAGCAGAGTGGAGAGAATTTACAACATTTTGAGACAGACGTTGCTCGACTGGTTCGATTGGCATATCCAACAGCCCCGTCCGAATTTGTAGACCAGCTCTCCATCCAAGTGTTTATCGACGGCCTAAGAGATTGCGAAACACAGCAGGCACTACGGCTTGGTAGACCTAAAACGTTGAATGACGCTTTTCGCATGCACTGGAATTTGAAGCAGCAAAGATGGCATCCGGTAGACATGTTAAACTTCGTGCCATCAGTGATAACAGCGATATGGGAAATGGAGACATAATCAAAACATTGAAGGAAGTCATTGATAAACTCAGCCCAACTACCGGATCAAAGAAAGAACAATCTGATAGTCGAAAGGATCGCCTTCTTAAATGCTGGAACTGTGGACAGACAGGACATCTAAAGAGACAGTGTAGGGCCCCAGTCGCGGATCTGCCAAAGCGCGACTCCCAAACGGCACCTGCACAGGAAAACTAGGGTCAGCCGGCTTGACGGGGCAAAAGCCGGCTGCGTCCTCGTACCATGCCCCACGAGAAGAAGTTACGTTATCACGTCTCCAGGACTCTGACTCCTTGCTAGTAGAAGGCATTATTTTTGGTCGTATGTTCCCTATGGTAATCGACACTGGAGCGACAAGAACTATTGTACGGCCGGATATTATTGGTGATTGGCGTATTAAGAACCCTGCCAAACGTTATGTCCTTACAACAGCCAATGGACAACAACTGCCAGTCAAGGGGGAATGCGAGCTTGAAGTAGAATTAGGAGACGTCAAGTTCAAACACAGAGCCCTGGTAGCAGATATATCGGACAATGTCATACTCGGACTAGACTTACTACGAGCAAAGGGTGAACTTAGATTTGAATGCTGGTACGCTACGGATAATGGGTGAGGAAGTAGTGCTAACGACCATCACTGAGAATAACGCTGTAAGGAGACTCGTTGTTAAAGAAGATGTGGTACTACCTGGTCAGACCGAAACATTGGTTGCCACTGTAATGGATGGGGAAATGTCTTGCAGTGTAGGAGTGGTGGAACCCAGTAATCCGGATTTGTTCAATAAATCTATAGTCACCGGCCGCACACTGATTAAACCAGAGAAAACGACAATAGTACGGGTAGTTAACCTGAAAACCTTTCCACAGAAAATTACAAAGGGAACTGAAGTAGGAGTCTGTGAACCTGTTACCATGGTCAGAACACTCAAAGAAAACAACGAAATGGAGAAGAAACCAAATAAGACCAGCCTACCGGAATGTCTAAGGGACATCGTGGATAGGGCCAAGCAGAGATTAAAAGAGTCGGAGGTGGAACAACTGGAAGAGCTGCTACGTGAAAATGAAGATGTGTTTGCACTTAAACCAGGCGACTTTGGGAGAACCAATGTTGTGAAGCATCGAATCGATACTGGTTCATCATCTCCTATAAAGCAGCCACCACGAGGACTTCCACTAGCCAAGCGAGAAGAAGTTAACAAGATGTTAATCGAGATGCAAAATCAAGGCACCATAGAGCCATCTCAGAGTCCTTGGGCTTCTCCTGTAGTTCTGGTCAAGAAGAAAGACGGCTCCACCCGATTTTGTGTGGACTACAGAAAATTAAATGACGTCACCAAGAAAGACAGTTACCCATTACCGAGGATTGACGATACTCTGGACACCTTGGCTGGTGCGCAATGGTTTTCCACTTTGGATTTAAAGAGTGGATATTGGCAAGTCGAGGTCAGCCCAGAAGACAAGGAAAAGACAGCATTCACTACCGGAAATGGATTGTGGCAGTTCAATGTAATGCCATTTGGTCTATGTAATGCCCCTGCCACTTTTGAACGACTGATGGAAACTGTACTTCATGGCCTGCATTGGGAGACCTGCTTGATTTACTTGGACGACGTGGTGGTGCTGGGACGCTCTTTCCAGGAGCACCTGAAGAACGTGTCCGAAGTGTTCAAGAAGTTGAAAGCAGCAAACCTGAAGTTGAACCCGAAGAAGTGCAGTCTGTTCCAAAAGGAGGTCAGATACTTAGGCCACATTATTACTCCACACGGTGTGAAAACAGACCCGGAGAAGACAGAGTGCATAAAGAACTGGCCGGTTCCTAAAGACAAACATCAAGTTCGAAGTTTTCTTGGCCTATGCACATACTATCGACGATTCGTCCAAGGATTCTCGGACATTGCCAAGCCTCTTCATAAACTCACAGAAGACAACATCCCGTTCGAATGGACGACGAAATGCCAGCAAGCCTTTGAGACGCTGAAAGAGGCCCTCTGCACTACCCCGATTTTGACATACCCAATACCTGGACAACCATTTATAGTGGACACGGACGCAAGCAACATTGGAATTGGCGGAGTTCTTTCCCAAATACAAGATGGCCAAGAGCGAGTAGTGGGCTACTTCAGTAAAGTCCTGTCAAAAGCCGAAAGAACTATTGTGTGACTCGGAAAGAATTACTTGCCATCGTCAAGAGCCTAGAACACTTTCATAAATACCTGTATGGCCAAGAATTCCTTCTAAGAACGGATCACGCTTCCCTTAAATGGCTGTTGCAGTTTAAGAACCCGGAAGGACAGATGGCCAGGTGGCTGGAACGGCTGCAAGAATATCACTTTGTTGTTGAACATCGAGGCCGGCAGGAAACATGGAAATGCAGATGCCCTTTCTAGGAGACCCTGTCCTGTCAACTGCAAACACTGTAGTAGTCTTGAAAAGAAAGAGGACATCTCATCAGTTCCTTGTAAGGTGGTAGCAGCCCAACCTGAAGACAGATGGAGTTCAGCGGCGATACAGGAAGACCAGCAAGCTGACTGTGACATCAAGCCCTTACTAGACTGGAAAGAAGCCAACAACCGACCCTCATGGGCTGAAGTCAGCAGTAAAAGCCCAACATTAAAGAGCTATTGGGCTCAATGGAATTCCTTGGTGTTGGAAGACGGTGTCCTAAAAAGAGCATGGGAGAACAATGACGGAACGGAGGTCAAGAAACAAGTACTACTCCCGAGGACACGGGTCAAGGAAGTGCTGCAGGAAGTACATGGAGGTACTGGGGTGGACATTTCGGTATCAATAGGACTCTACAGAAGATTAGGGAGCGTTTCTACTGGTTGAGCTGTAGGACGGATGTAGAAGATTGGTGCCGAAAATGTGACGTATGTGCAGCCAGCAAGGGACCGAAGACCCGTTCCAGAGGCAAAATGCGCCAGTACATCGTAGGAGCACCGTTTGAGAGGATTGCGATTGATATCGCTGGCCCCTTTCCGAAAACCCAAAGTGGGAACCGATATCTACTAGTGGCCATGGACTACTTCAGCAAATGGCCGGAAGTATACCCCCTTCCCAATCAAGAGACCACAACCGTAGCAGAAGCGCTAGTCAACAACCTGTTCTGCAGATTTGGTGTGCCCATGGAACTACATTCAGATCAGGGCAGAAATTTCGAATCAGGTGTGTTCCGAAAGGTCTGCGAGCTTATGGGAATCCGAAAAACCAGGACCACCCCACTGCATCCCCAGTCAGATGGTATGGTGGAACGCTTCAACGCCACACTAGAAACCAATCTGAGGATGTTTGTGAACGAGAACCAGACAGACTGGGACAAGCTCATTCCACTCTTCCTGTTAGCTTACCGCTCAGCTGTCCATGAAACGACTGGGAAGACTGGATCATCTTTGGAAGAGAGCTTCGCCTTCCAGCAGATTTGGTATTTGGTCGTCCTGCGGAACAGCCCACAGAGCCAGACACTTATACCCATGACCTAGAACGAAGACTAGCAGCCGTACACGATCAAGTCAGATCTCGAATGCGATTAGAGAGCGATCGCATGAAGACTCGATACGACGTCCGGGCCAATACAGTCGGATTCCAACAAGGCGACCTGGTGTGGCTGTACAACCCCACGCGGAAGAAAGGAAAATCGCCTAAACTACAGAACCGTTGGGAGGGCCCCTATACCGTCATTAAAAGAATCAAGGACGTCGTCTACCGGATACAAAGGACTCCCAGGAGTAAAATGAAGGTCGTCCATCTGGAGCGTCTGTCCCCGTATAGAGGTGTATCCGATCGGGACGATCGGTCCTAAGGAGGGCAGTGTCACGGAATTTGCCCCACTCACTCCCAAACCGACGACTGTGGCACCGCGAATTGCCTAAGATTGCCCCGATCGCCCCTACGCCATTCTGGTAAACAAACAACATGCCGTGATCGAGATCGGCCTGGAAAAATCGAGAATCGACGAGAAGCGTGGATCTAGAGATACTGGAATATATCTGGAATATTCGTTGGGTCTATAAAAGAAGAATAAACGGCCGAGTTAGTTAGTCTTGTATAAGTCTTGTATTACAGTCTGAATTAAAGTGTTTAGTTGGAGATATCAAAGTGATTTAGATAGCGATTAATTAAATAACTGTTTAGTTGACCTGTAATTAGTAGTGTTCAGTAGTTAATAAAGAAGTAATTTATTAACGGATTGTTTTTCTGGAAGTAAGAAAAAGACGGATTGGGAAATCCGTGACAATATTTATACATAGATGACGATTCTCTTTTAAAATCCAAGTCACCCTTGTCTATAGTGTGATGTGAATGGGGATGACATGGATTTTAAAAGCCAAAGCCATCTATTATCTTTACTCCTAAGTTTGACTGGTTTGACGATAATATAAATAAGGGTATTACGTATATCCAATATATTCTAATGTTACTGGATGATTAAAGTAAGCAGTTAGTAATTCTTATTCGTTACTTATTACTTTCAATTTTTTACTGAGGCACTTTATCATCGTACTGGCCGCCATTACTGTTCTCATCTTGTATTAAATGACTCTAACTCCTTCTCTCAGTGTACAGTGATATTATTCAGCGTCTGGCTGATATCCTAATCAAATATGTAAACTGTAAACCACTCGATCATTGTATCTCCTCCCACTCCCACAGTTCTTGAATAAAACACGATAATAGCCCCTCGAGAAGTCCTGTTACCGCTAAACAAGGCGAACCATTAAACATACATGCATTAACGCTTATTTACAATAGAGGAGAACTAATTTCCCACCTATTGATTTTTAAATTAAAGGTCCGTTTTCATGTTCTAGCCTCATCATAAATTTATCATACGTAATATAGAATCTTTTCGATATTGTACTAAAAGAGTGATGAAGTTCTGTATATAAAAATATATGTGATCAGATTATATAGTTACTTTGTAAAAAAAAATTCTGAAATAGGTCATTTAGTATACAGGGTGTTTCTTTAAGGGCGCCGTATTTTTTAAATAGAGTTTCCTACAAATACAATAATTTTAGACAAATAACTTAATTATATAGAGCTTAGCAAATAACAGGAATGTTATCTCATGCCACCTGCGAATATTCAAATATACCAAAGTAAAATAAATATATACCTAATGACAGAAATCGATATTTTTAGTACAAAAATCTTTCCGAATACGTATTTTTTAAATTTAACTTAGATGAAAATATTATTATAACATAAACTTACACAGTTCTACATATAAGATTGTTCCACACAATCATATTTCTGTTTTATCTCAAAAACGGCCCACACTACCAAAAAAATACAAGAATCAGTATTTATAGAGATAAACTGTACAATATAGGAGACTATTTAGTTTAAGAAAAACATGCATAAAGTGTTAGCACATTCCCTGCAATATAGATGCAGAAATTAATAGGTAAAAAAAAATCTAGTGCGATAAAACATTTCTCAAGCAAATGTAAAAATATACAGGGTGTCCGAAATATAAGTGCCTTAATTTTGCCATATGATAAGTTGTACTGAACAAAACATATGTGACTTAACATTTTTTTTTCCTGTGACCAACGATAACAGAATTATGACGGCAGACAGGTCTTGAATATGTGACAACGTCGCTAACATCCTATCTTAGAACTGCTATGTATTTATACATAATAATTGCAAATAGGTACAAGTGTTTAAAATGACTTTTGTTTCTTGCAAGAAGCGTTTACCGTACAAATGTCTTGTAGCCAGAGTTTTGCTTAGATTTACCGTAAATTAACATGTCATGCAGCTGGTTATGGTTACTACAAATTGTTATAGTTCTATTTATGTACACTAACAAACATCAAAGAACGTTGTCGAACGTTACAGTTTTATCGAGTTTCTCGGAAGCTTCAATTGTTTGCTTTATTAATACTGATCCAAAAATCAAATTACGAATAAATTACGTTACAGATGCTTTTACTTAACCTTAATTGTACCTTAGTTTGTAATTTAGTAACAGAGTTTTGCATATTATTGAAGTTGTATTTTTATTTTTGAAATGTATTGGCAGATAAATTATTATTATAGAGTGTTGCACTGAAAATTTCATAGTTGCCGCTAAAAGAGAAAATGACAGAAATGTGACAAGTATCGAAAAATTTGCATTTTGTTCTGTTGTTTCGTTGACAATTGGTATGTTAATTGAAAATATGACTTTTATTCCATTACATTTGGACATACATAAAACACAAAGCCTTTAAATCTCGAGGCCATAGTTTATTTTTAACAAATACTCAAACGAATAAAATCGAATCATATTTTTGTCTGGGTCTCTTTATATTTTCCAATGGAGGGCCAGCTGGCCATAAGGTGTACGCGTTGTAAAATCAGTTGAATACGTAATAAAAATTGTACCCGTAAAATTCCTTGCAAAGTTTTATTAGACCATAGAATTTGTAATACCTAAGTCGAACGTTGGGGGTAGCGTCAGAAATCATCTTCGGTAACATATTTTGAGAGAGTAAAATTTGCATTTATGCGCTTGTCTTGGTCGAACAATCCCCAATAAATTTCTCGGCTGGAGAAGCATTTTCCATTTTGCTATTTCCCTCTTCAATACCTCGCCTTGTACCTGATAGTAAGCAGGCTTTAAAGGGAAATTAATATTGTCACTTCATTTTTTTCGCCTGACATTTTCATACATGACGCTGACATATGCTGTTGTGAGTTTATCTGTAATTTGACATACTTATTAGCTATACTTTCTATTTGTAAATCATGTAATCTGATTTCGTAGTTACGTTTTCAAATTATGTTTGTCTATAACTTGAATTTCATATGATGTAAATTTTGTAATTATTATGGGCATTTCGGATCGATCAGTGGTGGCGCGGTTTAAGGCGTCAGTACTTGAATCGAGGTGACTGGATCGCTGTGGGTTCGATCCCCGCAGCCGGTAGACCGTATATAAGCTAAATTCGTGGAGAGATTGACAACCTCTATGCGGGTATGGTAGGGTGGAAGAATGTTGGCTTGGGTCAATGTGAGAGATTGACACCGGTTGACATTTGACTACCCCCAATTAATGAGGTTTTCCAGGTTTCCCTCATTCCTGCACTGAATGGTGGTTAGGGCCTACCAACGCAAGTCGTTCCTGGGTGCAAATGCGGCCTGCTTAATAGTAATATGCCGCCCCCTCTCCCGCACAAATCTTCGACTTCTGGGCCTCGTGATTAGAATGAGCGGTAAAGATATTATTATTAGTAAAAGTGCATAAATAAAACATCAATAACTTTCTTTGATATTACTTTTCTTTGCTCTACGTGCTTTATTTTTCAAGATTTCGATACCTAACAAACACAATTTGATCATTTTGCGGCTAGAAATACGGCGACCCCTTTTAAAATATTTGTACTTAGTCATAGTTAACCCTGTATAAATGCATAAATCATTGAAATTTACCTTCACTCTCGTCAAATAGCATATCCATAAGCACACCTGTTGTATACAACTGTTGAATATTATTATAAATCATACACCACATATATTAAAGTTGTTTATGTATAAATATTCATTATTTAACCATAATCATCTATCTTAATTCTATTAAAGCGTATATACTAATATACAATATCGCTTGCTCGACATGTCTAGTATCCTTTGTTTGCAAACGAGACCGTAGAACTTATTTACGACGCACGAGTAAGGATTATAATAAGTAGTAGACGTAGGAAGGTAGTAAAATACGGCACCGATGATAAGATGTCGCTTTAATATAACCACGTTTCAGAATCCGAGGTTATACCCTTGTAAAATTTAGATTTGATATTTACGGCGTATAATCCTTTTGATTCTACTTCCAAAACCGTTGTTGGAGCATGCGAGTCAAAAGCGTGTAAGTTACTTGATAGTTAAAAAGTTAGGGTAAGCAAATATTGAATGTCGACATAATATGCACTTGCTGAGTGAAGTATAAGTCGACTGTGTCGATCATAAAATATTACTATTAAAATTTATGGTATTTGTGGTTTGGCTCGAGATTGGGTTTGGTCTTTTATATTAAACAGGGAAAGTTTGATAATATAACACATTATAAAGATGGAATTACAAACAGAATAAATTCGGAGTGTGGTTTTCTTAATTTGGAGGTCCCACAAGGTTCCATTCTGGGCCTCATATTGTTTTTTCTTTACGTTATTGATTGTTTCTACTCGATGCAATGAATATTTCAAATAGGAGTATTTCAAAAACGGTTACTCCTAACAACTTCAACAAAGTATTCCTTTTTCAGACACATATCGACTGTTTCAATAGTCAGATGGATACACTAAGCTGCAAAAAAAGTTCTGTCATTTAAAAGAAGCATGATATGCCATAATACGTGGCGCTCTCTACTAGTGACGTCAAAATTAGAGACAAATTTGAATTTCTCGCTCCAAAAAACTCCGGTTTCCAAAATGTATGCAAATATTTGGATTTTTTGAAAAGTTATTTGCAAATATCGAGAATAAAATTTTAACTGACTGTATCTTTTCATCAACTTTTGACAAAGGTAAGTTTGCCAGCATCGCATGATTTTGTCGTCAGGAATTACTCTTACTGTCTATTGTATTTACTTCCAGACACACTGTATTACTATTTTTTTATTAACTGGATTATAAATCGATAGCAAAAACACCAATTTTATAATCGTCCACGTTTCGAAACTCGGATAATTAGCCAAATATGAAACAAACTAACGGTTGCGGGTTGCACTCTATTTTTATTTCCATGCATCCCATCTTCAAATATATGATAAGGTAGATTTGAATAAACATCCTGAAGTGTTAAATAATATTATTGTGTAGTGGTTTTTAGGCTTTCACGGCCAGTGCTGTAATTTGATACATGGTAATTTTCCGGGTTGTTATGCCGTGACCTCGGTAACTGGTAGCTGCCAGAAACAGAGTTAAAATGCACATCCCTAGCATTAGCTGGGATTCTTTTACCTGCCCTGGTTGTTCTCGGGCTAGGCTCTGTGGGGACAGACCTGCTATCGGTGTCTCTGGGCCTGTCCATATATTGATTTCGGTTCCTACTGGTGGTATTACGACTGATACGGTAGGAACCGTTCCTCGGATAATGGTAATCCTCCGAGGCGTTCCGTAGCCGCCGCTGTAACTGGTCGCATCCCATGCTTCCAAACGTTTCTCCGCTCTTCACTGTCGGCATCTTCAGTGGTGACTCTGCAAAAGCTTCGCCGCGACTGAGGCCGATAGGGACATCGTTAGCGGTCTCGTAGTGTCGGTGCAGCTGCGCGCGCTTCTGCACCTGCGTAAACGTGCCCCGTCCACTGGCTGTTTGTGGGATGCGACCAGTTACAGCGGCGGCTACGGAACGCCTCAGAGGACCACCATTATCCGAGGAACGGTTCCGACCGTACCAGTCGTAATACCAACAATAGGAACCGAGATCAATTTATGGATAGGCCCAGAGACACCGATAGCGGGTCTGTCCCCACAGAGCCTAGCCCGAGAACAACCAGGGTAGGTAAAAGAATCCCAGCTAATGCTAGGGATGTGCATTTTAACTCTGTTTCTGGCAGCTACCAGTTACCGAAGTCACGGCATAACAACCCGGAAAATCACCATGTATCAAATATTATTGTGTATGTGGTCCTGACATAGCAACGCCGTTTTGCCTCAACGCTCGAACGCTATATGGTATTCCAAATACGTTGTTAAAATAATGATATTTGGATTGAATCACTCTGTATAGGGTGTTCTATTTAAAATAAATACGACTTCCTGTTTAACTGGAAGTTACAATAGTTGAATTATTTTATTTAGAGAAACCCAGGAAAATCCAAGAGTCTAAAGTTTCAAAACCCAAATGTTCTAATAGGCCTATACACGCTGTATATAATTTAACTCGGAGAGGGACTGCGGTAAGTCAAATACAATTTTTCTGTATTTGTCGTTAAATCTCGGCTTCGTCTGTCACTTTCACATTACCGAAATATCGTAAATTGTCTCCTAAGCTGAAAAGCGATTCAAGTAATCGACAAGCCTTGCTCGGATTCAGACGTTTCATAAATTCAACAAACTTTGCTGCTTAATCGTATTTTGATGTTTCGAGTTAACATCTTAAAATCCTCATCGATAGACTCGCCAACTTCTGAGATATTCCTTACGTATCCCGTCTTGGAAAATTCATGGCTGTTGTGACGAAGCTCGCGGTGAAGGGGAAGTCAAAAATTTCCTTTCAGCGCCCACCAAAATCGATGTTCGACGACGGATTAAAATGACGAATTGAACGGGAAAAGGTGATATGGCCCGTGGAACTTCGACGTTTTAGTTCGATAATGCCACTCTCTTATTTTCGTATAGTAGCATCTTCTCTTTAAATAAAATTGGCACAGTTTCTGTTCGTGGAAGATACTAATTTTTACACAGTGTCTAAACGTTTCAGTGATTATTTTCAACGGATAATGCTGTAACAATAATAATAAGTAATAGGTTTGTTCGTGCAGCAGTTGGAAACGGTTTGAAACTGACAGAAATGTTCATCCAACTTTTTGCGTTAAATTATCTGATAATTGACTCCAACTGACTGATAAAATCATCAACGAAAACAATTTGTTGCGGGCAATTGAGATCATTAAGTGATATGGAAATGTGTAATGACCCTAAATTGGACCACTGAGGGACACCTGATACAATAGGGTTTATAAATGGTAATAATAATAATCTTCCAACAGCATACAATTCAAAGTAGATGAACAAATATAAATGCAATAAAAACAACATTAATAGTAAAATATATTAATAAGTAAAATCACACATATAGAAATTTAGGTTTAAACTGAATTTATTTACAAATATCTCATTTGGATGCAATTCTGTAAAATTATACGTTGAATAATTGGTGATTGAGCTAATAGAAATTGAGAAATATGCGATTAGAATAGTGTGATTATATGGGTAAATACTATCTTAAGAAAATGCTAAACAATTTAACAAAGAGTATAGCTTGAAATAATTTGCGAATATCAATTTCTTTCATGTGGCATCATCAGGGAATTCGTTAATGACAAACAGGGACAAAAATGGTCCCATATTAGAGCTTTGTGGCGCTCCTGAAGAAGGAAAGAAAAAGTAGGAAGTTAAATTTAAATACCTGATCTTAAAATGTCGGATCTTAATTAGCGAATTATAAAAACCAAATTTATGTAATGTGAGCAGTTAAATATAATGATATAGTCAAACTTCCCTAACTCGAATCCTCTAAATCCAGCCAAATTTGTTCGAGTTAGAGAAAATCCGAGTTATGGGTCAAATCACGTAAAACAAAGTGTAGGAATTTAGAATCGTATTTGGTCAAATGCTTTTCCTTGGCCTCTATTATCTAATATTTCACAAATATATTGCGATGTACTTGATTCACTATTTTTTTTTTTTCAAGAATCGCTTGAATTTGAAATCTCCACCACTAGTGACTTGACAAATTTAATATACTCATTTTTTGTCAATTTCTATCTAACGATGCTAAATTTGTTTGATAAATAATTATTTTTCGTACATTTGGAGAAAGTAATAGAATATTTAATTTCAGTTTATATCGTTTATTTTTTTATACTGTATGCCATCCTTTTCTGGAATATGGTAGATATATTAATATTATGATGTACAGTAAAATATTAGTTTTATAAACCACGTATCTTTGTTCCTAAATAGTTTGTAGTTTAGTTTTGTACTTTTCAAACGTCGCTTGTAAAATTTTAATTATTATAAATCTAGTTTTTGAGAATTTTATTTTTTACATTTCAGCCAGTGTTACCTACGTAAAACCGCATATTATTTATTGTCCTCCGAAACTATATGTCACTACCCACAGGCCTTATTTCTTATAAAGAAAAAATAAAACTTGATTTATTTTCTATATTCGAACATTATCTCTTGATATATTTCTTATTCGATGTGCTCGATCTTCTCGAATAACCGTTTACTTGACGACCGTGCTATATTTTCGAAGATTTCTCTTTTATAGATAACCAAAAAAAAAGGGGAGATATTGCAACTTCAACTCTTAGTTTTGGTACGGTAGTGTTATATACGAAATTTTCTGCAATATGTCAAGTTATTAGAGAAGGGTATATAAGGCTTCTTCTGTTGTCTCGCCTAGAGACAAGAAACGTGATAAATCACAGTTCTTGTAAATTTCACGCGTCTCTACCTCCATTTTATTTACCTTGCTCCTTGATATATTATTACAAAAAATGGGCCCACGATTGACTACCTGAACATTGCTCACAGTAACTAGTTTTGTTCAGTATACGATTTAATTAAAATAATTTAGCCTTCTTTTTGTTGTAAAAAGTTTCTCAAAACACATAAATCAAATGCACATAACTAAAAGGTTAGGATTATACTATATTTTACTTTTAATATGAATTTAATAAAGTAAAATAATTGACAAAATTGGCCAGCTGATCTGCCGTGTCCGATGTTTCTGCATAATAATTACAAGTACTTCTAAATATACTTGCGGTGAATGGTTTTTTAGAGCTTTTCTCAGTACATAAAATAAAATTTGAGATAAGTAATTATAATAAGTGTTCAAAATGATTACCATTGCTTGCGGAAAAGGTTCACCGTAAAAACGTTTTCAAACAAATTACGTTAAAAAGGTATTTACTTAGTATTGATTGTGCCTTACTTTGCCATTTCGTAACACTGTTTTGTATTTTGTAGTAGTTATATTTTAATTTTTAAATAGTATTTGTATAAATACTATTGGTCTTATACATTATTTTCCATAAGAGTTTTTTTATTGTTTGAGGTCAGCTATGGAAGCATTTTCCATATTGGCACTCGTTTTATGAACACCCTGTATAAATGAAAGAACAGTCAGTGTTCGACGTGTAACAAGTAATCTTTATTTACCTCCGAATTTTGTATGGCGTGTATTTAACAGATACTGCAGACGCTCTTCAGCGATTAGGATTATGTCTTTGGTTCAACAGCATGTCCAAAATGAAATGTTTTGCTAGATTTATTAATTTGGTTAATGTTTAAACACAGATAACAACTATTGTTAGAGCAACCAACATTTTTATTAACCAGGCTACATTGATTTAAATATGAAATTATATTTTTTGGCAATAACTCAGCTACCATCTGCCTAAGTTTGTCATAGAGCTCGTATGTGGAAAATTTCTCTAGAAAAATATTGAATTAAGTAAGAAATACCCTGCCATACCCTTTATTTCCGGCCCTATCCCTATTAATAATTGACTACGGAAGGGAATGCTACACACGCGAAATTTCTATGGTCCCTTTCCCTATTTCCCTCGTTTGCACGCCGCATTGTCTAGGACATATTCATTAGTCTCTATCATACGTGTTAGTAGACGTTCTAAATGGCCGTAAGTTTTTATTATTAATAAGGGTCTATTTCAATTTATCATTTACGTCCCCCCGGGGACCGCTACTGTTTTGTAAACAATGGACAATGCGTTTTGAATACCACTGGTAACGTTTAGTTTAAATATTAAAACGGTTTTGATTAATTTACTGGTACGTGAAATAATTGAACTTGTATAATTGTTCAACGTTTAGATTGTGAATAATTTAGCAGTGTTTGGAATACCTGTGATATAATTTAACTATTTGCTAAAAAGGGTCGGTAATTTGTATGTTCATAGATAACCATATTATTTGTTTACCTTGCCATCTAGAAGAAAATGGTAAAATCAGAAATATCTGGCACTATGTGTCTGAATTTACATGGTATGCACGAAAAAATATTTGTTTTAATAGTTTTGTGGAGATCAACTTCGTTAAATATTATTTTGTCATATCTGTACTGCTGAATGAATAACACTCTGTATAGAATATTATATACGCATTAGCTAGAGGGGAGACTGTAGCCGAAGTGTGACAAACACGGGACGAGATTCGGCGAGTAAGTAGTTGTGTTTTGAGACCTCGGCAGGTTGGCTGGAAGACAGTGAATGTTGATAACAGTGTTGGCAATATATGAATATGAAATTACTGCAGAAATTTGATAAAATTACTTGCAATTACTGGCAAAGCTTAATATTGTTCCCGGCAATTTACTGGCAAAGTTTTTTAGGGATATATACTTACCACTATTTATTAAATTATGTGTCTGTGATACACAATTAAGTAACGTTTTGCACCTACTGTTAGGATGATTTCTCAATTTGGAGTCAACATTAAACATTAGTAGAAACAGTATATTTTCCTAATACAGCAATGAAATAAGGGCAAAGAGAATAGTAATTTAATAAATAAATGCATTTTCTCATGAGAATTTATGTCAATTCCCTGCGGGATTATGTGTAAGTATTAATGGGAAAATTTCCGTTGTCAGCTCAATACTTGCAAAATTACTGCCGACTCCTGGCAAATGCCAGTAATTACTGGCAAATCGGCAACGCTGATAAGTGGTGCATCTGTTCCAATTTTACAGGTTAGTAACTTGTTATTGTATATTGTATTTAAGTGGGCCGTTTTATACGCAAATTTCCAACAAATTTCATAGCTGTTTGTTGGAACAGTCTAAAAAATATCTAAGTAAGTTAGAAGAAATATCTCTGCACTATGTCAATTATACAAGTTTTCTCCAGGTTGTATAACAGTTTCCAGGCTGACAAGTCATTTAGAATAAGTAAAAAGGCATATTTAACTGTTATATTTTATTATAAAATATTCTGAATTTTACTTTACAGATCAACTACACATTGAAAAAATTGTTTATGACATTATAAACATTATCACATCCCGTAGAATTCTTTTAAAAAAACTTGTACCACTTAAATTCATGTAAATTATGAAGTATTTTTCACGCTGTCTGGAACACAGTAATAAGGTACATTTCACGGTCTTTTATGTTCTCTAGCGCATTTCCCCCCAAAAAGTTAAAGGAAATGATTCAATTTCAGCATTATATTCCTAGAATATACGTCCACTACAGGGTGAATTTTATTTGTGCATCTGTAAATACGATTTATTGTTCTTGAAACGCCAGCCTTATAGATTGAGTACCAGTATGTCCCTTTTATTATTTTCTTGTCTGTTTAATATTAAGGGTCATTCATTATATTTTATTATAATTTTGAGACGAATACTTTGTTGATTTATTGTTTAAATTATATGTACAACTTTAGCTTGAGTCCAAGTTATGCTGTTGCAAATTGTATTGTAAGTTATTATTAATCATCTACTACTACTATATTACTTGAATTAGCGGTTTGATTGTCAGGTGTTTGTAAGAGCCTTGGTGAATCTATTAATATTTTCTCCCGTGTTTGGACAAACATCCGATAAAGCATATGATGCATGCGATATGATTTGAGATTTTTGTTTAACCCCTCAACTACTAGACGGGTAGCCTCCCGTATGAGCCCTCAGTACCTTCTGACGCAAGTCGACTAACTATCCAAAAATTTCGGTCGGTCAGTAGTCGCGCGGTTTAAGGCGTCAGTACTTGAATCGAGGTGACTAGATCGGTGTGGGTTCGCGCCCCGCTGCCGGTAGACCGTATATAAGCTATATTTGTGGAGAGGATTGGCACCCTCTCTGCGGGTATGGTAGGGTGAAAGAATGTTGGCTTGGGTCAATGTGAGAGATTAATACCGGTTGACCTTTGATACCCCCCTAATTAATGAGGTTTTCCAGGTTTCTCTCATTCCTGCACTGAATAGTGGTTAGGGCCTACCAACGTAAGTCGTTCCTGGGCGCAAATGCGGCCTGCTTAATAATAATATGCCGCCTCCTCTTCCGCACAAGTCTCCGACTTCTGGGCTAATCCTCGTGACTAGAATGAGGGGTAGAGATATTATTATTATTATTATTTTTAACTGAATAAGAAATCATCAGTGTTGTCTCTGTATAATGGTTAAGTGTATAAAATATTGTTTTATACCAGATTTATAGAGAATTTTATGCTTTACTGTTCTAATAACTGCAAATGTCATTTAAAGCATAGGAAACGAGATTTTAAAAAATAATGCTTTCTGTGACCTTTGACCTTGAATATCGTACACAAGATTCTATGAGACTTTAGAGCCAACCTATAAAATGTAAAAACAAAGATTTATACAAATTTGTATGTTCATTCCGAGGTTGAATTCCTATTTGACTGAAATAAAAGGTCATCGCTTCTAAAACAATGTAAAGCTGCATTCATTTTACATTTGGTAATTTTGTTATACCGTTATTTATCCTAATTATAATCATTGTGGCGATAAATAACCAATCAATTTAACAGCAGATAATGACACGATTTAAATTTGCGATTACCCGTAAAACCGCACTGCATTTAATAGATAGCAGCAGCGATACGAGACCATTTATTAAATAGAATCGTAGACTTGTACCATAAATTTGGGAAATCGTTTAATGTGCAAATGCGCAGTATATTTTTGTCGAACGTCAAAAGCGACACTAATTGAAAGCGACATTACAAATTAGTGCTTTTGATTGAGTTATCTCGTTTTAAATCAGAAAAACTGATAGCAAAGCTTCAGTGCTTTTTATTACTACTAATTTATTAACTTTGTTTTGTTGGACTTGGGCCAAAGACAAAGAAAATATTTTTTTATATTTGTTAACGTTTCGTACTTTTAATATAACATCATCAGGACTCTACATATCATGACAGCAAATCAATCTTTAAGAAGTCTATTGATTTGAGGTATTGCTGTGCGACAAGTGTCAATCGCGTTTTGTGTTTAGATTCGATGTCTTCTGAGAAAGAGGGGAAACAATAAATACTAAATTTAACGAAGTTTTTAAGCAACATTGTGGACTTAAAGCTGCGTCCTCATTGCGTCGAGCCTATCGACGTTGTTTTAACTTGTCGTTCGACGCCGTCGCCCCGTCCACACTGAGAAGACAATTGTAAATCAGTCGACAGCAAAATGTACGAAGACGAAGACAGTGAATGCTATGGCACATGCAATAGACTCGGAACCTCCGATATTTGCCGATGCATCGCAATGTTGAATGTTGAGGATCAGAACCCGCCCACACTATATTCAACAAATCTATGATTTTACCGACAATCGATGGAAATCCGACCGACAATGTCGACGCAGTGAGGACGCGTCTTAAGAGATACGTAGTTGCGAACGGCCCCACAATATTATCGGAGAGAATTCCACACCAAACATTGATAGAAAACTCTTGCTGAAAATTTACACACTACACTTGGCAGATGAGGATTTTCTAGTACCCAAGAATGACTATGTCTCCAATTAAAAATACCTCGTCGGGTAAATGTTGCTTCGTCCGTAAATAATATTATATTATAAAATGTTGGATCATCATTTTGTTGTTGGCGAAGAAACTGTGCAAACCGTAACCTAGCTAGAGGGTCTTGTGGCATTAATTGTTGCACTGGAGTAAAATGATAAGGGTACAATTTCTCTTTGTGGAGTATTCTGCTAACGGAAGGCTGACTGATGTCAGTAACTGCCGAAATTTGGCGTGTGCTTGTACGTGAGTTTTCAGCATTCGCACTAATACATCATTTTGGTCCGCTGTTAATATTTTCGGCCTTCCAACGTCTCTTTTCATCTAATCTGTCGTACAATCTCTTAAATAGTCTATGATCAGGTTGTCTGTTATCTCCATATATTTCCAAGTACCTCGCTGCTGCACGGCGACCACAAAAATTTTCTTGCGCATTATACACATATTATATTTTTCATTGTAATGTTCGAAAAATTATTATGACATTTTAAATATAAAAAAGCCACTACTAATCTATGAATTGAGTGGCATTGACAGAAACAATTTGGTATTGTAGTGACAGCTGTCTACTTATTATTCGTCTCTCGATTTGCATTTTCTGAGAACAATTACCATAGTAATGTATATTTTTTACACCATCAGAAAGTAGAGATTTCAACGAACAAAAAGCCTACCGACTTTTTTACAAAAACCAAAAGCAGATATTTTGACGTGAGAATTTTCGATTGAAAATTAGGGTGCTTTGTCAGTGTGTTTGGGACATAAAAAGGTAAGTTTTCACCAAATTTCGTGAAAAAAAATTTTTTTGTAAAAAACCAAAAACTTGGTTATTTGAATTTTTCACATACATTTTGAGGTTATATGAAAAAAGTATAAATATAAAAGTTATACATCTTTTTATTACCTACAACTTTGCTAATTAACTTTTTTCCATAGGACTTGTAGCCGGAAATCAAGATAAACCGTTTTCTACCCTTAAAAACTCACCCCCTTTCACTTCCCGATCTCATATCGCCCGTAAATTATTTTTCCTTTCATGTTTGTTGTATTCTCTTCCTTTTCCAATGAGTTTCATCCTACTATTATTATTTTTTTCACTTTTTACGATTTTATAAGGCTTCAGCACTGGTCTAATAGTGTTATATCATTGCGGGACACCCTGTACAATAAAGTACAGCCACGTCTAAGTGTACTCGGATAAAATACTTCCTGAAATTAATGTGGCTGCAGTCTGAAACCGATGATAAATCCATCGGAGAGCAGATTAGTTTGAGTTATAACAGCCCCTCGGCTCCACTAGACCGAAGCTATCTTTTTAATTCCACATAATCTGTACATCCCGCTCCATCCGGCTTCGAAGTAAGGTGCAATTTATGGACAACATAAAATAGAACCGCGATGCAGCGGCGATAAGCGGTGAAGATGGAAAAAATCCCGGTTTCAGTGCGCCGTTTTCAGCTGAAATCGCTTCCTTGCAGCCCGAGACTAGAGTATAAGGGATACCCTATAAATAGAGACGTAAATAAAAGCCGCTTGCATATAAAATATTTTATTAAGGCTGGCGTTTCAAGGACAATGAATCGTATTTACAGATGCACACATAAAATTCACGCATTAGGTGGAGGTTCTTATTAGCGTAGTACTAAAATATAATGCTGAAATTGAATCATTTCCTTTAAATTTTTGGGGGAAAATGCGCTAGAGAACGTGAAAACCCGTGAAATGTACCTTATCACTGTTCCAGACACCGTGAAAAATACTAAATAATTTACAAAAACTCAAGTGTTACTAGTTTTTTAAAGGAATTCTGCGGGATGTGATAATGTTTATAATGTTATATGTTATAAACAATTTTTTCAATGTGCAGTTCACCTGTAAAATTGTATAAAAGGATATTGTATATATATAAAACATAACAGTTAAAAATTATGCCTTTTTTCTTATTCTAAATGATTTGATCAGCCTGGAAACAACAACCTGGAGAAAACTTGTATAATTAATTGGCATAGTAAAGAGATATTCTTTCTAACTTACTCAGATTCTTTTCTAGACTGTCCCAACAAACAACTATGAAGTTTGTGTGTATTCAGAAATAAATACAAAAATTAGATATTAAATCAAAGTAAAACGATGAATAATAAAAATGAGGTTTTATTAATTTCGTTGCATAAAAATATACACGGTGATCTATTTAAAAAATGGAATGTTTGAGTGATTTTTTACAAGAAACGCCCTCTAGAGGAATTGCAAATACGCCACTGAAATCTACGTAAAAATGTCTGCCTCCAGCAATTTGCATCATTCCAATATCTCGGCTATTCTCCGAGATACAAAGGAACCTCTTAAATGTAGTTTTTTTAAACGAAAAGGTTTATGAAAATTGTGATTGCAGCCTTAAGTTTCTAGAAATAGTAGGCCGGTGTTGAAAACCGCATTCTTCTATCTATTGTAGGTTTGGAGACACCCTTAAATTGTACTGTATTCTTCACTTGCATTCCAAAGCTATATCTACCCTATTTTGTTTGATTTTTGCTTCTGTGTATAACAAAGATTAGCGAAACGGGATGATGTGGTTGTCGCCTCTAAGAGAGAAACTGGAGGAACAGAGATAGTTTACTAGATATGCTTATCCTTGTTGGCTAAATATACAGAATCGGAAATTGTGGATCTTTGCAGAGAAAGTAGAAATTGCCGCTTCATCCCAGGGAAGGTACGAAGTATAAGCGGCGTGGTAGTATAATAGAAAACTAAATTTTATTTGTATATCTACCCTATTCTTCTCAAAGTCCTTTTATTGCATTTAAAATGCTGACGTGTATTAATTTATTTGGAAAGAGTAACGAATAAAACATGGCGTGAATAAGATCTTTAAATTTTGAATGTGCATTTACCGCGTCTATAATCTTCGATAACGGTCGATGGTAGGCGAGAGCTAACGAGAGCCGCACAACAAAAACGGTATCCTCACAGATTACAGACCTCAATCCGGTCACCAGTGCCAGTGTTGCCAGGTCACATGGTTTTGCATGAGATCTCATGCATTTCGAGGAAATGTCATGCTCTCATATTTTGATTATCTACCAAAACAAAAACCTAACGAGAAATAAAGGCAAAATCGAGGGTAAAATTGAATAGATAGAGGTAGGTATCTACAATATTTGGGTACTTTAAATGTCCTTTATTGTAGACTGCTCTCTTAATAATTAGCATAGCGTTTATATAAACGGGTATGACAGTCGACGGATATGCGGTGTGAGTGCTGTATTCACGCTGTATTGCAGTGATTCTTAACTCTATTCCGTAAGGGTACCTACATTTTCTGGAAACAACAGATTTTACGACCCGTGAGTCACCCTGCGTCACGTCAACTGCGCCTCAACGTTCGCCCGGCCTAACAATAAAATAAATTAGAAAGGTTACGTGGTTAATAACTTTTAAGTAAGTACCTGTAAGTACCTACTTACAATGTAATATTATGATAAAATAGCATAACATAATGCTTTTTAATGAAATAAAAATGGCATTACAAAAGTAATTAAAAAATAAGCTGTGTCAAGAGGTGTTTTTTGATAAATTAACCCATCTCATGCTTTTTTCTCCAAACCTCTTGCTATTTTGAAATTATTCTCATGCACTGAATTTTTTCCACCTGGCAAACTGCCTTATGCGAACAGTGGAAGCACGCTGTGGGGGAAGTATGCTTGTAGCATGACACAAATACACGCAAGCGGCAAAATACAATTCACCATCAAGATCCTCACTTTCCAAATGTGTATGTAGCTCGATCTCTTTAATACATATTATTTCTGCTTTTATCTCTTGTAGAATTAGGAAATTTTAATGATGCTCGTCAACTCAAAAAGCAATGATGTTTAAGAGTTGTAGTACTTTCTGTTTGTTGTTTTAGTTTTCTATAGAACTAGGATGCCGAAAAGTTTTGTTTCAGCAAGTTTTTTTGTTGATAGCCATCTTACACACAGACACAGGATAAAGTAGTGGTAAACTAATGTATTATCTCTAGCGTTAGAAGATGATGTAATAAGCGGGTCGCTATTGCGGTAAACGTTACTCCGTGATGGATATTGAAGGCAGTAGCAGTTTTGTAGTAACATAACATCCTGTTAGTTTTTTAAACTGAAAGTTTAAGTGAACTTATAAACAAGGTAGTTGTAACATCGACAAAATGACTAATTTTGCAACTTTCCCGCACGTAATGTCCGAACAGCCCTATAGAAAACCCGTCCATCCTTCCGAGATAGTGAAACTTATTCCCAAGGTACCACAACACAATAATCGTAAAGTTGCAGTGATAAGGACCTCCGCCCGTTTCAATTTTTTTCTCCGTCTCGTAACGCTTCCGAAAACAAACCCGCTCTTTTTGTGTACGCTTCCATGCCAGCATTTTAATACCGACGCTTAAAAGCGGTATCTGATTGCCCCAATTAATTCCGCGAAAGATAAAAGAGCCCAGGCTTTGTGTAATAATTTGCGGCTAGATAGGACCCTTTAATAATTGCCCGGCAAGTAGAGTTCGCAGCAGTCCGCGAAAGGCCATAAATCCGGAGCCGTATATTATTTTGCATAATTATATTATAAATTAGCTACGTGTTGAAAGGATAGGTGCACATAATTAGGGCCATATTTCCTAAAAATGTGCGGCGGAGTCGCAGTTTGCGGGATTTATAGAGCGTCTTTTGTTTTTCTTCCGAAGAAGGCGCGCATAGTAAGTAGTGGTTAAGTGAGCCGTGACGGTAATTGAGTGAAAAATTCAGACGCTTTGGGATTTAAAATGGCATGTAGATTATCTCTATAAATTGTCTCTAGCGCTGTTCTATCTTTTCTAAATCTAGTCAAACGTAATTGAGAGAACATATTTTATTTGTCAAATGATAAATGCGATGAATAACATCGAAATTATTTATCTTATCCGTAAACTTAAGGGAATAATATATTTAATTGCTCAATTTCATCACCGTCAGAGTCACAAATAAGGTTTTGTCAGAGGATGTGAATAGATATACCAAGAGCGATCAGGATAATATTAAGATCAAGCAAAGGAAGGAAAATCTAGCAACAACCAATCTACCTTAATACAGTTTGACCCTCATAACTTGACCAAAATGAGATAGATAGAATATAAATGAATAGAAAAGTTAAATGAATTGAGTTATTATATCAAGGATTTTTCTCACAACGTTGCAACAGTGCGAATACACGCTGTACCAGGCGAGCGGTTTGTAAGTTGCCTACCACGTGCCAGCTTGTTTTTTAGTGATGACAAAAAATCAAAGATGAACAACTGTTGCGGAAATTAATTAATTTTATTATAATCTTAGTACTATAATGAACAGTTTTTGTTTTATTGTTTTATGTTTTATTTATTTACTACGGTATGCTACTAGATAAAATTTTTACAAATATACAACAATACTAAGATTTAAATATCGACAATAATAAGCTTAATAAAAGATACAGGGTGTCAAAGTTAAAATTTTATTTTCGATATTTGTAGATTACTTCTTAAAAAATTCAAATATTTACTTAAAATCTGTAAACTAGGGGGTTTTGCGGATGAGAAATTCAAATTTGTTTCTAATTTTGACGTCACTAGTAGAGAGCGCCATCTATGGCACATGTTTCTTTTAAATAGCAGAACTTTTTTGCTGCTTAGTGTATCCATCTGACTATCGAAACAATCGATTCTCCTACCTGTTATATCTGAAAAAGGTTTTCGAAATAATCCTATTTGAATACGTCTTCATAATTTACCATTCTGAACAACTTTTTCAAGTAATATTTTACTGTATCTTCAGCAGAAAAGGCACTTTACCTCAAACCAAAATAGTTTTTACTCGGTGCACTCAGCATTTCAAATAGGATTATTTCAAAAATGGTTACTCCTAACAACTTTGGCAAGGTATAACCTTTTTCAAATAAAACAGGTAGGAGAATCAATTATTTCTATAGTCAGATGGATACACTAAGCTGCAAAAAAGTTCTGCCATTTAAAAGAAACAAGATGTGCCATAGGTGGCGCCCTCTATTAGTGACGTCAAAATTAGAAACAAACTTGAATTTCTCATCCGCAAAAATCCCTGGTTTACAAATTTTAAGTTAATATTTGGATTTCTTAAGAAGTTATCTACAAATATCGAAAGTAAAATTTCAACTTTGACACCCTGTATCTTTTTTATTAGGCGACTTGGGATATAGGTATGTTAGGTTAAATCGGTGTATTTTCACCTAAGGAATATGTGGTCTCATTTGTGCTACTTTATTTAAAATCACCCTGTATATAAATAATATGTACAGTCCAACATAAAACAGTTACATTTGGTCATCGGGTACACCACTGTGGCTTGCTATATTAAGCATAGATCCCGCCCAAACCCTTATTTTTATTTATGCCGGGGAACACATATATACAATCTGACCCCATTTCCACTTTGATGGCCACGTCAGGGAATCACGTCCTCCATGAACCTTTGAAACTTCATTGCTCTCATACACATCAGTACGCTTTTCCGTCTGAAACAACCCAAAGCTGTTGCCTTTTGAGGTACGCGGACCGTAATACTTTTTTATGCGTTTAATGTGTCCGCTTTGGTGGTTTTATGCAGCCGATGGTGCCCTTTTCCGTGAAATACATTTTCGGTGAACGCGGACGCTGGGGAAATATGATTAATTATTTTTTTTTATTTAGCCTGACTGGTGGCTTTACGCTTTGATATATAATTTTATATTACTTCATACTCATATTTTTGAGGTAATAGCTGGAAAATGCTACTAAACAACTAAGTTATAGCTAGACTGGACTCAAATATGTATTTATACGACTTTGGTCCTAAATTTCTGCTTATGCGGAAAACGCACAAAGATAGGTAATATGTGTCTTGCTAATTACGACAAATTCAAACATCTTAGACAAAGAAACATTAAGGAAATAGTGATGTGTAAAAGAATTTCCGACAGACACTTCTTACTTCAGATACCAAGTGATCTATCGTTCCTGTACTTCTCGAACTGTTGCCACATTCCGCGATGTCAACTTTCTCGAATTTTATTTATGAACGAAAAAATTGGTTTTATTAAAACATCTCCGAAATTAATTTTAAAAAATCAAATAAATTTCTTATCGAAATGATATATGTTGTTATTCTACAAAAATATCTCTACCCCATTTTTTAACACGTTGCAGAAATTGTTATCCACAGTCTTCATGGGTACAGAAATACCACATCTGTTAATGCATTACCATAATGAATATCTCTATTAAAATTGAGTTGATGAATTCTTTAATTGACTGTACTTTAGTTAATAAGTATATTTATTAAGCTGTAAACGGCACATTGTAGTAACTAAAACGAGATTATTTAAAACAATTATTAAGTTCGTTAATCTGATAAACATTTGTATTGATTCTATTATATTTGTTCATTATTTCAATGATCTTGTGTCTCTGAATTGTTAAAAAACTTTTCATGACCAATTCCGTATAGGGAACGCAGACTTGCCATGGAAGATCGAGACGAGAACCTAGCATACCTGGCGAGAGTTCGCATTAAGTCAACTTTCTTCGCTTTTAAAGGACAGATCTACGAGCAAAGAGAAGGAGCAGCTATGGGATCACCTTTGTCAACAGCACTGGCAAACATGTACATGGAAGGATTTGAGAAGAAAGCCCTTGAGTCTGCAATATTGAAACCGAAGTACTGGTTCCGATATGTCGATGATTTGTCATCTGGTCACATTGACACGATTCAGCAAGAGAATGCCTAAACCTCATTAATGGAATTCTCCCGGATATCCAGTTAACAATGGAGTTGGAAAAAGATGGAGCCCTACCATTCCTAGATGTGCTAGTGAAGAGAAAACCAAATGGAACCCTTGGACACCGAGTCTACAGAAAGCCGACACACACAGATAGATACCTACATGCGGAATCACACCACCATCCAGCACAAAAACAAGGAGTCATCAACACTAATACATAGAGCCCGAGCCGTATGTGAACCGGAACACTTGGATAAGGCCCACACCAAAGGAGAGAGAAGAGTTTCTGGCAACAACATATCTTCTCTATGTGAAGGGTTACACCGATAGGTCGCCTCTTGAAGAAGAGGAAAATCAACACTACCTTCAGCACAACAAGGAAGATAATGTCAGCTTTCCTCAAGACACCTGGAAGTTGTAAAAAATCTCCAAGGTCCCAGTGTATATAGTATACCTTGTACATGTGGCAAGGTGTACATAGGGCAAACGGGTAGACGCATCAGCACGAGACTGAAGGAGCACAAGAGCCATCTTAAGAGTAACCACGTGGACAAGTCAGCCGTTGTGGAACATAGGACGACGTGGCCAACAGCCCGAAAGCAGCCAAATCATTGACGGAAGCCTACAAACGAAACTTTACCTTTATCGGTCAGTGGTCGCGCGGTTTAAGGCGTCAGTACTTAAATCGAGGTGACTGGATCGCTGTGGGTTCGACCCCCGCAGCCGGTAGACCGTATATAAGCTATATTCGTGGAGAGATTGGCACCCTCTCTGCGGGTATGGTAGGGTGGAAGAATGTTGGCTTGGGTCAATGTGAGAGATTGACACCGGTTGACATTTGACTACCCCCCTAATTAATGAGGTTTTCCAGGTTTCCCTCATTCCTGCACTGAATGATGGTGGATGGCAATTCGAACATTTAATTTAAGTATAAAATTTAAACAATTGTATTTTATTTTACATACCTCAGAATTGTTACTTTTTTATGGATAAAATTTACGTTTTCTAACATTCAATCGTCATTTACTCGAAAACTTTCCTATGTAAGAAGGCAAAATTTTAGTACTGTCTGATAGAGAATTAAACGATCTTTCAGAATCAAGAAAAAAAATATGGTGATGCCATTTAAAAAAAATAGTTGACGTCATTACCCGAAAACAAATGACATTTGAAAATCGCATTTTACGCTAAAATATGTATTTTTTAAATTAAAAATCGACCTGTTCGAGGATATTTCCCAAGAAATAATTGTTTCGTTTTTATTGAATTTATTCCATACTTTTGGCGCATACTGTATATCTACTCTCTTTATAGAAAATAACTGTATTTTTCGTTTTTATTCCGGTGCAGCAAAATCTATACTTTATTTCACTGATTTCTTTCATTAATAATATAATATATCAGTTATTGAATCTGTGATAATTGTATATTACATCAATTATTATCTTTTTATACTATCTTTTAATATTGAAATACTTGTGTATCGATTTTTTCTCTCAAATATTCTGATAAATTCCTGTGAATCTTCCACTTATTGTGATTACAAATTTAATAATATTTTAAAGAAGTGCATAATTACATAATTCACTCTAATTTTAAACATTATTATATGAATATTTTGCTCACGGTTTTGATCCAAGACATTTTCTTAAAGAACAATAAAAACGCCACGAGTGTCAGCATTCCCAGAGCGCTAAAGACGCCGATGTTCCGAATATCATAAAAACGTAAACTGATTGAAGTAGAGAAGAGATTAGGAAGCATCTTTCCGATGGAATTCTGCACACGTCTCCTTAATTACGTCTAAGGAGTAATCGAATAAATTCGTCAATAAATCTGAATATATTAGGGAGAATATCGCCTTAAATTATGATGAATACGCCGGAGCGTATTCCACGTCAACTCAACTGCCTGACAAATTTATTCAGTTCGAGATAAAAGTAAGTGTATAAAAGATTTAATATTTAAAATATCGCCGCCATTTGTTACTGCGAAATTGATGAGAAGCGCGAACAAACTTCTGCCAAGTCCCAATTTTGCCAGAAATATTTTATGTTGTAATCGATTTCCCGAACAAGAGGGCTAAGGAAAGTTAGGAATGTTTGACATGCGGGTTGCTGTTTGAAATGATATTTTGTGCGAGATACGGATAGGTTAACTGTCATTTTTAACGAAACATAAGTACCTACATATCAAACACCAGTGTACTTAAGGCACAGTTTAATATAAACAGGTATATCACTTTTTTATGTGATCAGAGCAGACACGGTTTTTTTGCCCGAAGTCGTAAATCAACTTGACAGGTACGTTACGAGGGATATCAACAAGTTCTACATCACATTAGCTACAGCAGAGCATATACAGTACATCTCATAGATATAAGGGGATATAAATAATTTCAAAAGACGCCAAAACTAAGTCGTGGGATAAAGTGGTGCAATATAATTTCAAGCAAATGACAAAAAAATCATTAGAATATGTAGGTATATGCATAATATATTATAATTTTATAGATGTCTATTTTAGTCATTTAAGTCGATATTATTCAATGCGGTTATTCAGGGACTATTATATATAGGTCGTCGTCAAATCAGTGTTGTGGAAAATACATTAGTGTTGTGAGTACTCAGTGTTGTGTTGTTGTGTGTGTTTGATTTAATTTATCTAGTACTTGTGCCTCTATAGCATCTATTCGTTTTTTTGCCTTAAAAATATTGTGCTATTAGATACTGCATATCTAATAATATGCGGAGAGAATATTCAGAGCTTGGGAGAATTTCTCGGAAGAACTTCAACCTGGTACAAGTAGATATCAAACAAATAGTATTGGAGAATCAGCCACATATAATAATATAATAATAATAATAATATCTCTACCCCTCATTCTAATCACAGGGATTAGCCCAGAAGTCGGAGACTTGTGCGGGAGAGGGGGCGGCATATTATTATTAAGCAGGCCGCATTTGCGTCCAGGAACGACTTACGTTGGTAGGCCCTAACCACTATTCAGTGCAGGAATGAGGAAAACCTGGAAAACCTCATTAATTAGGGGGGTAGTCAAATATCAACCGGCATCAATCTCTCACATTAACCCAAGCTAACATTATTCCACCCTACCATACCCACAGAGAGGGTGCCAATTCTCTCCACGAATATAGCTTATATACGGTCTACCGGCAGCTGGGCTCGAACCAACTCCGTCTAGTCACCTCGATTCAAGTACTAACGCCTTAAACCGCGCGACCACTGACCGATCCATATGGATATATCCAGCATCCTTAATAAAAAATGTTTTTGGAAACTACTACATTATTAATATACAGAATGTGCAGACTATAAATGTCGATAATAATGAGGCATATATCTGACCAAAGACGCAAGAAAAAGTAAGGCTAATAGTTCTACAAATAAAAATACTACTGCAATAACATGAAAAACTGTGTTGCGAAATTACAAACTAATTCACTACTAAGGTTGAGTAAAAACTCCTGTAACGTAATTTATTTTTTTATCAGTATTAATGAAGTAAACAATAGAGATTTCCCAAGAAATCCATAAAACTGTAACCTACTGGAACGCACGACACCATTGCATCCATCACCTGCCGCTTCTAACTTCAAATTATTATAAGTAGTAGTGGTAGCAGTGCGGTTTTTCGTCTGTACCTAGTGTTTGTTTGATATTTGCATACATAAATAAAAATGGAGCAATTTATAGTAACTATGGTCAGTTAATTTACAATCTAGACAAAACTTTCTGATTACGAGACGTTTGTATGATAAACGCTTTTCACAAGCAACGACATTAATTTTGAACACATAACTATTTCACATTTTATTCTGTGTTGTCAAAAGAGTTTTAAGAAAACCGATCACACTAAGTATGTTTATTACGTGTATTTGTATTTATTATGTACAAGCATCTGACAACGGAGGTGTGCGATGTTGTCGCTCTGGTATACCATTGGTCAGAGAAAACTGTTCAATCATGTTTTGCTTGGTACAATTTATCATACAGCAAAATAAAGGCAGTCATATTTGGAACACCCTATATATTTTAATACTAACCCTCTTCAATCATTTCATTACTAATCTCTCTCCAATGTTTGTCTACTATATATCGGTTGCTATGGATTTTGTCCTATATGGGTCATCGAATAACTGAAGATATTACTTGTTCCTTGTCCATTTTTCTACACACGACCCGCGTGTAAAAATAAATTAAATTATAATCCTGATAAGAGCGGGCTCGCAGGTTTCCGGCGCTGACCTGCTTCAACCTGCTTTCAGTGTGTACGTGCCCATTTAAAAGTATGTTATAATTTTCAAAGCATATAAGTGCGGATCGGCGCAGGGTACCAATAAATAGAAAACCGCTTGCACTGTGTTCGCTTTAGCATGCTTGAAACTGCTGTTTTTAATTAAAATGAACATTTACAAATTTCATAGCAGTTAGCAGTTAGTTTATTGACTACTTTTACATACAATATAGTACATGTATAGTCAGGAACACTTAATATAATTTAAAATTCATCGATACTATAAAAACAATGTTCTAACAAGAACTTCTTAGTTAATGTATAGAACTGTCTAAAATTTAATATTTCCACACTATTATTTTTAAAATAATTCTTAAAATGGTTATACAAAGTTAAGTTCAACTTATTCGACTTAGTGGTTTGAATCCTTGAATACTGTGTTACTAGATTATCTGCATGTCGAGTGTCGTAAGTATGCACATCACGATGTTTAAGAAATTTATCCACATTTCTGTGTATATTTAACAGAGTTTCAAATATGTAAATGCAGGGCAGAGGCATAATCTGATGTTTAATAAACAATTCCTTACAATGACTACCATACTCCGCTCCATCAAGAATACGTACAGCCATTTTTTGGAGTATAAAAACTTTGTTAACACTAGCAGAATTACCCCACATTGTAACACCATAAGTTAAATGACTGTGAATTAGCGAATAATAAACTGTTCGAACACCCTCAGGAGATAAACATTGTCTAATTTGACGTAAACAAAATACTTGAGACGATATTTTGGAACAAAGATAGTCCACCTGACAGGACCAGTTAAGTCTGGAGTCCAATATTACACCGAGCAGTTTGACCGTAGTGCTTGACGCCCATTTATCGGATGTAAAAATTATATTTTGGGATTTCGTATTATTTAATTTCAACTTATTTGAACAAAACAAAGTCTCCTCTTTACGTATCTTGTCATCATGCTACTTCATGTAATCACTTGTTAAAAGCGTTGTGTCATCAGCAAACAGTACACAAAAATTCACACCAATAGAAAACGGAAGGTCGTTAATATATAACTTATAAGTACGTGTTCAGTAAGCGGAAAACCTGCTTCCACTCTGTCTGTACTCATATGCCGAGAATTTTCGATAGAAACAAAAATGTTACCGCAAAGATCTACCTCCTGATCATTAAATCTTCCCTAAATGTATTAACAGCAGAAAAACTCTGAATCCGAAAGAAAATCCCAATTTAATTTTTTTCTTAAACTTATTTTCGTGGGTTATTCCTGTATCGGTATTGGAATTCCTGAGTCGGAAACTCAATAAAACGTAACGTTTACTTCTGTATAGCTCGGTTTAGCATTCAGAGAGTAATATTTCCCATCTGGAATCCACGTTTTGATTTCCTTTCTCCTCACGCTCTTTCCATTTAATAAATATCAAGAAGTTAATAATATTCCAATAAATTTCGAAATGGACCTAAAAAAAATCTCATAAACATGCCAGAAATGTTTCGCGGTCTGCCTCAGACTTCCCGTATTCATAACTTATTCCCCGGAAAATTCATTGTAAAAACCTGGTTTTCTCCGCATCGACCCCAACCGTTTCTTTCTGCCAGCGACAGTTCTATCAGCAGCCACTTGAACGGCTGTTTCAGTTTTCAATAAAGTAATAAGAACGTAATGCCTATCGCTACAGCAAATGAACTGACAAAAGGGATTATTACGCTTCATATTTTCTCTTCGCCGTGTGTGCGAAGCAAACAGTTTTCCGCGGAATTGGTTCTGTGACCGAGTTTTCAGACTTCCTGAATCTTGCCCTATTTTAACCACAGACCACCTAGACTGAACTATAGGGCAAAGCCAGTGAAGCCTTCCGTCGGCCTAACATCGGCCCAGCCGGCCTCATGCTCTCAGTTAATGTCAATTGTAATAGCCTATCAGATCGGAATAATGATGAAATTTCATTTCTTAGGTAAGTAATAATTAGAAATAATGGAACACGTTTTATGGCATTAAACGGCTCTGCGCAGGCGTTGTGCTGACATGTCCAGTATCGGCTCTGTGTTTTTTTAGTGCCCATGTTTAACAATTATTCTTAGCAAGGTAACAGGTATTTAATGGTTCATTAAATAATACCATGTGGAACATTTTGGTGATGCGTGTACTGGCATCTTGGAAACTATAAGAGATACGAAAATCGGCAGTTGGGGGAAAATTCTGTTGCTAACTTAATGACGCTTGCAACTAGATCTAGGTTTTGAGTTATTTTGAAAAAAAGTTAATATGGCGTTATTCGTCTGTAACTTTTTTATTTAATTTAATTATAATTTATATTTGCTATTGCTATTTAATTATAATTTATATTTGCTAAATAATAATAAGTTAACAATCTAATTAAGAAATTTACAATATTAGAATTTCGAACAGTTACGGTTGCGCGAAATCGTCATCAACTTCATTTTTTGGTATGGGCACCATATTGAATTTGAATTTTATTGCAACCGAAACATCGCATTGGAAATCTAAATACACAGTAAAATTCTTTGAAAAAATTTGCTGCGGAAAAGTGTTTTCAGCTTTTAAAAAGTCCTCTAAATAAAAAAGTTACAGACGAATAACGCCATATTAACATTTTTCAAAATAATTCGAAAACCTAGATCTAGTTGCAAGCGTCATTAAGTTTTTTCCCCCAACTGCCCATTTTCGTATCGCTTGTAGTTTCCAAGATGCCAGTACACGCATCACCAAAATGTTCCAAATGGTATTATTTAATAAACCATTAAATACTTGTTACCTCGCTAACAATAATTGTTAAAGATATGGGCACGTAAAAACAGGCCCGATACTGGAAATGTCAGTACAACTTCTGCGCAGAGCCTTTTAATGCCATAAAACGTGCTCCATTATTTCTGATTATTACTTACCTAAACAATGAAATTTCATCAATATTCCGATTTGATCGGCTATTACAATTGTGAACAGTGCACTTCCCCATAAGTACACAGTGATTAGAACTTATTAGAGCAATTTCTGAAAAATATGTAGATGTAAGAATAAATCATAAAACAAAAATAATCAATACCTTAAAAGGCACAAAGCAACAAGCATTAAATAAAGTAACACTATTTAAAGGGCGATAAAGATTTTAATATAACTAGAATTTTATTTTAAACACTGATTTAAAAAAACTTCTCAAAATAATTAAATATTTTATGTTAGTTTATTAAAAATATATTTTTTCCCATTTCACATTACTTTTAAATAAAAACTTTTTTAAAATTTCATCAAATATTATAATAATATATATTTTACTGAATCAGACTCTGTCAAAAGAGGCGGAGCCAAACCTCCGCACACACTCCACCGCTCCTCTGTCGAGGCGTCATTGGTATAGTTGTATTGAATAGCATGGGTACAGTCTAGATGGTCTGTGATTGTAACACGTATCTTGTATAGAGGGTGAACACTACTGGTCTAGTGAAAATCACCAGTCACCCACATTGTAAATCCAGTCCAAAACAAAGGCCATTTTGGAGTATTTGTATGCTGCGGAATCATATGTAGGCATTTAATCGGGGAACATTAAATTATTTTCCAAGGATTACTTGATCTAATAACTTTTAAACGGGAAATAGTTCAGAAAAATGTTCAGGAAGTCTTGATTACTTGTGCTTTTGAAAACCATCAATTTTTATTTTACATTAATTGAAGGTACCAGATGCTGAAACGGCGGATAGTTCTCCCTGTACATGCAGAAAGTGTCACATAAGCATCCCTAAAACATCAAGTTATAAAATACGCGCCATTAAAGAAATCCTATTACGTATCATCGTAAAGCTGTAGCTTGCAGATAAGAATGACAGCATCCTATAATCTCTACACAACAAGTTCCCTGAACCACTAAGAAATGGCTTGAGGATAATATATCTTTGCAATATTACCTGAAGTAATTTATATCCTCCGTTTGAATTGAAAGGAAAAAGGAAATAGTAATTCCAGTTATTAAAGTATTTTTCTAAAAATCCTGGAATAGAGCATCACTTACTGATGAAACTAAATTGATCAAGAAATAGTAGGAATAAAGGATTCAGTTGGTACTGATTGAAGCAGATCCTTTGGTCATGAGTGGCACTAAAATGTTTTCTAAGATTGTTCTCTCCAATATGCAAAACTACGCATTTATTAAAATTTGTAGGAATCAAATAGTTCCTCCTCTGGAGGACTCATGAAATGTCAAGTTGTAACTATTGGTAGCCCTAAAGGGATTACCATAAATATTGATGTCATCGTGATAGAGAAAATATTTGGGAAATAACACAACAACACTTCTAACAGTTTTGAGTACTAGAAAAACTACTACCTACTTTAAATTTACGATTACTGAGCAAATCAGAAGAAAACTGTTCGTCCCTCTTGGTTTAGTATTACTACATTTAAGAGATAGTACAATTAATATTGAAATATGTTAATATTTTCAGCACAATTATTGTACCTTCACAATGAACAACAACTTCACATTACCCAATTTCTAAGTCTTCGACACTGTTATTATTATTTACAAGGATTTGATAAGGATAAAAAGTTACTTTTTGGACCTATATACGGCTTATCCCTTGTACGTGCTCTTCTTTATCGATATGCAGATAGATGGGAACGCCGAAAGAAGTTCTATATACAATCAGTGGCTGAAGCAACTTTTAATGTTACATCTGGATATATTTTAGGAAACTACTTAAAGTATTTGTGTTGGGTGAATACAAATGAGGCGTGTTCATGTAAAATTTATAGAAACGGAATGAATATTTGTCTGGGATGCCAGTCACCTCGTGTATGGCTCCGGGTATATCTTTCTGATTTGCTATTCTTCACCGAAAAGGAAATTAAACGGTGAAGGCGGAAGCCGAGGTTCAGCTTTTTCGAGAACAAGGCTTTGATCTCACCTAGTGCTAATGACAATGTGTATCAGAAGTTAACTACTCTCTTGAAATGTTAATTAAATGTAATTTTAATGAGAATCTACGACACCAGCGTTAATTTTGTCTAAAATGCTGTGCGAGCTGATAAAAGGATACTGTTGAACTTAAAACGGGGCATTTAACGAAATTTCTTTGTACAGAATGAGTCGACAATTATTTAGAGTATATTCATTCCGAATTGGTAATTCACGATTTAAAAATCCAACATTTGTAACAAACCTAGTTTATTTATTTATTTTAATGAATAATTACGTTGGTAGGCCCTAACCACCATTCAGTGCAGGAATGAGAGAAACCTGGAAAACTTCATTAATTAGGGGGGTAGTCAAACGTCAACCGGTATCAATCTATCACATTGACCCAAGTCATCTTGCACCCTACCATAGGGCGCCAATCATATCCGCAAATATAGCTTATATACGGTCTACCGACTGCGGGGGTCGAACCCACAGCGATCTAGTCGCCTCGATTCAAGTACTGTCGCCTTAAACCGCGCGACCACTGACCGATCTTGCCTATCGCCTAGTATATTACTACGTTTTTGAATTCTACATTTATTTAGAATTTTTTATTATATTTTCTGAATGACTGGCAAAAAGCAATGAAAAGAAAAATCTGTTGTAATAATAAGATCAAATTGAGGCGTTCCTTTAGTTAGTAAATTTCTCTTTCAATTTAATCAGAAACTGGTATTGGCGCTTTGTCAGAAAGATCTTGATTGTTGCTGTTATGTTAAATTTGTTGTTAATGTGTTGGCGTGTCCTATATTAAGAGTGTATAATGTACAATCTTTTGCAATAATAATGACACTCTTTAAAATGAATTTAGCTCACTCACCTATAGAGATTTAATTAAATTTCTACTGAGAACTTCCAGAAGTTCAATAACTGTTTTAAGGGAGTATTTTTTAAAAACCAAAACATTCCAATTTATTATTAATATAATAAATGCATGTTTTTAAATTTCATAAGTACCTTATTTGAAAAATCTAGGTGTTGTTAATAATTTCGTTTAAGAACTTACCTTTGCATTTTTACATCTCTCATTTCAGCACTTACAAATTGGTCATTTGTAATAAAACAGTATATTATAATTAAATCTACAATCGGAAGATAAGACGAATATGCTTTTAAATAGCAAATTGCTTCAAAAAAATTAGACAAATAGTGTAATTTGTAGTTTGACCGAATAATCCTATTCGAAGCATTTTCGTATAAGATTTCAAGAATGGTTACTTCTACCGACTGCAGCAGGGTATATCTTTTTCAAATAAAACAGGTAGGAGAATCGATTGTTTCCATAGTCAGATGGATACACTAAGCTTCAAAGAAGTTCTGCCATTTAAAAGAAACATGGTGTGCCACAACTGGCGCCCTCTAGTAGTGACGTCAAAATTAGAAACAAATTTGAATTTCTCCCCCGCAAAAACACCCGAAATGTTATGTAAATATTTGGATTTCTTAAGAAGTTATATATATAAAAATATCGAAAATAAAATTTTAACTTTGACATCCTGTATGTTTTATATGTTAGGTTCAATCGATTTATTTTCACATAAGCCATCTGTGGTCTCATTTTTGCTACTTTATTTATAAACACCCCCATTTACGCCCTCGTTAATGACGTCATCGGCGAAAGAATTGCGGACTTTATTCATAAAGTGCATTGGACACAAAGACAGAAGTGATATTTCCAAAACAGTCTTCCTTTTTATAGAACAATTCAGATGTTCATAATAGTTTCTATAGAAACTGCGGTCTAAAAACTCCATTTAATTAAATTACCACGAATACCTGAACCGCAAATCAATAGCATTACATTGTTAATAAATTAAATGGACTACATTATTCGCCGCAAAACAGGAGCAAGATAAGCGCAACTTACTCCGAGTTGAATGGATGTAATGAATAATGGACTTAAACAGGATAAGTGTGAGTTACCAACTTATTATTCCGGCATTTTATATTGTTCTTTCCGACATGAAAGATATATATGAACAAATATGCTTTATCTCGGCTGGGGGATTATGTAACGTGAATTTCCATGGATGCGGGAAGCTCTGGAGATTCATACGACACGGTGTCAGCGGTGGGACGTTTTTAATAATTCATTTCCACAATAACACTGGAAAAGTACTAAATTTTCATTTAATATCAAAAGAAAAGATTACGTTTATCATTCACATATACAGGGTTAACTATGACAAAGTACAAATATTTTAGCTAATCCTTGAAGCTACAGACAAAGATCTAATTACATGTCTCATCCTTCTAGATTATAGCAAGGCATTTGATACTTTGGATCACTCTTATACGACAAACTTTGGTTGTGACATCACCGCTTCTTCCTACATGTGTATTCAAATATATCTGACTCACGGGATACCCCAGGGATCTATATTAGGGCCTCTGCTGTTCTCTATATATAGTGCGAATTTATATGAATAATTAATCAAGTGCAGAGTGCATCATTATGCAGACGATTCGCAAGTTTATTTCAGTTTCCTGTTGGAAGATCTAACTCCTTCAAATGACGTTATCAATAACGATCTAAAATTATTACTTAATATTTCAGCTGCTCACAGATTACAACTGAATCCAAATAAGTCTAAGGTCTTAATATTTGGGCACAAAAAAATGCAGAGTAAAATCAGAGATCAATGTTAAATCAGGAGATACTTTGTTAGATGTTACTAATAGTTGCAAACATTTGGGGCTGTTACTTGATGATGAATTGAGATTTACTAAACACGTTCATCTTCGCTCATCTTATAATACATTAAAGCAACTCTATCCGCACAGGGGTATAATGAGCTCTAAGTTAAAAATCAATTTATGCGTTTCTCTAATTTTTTTCAAGACTGTCATACTGCGATTGCATTTATGGGCCAGCATGCATGTAAGAAGTTTTGCGGAAATTCCACAGCCATCTCACATTTCTAGAGATATTAACCTGAAAAAAATGACACACTCTGTACATAGAAAGTTTTATACCTTATACAGGGCGATTAGTCGTAATGTCAATAATTTTAACCACGTATTCGGAAGGCTTTGCAAATAATTTTTAAAAAAATTAAGTATATGCAAACTACTTTTATTTAATAATTCGCATTTTTATATTGATCTACTATGGTTTCCCAAGTTGTTATGCCTTGACTTAGGTAACTGATCACTGCCAGTAACAGAATTAATGGGCACATTTCTTGCCTTAGCAGAAAATAGTTGACCTGTCCTTGTTGTTCTCGTGCTAGGCTACTATATGAAAGTGAACTCGCTGTCAGTACTTTTTGAAAGTTATATTACTTAGCGTATAACACTGAGCAGATGTCGTTTTTCAAAATAGTGATATTATTTTGCCGATTCAAACACATTTTTTAAATTCTTACGGAACAGTTTGAGAACGAAAATTGTGAGATAAATATACAGATTTCAGCTTAATAGACGATATACGAGTACGTCACGGTTTCTTTTCCAGCGTCTTAGATCCCAACGAAGGCAAATATTTAACCGTAAAACTATCGAATCTCGAAGAAAGCATAAATTTAAGTCGCATGGTTTAGTTTATGTGAGCTTATACTGGAACGAAATGGGAATTTAGCGGAGATACATTGCGGAGTGTAGACGTGCTTTATTTTACTGTGTTTATTTTTCAATAAAGAGCCACAATTCTGCAACATTTTAGTTGGTGTTGTTAAACAGTGACGTGTAGTATTCCAACCATCATTTATTTTATTGTAACTATTTTTGTTCACTTATTTCTAATCTTGAATAATGTTGCAAAATAGACTCGTAAAATGAGCACAGAAAGTGCATCTCATCGGGCAAATGGAAAAAGTATTGCATTATACCATTATGTACGTATATAGCAAACAGCTCCCAATAAAAAATATTTCACTGTGTCAAAAAATGAAAATAAAATGGGCGATGAAGTGCGATGAAAGGAAGCTTTGCAGCATTGCCCATTTTAACGTAAGTTTAATTGGAAATACAGGTAGGTTTAAGTCGAGGGGTAAACCACTGCTTGAAGTTTGTACAATGAAATACTATTTTTTTTAAATATTAAATAGTAAATACCTTATTTTCCCAAAAGAATACCTCATCAAATAAGCAAATACCTCAAAAATACCCAAAAACCACGAATTATCCTCAAGTGCCCAAAGAATACCTATGACTATTACCCAATAATATCCTTAAATACCTAAAAATCCCGTTAAGTACCCAGAAATACCGAATAGTACCCCTTGAATACCCAGATATCTAAGAAACGAAAAATACATTAAATGACCCACGATTTTACTTAATATACTTACCTTTAATTTTCCAAAACTGTCTTTCATTTCCTTAGAAATTATTCCAGTTACAGATCTACGTAAATAATATAGATTTTTTAAGGGCTCCTTTGACTCGATCTGAATACATCTGGAAAGAACATTTTGGATTACATAAAATGTATCATAAACTCATTGGCGCACCCAAGAAGGGTGCCAATACCTACACCATGCCCCCTTCAAGCTAACTAAAAACAAACTTCTTCCTCGTCTATGAAATCATAATATTCGGTCTATACAGGGTGTCCCTAAAATTATTGTCAGTACAACCAAAATCTTTCATTAGCAAGTGTAAATACATGGGTATCGAGGGAGAATTCAATTTTAGCCCCAGCTTGCTTTCTGTCATGTATGATTAGAATTAGATAATTGGCAGTTGTTTACATAAAAAATCTTTTTTGTTAAATAGAATATGAATGTGATAGGAAAACTTAATTTAGCAGTAGTTTAATTTTTATTATAGACTTTCATTCTGTTTTCATTACATATTTTTCAACAATAGAATATGTCGGAGAAGTTTGACCAAACTTATCGTTAACACGTCATATCGAATAATATGTAATATATTGATTTAAAGATAAAGTTTCAGACATTATACCACACTAAAATTTGTTAACAGAAGAGGGGAACGTGCTAGTATGCGAGTGGATGGATATATTCTGCGTAAATGCCTTATAAAACATTCCTATGATACTTGTTTATATGGTACTGTACTGTACAATCTATTGCAATAATAATGGCACTTTTTAGTTGAATTTGCTATTTATTTCGAACTGCTGGCATATTCGTAATAAAATCTACTTTCAATTTTAAACATTAGTTCTTAGTTATTCCACTCACCCACAGAAATCTATTGAAATTTCTACACAGAATATCCAGTAGTCAAAAACTGATTTGAGGAAGTGTCATTATTTTTGCAATAGAATGTATCTAATTCGAATCACCCTATATTATCTTCTAAACTAAAGACTTACGAAGACAATAAAAGGCCACATAGTGGTTTAACAGTGCCTCCGAAAAATTTTACGGAAAATATTTTTGTATCTATTTTTAATAATTGCCATTGCGTCGGTCAGTTGTTTACTTATATTTAAACTGTGCCATCGGCATAACGTATGCGCGATCGCCATTATCTTTAAAATTTGGCGGAAAATACTAGTTTTCTCTTAAAATACCCATTAATTATCTTCGCAATGCCTATTAAATACCCATTATTACTTTGATAATACCCAGAAATACACAAAGTACCTAAAATACCGAAAAATACATAAATACAACATAATATAATAAATACACACAAATACCCAAAAAATGCAAAAAGTACCTTTAATTACCTACAGCTTGTACAGCAAAATACCTCAGTGGTTTTTCCCTCGGTTTAAGTTAATCGAAAAATTTAAATATAAAGTTGTAAAGAATCAATTAAACTTTTCTATTAAGCTACCAGAATGTTTACAGAGCGTTTAGAAAGTCAGTGGTAAAGGTATATTTTTTTCTTATTTATTGTATTCAGCGCTTCATTCCGATTCCAAATATCATGTTCTGTATTTGTTCCTACCATTTACGTGATGTAGAATGTTATTTGAGACATTTTTTAAAATGTTTTAAGGGCAATTGAAATTAGTATTACATTGCTTTTACTTATTATTTTTCAATTTAGTTTTTATAAAAACCTCAAGTACTTAAGTATTTACCCAACAGCATTGTTGTAATTGCCACGAGCTGATCTATATTGTAAACAAAGAAAGAAGTTACGTTTACCAATACCGTAAGTTCACAACATCACCACTAATAATTATAGCATTACCTACTTAGTATTTACACTATATATCTATGATCCACAAATGCCACAAAAACGCTAAAATACCAGAAACAAACCGCGTTTAAAGGCGTGTCCATATCACACCGATGGTATCACGTTTTCGGCCAAGTGGTTTTGTTTACATTGTATGGAAATTTATGAATGTTAATATTTTAACTATTATGTGATTATTGCTGCCAGACACATGTTCTGATCTTTCAATATGTTTGAAAGATTGTACCTAATAGATTTCAAACCAATATAAAATTCATGCAACTTTTCCATCGTTAAGTAATAAACCTTTTAAGATATTAGTTTTTCTAGCACACATTGTTAGAGAAAAAAGTAGAGAGCTCGGACAACATTTTCCGCGGCATAGAAAAGTTTGTGAACCCCACGCAATAAAACTAACTAGGCAGAGCCCCTGAAGAGATAAAACATATTTTTCGTCCGTTCTTAAAAGGCTATAAATGTCAGTAGGTATTGTTATACAAACCTATTGACAGCGGGGGCTTGCCGTAATAGTACAATGTAGATATAACGTTACGTTCATTCTTCTTACCAGAATGTACTGCAATATCCGAGTTTGTTACTTTATATAATGTGGACGAGTCGCTTGAATAAATTTTCCGGGCACATTTATGTGTAATATAATTTATTGCACTGTTACCGAGTCTGCTTTATATTCAGCGGCATAGATAATATGTTCTGGGTTTGTTTCCGTAAGAGAAGTAATTGAAATTTGTTTACTCGCGAGTAGGTATACAGGTTGGTCGGTTTTTCATGGCTCACCGTTGGTTTCTGGTCAATCGAAAAATATACTAGCTAGCCATCTAGTAGAAAGTGCCATCTGGCGTCATTATTTCTCAACAGAAAGAGTTACAGGTTAGACTGCCATACCATTAATATAAGATAGACAAAATATAAATGAACAAACAGTTAAGTAAATAGTACAGGACGTAACTCAAGTCGTTCTTAGAGTAGGTCGAGTCCTATTAAGGAAATTTATCACAACGTGAACTAAGGAAATAGTGGTACGTAAAAGAATTTGCGATAAGCGATAGACACTTTGCAGTTCAGACACCAACTGATCTGTAGTCACCGTATTACTCGCACTGTTACCACATTCCGCGATACCGACTTGTCGGTTTTATTGTTCAACGAAAAAATTGTTTTTATAAAAACTAAACATAAATAAATTGAAAGAAGGGGTAAAAATTGCATTTAATGGTCATTCAATGCAGAAGATTATGGTGACTTACCCTTAAGTAACTGAATTTTTACACACGAATTTGGAGAATTGTTGGGTTTAGGACCCATGCCATATAAGGTTTTTTTTGTTCATTTCGAAGCTTCATAAGAGAATTACAAGGTGTCAACATTTTATAAAATGTCTCTGTTTTTACCTATAACTTAAATTCTGAAAAAAAATATATTTGACAATTGGGGAGGTGATATGAACTATTTTTCTATGAATAAAATAATTTAATATACTGCAGTGGCGTAGTTTCTGGGGAGTATGGCAAAAAGGAACGACACTAATTTTTATAAAGTGTGACAAGAAGTAAAATTGTAAAATTAACATAGCGAGATAATTGAGGTTGTAATAAACTCATGACACACACTCTTCGTAATATCCTGAGTATTCCTGATGGTCCTAAAATTGTTTATAATACGCTAAATGTGCTATATTGTAGATTCAGTTCACAGGGTTTAAACTTAGAACCTTTACATATGTTTGCAAATGTAATTCAGTTAGATGCAGGTCTATATTAATTTTACAAAATGTAGATATTAATTGGTTCATGGAAAATAAACTAAATTTAAACAACATGAAATACAATGTATTACTCTAATCCAGGAACATTTTTAAAGAGGTAGGAAAACTTCTAACACGTCTACTTTGCCATAAAGATGTCCACACATTGTCATAACTTTGATGATGTAAGAAATCGGAAGGTATGATTACATATACCACTATAAAATTTCAAGAAATTTAGGAGAAACACAATTTTTTTGAAATCCTTGTTCGATAGATTGCTCTATTTTGAACCCAGAACAAGTTTCTGTGTTGTACATATATTTCCATGTTAGATTTTGCGTAATTCTCTTATATTTATGTTTTTCTGCGTATGATTATGAAATATAATAATTGTCAGTGTTATTTAGTACCTGTGATGTATTCTTATTCTGTAATGGCTTTTCTCTGTAAAATAGTATTCAAATGAATAATTAAATTAGTGTTCTACAAAAGCATCTTATTGTATCTTATATCTACCTCAAGACATCATTATTCATACCGGCTTTCGTCTCTAACTTCCGGATTTTTATTTTGTTTCAGGTAAGCGAACATAACGAGGTTGCTTCCTACTTAGCTCAGTTTGCCCGTCGATTGATTTGGACGCTTCCGCCAGCCCACACCTCGATTTGACCCCTCGTCCAGCTAGACCTTTATTTCGCGCCGAGTCGGCAAGTATATAAATCAGTATTTTTACTTAAACCCTCGCAATACGGAAAAACCCGTGACTGCGCGTTTTTTTTAACGAAAGGAGGTTTGTGTTTGTCGAAAGGGTTATTCCGTTTGGATTGAGAAACGTCGCGGCCTCGAATTTCAAATTCTGAATATTTCGTGTTTAGTCCACAGTGGCTATAATTGACGGTCAAAATTGTAGAGAGTGACTCATGTTATAAAACTGCTCACAATTTATAGCAGTCAACACAAAGAAATATACATGCAGCCCATATATTTTTTCTATAAAATCTTGTGCCGCATATCTCTGAGAACATACGCGATTACACAGCTTATTTAAGTAAACTTTATCCTCGATCAAGTTATTTTCTCAGACCCGTGACATACATTTTTAATTGTTTTCTATTTCATATTATTAGGCACCAAAAGTTCAGTAATTGGCCAAAATTCATGCTTCTCATCTTCTCAAAACTCAAAATATTAATTCAAAATCTACAACTCGTTCCCTAAAAGTAGCTGACTCCGCTGATTTATTGTGAATCAGATAATAAAGGACAATGTTAAAAATAGCCGATTTTTGGCTTATCCGGGGGAACGCATAAATCATAAAAAAAATCAATTGATTATTGTTAATTAACATTAGAAATGGCCCGGAAATACGTCAGTTAGCTGGGGAAATGTCGCTACTACCCCTAAACCTATATAAACTACCCTTAAATAGCTTTAAATGGATAATCATTAATTATTGTTATAAAATTCGTGTAAAATGAAAAAAATGATTTGAACAGACAGTATGTCAATATAAAAAGTGATAAATAACTGTAAAAATGTCAATTCCACCCCTAAAAATTAATAAAACTACGTTAAAAAGCTAATGGTGAGCTTACTTCGACATCAAAAATAGATAATGCTTAAATGTTTAAAGGAACGCTTATTGCTAGAAAAAAAAATATAGATTACTGTCAAAAAATGCAAAAACTGATACTAGAGTACATTAAGTAAGTGGGGAAATATTAATTGCACCCCTAAATCTATACAAACTGCCTTTAAATAGCTTAAAATAGATAATCATTATTTATTGTTGTAAAATTCGTTTAGAATGAAAGAAATGCTTTTTTCATTTTACACGAATTTTATAACAATAATTAATGATTATCCATTTAAAGCTGTTTAAGGGTAGTTTATATAGGTTTAGGGGTAGTAGAGACATTTCCCCAGCTATCTGACGTATTTCTGGGTCATTTCTAATGTTAATTAACAATAATCAATTGATTTTTTTATGATTTATGCGTTCCCCCGGATAAGCCAAAAATCGGTTATTTTTAACATTGTCCTTTAAACTTACTGAAGTTACCGCGTATAAAAAATATTGATAAAACCATTGGTAAACTCAAATCTTCTGCTATGGGCTGTGATGGACGTGATATCTCTTGTAACCCCGTATCTAAGTAATATTATTTTTCTTATAAATAAAAGCCTCTCGGATGGAGTTTTTTCTTCTGCATGGAAAGATGCTAACATTATACCTATCGAGAAAATTAACAACCCAACTACTTCAAACTTTCGCCCTATTAATATCCTTGCTACCTTATCAAAAATCTTGGAAAAAGTAGTTTATAAACAGATGAGTGACTATTGTAATAAAATTAATATCCTGCCTGATACTCCGTTTGGCTTACGAGCTCAATATAGTATAGTATCGACATGAATAAATGTGTCTGTTTCATTCTTCTTGATTTTAGTAAGGCATTTGACACTTTATTTAATAATATATCTGCTGTAGTCTCCCAAGGTAGTGCTCTAGGGCCTCTTCTCTTTTCCATTTATACTGCGTACTTTTGTTTAAAAAATTTCTTTTTGTCTCGCCACCCTTACACACTACCATACGTGGTTTAAAAACCAAGTTTTCACGCTAAATGGTAGGTACACTTAAAACATCGACGTAGTGTTATAAAAATGATCAAAATGTAGAGGTTAGCCATTATTTGTTACCTTATAATTGTAGAATTACGAAACAACTTCTGTTCGACACAGAAAGGTTCAACCTAATATCATTCTATTAGGTAATGTATGCTTCGTAAGTCCCCCCTATGCATAGCTTTACACCAATTCCTTGCACATTCCCGATGTTAGGAGTTATAAAATGCAAACGTAAAACGGTACAAATCGTTGTAACCGTGTGGGTTCGATCTGACTGCCGCCGGCTCGAATTCACTTAACAAATTAACCGAAAACTAATTCCTGCTGCGAGGCGGATCCTCGTCCGTGTCGGCAGGGTGTTTGGAGTCGTCGTGGAGCCGCTTTACAAATTAGTCCGTCCACTAATTTCACCTTGACTAACAATTAGAGGGGTCTCGAATCCAATAAACTTCCCATCTTGTCCTAATGAGGGCGGCAGTTGGAGGAGTTGCAGGAATTCCTCGCGGCACGCAACGGACGTAATGAGATGTGCAATTTACACCAGGAAAGTTTCATTAGTGACTGACGGGCTATTTGAGTTATGCGCATTGGTGGGACAGTCCTGTCGAAATTTGTGAAAATTGCTATACAGAACTTATTTAAAAAAATTTCTTTGAATGACAAATACAATTTTGTAAAAAAATCAAAGAAGGCAGTTTGAAAATAATTAAAAATACACTTCCGCATGGCACTGGAAACTTGTCCACTGTAAAACTTGCAAGGCAAGCAAGCAATCGGTGACTGAACAAGAAATTGAAAGATAATCCCAGAGAAAGAAATAAATTTTATGACACTGTAGCGGTCACCGACACCGGTCACCGACCTACATCTGTGATCCCTACAATTACAATTTAATGACATTTGCATTAAAGCAATAAACAAATCAATGCCAATAAAACCATTAAAGTACCCTCTGACCTGAGCCCAATTATAATCAAATAAAGAGATGGTCAGAGATTAACCAGCCCCCGAGACGTTCCTCGAGAGGTCTGGTGAGAAACACAGTAGTTACCTGTCGCTCGTCTTCCGCGTAACATCCGTCCAGATTTCTGCATTGGTGGACCATTCTTTCCCAGTTGAGATATCTTTATTAATATATTTTAACATGTTACAAACCGTGGACTTGTTATTTCTAATCTAACAACCCCACAGACACCTACTTATGCTTCTTTTCCGTTTTGAACTCGTTAAGTTATTGGCAGCAGCTATAATACTTTTCCGTAAATCATCAATAGTGTTCACTTCGGTGCGATACACTTAATTTATTAAATGTCCCCACAAAAGAAGTCCAAATGATTTCAAGTAAGGAGATTGTAGTGGCCATAGTACGGATATAATTGAGCCTTGTGTATGGTACTATGGTACTATGGGCGGTGTTCTTGTATATATTCGAGATAAATTGAATTTTAAGTTGAAAACTAATATATCTATTGAACCTTATGCATGGATGATAGATTTTGAATTTAAAATAAATAATGATAAGTATACATGTTGTGTGGTATATCATCCACCGCATGTAAACGACAATTTATTTTGGATTTTTGAAGAATATTTAGATAAAAACATTGGCTATGATGGGACTACTATTATAATTGGTGATTTTAATCTTGATCAGTTTTCTAATACTTATTACGCCAATACAATAAAAACAATGATATTCCAGTACGGATTGTTTCAACTTATAAAAACCAACGCGGATTACCAGCACTAGTGCAACATTAATAGATTTTTTAATATCAGACGATAAAAATATTTTATTTGAAGTTCATTTAACACCAAAAATTAGTGATCACTGTATAATATCAGTTGATATAAATAGTACAAAGCAAAGTATAAACGAAGTTGAATTGATTAAGAAAAGATCATATAAAAATTATAAAGTAGAAGAATTCCAATTAAGTTTATTAACCACAAATTGGAATAACAATTTCAATAATGTTGATTTAGTTGCAGATGCTTTTACCGACTCAATATCGAATATTTTAGACCAAATGTGTCCCATAAAAGAATTTAATATTCCAAAAAGATATATCAATAATAAATGGATAACACAAGATATAATTGGGAAAATCAAGGAAAGAGATCTTATGTATAAAAGGCTAGTTTTACAAAAAAGAAGAGGATTGGGTTAATTATAAAAATATGAGGAATACTGTAACTAAAGATATTAAGAAGGAGAAAGAAAAGTATTTTTATAACGTAATTGATGGAAATAAAAATATTAATGCCAAGTAAGAGAAAATAGCTAAGGACACACTTAGATTTAATAATATTGAAACTGATGATAGTAGAATTATTGCAAATGAATTTAATGAACATTTTTAAATAGCATAGAAGAAATTGTTCAAACTTGCAGACAAAACCGTATACATAATGGAGAATATGTTATTGAATTTATTGATGTACATAGCACATTTTCAAAATTTGACTGTGTAGATCTAGTAGTCTAGTATGAATAGCTTATGCTAGACTTCGCCCTTTTGGTATTGTTATTTACTTTTAATTATATAAATTTGTACTATTATTTCTGAATAAAGTCCATTTATTATTATATTATTATTATTATCTCCCGTATGTTAAAAATATTATAAGATCTTTAAAAAATACGGCAGGTGTTGAGGATGAAATAAATACTTTTGTACTTAAGGATGCATTTTCTGTGATAGGTAACAGATTAGTCGATGTTGTAAATCAATCATTAGAAAGTGGAGTTTTTCCTTCAAGATGGAAAATATCGATCATTGTTCCTGCTCCAAAAGTGTCAGATACGAATTTATGTGAGGAATTTAGGCCCATAAATACGGTTTCACCCTATGAAAAAGTGCTTGAAATTGTAGTGAAAGAACAACTTATTAATCATTGTGAAAAAAATAGTGTTATTATTCCCCATCAGTCTGGTTTTCGTAAAAGTCATTCATGTGAAAGTACCATATTGCATGTGTGCGATGAATGGATTAAAGCTATCGACAAAGGTGATTTCGTAGCAGCCGTATTTCTTGATTTTAGAAGAGCATTTGAAACGGTGGATCGACGTCTGCTTCTAGTGAAGATGTCTAAAATGGGTATTACTGATACAGTGTTGAAATGGTTCGAGTCATATCTGGAAAATAGGTATCAAAAAGTTAAATATAAAAATCATATGTCTACGGAATTAAAAACCTTGCATGGTGTTCCACAAGGAACTGTCCTTGGACCTATTTTATTTCTAATTTATATCAACGATATTGTGAAATGTATAAAAAATTGTAAATTAACTATGTTTGCTGATGACACTATGATATATGTTACAGGAAATAATCTTCCAGATATGATTCGAACTATAAATTGTGATTTAGATATTTTATTTACATGGCTCAATGATAATAACTTATGCGTAAATATAAATAAATGTAAATCTATGTTAATTAGTGATTGTTATAAATTAAGTAAAATCAATATTGACAGGTGCAAAGTTACAATTAATGGTTCTGAACTTGAAATGGTGAAAGAAATAAAGTATTTAGGTGTAATAATTGATAGTAATCTCAATTTTAAGAGTCATGCAAATTATATTATGAATAAAATGTCGAAGAAAATAAATTTTTTGGGTAGAATTGGTAAATCACTTAGTACATATGTAAAAAATATCATTTACAAAACACTAATTGCACCACATTTAGACTTTTGCTCATCTGTTCTTTTTAATCTGAATAAAAATCAAATTCAACAGTTACAAAAGATACAAAATAGAGCAATGAGAATAATCTTAAAATGTAATAGATACACACCAATAGATATTATGTTAAATGTACTACATTTTATGAATGTGTATCAAATAATCGTTTACAAAACATTGATACTGATTTATAAAATAAAAAATGGATTGTCACCTCAGTATCGGACTAGTAAAATTAAATATGTGAGAGAGATACACAATTATTCTACACGTAATGTAAATAATTTCTTCGTTGAAAAATTCAATAAATGCTGTTCAACAAAATCTTTGTTTTCAAAGGGTTAATAATGTATAACGACTTACCAAATGTTGTCAAGAATTCACAAAATTTGTATACATTTAAAAGGGAATTGGCTAATTTTGTAAAGATACATATGTAATTGTTTTTTTTTTTTAGTTGTGTTAAGCTATGTCCTTTATTATTGTTATTGTATACTATTTTATGTATGTGTTTGTATGTTTATAGCTAATTGCTAATAAATGAAATTATTATTATTATTATTATTATACACTGCTGTAATACGCCGTAGATTCGGTTTCAAATTTTCTGTGGCACGCTCGCGTTGCACTACACTTGCACTCACTGCACACCGCGGTAAAAATAGCTGCATTTGGCACATGTTTACTGGAAATTCGTTCTGCTAAAGCATTTTTAAATCGCTATAAATTAAAGCGATATCAATCAACTATACACGTTGTTCTATGCACACACAAATATCAAGCAAGCACAGAAAAGCGATACGCACTAGCCACAATACTACTGTCAATAATAATCAGGCCCATTCTGTAACTTTTAACAAATCGAATAGAAATGCACAGATCGAATCGTAATATTTACAAATCGGAATGTTCAATAGCTACCGCGTTGATCTCTGGCACAAATTGGTATTCTGTAATTCATGCAGAAGTGCCAACAAATCGTAAAGGAGAACGTCTATCTGACGCGTCTCCGGTACAACGGCAACCCCGCATTTATCATGCGAATTTGACCTTTAACGACCAACTGACGTTTAATGAACCTAACCTGATCAAATGATAGTAAAAGTAAATGGGTCGTTTATGGCTTTTACTAATGCAAATACGTGATGATGACTGAAATATTTACATGCAGCGGTGACAATTGTTGTTCAGATGTAGATTTTAGAAAAACCCAAATAAGGTAATTTGTAAAATTTTATTTCTACTACAAATAGTTTTGTGGAGAAATTTAGTTTGTTATATTCTTTCAAGAGGAACAGAACTATCTGAAAACATGTCTTGTGCTACACCTTCTAAGAAGAAAACATCACCCGAGCAGCTCATTTATATGGTAGATTTTATTTCGGAGAATAAAATATTACTTCATGGTAAGATAAAGCCCTCAGAAGCCAACAATAATGTAATAGAAAAATTGTGGGATGAATTAACATCATCACTAAATGCTATGGGTTCTGGTTCACACAAATAATACTAATGTCAAAGAAATAATCGACACTGCGCATGTGCTACATCACATTCCGATATCGAAATTGCATCGATTTCTACTAGACATGTCGATAGCAGAAGTTAAACACAGTTACAGAATGCCGATTTCGAAGAATTCCGATTCGACAAGTTAACCTCTACTCGATGGAACACATTTCTGTTCGATTTGGAGTTATAGAATAAGGCTGAGTATTTTTTAACAGCAACAGGTGATAGATTACCCTGTTGTCGTACGTTACAGTACGTTCTAAGGATTTTTTGGGATATTTCAATTGTTTATTTCATTAATACTGATATAAAAAACAAATTTCGTTACAGAAGCTTTACCTTACCCTAGTTTGTAATTTCGTAACACAGTTTTGCAGTTTAATTATTGCAATTGTATTTTTATTTATACCCCTTTAGTATCGTCACTTATATTTCGGACGCCCTGTATATTGACAATTGGGTAATCCCTCTCATACTACCTCTTACGCAGCATGCAGGATTTAAATAATACCGCGCAAATTAGTGTTCAAATTTCCTAAGTCTATGCTTAAAACACGAACAATATCACTGCGTACTGCGATCCCCCCTACTACGATATTGGTTCATTAGCGCGAGATGTGCCACGATCGACCCCACTAACTATGACGGCTTAGAAAAGTAATGGGATAAATCGAGTCTGCGCCCTGGAATTGTGTAGAGAGTTCGAACCGGTCTCTATATTACTGCTGGGGCCATTTAAGCAGTACTAAAGGTCGGAATGATTCAGTTTTGATGATTTGAATAGTGATTGGGACAGTGATGAATTGGAATATAGCAATATTGATGATTGTAACCTGTCACAGTTAATAACGTGTTTTTCTGGTAAAATTTAAACACACATTTGAAAAATACCAAGCGACAACGCTTTTATACGCTGTCGGGTAGCACGGAAAAAGTTCAAAGCTGACAAAATTATAAAGTTCGCTATTTGCTTCCTCGGTTCGAAAAGGGACCCTTTACATTCAAAGCATCTCGCCTGGAGGGGAACTGTAGATGTGGAATTTTTATTGCACCCTGCGAAGTTTGTATTAAGTCTGCCAATGTGTTTCACTCTTCCATTGTTTACAACAGGAGAATCGTCAAAGGGCGCTAGTCACTTTGCTGGGTGGTACGAAGCATTATGCTAGTATTTACGGCAGTCTCTTCATATTTCACGGAAACCAGACAAGTAGAAGCAAGTAGGAAAGTTATTGTAGTAGGGAATAAATAGATTATTGATTATTTTGTAGGTTCAGCATTATGTAGCTTATCGTGGGCTACAATCGATTCGCTTATTTCTGGTAGATTTATTTTAAGCTGTAACTAAATGAAACGTTTACCGTCTTGTGGAGGACCAATTTGGGCTTCCGAAATAGACTTCCACCACAGCTTAAATAACAATCAGCTCACAGACTCTACGGCGGCACCTTTGAAGTATTAAAACCTGAAAATTTGTCCTCGAAGTTTGTCGTCTCTCTCGCTCAGGATACACGTCAGGACCGGATTAAAAATAGTTGTCCCAATTTAGAAAGTGTTTTAACTGCACTGTGTACCTACTTGAATTTCAAAATAGTTTTGTTTTTTTTTTACCTAAATAATACGGTGAAACTAACGCTCTCTAAAAACAAGGTTAAAACAAGCTTCAAAATCATGTTATCAAAACTTTATCAATTATTGAGAAAATCCAGAATAAAATTTATACCTTGAACACTGTATTTCTTAAACCAGCGATATTCTAATAAGGCATGATGAACTCAAACATAATATAATCTAGTATCTCTAGCTTAGGGTTGTCATATTCTCTCTGACTCAGCCTGTATATTATCAGTGTGTTAGGTATACAGTGTCTCGAATGAAGTGTTAGAAAAAACACTAAACGACCATTACCATACATTGAATATTTTAAGCTATTCCGAACAAATGACCTTCATTAAAACATCTTCGACATCCATTTTGTTAAAAAAATACATGTATACAGGGTGTTTATTAAAGAATGAACCATACTTTAAGGCTTGCTTCCTTTGTAAGTTGTAGGTCTGAGAAAGTTTTTTTTAATACTTCCTTGGGTCTTTAACTTTTTAAGGAATCAAAGTTGTACTAAGGTAAGTTGACTTAAATCACCTTATTTTAATTATAGTAAGGTAAGTTGATTTATATCATCTAATAGTCGTCTTTTTTTAATACTTTCTTGGATCTTTAACTTTTTAAGGAAGCAATGTTGTACTAAGGTAAGTTGGCTTAAATCACCTTATTTTAATTATAGTAAGGTAAGTTGATTTAAATCACCTTATAGTCGTTTTTTTAAATACTTTCTTGGATCTTTAACTTTTTAAGGAAGCAAAGTTGTACTAAGGTAAGTTGATTTAAATCACCTTATAGTTATCTAAGGATGCTAGTTAAGTATGGCCCATTATTTGATAAACACCATGTATATTGCTGTTACTAGCTGATGACTTTACGAGTTCTTGTTTCTATAAGTAAATGTTTTTTTTCGTGCAGTTTTAATTCTTCATGAAATATTGTTTCCATCAAGAAAACTTAATACATGTATATAAGGTATTTAGAGAAAGGGTCATACTTTAGGGCTTGCTTTCTTGGACGAAAATCAACTTACCTTAATACGATCATGCTTTCTTAAGAAGTTATAGGCCCGAGAAAGTAGTTTACTATTATTTATTTACGCTAATTTATTTATTTATTCGGTAATCATTTTCAAATTTTGCAAGTTGTAGGTCTGAGAAAGTCATTTTTTAATACTTTCTTGCGTATTTTTAAGAAAGAAAAGTTGTACTAAGGTAAGTTGACTGAAATCACCTTATTTTAGTTATAGTAAGGTAAGTTGATTTAAATCACCTTATTTTCGTCTAAGGGTCCTAGCTTTAAAGTATGGTCTATTATTTGATAAACACCATGTATATGTATTGCTGTTACTAGCTGATTACAATACGAGTTTTTGTTTCTATAAGTAAATGTTTCTCTTTCCGTGCAGTTTCAATTCTTCATGAAATATTTTTCTTTTTATAGCATTCACACAGAAATATTGAAATGAGATCGCCTCGCACCAATACTATTCTTCGCTGATTAAATTAATTAATCGTCGAGGAAACGAAACTGAAAAAGCACAATTTATTCACGCGCTTTCTCATTCGAAACTTGGGCGAAACGTCTAATAAAACGGAAGTTAATTAAAGTTTCCCAAATACCCAGAAATTAATCAAGATAGAACGGGATAAAAAGTACTGGGCAAATAGATAAAAATTCATTAATGACAAATTGCAGAGTGTTTTAATTACAGCTGGGAAAGTTCTCGCTCAAAATTGAAACTAATTTCCCGTCGGCTCGCGATTCCTTATGAAACTTTCCTTGTAACACTTCTGCTCAAACACAAGAGATCGTCCGTTATTCGCTCTGTTTGCATAGACTTCGGTGTTTACTCAGGTGGGCGTCTACAGGCTCTAGATATCGGTGTACCTTACCAACTTTTAATGGTTCCATTAATTCTCTCGAATAATTGTACCGAAGGCGAGAAATTTGTCAATGCACAACTTGATTGCAATGGGTGGAAGAGCGTGGAAACCATAACATTATGCAGAATATGTATAAGATAATGCGTTGAAATTTAAACAAGCAATTTTTTCATTACTTTGTAATAGGCATCACATGGTGTGGAAGAGCTCCATCTTGTTGAAAAGTTACTTCAAGTGTCTGTTAGCGCAGTATTGATGGCAACAGATCCGAATACTACTGCTATTCTTTTGTACTATAGAAGATCTATTACCACACATAGTATTTATGATCTTATTGTGGTGTTCTTTCAATTTTCTGAGAATAAATATGTGATATTTTGCCATACCATACCGATACCGAAAAGAATGAAAAAGGACGAATTGAGCCAACTCGGGTCTAGTTGAATTTATAAATCAGTACTGTTATACTGAAAATTGTTTGACAGTTCTAACAGCCATTTAAATTCCGTTATTTTTGGTCACGTGACACAAATCACTCAATCATTTAAGCGTTTTAGATACATACTACAAAAATTTAAGGCGATGAAATATAAAATTTCACCTTGAAGTAACTTAAATATTATGACCAAAATATGATACATACTTGGACTGAAAGAGTCATAATGAATTATTTGTAATTGATTTTATATTACCTAATACCTATTCTGATAATGGCATTATACGTATTATGCCCTGAAAGCATAAACTTGTGACCTTCTTCTTAGAACGTGCGATCCAAGCTGTAATCCATCTACAGTTACACATCTTCCTTTTTGTTACACTTCCCCGAGACAGAGGGAAGCCGCGCAAAAGAAATAACGCTTGTCAGATTAAGATCACCCCTTATTCCCCCGGGGGTAATTCACGTTCCCGAAAAAAACTTTTAGCCCGAAAATATACAGCGGGCGGAAATCCGACCGGCTATCAACAGTTTATGTAGTCGATATCGCGATATAAAATATATACGGCTTGAACCTGATGACCTGCCGGTGATTGAAAGTGAATATTTCAGCCGTTATCGCCTTTTTATCATTCGGACGTCGTTTGACCGCCGGCCAGCTGGACGGGGCGGAGATTTGGGGTGCGGCGGTAGATTTAAAAGATGTACCCATTACACAGAGAGAAGTTTATGTAAAATTTGACTTCAGTTATGCATAACAGCACTCAAAATTGATCCTAAAATCATGTGGTAAACAATAATTTGTGTAAATGGTCAATGTAAATGTATTTACAGTTATAGTGCATTTTGTAACTTGTGTGGTTACTTACACATTTTAACACTACCTAAATAGAATTATGTACAAAATTGTGTTATTATTGCACAAAAACACATATATTCTGCCATAATCTCATTCGTATTTAAATACTAACCTCACGTAATACAAAAAATTTTTGTGTTGACAACAAAAAATAGTCCGAGACACATTCAGTGATAAACAATCCGACACGCCTCTGATCCGATGCTCAGGTTCATCAAGAGTAAATCTTGACGTACCGCAATATTTGGTTAGATTAGATATAACTTGTGTGGTTACTTACACATTTTAACAGTACCTAAACAGAATTATGAACAAAATTATGTTATTATTGCACAAAAATACATATATTCTGTCATAATCCCATTCGTACTTAAATACCCATATTTTCCATTTCTCAAATTAAGCTAACCTTCTGACCTTCCGTCGTTGCCAGATCAGTGCAAGAATTCAATGGAACCCGCCTGCTGATTTATAAGATGCTTGCAGGGAATTTTGTATGGAACAATTTCCGATTTCAGCGATGCAAGGATCTCTAAAAAGCTGACCCATTTAAATGGGACCTATATCTATAGTCATGAATAGGATTTATGTCCCGCTGCGTTTCTACTGCCCAACCAATTTATTTGGGAGGACAGGAACGTGATTTTAAAGTAAGTTATGTAGCAGGACCTCCATAAGGTGCAGATATTCTGCAACGTACTTTAACTGTTTTTTTTTTACTAGACATTATTAAAAAACCTCCAATACAACAATTTCTACAGTGTATTTTGCAGATATCTTTACAAAAATATGGTGTGAATAGATCTATATGTATAATATTGAAAAATTTGCGTACTAAATATGGCATACATGAAACCTGCGTTTGTTGATATTATTGCTAGGCATCCGTCGAGTCACAATTCGGCTCCAATAAAATTACTTGATTTTAGTAATCGAGACACTTATTTCTACAAATACATATGTGTTCAAATGCGTCATAATAACATGTTTAATACACTAAACGTGTAATAGCCCTCGGCCTTAAACGCCTACTTATCGCCCTTGATATATATAAATAAATAACTATTACAATACAGTAAATCTCATTGTTTCCGTTGTATTTCCAGAGCATCCTAGACAACTTGAATCACCTTGTATGTCAAAATGATTGTACGTCGGTCTCCCTATTACACGGCTCGCGACGAATTAAGTCATATCCATAAAATTTAGAAGCGGCGCTCAAAAAAGACATTATAAAGGCGTGGCCAGAATATTAACCGCGATCAGAATGGGAAAAAACGTCGGGTATTTGCATATGCATTTGGCCCGGGCTTTAGAAACAGAACAAAACCTATTGGATCCGAGAGGATGGGCCGTAAAATATTTAAAAACTGCGGATAGGGAATTGAAAGAAGGCGAGGGTTATATTTCATCTTCCAGATGTAGCTCATCCAGGAGGGGGCATAATTGATTTTTTTTAAGTGGTTAGATCGAATAACCCCGGTTCGTAATAAAATAATAAGAAAGTTCTTATCAAATGGAACTCAGAAAAAGAAATAAATAACAAACATTCTTCGTAAAAAACAAGCAACTACATAAAACAACGATGATATACAGGGTGAACCTTAAATAAGTACAAATATTTTAACTGCAAGTGCAGTTCGTCATGTAGATGCGAAAATACCCACATTTTGAGATCCGCTGACCAGATAGACCACTGACGTGATCTAATAAACCATATGATTTACCGAACAAAAAAAAAATCATTTTTTGGTTGATTCTAATTTTAAAATACTTGTTTTTAGCAATAAGTAAAGTGCAATAATATTATATCCGTAAGCGTACATAAAAGCTTAAGTACCTACTTGCTGAAAACCAAGTATTTAAACAGTTATCCACACTTCACAAGTTAATAGCATTGTACAATGTTGGAAATATACACAAATTATCCCCTTAAATTATTTTTCGAATTCTTCCAAAAAAATTAGGATTTTCACACAACACCTTAGAGTTCATTTTCTCCACATAACTGCAAAAAACTTGTCAGTGCTATTTAATACTTCGTAGTTTCGCACAGGTAACAGATAGGTGTCCACGGGCAGTAGGCGAAATGTCCGGCACCAGCCCTATCCCCTGGGATTAATAGTCACAGTCAGTGAGGTCGACGAAAAGGTTATGTTGATACCTGGTCGAGGGTAAAGGAATTAGCTGTGGCAAAGGCAAGACACAAGTAGAAACAAAACATTTGTGGAAAGGAAGATAATTTCAATACACGTAAATTGAAAGTTAATGTGAGATACTTTTGCATCCTCTGAAACTGAACTAAGCTATGGTTTCTTTAAGTAATGCACTGCTTAACGCATCTTTTTTAAGGCTGTAATGTTCGCAATTTTACAAAGCCGTTTTTAGACGTCCACGCACTTTCATATTTTTCCTCAATGGAAATTCGTATTAAGATGGAGCAAGTTTTAATCAACTAATAAAAGTCTATTTTACTAGACAGCAGAGCCATATTTTCGAAAAAAAATTATATCTGAACAAGTGAGATGTAGGTGAGATGTAACTGGTCTGCTACTTCCTGCTCGGCCTAAGCGGCTCGACTTGCAGAAAGCGACCTACAATATCGTAGGTACTTAACCGCAGACCTCTCGCCCCAGGCGATGCGCCATTAAATCTATAAATGATACTGCAGGAAACAACTACTCCGCGGGCTAATGCCCCGACCGGCATTAAATTATACCTGCAGTATCTGTGTGAAACAGCCAAGAACCCTTGTCGGCCACTCCACCAGACATAGACCGGTTTCGGGCTTGTTAGCCCTCATCAGTATGCCATAGGTGAGATGACAATTGAACTGGCTGTTCCTTCATATGTAGTTTCACATATAAATCGAGTGCAGGTGAGATGTAACTGGTCTGCTACTTCCTGCTCGGCCTAAGCGGCTCGATTTGCAGAAAGCGACCTACAATATCGTAGGTACTTAAAGTTTTATTATTTTTCTCTTAAATGTCTTGTGTATTTAATTAATATTTTTGATGAAATGTGATTAGGTAAATTATAGTGCATTATTCAAACAGTGAAAAAGTTGACATGCATATTTGTTAAGCATTGAATCAGTAATAGTGATAACGATATTATGTATTGTGATAAATCAATTGGAGTGTAGTAAAAATGGATAATGACCAAATTCTGGGTAACTATGATTGTGAGTAAAAATCTGGTTTATATTTTTAATTTATTGGTGAGTTAGATATAGGAATGACAAAGGCCATTAATATTTTCACAAATAAACATATTAAGTCATTCTTTGACATAGGCATCTAAATACTTTGTTGAAGCGTATTCCAAGACATTAGTGTAACACTGACAACGCTGTGGAATACACATCCATCATATCCACAATATTAGTATCGGGTTCAGATCAGCGGTCCTCAACAAGTTTTCGATTGAAAAATCACAAAATTTATTTAAAATTTGACTTTTTATTCCTGAATTTATTGTAAAAAAAACTATTAATTATGTGTTCTACACAGTTAAAATATTTGTACAGGTTCACCCTGTATTTAGTTATTTATCTTTGTTGTTTTTGCAATACTTGCTGTCATGATTTCTTTGGCATTCCTCTACAATTCTTCACATATTTATGCCTGGTCTATTATTTTCAATTTGTATGTTTTTATGTGTCTAATGTTGAGATATAAGTTTTCAAAACACCCCTCAGAGGTGAATTAAATTGTTGGTCATAACAGTAATATTAACACAACAATATTGTGATCATTAAGTACAATATAAAAATGTAGTTAATAGAATTATATTTTATCAACGGTATTTTATTGCTTTACTAAACATTTACAATACATTTATATGTTCAGAATGAGTTCCCGATAAAACTGGAAATTTAAAAGCACGCCTACAGCAAATGTTCTTGAATGTAGAATTTAAAAACATCTCCGAGTAGCCGAACAGTTAGGCAACCTTTAAATGTTTTGAGGCAGTTTGCGAAACTTCCCGCTAGCTGCAGAGGGGTGGATGGAAGAGGATACTAAAAACAAATCGGCATTTCAGTATGCGTTTACCACAAATTACACTATAAAAAGTCTATCTTTTACTAAAAGTACCTACAAAATATCTCCTTGGGTTGTTTGAGAACAATTTATGGTATTTTACTTCACGCTTGCGTATTGTAATTGTTCTGCCTAATTTTGCAAACTAAATTTAATTCTTTTTATGTCAACATGAATTGAGATTTTATTGTCGGATAGCAAAATTTTAAGTGCCTCAAATACTACATTCTACATCACGTAAATGGTAGAAGCAAATCTAAACATATTATGGGCTCTTTCTTTGCCCATTATAGGTCTATTTTGCATCTTTATTCAATATCAACGTCTATTTAACACAATACTTAACACCTAATAATATCACGAATGACAAATTAACTCTTCTAAGCGTATGTACTGCGTTGTCCGAAAGCATGGAAATCGCATACAGACATGAACTAAAGCACACTGGTGTATTTAGGTATATAAATGCGAACAGCGTCTGACGTCACAGGGCTTCGCTGTGTCATTGGTCGTTTTGTGGGGACGTGGCCAGACTAAAATTTTGAAATACCGTTTTTAGGCTTATATTTCCACGAAATTGTCTAGGACAAACGCCATTTCGATTAAAATAATATATTGTTTCTTCTGCACGTATTTGGAATAATCCTGCAATTTCCCCATTGCATGGAATTATAATAATTTAACACAATTGGTCTAAGTGGTCGTTCTCAGATAGCTCGAGTGCGAAACATCAAATCTAAAGAAATACAAGTTACTTCGGGAGTTCCTCAGGGGTCACATTTGGGCCCTCTCTTGTTCAATATTTTTATAAATGATATATATCAGTGCTTTCAAAGTGTCCTGCTGTCCTTCACTTTTACGCCAAAACAACATTCAAGCACGAGTCATACATACCCGTTCAGTGATTAGTTTTAATATTCCCCATCAGAGAACAAATTATGGAGTAAACTGTTTTATTTCAAGTATCAAGGTCTGCTAATAACTGTACCAATCTTGACTTCTTTCACACTAAGCCAATATTCATGCAGCAGCTTTCACATATCTGTTTTTATCTATAAAAGTAGTAATCTTGAATTTTATGTTGTTGTTCACAAATATTGATTTTGTATATTGTCTATTTGTATACAGATTCGGAAATTGCGGATCTTTACAGAGAAAGTAGAAATTGCCGCTTCATTCCAGGGAAGGTATGAACTTTAAGAGGGGCGGCGACGTGCATTGGTCTAGCATTCCCCACTACTACAGTAATCGGTTCCGTATCGTCAACGCCAATTCGCCATTGCAAATCTAACTGTCAGATCAACTGATGCCAGTGTTGTCAGATCTCATGCATTCCGAGGAAATCTCATGCTTTCATATTTTGATTACAAAATCTCATGCTTTTTAATAGACACAAAAAGAAATAATAAAATTATTAAAATTACTCTTTGAAATCTACCAAAACAAAGACCTAACGAGAAATAAAGGCAAAATCGAGGGCAAAATTGAATAGATAGGATAGAGGTAGGTATCTACAATATTTGGGTACTTGAAATGTCCTTTATTGTAGACTACTCTCTTAATAATTAGCAATGAATACATAAACGGGTATGACAGTCTACGGATATGAGGTGTGTGTGCTGTATTCACGCTGTATTGAAGTGATTCTTAACTCTATTCCGTAAGGGTACCTACATTTTCTGGAAACAACAGATTTTACGACCCGTGAGTCACCCTGCGTCACGTCAACTGCGCCTCAACGTTCGCCCGGCCTAACAATAAAATAAATTAGAAAGGTTACGTGATTAATAACTTTTAAGTAAGTACCTGTAACTACCTACTTGCAATGTAATATTATGATAAAATAGCAGAACATAATGATTTTTAATGAAATAAAAATGGCATTACATAAGTAATTAAAAATTACTTGCTTCTTTGAAATTATTCTCATGCACTGAATTTTTCCCACCTGGCAACACTGCTTGATGCAAACACGCTGTGGTCGAAGTATGCGTGTAGCATGACACAAATACACGCAAGCGGCAAAATACAATTCACCATCAAGATCCTCACTTTCCAAATCTGTATATTGTACTTTTTCATATTTTGTTATTAATTGGGTTTTGCCTTAAATAAAGAATTATGCTTAATTAATTTATTGACTTAAATACGGTAATGAATTACAGTTGCCAGATTGAGAGATAACAGCTGTTACGAGTAGACGGAGGAATTCCAAACATGTAGAAGCAAATTCTCGGGTGTGCACACGCGTGGTTATCAATCTTTCTTACATTTCACCCCGATTTGCGGCGCTTTTTCTCGTGGAACGTTGTATTGCGGAATATAAAACAGTGGGATGAAATATTTACTTGTAACCTCTGGAAACACGGTGCGATTCATTTCTTTCATATTTGCTTGTTATTCACTCCATCTTGTAGGTATACTTACCTCCGCGTTTTCCATTAGGGACGTGTGGAGTAAGCGCGGATAATTTATGAAATGTGAACTTTTTCTAGTAACTTAGTTTCACAAGCTTTGTAAATATGAAAAATTAGTAACACTCCAATTTTGAATTATTTCTTTACATATGATATATTTTGAGAATAGTACTTTTCCTAGTAACTTAGTTTCAGAAGCTTTGTAAATATGCAAGAAGTAGATATATTCTTTGATAAATTTTCACTTTTCAAAAGGAAAGTTAAAGACGATTTACAGCGGTTCTTTTATTCCTGACTGATCTCATCTGTCTTTATTTCTCTTTATTTCCTTTTTATATGCTATGTTACGTATTCCTAAAATTTAGTGTAGAATATTTAGAACAACATAATAGTGTTGTGTTTTTTTTTTGTTATTGTAATTATTATTCTGTGTGTGTTACTGGCTTCTCACATGGAAACTATGATTTTTTTTGTTAATGACTGTAATCGATTATTGGATTATGTCTTTAGATTGCAATATTTGAATAAATAAATAAATATGAAATTAATAACATACCAATTTTGATTTATTTTTTGCATCTGATATAGGTACTTTGAGAATAGTACTTTTCTAGTAACTTAGTTTCAGAAGCTTTGTAAATATGAAAAAATAGTAGCATTCCAGTTTTGAATTATTTTTATACAAGGTGAGTCAGTTATAATGTCATTAATTTTAACCACGTATTCAGAGGCCTAATAAAAGCATAAAATCGAAAAAATGTTTACTTAACCTTTAAAAAAGAAACAAATCACTCTATAAAAATCAGTAACACGGCGCTCCTGGTGCGCTACGAACTTTCTGATGCACCCATACGACAATCGAATTCCGGAGGAAATATTGTTGCCACATCATGTTTACATACATAATATCGTCTAACACTTCAGCGTTATTCCAATTTACCCACATTTAGCACTTTCGGTATTTTATTAGATACGTTGGAGTTTTGTGATTGCAATGCAACTAAGCTAGTTTCTTTGAAGTCATAACAGCTACATTTGCTCAGAGGAAAATCCACACGCTACTTGTCGGTTTAGCTTTCAGAGGCGATTTGTTGTCAACGTATGGGCAGGAGTGGACGGGTATCGTTTGATTGGACCGTATTTTCTACCGGAAAACCTGGGTGGACCGCGTTACTTGCAATTTTTAATAGAATTATTTGATTATTATTATTTGATTTCATTGAATATTAACATTTTAAATTATTATTGGCTGAAGTTAAACTGAGCAAGAAAAAATGATATTCTAAAATAGTCAGTACAACCGTTTATTTGTGATGTCTAAAACCTAGGTAGGTAGGTGCTGGAAAAATATTTCAACTTGGCAACATTGCATCAAGTCGACATCGAGTTGAACTGTGAGGTGTAAACTACCGGCGTAAATAGGCATTTAGATTTTTTTAAATCTCGTATTTGCATTATACTCATTATTCCCTATCTCCTCTTAAAATTAATGACATTAGTACTGACTCACCCTGTATATGATATACTTTGAGAATATTGTTGGAATTCATTACATACAAAATATTTTACGTTATCAATAACTACATATTTACAAATTAAAGTTAAAGACACGCACACACTTTTCATACAATAATATATAAAGTTGCTCACACACTCACAATACTTTTCCTAATAACTTAGTTTCAGAAGGTTTGTAAATATGAAACGTTAGTAACATTCCAAGTAGGAAGTTAGTTACCCTTAATGTTAGAAACATTATACATATTTTACAAAACGCCACTTTAACCAAGGTTGGTAGACGAAAGACTCGTTCGTTTGTTGCCTACGATTTATAAAATTAAATGACTTCTTAAAAACCTTAATTGCGAATTTGCGAAGTGCTAATAATTCGAAATGTCATATATTCATATTTAATATCTATTAAAATACTACATTTTATAAAGACGAGGACCCATTTTCGTGAACTACAGAAAGTAGTTATTTTGTGAGATGTTACAACGTTGCATTCAAAGCAGCAGCTTGTAGTGGCCGTTCCGATATAAGTTTTTATATTCGAGCAGTGAGTTCGATTAAGGTAAAATAAATACTGATTAGACGACGATATATAAAATATTTCCTTAATAAGCACATCGCTTGGAATAATATCGAAATAGATGACTAAAATAGACGTTATAATAATATATTATGCATATATCCACATATTCTAATGATTTTTATGTCTCTTGCTTGAAAATATATTGCTCCACTCTATCCCACGACTTTAGGTGTCTTTTGTAATTTTTTATTGTCTTATAGCGTTAAGAAGTATACAGAATATGAATATGAATGTGAATAAAACTCATTCAAATGAACATAATCTTGCAATTTTAAGCAAAAAATTAACATTGAGCAATTTGAATTATTAAGAGTACATTCCTTTATATTTTTAAATAAATTTACATCCACTATTGTGTATTCTACAGAAAAAGATAAAATAAGTATTATTAGTTTATCATATTTTAAACTATTCTTTATACTTTGAAAATCCTATATCTCAAAATCCACCACTTTAATTGCTACTAAAGGTCATGACACTTCCCAACATCTTGTATATCAAGAAATGAATTCAGCGTAACACCAATATTTACACTTTGTCCCGATCAAATCCAATTTCTGCGGTATTTCTTTTGTTTACCCTACATATCAATCGCAATTTTCTCTCGAGTTTCATTGCATCGTATGTCGGCCAAATGTCTACCTTCCTTCTGAAAATATGATATAGAACATCTGAACATCTACGATACCCACCCGTGCATAAAGCAAACAAACAGTGACTGGAAACAGAACGCGGATATTTGTTCTACAGGAAAAAATCGCTTTGATAGAGGTTAGGTTTTTTGCCTCCCGCATAAGATGGTGCCTCATAATAAGTTTAGTATAATGATATTATCGTTTGTTCTCTCTTTTCTGATCCTTCGGCGTGTGGCGTTTCACCTCGAATATGTTTTAATCAACGAATGTATATGCGAAAAATGGGGGCGGTAAATATTTCGTCATTTACAAATGGCATGAATGTTGAAGAGTAGAGTTGAATTATAAAAACAGTAATATTTTGGTATAGTTCTATATCATCGATTCAACGGAATATAAAAAAAAAATCAAAAGACACCGACCGTAAATAGTATCAATGAAGTCATATAAAGGTAGGTCTACGACAACAAATCTTATGATTGTTACACTCACACTGTATCATTGGACGACGGTCATCAAATGGACGTAATATATTTAGATTTCACTAAAGCGTTCGACCGCTGCCTTTTGCTAAATAAGCTGTCACATTTTGGTCTCTCTGACGATTTAATAACATTATTTCGATTTTATCTCGACGGTCGTAGGTACTCAATATGTTCAGTTTCATGGCTTCAGATCAGCCCAATATATTGCTACATCAGGTGCACCCCAGGGTTCGGTATTGGATCCTCTGTTATTCAATTTGTTTATCAATGATATTGGCTACAAACTGGATACTAATTTTTATTATATGCTGATGATATTAAATTGTAGAGACCGAGTGAGTACAGGACTGCATCTAACATCATAGAAATCTTAAATTAATTAGTGAATGGTGTATTACAAACAATCTTTATTTAAACATACAAAAATGCAATGTTATGTCTCTCACGAAAAATCAGCGCCAATTGCTTATCACTACTCACTAATTGGCGTTCCTATTTTGCGAGTGGACATGGTGGACATATACCTTGGCGTTCTATTTGACAGCCAATTATCGTTTTCTCCTCACGTAAATGCAGTTATTTCTGAAGCTTCGAAATCTTTTGGTTTTATTGTCCGATGTACACGGGATTTTACAAATAGTGCTGCAATTAAGACTATACGTCATATGTGAGATCTAAGCTAGAATATGCGGCAGAAGTATGGGCTTCAGTCTATAATATTCTCGTTGAGAACTTGAAAAAACAGCGAAAATTTATAAAGTATTTGACTTAAAAGTGTCGGTTTTATCCAGAACAAGGCTTTCCACAGCCACAGCAGATAAATTGCTAAGAAGGTGTAATTTTTCTTCCCTCAAGGAAATAAGAACCTACTTCATGTTGGTTATGATATACAAGATAGTTAATAACTTTGTTGACTGCTCAGATATTTTATCGAGATTGAATTTTTATGTACCTAGAGTCAATCAAAGACATGTTAGTGTCTTTTATTTACCAACGCCGAGGACAAATGTTTTGAAGTTCTCTCCGTTATATTCAATATGCGATATATACAACAGGGATTTTAATTTGGATATCTTCAGCTGTTCGTTGTCAACCATCTCTGGAACATTATTGCACTGAGAACTCTGGCATTTTTTTGGTTTATTTCATTTTGTTCAATTTCATTTTATTTGATTATTAGGTTATTTGTATTTATTCAACTTCATCTCTCTACCTTGATTGTGTTGTGCGTTTCCTCTTGTTTTTAGTATTTGTTTACTTGTTTTTGTTATTCTTTTTCATTGTATTTTTGTTGTTTTTAGTTGAGGTTAGTTAAGTTTTTTTAATATGCTTGTTTTTGTACCATACGATTAATTGTTAGAATGTTCTATTTTTGTACTCTTTGTTCTTACCTTGTAATTGGGTGTATACCTGTAAGGTAAGGATTTATTAAATAAATAAATATTATGTAGGGTACGGAATTTGCCCCGCTCGCACCCAATTCGACAACTGCGGTATCGCGAAACGCGAGATTAACCCAATCGCCCCTACGCGATTCTGGTAAACAAACAAATAATGCCGTATATCGAGGCGCAACTGGACAAATGGAGAATCGACGAGAAGCGTTTGAGAGTCGTTTGAGACATGGATCTAGAGATGCTAGAAAATACCTGGAATATTCGTTCGGTCTATAAAAGAAGAATAAACGACCGAGTCAAGCAGTCTTCTTATTACAGTTTTGAATTGGAGTGTTTAGTTGGAAATTTCTTGGAGTTTCAAAGTGAAATAGTGTTTAGTTGAGTTGTAATTAGTATTCAGTAGTGTACAGAGCAGTTAATAAAGATAAGTGATTAATTAAAGGATTGTTTTTCTGGCAGTAGAAAAAGACGGTTTAGGAAATCCGTGACAATACTTAATAATTTAATTTAAATTGTTATTGGCGAAATTGAGTGAATACTGGTATCTAAAGTAAATAGGTACGGTCCTGTCTACTTCTGACCAGCTGGACGCGGAAGCCCTTGATGTTTTTGATAGCAGTTTGTCATGTAATTTTTTATTCCCTTATATAAGTGATATGAACTATACATTTTTAATTGCTCCAAAGGTAGTAATAAACAACATTATATTAAATCCGGCCCGAGTCTACAATGTTAGTAAATTAACAAAAAATCAATAATACTTCGTTATTCAAATTGATGTCTATTATTGGTAGGTGAGAAGAGTGGGGAATTGGCAGGATGCGCAGTAGTCTTCGGCTTTATCCCCCTCTTCCTAAATTTATGGTAGTACAAACGCCTAACGTGCGGTGCCCCCGCGCACAGGAGGAAATACTTCAGTAGATTAAAGCATTATAGTCCTTTGTCGACCAACAAACAGAATTAAAACCAACCGTGTCCGCGTCCATAAATTTGTATGTTAATGTAAACATTAAAACGGGTCGTTTCCCTCCCGAAGAAGACGAATACATTTTATTTTTTCGACGCAGCGTATCTGGGTGCACCGCCCAAAAGGCTGTCAGGGGATCAGTCGTCATTAGCAGAACTACGCCGTGCATAATTAATGAAAGCGTCTGCGGAAACGGGGTTTATCTCTGGCCCGGGGGAGCAGTAACATATTTAAACGGATTTACGGGCGTCGGAAGGAGCGACATTTCATGGCTGTGTGTGGAAATGTGCCCGCTGCGAGGGCGAAGCTGGAAGATATCTATATTGAAGATCGGCGTACAGGGTGGGAAACTTTGACGATTCGTGCCAAAAACTTAAGTTTCATTCACATAAAATTAGAGCGGTTGCATTGGTACTGCAGAAAGTTATTAAAAACGGCGCTGTATTCTTGAAAGAGTGTTTTCTACAAATACAAATAATTTTAGACATTTAATAACTGAATAATCTAGGGTTCAGTAAATAATAGGAATATTAACTCATCCCACCTGCAAATATTCAAAGATACTGAAGTAAAACTGCGAGAAATACGGATGACTTTTGTAACGTTCAGATAAACTTAACAGTTACGCCTTTGTACTGCAGTTGTATGGCAGAACCTAAGAGCATTTTAGCTTTTACCATTCCTTTTCCAACAATCATACAAGGACCAATCAGAAAACAGCTTTTTTGACAGTAAACAGAAGATTCACATTTTTGCAGGTTAAGTTTTTAAATTAGATTCTAATTTAGATATTTAGTTTAGAATTGATTTGTTTTTAAAAAATGGATGAAGAGGACTGTTTGGTTAAGAAACAGTTACTTTTGCTGCTCTTATTCGCAGCGACGTCAATATGTATAAAAACTATACATGCAAAAAAAAATAGAACTCGAAGATGGTGGGTGCGACCTATTAACCGCAGAAAGCACATGCAAGGTGATTTCTATAATTTATATAAAGAAATGCGAAATGAGAATACCGATTATTTTTTCATTACACCCGAATGACAGTGGCAATGTTTGATGACTTGCTGAAATTAGTGGGGCCTTATTTAACCAAACATTCAAATAGACCATCTATTCCTGCAGATTGTAGACTTTTAATTACTATTCGGCAAATGATAAAAACCAATAATTTCCGTAGATATAGGGACGTAGTTGACAAAACATAAACATAACCTCTTCATCCGAAGGTCAAGAATCTTGAGTTTTTGCATTTCTCCAACTTACAGCGGAAAAATTCCCCAACTTCTTAAGTCTACAGTAATTTTATGTAAACAGAGTAAATAATATTTAACACCATACAATTATTGGCTAATTGGCATGCCCAAAGCCACACGTCATTCACACACACACCATACAATTATTACAATACAACAGTACAATTGCAGTGCCATCGCACTAACGTTTATCTGAACGTTACTTTAGGTACCCCTAAAGGATGTACGAGTATGACACGATTAAAAGTTTATACAAGGTTGTGCGTAATGAATGGGTTATACAGGGTTAAATATGACTAAGGGCCGGTATTATAAAGCTCAGGTTGAACCTCCGGTTGTCCAACCGTAGGTTGAATTTGAACCGGCGGTTGAAAAAAATTCTGTACTTATAACACTATTTTATGTCACGGTTCGTCCACATGGTTCGTCAACCCGACGTTGAGATGTAGTTCTGAATGTTGGCTATGCTGTCAGCTCAATTTTAGCCAATGAAATATCAGAATATTTTCCCGCCAATTTTCGCAGATAACCTATCTTTTATTTTGACGTTTTGCAAATTATAATTATTGACAGTGACATTAATCTTGGCGACATTCTTATATTACTATGAGTAATTTATTCTGATACAGACTGCCTTCGTCTAGTAGATGTAATTATTAACTACAGAAACATTATAAAGTGTTGGAAAATGTTATTTTATGAACTTGCTTTCACAATGATATTTGGGACAAAACCGCAGATACTTATAATTGTATGTATGTTATAATTATTATATACAGTTAGATGGACAAAAGAGAAATACATTTTATTTAGTTCCACAATTTCAGCTTGTGTAAGTACGGAGAATGATAAATGAAAAATAAAAATATTTTTCTTCATATTTCTTTGATATAATTTAATTGTAACTTCTACAGATTAGTTCTGAACATTACAAATGAAACTAATCCTCTGAAGGTTTAAACAATATAAAATAAATTATTTTCTAAAATTATAGCATTACAGATTAAAATGCGTCAAGAGAGTATCATTTTTAAACAGCTATTAACCGGCAAAAATAAATTTAAAGCTAATATATTTAATATAGTTGCTCTGTTATTGTTTATACGAGTTTGCACACACTTTTATTTATATAGATATTCGGAAATAGCGACATTCCAATATGAAAACACAATTAAACTGATACTTACCTATGCAACCTGACATAAAATAACTCGCATATAATGCAAACTAAAAAAAGTACAGGACTATTTTAAATACTCAGCAATTGAAAGTGGGCCTTATTTCTATCTAGGGCAAAATTATTTTTGCCCTAGGCCCCCCATTGTTTTTAGCTCAAAATGTTGTAAATAGCAAACGCTTAACTATCTAACAGCACTAATAATAATAATATCTCTACCCCTAATTCTAATCACGAGGCTTAGCCCAGAAGTCGAAGAGTTGTGCGAGAGATGGGGCGGCATATTATTATTAAGCAGGCCGCATTTGCGCCCAGGAACGGCTTACGTTGGCAGGCCCTAACCACCATTCAGTGCAGGAATGAGGGAAACCTGGAAAACCTCATTAAGTAGGGGGGTAGTTAAATGCCAATCGGTATCAATCTCTCACATTGACCCAAGTCAACATTCTTCCACCCTACCATACCCGCAGAGAGGGTGCCAATCTCTCACGAATATAGCTTATATAGGGTCTACCGGCTGCGGGGGTCGAACCACACAGCGATCTAGTCACCTCGATTCAAGTACTGACGCGATGAATACACTGTCAAAAGTGAAATTAGATATTTATAGAGTGTTTTCATTAAAGCAGGTTAGTAAATTTAGATAGATTGATTTCTTTAGATAATTATTGAATATAACTTTGTATGTGGAATTGTTCATTAGCATACCTAGATGTTTGGTATCAGAGAACATACATATGACTTCATTGATAGGAATTGTAGCAGATTTGATTTATATTAGCTTAAAATACCTTTCTAATACAGTGAAAAAAAGGTAATTAGGGAAGTTTTTCCACATAATATAATAGCTGACATATATATTTACTTGTTAAGATACAAATTATAATAATGTGCGAAAAAATATTTAACCACCAAGTCAAAAATCTATAAATTTTGTAACACCTGCTAACTATTTAGTCGATATGATTGATTTCTAATTATAGAATACTTTTGATAACATATTTTACACAAAATACGAAGGATGGCGCTACCACCGAATGTGGGCCTAATTTCCAGACGGGTCTTATTTGGCGACCCTATCTTATAATTGACAGATTCTGTTAAACTTTTCTTCTGTCGCACTTTTCTAGATGTGTATGTCTTTGAAGAACCCTTTATTTATACGGTGTTTTTAAATGAGTCCACAGATTCCTTATGTGAAAATAATAACCTTTTTCAAATAAAACAGGTAGGAGAAATGATTGTTTCGATAGTCAGATGGATACACTAAGCTGCAAAAGAGTTCTGACATTTAATAGACTGCTAGTGACGTCAAAATTAGAAACAAATTTGAATTTCTTGCAGGCAAAAAACCTCTATTTATAACTTTCATGTAAATATTTGGATTTCTTAAGAAGTTATTTACAAATATCGAAAATAAAATTCTAACTTTGACACCCTGTATATTCTTTATTATGCGAGTTGGAATGTAGGTATGTTAGGTTAAATCGATTTATGTTCACATAAGGAATCTGTGGTCTCATTTTTGCTACTTCATTTATAAACACCCTGTATATTCAGCTTGCCGATGCTTTGCAAGTTTCCTTACTTGCTATGTACTTCCAAATTTATTTCGAAATCTACATCCTGTACCTACATCACGCGTGTGGCGAGAAGTATCTCTACGAAAGCAACGTGCCCCCCAGTAATATCAAAACTCGATTACTGCCGACCCGCTAATTGAGAATTAAATTAATTTAAAACCACTCTTCGCTAATTAATAACGGGGCGCCGCGTGCACGCCAGGAACGTGCAAATGCCCGCCCCGACACGCACCCGCCCCCTTTCATTTGTCTTCATGAAAAAAAAAACGGGATAACCTACCTAATAGCAGATTAAAAAGTTTTTACGGCTACGATTGCGTCCCGGCGGTATTCTCCGTCCTAATGAAACGGTGGAGTGGGTGGATTTTTGAATTCTTACCTCCGATTAAACGTCCGGGGGGTGGAAGTTATTGTTTTATCCGTTTGACAGGTAATTCCCGGGACTTCTCAATTTACTTCCAGAAGTTTTTTTTTTAATAAAGCCCCTGCCCTCTGTTCCGCTGTTTGAGTTTTTATCTTTGAATTATTCCGCTTTAACTTAATTTTCATAAATACGAACGAAATACGTATCATAAATAAGATAATATCGTGTTTCGTACATTCAGACAATTTCATTACATTGAAATATATTTGTTTACATACAGGGTGGCGCATCCAAAACGAAACAGAACGGCAGATAGATGTAGTTAGTTCTACACCGCGTACTCATGGTCCCTTCTGTCGGGTTAGACAGACGAAAGCAGCTAGGATTATTCGTCGGATACCTCACCTATGGAATACTGATGAGAGCTAATAAGCTCAAAACCGGTATATGTCTGGTGGGCGTCTGACGAATGACTCTAGCTGTTGCTATAGGTTTTCCAGGTGTAATTCAATGCTGGTCGGGGCATTAGCCCGCAGAGTAGTTGTTTCCTGGAATTCCGTGTTTGCGAAACAGAGGCATTTTCTGGCAGCTCAGTTCTCTTTAGCATAAAATCACGTTTACACGTACACCACCCCTAAAATCTTAAATGGGAAGGGGGTCGAATGATTCATCGCTTTAGAGGTCTTTCAATTCCCTTTATAATGATGTAAAATACCTACAGTTCAGCAGTTTTGGAGATTTATTGATTAAAAGCTTAAAGTAGACTTTAATAAGTACATCAGATTAGTTTGTACTTATTTAAAGAAATTTTAGTAAAATCATTTACTTAATCTTTGTTCACTACACCCATGGTTTGTTTATTATTTTAGTGTTGAAAATAGCGATTGGAGCGATTTTTGTGACAAAAAGTATTGTGTTAATTTTTTTCTTGAAGAAAGGAATGCCTCGTACTTATTTTAAATAGGAATTTAGTACATAGTTTGCGATTGATACGACCAAACTTTGTTGTTAAAATACCTTTTAACGCTTTATAAATTAACCATGGTATATTCCACGACAGAAAGTGTTGAAATTATCGCATTACTGCATTACAATAATAACTACTCCCATTTATTATTTTTTAAACTACTTTGCTGTTAAATTTAATGCATTACTTGATCTCCACTAATGATCATGTACTAAAGTCTACTTTAAGCTTTTAATCAATAAATCTCCGAAACTACTGAGCTGAAGTACATGGTATTTTACATCAATATACCTAAAGGGAATTGAAAAGCCTTTAAGGCGATGTGTAACATTCGACGCCCTTTCCCATTTAAGAATTAAGAGGGGGCTGCACGTGTAAACGTGATTTTATGCCAATTTTGTGTCCCCCTCGAAAAGAAAATCGACGGATCTGAGCATTTTTCAAAAAGAGAACTGAGCTGCCAGAGAATGCATTTGTTTGTTTTTGGATGCGCCACCCTGTATACAACAGCGCTGTGAGACAACTGAATGTCAATAAAATGTTTCATTTGAAATAAATAAATAAACTACCTATTTATTGCAACCAATATTTAACCGTTATTTGCTGTAAAAATTTAGTAAATTTGCAAAAGGCATTACGTATAATTATCGTAGATTCGATCTTGATAAAATCTCAGATTTAACCCTGCTAAAAATTGCAGCCATAGAAGTTCTTATTAGACAATAGTGCATATGTGGCGTGACCATGACCATGGATTGATACTATGACAGGATCAGGTTATGAAAAATGCAAAGAAAATAGATTCCGTTTCATGCTGTTTAGATTCATTTTTAGAAAATTGGTAGTTTCCATATAACAATATATTTCTTAACTTTAAATAGAAGAGTCTGAAGCCATAAATATATCCCTATAGTGTTTTATTTTCATGCCACTGTACTTTGAAACTCAAGCTTGATTTGCTCATTTTTAACAAAACTACGATAATACCACAGATAAATAAGCTAAAGCTATAGTTAATTTATCTGTAGTAATACGTATATCGTTCCGTATATCATATTTAACCTCTAAAGTCCTCCTTTTCAAGTGATAACGTCTATTGAATCTTGACAGAATTGAAGCTACAGTGCTGCACAAAAGCAATTCTATTTTTTAGGTATGCTCATTAACACCAACAGAAAATATTTTAATCGGTAACACACCATGGTCCAATCTGTCGAAGGTTTTCGAAAAATCAGTATAAATCCACCTGACCACTATTTTCAATGTTCCAGAAATATACTGTGTTTCACAATGTAAGTTGGTAGTTGTGGACCTACCAGACACAAATCCATGTTGGTCAGTACAAATTTGTGATTTCAAGTGACTGAATAGAATCTCATGGATGACTGTCTCGAAAACCTTGCTAAAATCATTTAAGATAGAAATAGCCATATAATTTTCAATGACTTCTCTGTCATTCTTTTTGAAATTTGGCATAATTCTAGACTTTTTCCAAACATAGAAGCAATAGAACAAGCCTCTGTTGTTTGGTGTCCGAATTATATACATATACATACATAGAAAAACTAAAACAGTTTAGAATGGGTTCAACATCGTTTTTTAACCTTTTTATGTTTTAGAACTGTCGGAATTTATCCTCAAACTGGAATTTTCCAGGATGAGCGTTTACAGAAGTTTTCTATTAAATATTTGGAAGACAGACATTGCATTGCTTAGTATTTTTATTTGATTATTAGATAAGGTATCTAATTGTGGTGATTTATCAAATATACTTAATATTCATGGTCCCAAGGCAGTTTTATGATACGCTGGTACTTTTTACTTGCTAATGCCAAGAACTTATATTAGAAGTTATTCCTCTTTGCATTTTATGTGCAATACTTATAACTATACTCGCAACAAGAATTCAGACGACTTACCTCATACGAACAAATGAATAATTCATTATATATTCATCAAAATATTTAAGGAACTGTAACTGATAGTAATAAAACTATATATTACACTAAAAGTTTGCATTATATATTGCACTAAATTTTAAAATATGATTGTTTTTAAAGCGACCAAATATCGAAAATTACGTTGACAATAAAAACAAATGTGTAACGTCAGCCGTGACGTAAGACGTCTGAATTCTTGACGCGAGTATACTTAAAGTCATCAGTTGATATATTTCAGTGTAGCACTATGATGCTTTTTTTAAATATGGTGATATTTCTAGTATTAGTTACGTATTATTATAGTTTTGTGTATCTCAAATATAAGTATTATTTTTTTGTTTCTTTATTTTGCATCTATTTAATGATTCTTTTTATTTTTTACATGTTTTGTTTGTTATTTTTAGTCATTGTGTAATTGTGCATTCGACATTCATAACAAAACATGAAAATTTCCATCTATTTTTATTATTATATCAGTAATTTTCCAGGTATCTATGATACCATCGAAAACGGAACACCCTGTACACACAAAACATTAGAATACAACCAGAAGTAATTCGATTCGTTTCCGGTATTCCTCGTAAGCCGCCGTCGACATTCTCATATCCGGCAGATAGAACCGTGTCGCATTTTTCCCGATACCACGAAACTGCATATATTTGTCTACGACAAATAATTTACATTTTACGTTGAGCGACGCCGCCTCTAGCACACCTATATTAAATTTGCGCGGATTTATACACAACTTACTTAAATCTCCGCTCCGGGAACGAGGGACGTAAAAAAGACGCCGGGTGATAATACGGCACAACGCCGTCGGGGTTGCACCGAATGTCTGGGCTAAAATAAGCTTAAAATAGAATCAATATTTAATTTCCGCTGTATACGGCCGAGGGCAAATTTATGGCGGTTATTAAGGAGTACATTTTTGCCGTGCCGCGGCGGGGCGGCGGAAGAAAAAAAATGATAAAACATAGATACGCTATCGTCTACACTGAGAAAATGATTTGCTTTCGGAAGCGCTTGGTGGGTTCCGTTCACAGATAAATAAATCGTCTCTTCACTTTCCACGATCGAATTTTTAATTTCTCGCCAACAACACATTCTAAAAAAGGTCGGTAAAATTTCAAGGGAATTATCTATATTTACATAATATCTATCATATTAGTTATGGTATTTTTATATCTTGTGTAATTTGACAAATATTAAATAAATAATCGTGTAAAATTCTGTAAATTTAATTAAAAATATCAATATTATATATTTTCACAATCCAGCGCATGCGCCTACAGCGTCCCGATTCAGTAATGGTCGACTTGTCTATACATTCATCTGTATACACAAGCCGACTTGAACCGTATTGAAATTAAAGTGGTACGAGACATTTCCAGTGGGTGTATGTGTCTGGTTTAATTGTGCTATAAAATAGTGTATGAGAAGCACTCTGAAGGTGATTTAAAAAATATATATTTAAATGCACAATATGTAGGTACATCAATATTATTACAGAAATTCTCAAAAACATATATGTTGTATGTATGCTTTATGCAACTGTTAATGCATGTTAAATATCTGTTACGTTTACATATTGAATACATATATATGTTATAAATATTACTACGTACTTGTCACGTGACCTATATCATGAACCGACGCTGTCTATATTTTTTCTAGGTTTGTGGTGAGAAGTGACACCGGTAGACGCCTGGCGGGGATAACTGATCTAGTGATAATCGATCAGTTATCTACCAGGGTCAAAAATGAATAAATTACTAATATGGCTTTTAAAAAATAGGGGTTTGTGATAGAAGGGTGAAAATCAAGGATTGTATGTATTTTTAATGCCACATCATAAAAAATAAAAAAAATTGTCCAAAAAATAAAAAATAAATGTTTGGGGTGGACCACCCTTATGACTTAGGGGTATAATAATAATAATAATAATAATAATAAATTTATTCACGTAAGCCTTTACAGGGTATGAAACGTCACAAAAGAAAGACACAATAATAAATTACACTATACACACTAAATATTAAATTAAAATGTTAGTATCTATCAATTTCCATTAAAATTATAAAATTCCTGCAAGCTATAAAAGCAATGTTGCAATAAAAATGAGCGAAGCTCCTTGCGAAATTTATTTTCATTGTTTAACAGTGTTAATGGTTCAGGTAAATGATTAAATATGGCTGCACACAAATAATATGGTCCCTTTTTATAATTGGTTAAGTTGAAATTATTTATACAGACAAGATTCTTCCCTCTTGTATTATGGACATGTACACTATCTCGTCGAGGAAATAGATTACTATTAAATTTAACAAAAAGAACTGCCTCGTATATCAAAATACAGGAAGTGATAATATTTTTGTTCCACCATAGTTGGACGACATGATTGTAATGGTGCCAGTGAAAATATTAATCTGATGATTTTTTTTTGAAATATAAAAACTCTCTGAAACTCCGTGCAGGATCCCCAGTACATTATTAAGTACCTCATGTGAGAATATGCCAAAGCAAAATATATATTTAATAGGTATTGTTTATCCATACAACTCCTCAAGTTTCTAATTGCAAAATATGCTGATTTCATTTTATTTACAACATGTTCAATATGATTATTCCAGTGCAGATGTTCGTCTATATGTAAACCTAAAAATTGTGTATTTGTAACTTTAGTAATGATCGACTCATTTAATTTAATCAACATATTAGGATTTTCACGTCTCTTGTGAAACGTTATATATTTGGTCTTGCTGGCATTAATTATAAGTTTGTTATCGGAACACCAAGCATAGAATTGTTTAAGAGTTAAATCAACCTTGTTTTGCAACTCATTGGGAGATGACGCTGTAATGCTAATTGTGGTGTCATCTGCATACAACACCACATTAACACCACTTGTTATAAATTGATCCATATCATTGATAAATAATAGAAAAAGTAAGGGTGATAACACACTCCCCTGAGGTACTCCAAGGTTGGTCTGACATGACTGGGAATATTGTTGGTCTATTTTCACTGCCATCATACGGTCCGACAAAAAAGAACTAATCCAATCAATTAACGGATGCCTTATTCCAATGTTACACAGTTTCCTCAAAATATAATCTTTATTAACGCAGTCGAAAGCTCTAGTTAAGTCAAAAAAGAGCGTTAAAACATACATGCTTTTATCAAGTGACTCATAAATGTGATTTACCAAAGAAAAGGCTGCAGTATTTGTAGAATGTTTAGGACGAAAACCATGTTGATTATTACTTAAGATTATACCTATTAATGAAACTGTAAATACGATTATGAACAATTTTTTCAAATAATTTTGAAAAACACGATAACAAAGTTATAGGTCTATAGTTTTCAACGAGATCAGTTTGTCCTTTTTTAAAGAGTGGTATTATGTTTGCCATTTTAAGTTCATTTGGGAAAATTCCAGATTGTACTGACAGGTTAAATATATAAGCTAAAGGATGCACTATATTTTGGGAAATATATTTCAAAACTTTAATTGGCAAACCATCGGGCCCACTTGATAATTTATTTTTCATTTGCGATAATTGTTCTTCAATTTCGTCTGGAGTAATATCATAAAAGAAGAGTGAAGTTACACAATGTCTATGCCCAACTGTGCCACTGTCCCGATTATCCTTATAAATTGCATTTACAGAACTTGAAGCAATATTGGCAAAATACGTACAAAATATATTACAAATTTCATTTCGGTCAGTTATTATATTGTTGTTATAACTCAAATGATCTATATTGATACTGTTTCGTGTCCGACCTATACTAGAGTTAACTATATTCCATATATCTTTTGTGATGTTAGTAGATTCGTTTAATTTATTTTGATAGAAATTTTGCTTTTTTAATTTGAGTGCCAATGAATAGTTTTTTTTGGCTTCTTTATAATGTTCGCTTATTTCTTTATCGTTCATATTTTGTGATAACCAATATAAATTTTTTAGATCCTGACTCATTTTTAGAATCCCTGAGTCTATCCAGGGTTTCTCATATTATCACTGCAGTACGATTTAGTTCTAGTTAACGGACACGTGCATTCTATACTGTATAATAAATGTTGCCAAAAACATTGCCAAGCTTTATTCGCATCTGTCATTTGGAATAAATCGCTAATGTCAGTTCTTGAAAAGTTATGTTTAAGGTTGTACAAATTTTGTGCAGAATAATTTCTCCTATAATAAAATTTTGGTTTGATTATTTGCTTTGAAAGAGCTTTCTGCATAAACATCGCAAAGAGTTGCGCCCTGTGATCCGAAATATTTAAGTCCAAATTTGAACCTGTAACATGTAAAAAGTTAGACACTACGTAATCTCCCGCCGAAAAGGAATCATTGAAACACCGTGTCGGTTCAAACGGTAGACAACATTTCAGATCAAAGCTATCAAAAATATCAAATAACATTCGTCTTGAGATACTGTCTGTTAATCGGTCTATATTGATATCTCCACATATTAAAATATACTTATAATTACTTAAAACATTACATATTATGAAATTGAAACAATCCAAAAGGTGACAACATTAAATTTACGATCTGGAGACCTATAAAAACTAAGAATGCAATTTTTCATTATTCACATTGATACTGACTCCTGAACATTCACATATAAATTCGTGTACACACTCTTCAGGAAGTGTTATAGGATTACATTTTATATTATTTTGGCAGTAGACAGCTACACCACCGTGAATAGACTGAGATCTACAAAAACTGTTTACAAGTTTATAGCCTGGAAAATTTGTTACAGAAGCTTGCTCCTTAGTCATCCAGTGTTCACTAATTAACAACACCTGAGGTTCTTCTTGATGCAATAACAATTCTAACTGGGGAAGTTTGTTGGAAATACATTGTATGTTGATGTGGATACCTTTCAGAATATGTGATGGACAATTATTTTCTTTTATGTTCATCATATTCGAGTTCTTGGTTTCTTGTTTCATAAGTGATTTTATTCCTAATGGCCCGAAAAAAATTGAATTCCGATACAGATATACCGCGATTCCATGAACTTGGGCTTAGTAAGTCATCTTTGAGATTTACATCGGCACCTATTTTGAAAGAACTAAAAGTTGGAGCGTGATGTTTCGGTATAATTTTTTGACATATGAAATCCCTTCGATTGAACTTCGAGTATAGGAGTTCTAAAATATCATCCGCTATTAAATCTTTATGAAAGTTAGAGACGTGAATCCATATGCGTTTAGTAACTGCAACTGCTGAAAATTTTGAATTTTGCGTCTCTGCTGTTCCAATAATTTTATATTTATTTTTGTCGTTTTGTTATTGGCCTCTTTAGAATGGTATGACGAATTGTCTCTATAAAAATAGATTAGGACCGATTCTCAGACCTACCGAATTATACATATAAAATTTCATAAAAATCGGTCAAGCTGTTTCTGAGGAGTATGGCGTCTAACACTGTGACACGAGAATTTTATATACAGGGTCGGAAATCGCTGATGGTCTATCTGCCTTTACATGAGAGTGACAAAGTAAAGTATAGAAATCCGTGCGATAGACTGGGGCTATGTGAAAATGGCACTCGGCTTTCACAAATTCAATTTTTCTTTGTAGATTATTGTTTGTAGTAACATTTTTTTCGTTTGTAGTAACATTTTTTTCGTTTGTAGTAACATTTTTTTCGTTTGTAGTAATTTCAAAAAATATATATGACCTTGAAAAATATTATCCCCGACTTTTACAGCACTCTGAGGATTGTTTCTTATAGAGAATGGTTTGTAGTTGTTTGTAGTTAAAAAAATTTCGTTTGTAGTAGCAAGGTTATAGCTATTTTTATAATGTTCAATATTTTCTCGTGTGTAAATTAGCCATTATATTTCCAGCGCAAGCTAAACAATCGTTTGTAGTAACTTTAATGTCGTTTGTAGTTTCCCGATATCTAAAATAGAGTCACTATTTCGAAGGAGGGCTAAAAATCGACACACAATCCTGACAAATGTCTCCAGTCCAGTGGCGTATTTAGGGGGAGGGACAAAAGAAGCAATTGCTCCCCCAGGGGGAAAAATTACTGAAATTTTGTAAGTTGGACTCAGTTGCCACTTTTTTTTGAGTTGTAAAACTGAAGTAGTGACGGTATTTGACCCCTTCCCCCCTCAAGAAGACATTCTAAATACGCCACTGCTCCATTCTGTCGAAAGTGATTGATTTTTAACTTTCTTTTTCTAATCACAAACTCGATATACGTTCCTTGAAATCAACAGCCTTACCGACATATTTTGAGCGAAGCTGTAATTAGAAAAGTAACCACTGGTTAGATTAGTAGCCGGCAGATAGCGCTGATGTGTATTGATGACAATTAACATCGAAAGATTAATTACCCCTAATATCGGTTCCCAGCACATAATGAACTTCACGACGGTGTTAATATCAGCACACATCACAGGCATTCCGCTAGATTAACTGTTGCTTATATCTTCGTAACTGTTGGACGGAGAAGCTAGTAAGTTGAGTAGAAAATAAGTCAAAGGATGGTACCACAAGAGATTAGGAGAAATTTGTGATTCATGATTATGTTCCGTGCAACTCAATAATGAGATTGAAGCTCGATTAGTACCTATCTATATATTTAATATATCTGAATTCTGAAAAAGTGTTACAATGAAAAAATGATATATGTTAATTTACCATAATTATTATTAATTATTATATTGTCGATATTATCGATAATATCGATATTATCTTAAAGCCAATAAAGATTTATGCGACTTATATGGTAAACATTTTTGCAGGCTTTAAGGTAAGTAACCTAAAATTTAGGGAACAATCACGAAGTGGGCGACATCTGTTAAGATAAAATGAAATCCTTCCGAAGATGAATAACAAAGGCCACATATCTTATAAAGCGAAGCGACAACTTGTCGGTAGAACACGCTGTGATATAAAAATTATTCATTGTTTGAAGTTATTACTTCAATACTTTACTTATTTTAAAGCTTTAAATAGTTCTATAACACTGTTCCAAAAATACTTACAAATAACGACAAATTACCCATAATATCGAAATTATCGATAATTCGATAATATCGTTTTATTTTATTTATTGAAAATCGATAGTTCCAAACCGTTATCGCCCACCTCTAGTAATGATACAGATACTACATGTAAAAATTATATGTAAGTATATATAGTTACCACTAAAATTAAATACAGGGTCTCTGGAATATGAGTGACGTAATTTTATATCTGACTAAACACAGTAAAAAAACGTCTAAAACAAATAGTTTGTCTACAAATTTTTAAAAATAAAAATACAAAGTACCTATGCAAAACTATGTTACGAAATTCCAAACTAAGATACAGTTAAGGTTAATTAAAAGCGCCTGTACCGTAATTTGTTCATAATTTGATTTTTGGATTAGTATTAATGAAGTAAACAATTGATGCTGGTGATAACCTAAAAGTAATAGTCATATTGGTGCGTACAGCTAGTGCGATTCTTTTTTGTCTAATTTCTCTTTGACGTTTGTGAGTGTACATAAACAAAAATGGAATAATTTATAGTAACCATAACCAGCTGCATCCCATGTTAATTTACGGCGAATCTAGGCAAAACTCTCTGGCCATGAGACTTTTGTACAGTAAACGCTCCTTGCAAGAAACAGAATTCATTGTCAACACTTGTAACTATTATTCTGTGTTGTGAAAAGAGCTCTAAGGAAACCATGTTCAGGTGTACGTATTTGTAATAATTATATATAAAACATAACAATCCTAAGACGTTGTCACATATTCAAGACCTGTTTGCTGTCATAATTATGTTACCGTTGGTTAGAGAAAAAAAATTGTTACGTCAAATATGTTGTGTTCAGTACAACTTATATGGCAAAATTAAGGCACTCATATTCCGGCCACCCTGTATAATGGTACATCAATATATAAATTTACTAATTCTTTGTAAAATTAGAATGCAATTACTCATTTAATGCATATAAAAGTTATACCTATATATATATACATTTTATACCATGGAAAGGAGGTACCTACTAGGTATATAATGTGTACATTCTCTGTAAAACTCCAATGTAATTTTAAAACGGCATTTTGTTGATGAAAAATTTTCCATGAGTCCGCAAATGTTTTCTTGCCAATATAAAAAGAGCTTAAGAAGTTAAGAAACTTAAATCTAAAAGAATTTTGTTGAAATTTTCTGTAATAGTGACATAGTATGTAAGTCTTATGTAAAGTATGGTCGATGGATGAGAATTATAATATTGATATGTATGTTGCATTTTCGGACAGCTATAAATGCCGTACCACATTGTGCATTTAAAGATTTGTTTTTTTTTTTAAATCATCTTTAGATAACCTCTCATACACTATTTTACAGCACAACTAAAACGTACACACACTTGAAAATACATCATATTGATAATTAAATTTACAGACCTTTACACGATTTGCTGTTAAAATTATAAAGTGAAATAGACTTTTACAATATACAGGGTGATTCAGTTTTTAATGAACAAACTTCGACGGTAAGTAGAACTTTAAAAAATAAAGGCAGTTTTTTATATTACAGTTATAATTTTGGAGCTTTATAAGGAAGATAAGGGGTGTTAAAGTTTGAACAAAAAATAATTTTTTTGTATAATTACTAATGGAGATATTTAAGCCATACTTGGAGAAGTTCGAATTGATGGTGATATTAAAGATTTAGCATCTAAACTAAATTTTTTTTTTGGATCTGCAGCAACAAACTTGCTAACAGATATAGAACCAGTTCCATTTTCATCTCGATTACTTCGTTTCCCTCAATCAATGAGTTCTCCAGAGGTAAGCATTGAAGAGCTGATAAAATGTATTAAAGAACTTAGAAATAAATGTAGCTCTGGGTATGACAATATATCTATGAATATAATTAAACATGTACTTGACACTATCATTGTTCCCTTAAAGTTTATCATTGATAATTCGCTTAGTTTTGGTATATTTCCGGATAAACTCAAATTGGCTCTGATTGTTCCAGTTCATAAAAAAGTGGATGAATCGATTATTGAAAACTACAGACAAATTAGCATGCTATCATACTTTTCAAAGATATTTGAAAAAGTTGTATAGAATCGAATTATTAGTTTTATGACAGAAACGGGACAGTGGACTTGTATACAACATGGATACTTAAAGAGAGGTCAACATTAACAGCTCTGTTCCGATTCGTTAATGAAATTTTATTGGAAATAGAACGAGGACACTTTTCACTGGGATTGTTCCTAGACCTGTCCAAAGCCTATGATACCCTTAACTATGACATTTTGTTATATAAATTAGATATGTATGGAATACGTGGCACATGTCTAAAATGGATTAAGTCGTATCTTTCACAAAGGAAACAAAAGGTTATAGTAAAAAAGGATGGAGAACAAGTGGAGTCTGATAATTTTGAAATGAAGCAGGGAATACCTCAGGGAAGTGTCCTCGGACCTATTTTATTTATTATATATACAAATAATATTATAGAGATTACTGAGAATAATAACCACTGTCAACTTACGACCTATGCGGATGATACGAATATATTGGTTAGGGGAATTAATTTGACTCAATTAGAACAACGATCAACTGAAATTCTTAACATAGCCAATGAATGGTTCACAAAAAATAAATTAGTAATAAATAAAAATAAGACAAACATAGTGTTTTTTAGAACCAATCGTAGTGGACTGGATCAGCCAGATTCATTCAGAGTAAACGATGTATCATTGGTTCCGCGGATAGATGTGAAATTTTTGGGAATAGTGTTAGATAATATTTTGTCTTGGTCCCAACATATAGAGTACGTAAGGCAAAAACTTTCAAAATCCACTTATACTTTGCAGGTTCTGAAAAAATATATAGATATCCCGACACTTAAAATGATTTATCACGCTACTTTTGAAAGTAATATTAGATATGGTATCATAATTTATGGAAATTGTAGTGATATTATAAAACTATTTGTATGCCAGAAACGAGCTATAAGGATAATGTTTGGTATGAAAGTAAGAGAGTCTTGTCGCGGTGTTTTCAAAACAAATAAACTACTTACTGTAACAGCAATTTATATACAAGAAAGTGTACTGTTTTTCTTTAAAAATAAAGATTTGTTTGCAACTCATAAACCACAATCTAATTATAAAACTCGAAATTTAAACTATAATTATCCAAAGCACAAGCTAACTATGACAGAACATGGAGCATATTATAATTGCATGTATTAAACTTTTTAATAAATTACCCAAGTATATTCAAGAAATTAGCGAGATAAATATGTTAAAAATGTTTATATAAATTTCTTATAAATTTAGAACCATATAGTTTGTATGACTTTTAAGTTAATATGTGAGTATGCATAGGTGTGTTTTGTGTGTATGTGATATGATGGGTGTGTGTGAGTGTGTATATGTATATAATTGTCTGTTTGTGACACTATTTCGTTTTGTGTTATATTGTGTAGCATACTTCTGAAATAAAGATGTATTATTATTATTATTATTATTATTACTTTACTTGGTACACAGTGTGTGTGTGGTGTCATGAAATGAGAAAATATGAAGCACTCAGAACAACCAGTGGTGGAGATATGGACAGCTCGTATCTTTAATTTAGCAAAAAAGTTGTATCGTCCTGTATAAGATGGTGGAGTTGAACGTCGATGTTTTTACTACATTTTCCAATGCTTAACTAATATTCATGGAATTTTTTTATGTTTATTTGGTAAATAACAAACAATTAAGCTTCGGAACAGACACGCGAATTTATAAAAATGTAATCTACAAGTGTTCCCGCATGCAACTGCAATTTACCTTCACAACCAACTACAATACGATAACATTTTGATATGAAATCACGCATGCAAACTCGAGAGCCCACTTTTAGATACTGTTGGTTGTAATTAAGAGGAACTGGCGTTTTTGAAATTAAATTAATGCATTCGTTTTAATAATGGAGAGATAGTAGGAACTGTTTTGTTATTTGTTGGGAATGAATATTAAAAGAGGTTATAATTAAACTCTTATAATGAAAATAGTGCATTCTTATTATATTATTTACTTTTAGCTAGATGCAAGAATGTATACCATTTAAGTAATTAAATATGTTTTAGGAAGTAAATCCTATTTTAAAACTAAGATTGTGTAAGAACTCTTCTTGGGGACAATTTTTTCTTAAATATCTGAGACATCCGAATGGTGAAAATTGCTTGCGATAAAGTTTTTCATGTAGAGCTCTATGCCATTCAATTGCATTATTTTTTTGCTTCGTAGTGATATGTAATAATTGCTACTTTATATTTTGGAAATTGTCAAAAAAAAATTAATTTATAAAACTGATATTGTGTGGTGCATAGTTGGCCATGCATTTTTATATAATAAAATAAATAAATAAGATGGTACGCTTTTCTAGACGGTGCGTTTAAGAAAAAAATCCGCTGGGGAAAATAAATTTTCTAAACATTTTGGAACAATTATTTTATAGATACATAATGTATTGTCACAGAATTTGCCTCGCTCGCACCCAATTCGACAACTGTAGTATCGCGAAACGCTAGATTGCCCCGATCGCCCCTACGCGATTCTGGTAAACAAACAAATAATGCCGGGTATCGAGGCGCGACTGGAAATATTGGGAATCGACGAGAAGCGTTCGAGTCGTTCGAGAAAATGGATCTAGAGATGCTAGAAAATACCTGGAATATTCGTTTGGTCTATAAAAGAAGAATAAACGGCCGAGTCAGTCAGTTTTGAATTACAGTCTTGAATTAGAGTGTTTAGTTGGAAATTTCCTGGAGATTTAAAGTGAAATAGTATTTAGTTGAGCTGTAATTAGTATTCATTAGTGTACAGAGTAGTTAATAAAGATAAGTGATTAATTAACTGTTTTTCTGGCAGTAGAAAAAGACTAGTTAGGAAATCCGTGACAGTATGTATTTAATAATAAAACTTTTTTGGATCGATAACAAATAAATGCTTTTCGTTCAATATCCGTTATTAATATGTAAATTTTTATAGTTAGTTCATTTTATTTAATATTTTGATGTTTATTTCGTTTATATGAAAGTGGCATACATTAGATTATTGAAAAATATCAATTTTTGGTCAATTTAGTGCAGTTATCCAAAAGTACTTTCTTTTCTCATCTTTAGGAAATCCAAAATTATAATTCCAAATAAAATTTCAGCAAGCAAGCAGCAAATTCTCGTAAATAATATAGGTAACATTTTATTTTATTCCCCCCAATTATACATTATTTTTTCCCCAGAAATTAATAATTATTAGGTACATTTTTATTTGTACCAAAAGTAGTTGTACATTATATTAAATACGGCTCTGGTACGGACACGTATGTTATGGAATCTCAAACTACACCAACCAACAATGTTAGTAAGTGTTTTTATATATTTTTAGGTATTAATAATATTGTGTGAAACTAACTACTCACAAAAGGACAAAAGCCCCAACCTGCGTTGAATTACACCCACAATATCTACCCATATATTCCTTATTATTAGCTTTTGTAACATTTTTTACTGTTTTAGAAATAGGTCAGATCTCATCTATTGTGGTTTGAATTGTCGTGCTCCCTTTGCCAAAAGTGAAAGATAGATATTTATAGAGTGTTTCAGGCAGGTCAGTAAAAGATTATTTTCTTTAGATAATTATTGAATAGAGCTTTGTCTGTGGAATTGTTCATTAGCATACCTAGATGTTTGGTATCAGAGAACATACATATGACTTCATTGATAGGAATTGTAGGAGATTTGATTTATATTAGCTTAAAATACCTTTCTAAAACAGTAAAAAATGTTAGTAAGTGATTGGAGGGTGAGAGGAGTAGGAAATTGGCAGGTGCGCAGTAGTTTTTGGCTTATCTCTCTCTTCGCAAATTTATGGTTCTCGCCTATTCTCGATAATAGTTAAAAGCGATCGTTACTCTATAAATAAACTTTGGTATTTGTATCTTCGTAAACTATTGACATTAAAATTTGGTCAACATCGACTTCTACATTTCGATAGGTAGGTAGAAATAACCGCAAGAGCGGTACTAGAAAAATGAAAAAAAATCCAAAATGACTATAGTGAAGTAAGCAGGAACAACATCCCAGCACTCGAGAAGCAGACCCGGTATATACTCGTATATAGGAATGGATAAAATGAGACCATAACATAGTAGAAAAGAAAGATTTTATATAAAAAGTCAACGTCATTGAAGTTCCTTTATGAGAAAACCTCCTTTCTAACATTATATAGATATAAATCATCGAATCGTTTGTAACAAAACCTTGGAGGATACAAAAATATCGCTGTACTTCAAAGAACATGAAATTCTTTCGTTTTATAAGAGAACGTACCAGTCGATATTTCCTTATGCACGGTCCACACTTGCTATATAGCAAAGTTATACAACATGTTACGTCTTTGTTAATGGATCTTATCCATCTGTAGTCGGTCGTTAAAGATCAAATGGTGTTATGCAACATACTGGTCCACTATCAGGTTTTACTGATAAGGCGCCAATCTGTGACGAGACAAAAATGTAAAGAAATGCTCAAGGGAAGAAATAAATAACGTCGATTTTATACAGCAAATTTAACTGATTTTGCCGATATTGTTATGAACTATTAATAGATTTAATTTGTGGTTTTAATTAAAAATAGTTTGACATATCTGATGTTCCAACATTTTGGGCCCATCTTACCCTGTTTTGAACTCGTAAGTAAGTTATTGGCAGCAACTATGATCCACTTCGGTGCAATACACATCTCCACAAAAAGAAATCCAAGTGATTTAAAATCAGGAGTTGTACCGGTCCTCCTCGCCCAATCCCTTGATATTAGTGCTTGGACATGCTGTTCATGGTAATTTAATTGAGCCTCGTGTATGACGCCACAATGGTGCAATACGCCGTAGAAGTCCTGGAATTCCATCTCTTTCATGATTCGGTTACAAATTTCCTTCGCGTTGCACTACAGTTGCACTCACTGCACACCGCGGTAAAAGTAGCTGCATTTAGCATATGTTTACCGCGAAATCGTTCTGCTAAAGTATTTTCACATCGTCATCCGAGTTGCTACTATACATGTAAGCCATTTTTGACACTTGAAAAACTAATATAAGGACTGACGTCACAAAAACTTTAGTGCCTAGAAAAAATAATCGGATTTCAATATTCGGAATCTCCTGTCTAGAGACTATAGTAGCCCAGCGATGTAAATGTTGAAAATACTGCTATTTCAATAATGTTTTATTTGGAAATTATAACGATTTAACAACAACAAAATTACAATATTGACTCCATTTTTCATGACGCATCTATTCCCAAATTATTTTAGATAAGTTTCGAATCACCCTGTACCGCAATGTTATACGGTGGTCCATTTAACTTGAGGAAGCTGTACATTTCGAAAACGGCGCATTATATGAAAAAAATGTGTCAAATAGAAGTTAGTCAGTGTCGGGAGGCAAATAAAATGGCGTTGCAGTTGTTGACCGTGACTATTTTTTGAAGGTCATAGCAAACTTTAGATTTTCAAATGGGAAGTTGTACTTTTTTCCTAAACTAATAATAAAAGTTACTAGTTTTTTATTCTTTATTAAATTTAGCGGAAACGTATAGCTTCCCACTTCAAATCCAAAGTTAATCTCGCTATGACCTTGAAAACATACTCAAGGTCAAAAAACCGCAACACCATTTTATTTGCCCCCCGCCACTGACTGTTTTCTATTTCACACATTTTGTCATAGAACGCGTCGTTTTCGGAATATATAACTTTCTTAAGTTAAATGGGCCAGCCGGTATAAACATGTTACTAATGTGGACCCTGCTTTAGGTACCAGAAAACACTTAATAGTGGAGGTATGCATGATTTATATCGACAGGTCGAGCCATACCAGAAAGTGCATTATGAATGCCACGGCTATTGATCTAAGAGCTCACTTAAAAATTCCGTGAAATACCCGATGAATAAGTCATGGCTTCCGCGAAAGCAAACGTAATGCACGTTGAACGACCTGTGATGGGGAGTTATTTATTAAAACGAGTTGTTACCCAACGGGCACATGTAAAGGTACCAACCAGCGTAATTGAGGTCTCCCGAGAGGAGAAATAGTTTCAAGTTTGAACTTCCAACAGGTCGTATATAAAATACGGAGGTTTTGCAATGTTTTCATATATTGGCCTACGGGTGGAATATGCAGTTTTTAATTAAATTGCAAAGGGAAACGGTTGAAAGGGGAATATGAGTTAGTAACTATTTGCTTCTATCGCTATACAGGGTGAACCTTAAATAAGTACAAATATTTTAACTAGCAGTTTAGTTCACTGTATAGAACACATAATTAATAGTTCTTTTACAAAAACATCAGGAATAAAAAAAGTCAAATTTTAAATAAATTTCGTAATTTTCCAATCGAAAACTTGTTGAGGACCATTGATACTAATACCGACTTCCATACTAATATTTTTAAGAGTCATGGTGGATGTGGACAGCGTTGCCAGTGTTACACTAATATCTTCAACATATTTAACTAAAAATGTTTATTTATGAAAATATTAATAGTCCTCTACTCACAATCATAGTTATCCATAATTTAGGCATTATACATTTTTACTACACTCCAACTGCTGTATAATAATGCGTTATCCTTATCACTATCACTGTCATCTTTTCACGGTTTGAATAATGCTTCATATTTTATTTAACGACACTGTATTTCACGAAAAATATTAACTAAATACACAAGACACTTAAGAGAAAAACACTGCCCGTGAAAATAATAAGACGATTTAAATACGTTTTATACGTTAGTGCCGCAACTCTTAAAACAGATGCGTCAAGCAGTGCATTACTTAAGGGCGCCGTATTCCTGAAAAAGTGTTTTCTACAAATATAAATAATTTTAGACATTTAAGAACTGAATAATATAGAGTTTAGCAAATAACAAGGATGTTATTTCATGCCACCTGCAAATATTCAAAGGTACCGAAATAAAATCAATATTTAACATCAGAAAGCGATCTATCCAATGAATTTTTAGGTACTGAAATCTTTCAAAATACGTATTTTTTAAATTCAACTATAGATGTAAACATTGTTATAACATAAACTTACATAGTTCTGCATATAAGATTGTTCACTTTTGTTTATAAGTATGTGAAAATAATTGTTAAAATGTGGGGTTAGAATAGCGAAATTATGTGTGTCATATAAATGCATTTTAAAAGTTATTACATTATTTGAGGAAAGTTTAAATAGTAAAAGTGGATAAACAAAACATCAATAATTCTATTTTTGATATTACTTTTGCTCTACGAGTTTTATTTTTCGAGATTTCAGTACCTAAAAAACACCACAAATTTGATCATTTTACGGCGAGAGATACGGGCACCTTAAGAAACCATTATATTAGTTCGGTTTCAGGAGATGCAAAAGTATCTCATATTAACTTTCAATTCACGTGTATTGAAAATCTCAAATCCCTTTCCACAAATATTACATGTTTTGTTTCCACACTTTTCCACAGCTTATTCCTTTGCCATGGACCATACCAGTGCAGCGGTATCAACATAACATATTCTTAGAGAATGGGGCTGGAACATTTCGCCTACTGCTCGTGACACCTACCTGTTACCTGTGGCTACGACACCAGTTTCTTTTTTGCATGCGATTGACTGCTTTTAAATATTTTTACTTTGCCTTATTTTGATATTGAACGGTTACATCAAGCTAGTTATTATGTTATTCTATGTTTTGTGTATACAGGGTATCCCAACGAAAATTTGACCCCCCTATAATTGGAAAACCGAATAATATTTCAAAATTCGCCGAGACCCGTCGATTTTTGTTCTTGGGGGGAGCTTTTTTGACAGTCAAGCCAACTCGATATGTTCATCCCCTAATGCCTAGCAACCCCAACTTAAAAATTTCAAATGCAACTACCCCACTTGTGGCACATCATTTTAAAGCCCTTTTCATTGCGAATACAGTGACGTACCGTTTTTAGAAATCGGTTGAGATTTGACAGAATTATTGGTTACAAACGAAAAGATGACAAACAAACTTACGCTTAGTAATTTCTACACAAATGCCCACCACTAATAAGTTTTTCATCTACTACACATGACCGCATTACCTAATTGTTATTGATGTGTCTATCAGTTTACAAAAAGTCAGAAATGAAATAAAAAAGCTGAAGCAAATAAAACTAGATACTAAAATAGTTATTAGTAGAAGATACTTAAGTTTATAGGAATTCAGACCTTTTCAAAATAACAAAAATTAGTACTACAAAAAATGTCGGTGTTTTTTGCTTGTGACCAAGAAATCGTTAGTTTCAGCCGTTAATGAAAGTATTAACGTGTGTTCGAAATGGTTTATTCTATCGCGGAAAGAGTAGAAATTGTTGCAATTTATTATCGAAATCACGATTGCGCTAAAGCTACAGCACGAATTTTTAATGCCAATCATCCTGAAAAAAATGTAAACCACCAGTACGTTAAACACCTGATTGACAAATTTGTTGCAACAGGTTTGCTTTTAAACAAGAAACGTGAAGTAATTGGGCCAGTTCGAAATGAAGCAGTTGAAGTGGCAGTTTTGGGTCATGTACAGATGGATAATAAGCAATCGATTACAACTGTGTCTCAAGCTTCTGGCGTATTCTGTTCCAGTGTTCATCGAATTTTGAAAACACACAAGTTTCATCCATTTAAGATGACGCTGACAGATAGTAACAGATGGTATGGCAACGTCGCCTTCAATAAGTCATATGGTTTATTTTATTAGGTTACGTCAGTGGTCTATCTGGTCAGCGGTCCTCAAAATGTGGGTATTATTTTATAAAGATAATCCGTAAATATTTGGAATTTTTAAAAATGACTTTCTCTAGACTCATCTATATGACGAACTACACCTACAGTTAAGATATTTGTACGTATTTAAGGTTCACCATGTAATATGGGAAAATGAATCATATTATCCGTAAACGTCAGCAAATCGAAGTTTGCAGTCAAAACGGACAACAAATCACTTTTGTTCTACGTGACAAATTTGAAAAAATTACTGAGTTTATATTTAGGTAATCTTATATGAAAATATTTCAAATTGAACGGAGAATCCACTAAAAATATAATAATATGGGTAAATGGGCGATCCATAAAAATTTAGGTTTTTTTAGGTACATATTTTAAAGCAAAATATTTTTAAATCGTGCCCTGTTAACGTAATTATCACCTCTTAGAAATGATTATTTGATAAATTTTAATTTATTTAAGGCAATCGTTGACTCTTTCTGTCTAAATTTGATATTTCTGCCATGTGGCACACAAATAATTTCAGTTACTGTCGTATTTATTCAGTCACGTGTTCTTATATCTGTGTCGATTCTATTGTATGGAAGTCGATTCCATCGTCGTAAAAAAGAGATATGTATTATTTTCCTAACCCAAGTTAAATTGACCGGAAATTTTGCCAGGCAAAGTGAAATGGCCTGTTTTAAAATTTATATCAGATACAGACGCTCCCGTAATCATATACGACGTAAAAAATCGTGTTCCCGTTTTGTACGTTAATTTAAGCATTGAATTTGGAAAGATCAGATACTGGAATAAGGTCAGACAAAAGCGGAATATTTTAAGCGCGTTGTATAGGTAAATCGTTACTTTTATAGAAATAGTAGTCCGACGAAAATATATTTTTCGTTCAGTACTGAAATGTCTTTAACTTGCTGCTGCACTGACAAGATCACTGTTGGATGCCTCAATTAGAGCCTACGATAATTTATATTACTGTGATATTTTTAAATTCAAGTTCATTTCCACAATTCTCAATTATGTATAATTGACAGTTGACAAAACCAAACATGTAGCATAGAATACTAATAAACTTCATTCAAATAAGTCGATATACGCAGTTTCGATATGTCTGGCTAATTATCAGCAAATTGTTTAAACAGATGGTCAGTTGAAAGACTGTTTTATACAGTCAACCAACTAACCTCTCCAGATTTGTAAGTAAGAATAATTTGGATGTATATATATATAAAGCTGTTTACAGGCCTTTTATGCCCAGAGCTGTGTTATTCTCCTCCATTCCATTCTGTTCTTCGCCTTTTTTTCCAATCTGTTACATTTTTCTCCCTTAGATCTATTGCCACTGCTTCTCCATCGCTTCCTCGGTCTCCCTCTTTCTTTCTTATAGTTACGTTTACTCCCTACTATTTTCTTAAGTGCCCTTTCCTCTTCCATACGTTCTAGATGTCCTAGCCACTGCACTCTTCTGGCTTTTTTAATCTATTGTTGATGTCTGGTACATTGCATATATTTCCTCATTATTTCTCCCTACATAGCCTTCCTCTCCGTCTTCTTACCCCCTAGAATTCTTCTTAAGATCTTCCTTTGCCACCTTTAAAAGGTTTTCTCTTGACTTCTTATTGAGAACCCAGGATTCACTACAATACACCGTTGTCGGTCTCAAAATTGTTTTATACATTCAAATTTTACTCATCTGGATATATTTTTTAATTTCATTAAGTGGTTGACTGCTGCCGAACTTCTGTTTGCTTTTATTATTTTCCTATTAATTTCTTGCTCCTCATCACATTTGAATTGTACTTATTATCGTTTCAACTATCAAACAGGAAAATGTTTTAACAATTCTTAGACAAGCTAAAGACTCTTTCGTCATGGAGGTGGATGGGATCCCTAGGTTTACTTTAAAGGATTGTGCTTTCGTATTAGCCAAAACGTTATGTATTTTATTTAACTGTATTCCAAACCAATTTGTTTTCCCATCCCTTCAGAAAAAGATGCACGTTTGTCCTATATTCAAAAAAAGGCAATAAAAATTATATAATGAATTGCAGACCGATTTCTCTGTTATGCAATTTTTCAATAATTTTCGAGTCAGCATTTTATCCTGAGATTTACTGGTACACTAATCAACTAATTTCCAAACACCTGTACGGATTTATGAAGAAAAGATGAACTCCTAACCTTACCGTTTCTTCACAACATATATATGAAGTTTTGTATAATGGAGGGCAAGTTGATGTAATATTTACCGATTTTCAAAAAGCATCTGAACGGGTAGATCGTCATATACTTATATACACTAATCAAACTCTTTGAATCGTATCTATCACACAGGCAATTCATAGTCAGATATTTAAATTTCGCTTTCCGTTCGTTCTCTCTTCTGGAGTGCCACAAGGCTCTAATCTAGGGCCACTCTTATTTTTACTTTTCATTAATGATCTTCCTGATGTTGTCTCATGTTATGTGTCTGATTATTTTCACCTACAGCTTTATTTAGACCGTGTGTCGAATTGGTGTTTGTCTCTGAATATCTCCAAGTGTAAAGAAGTCATTTTCGCGTAAAATTAATTTTATTACTCACAGTTACTCAATTAATGAATACACTTATTAGATCTAAGTTGGAGTATGGTTCTATTATATGATACCCTATTATAACGTACAATCGTTTGCAATAATAATGACACTTTCTTAATACAGTTTTGAACTTCTGGAAGTTCTGAATAGAAATTTCATTAAATCTCTTGGTGAGTGAAATAACTAATAACTAACGTTAACAATTTAAAATAGATTTCAATATGTATACGTCAGAAGTTAAAAAGAAATCGCAAAATTAATTTTAGTAAGCCTCATTATTATTGCAAACGATTGTACATCGGCAAAGATTGGAGTCTGTTCACAGGAAATTTTTAAAGTTTCTAGTTTTTTTACAAGATGGCTTATATTCACCCATAGGATTTGAGCATGCTAGTCTTTTAAAATGTTTCGGCTTAGTATCACTGGATGTACGTCATGATGTTGCACTTCACAACTTATTGAACAGCAAAGTTGATTGCTCTGAACTTTTAACTCAGATTCGTTTTCAGGTGGCATTTTTCTAAAATTAAAGCAAATTCACTATTGCTTTTAATGTAGTAGTTTATTGAATAGGATTGCATCCAAATGTGATGTTTATAATGGTAGTTTGTAGTTATATATCGCACTTAGGATAACTTTTATTTATTCCTGTAATTGGCATTATATTCTGTTGGAATAATAAATAAATAAAGTTTTGTAAACAAAATTTAAATATCACTTTGAAGAAGGACATCATTCGACCGGCTGTCGATGTCCAGCTTTAACACAAAGTAACCAATTACAAGTGTTCCAAGATTATAGAGCGGAACACATTAATAGCCAGACCTGTAATATTTCGGCCACATTTTCCACGAAATGTCAGTCGGGCACGCCACATTGGAAACTTAGGCGATCGCTTTCCACAGCATAGAGTATAATTTACCACATAATAATGCAAAGCAGAGCTCTGGAACTTTCAAAGGGAACCTATCATTTTACGTCGAGACCACACGCTCCCTTATTTATATCTCTTTAAAAACACTTTTGAATACGGCAAAGTATTGGCGTCCCAACAGAGCCGGACTTGGGTGTTTTGCCGTCTAGACAAGGCTTTTTTTCATCTTTCAAAACTTAAGAAGTGCAATAAACATTGTAACTTACTGAAAAAGGGTTATTTATGTTATAATAATGGTAACAAAGTCCAGAGTCAGCGGAGCATAAAAAGTATTGTCACTGTGCGTACATTTATGAATTTAAAAGATGTTTAAGGATTTGGAATATTTGTTATCATATGTTATCATTAGTAGTGTTCATTCCCAAAGCAGGATAATGGAAATCAGATGTAGGATGTAGAGAAGTTAAGAATCGCCTTTGAAATGGGGTGGTCACGAAGATGCTCCTTCGGCAAGCAGACACAGACATAATTTTTCCCCAGTTTGCGTTCGACAGACCGTGCACAGTATTGTAAACAATGGAGAACTATCGTAACCTACTACCAATCGCTACTGATCCTGCGTCAGCATGGCAACACCATATAACACAGGAGCCAACAGCATATCTGTATACTGAATCAAGAAACTTGTGCGGTGCAATAGATTGCAATAAAGAAGTTGACAAGCTAGCCAAGAGTGCAACGGCCATCCCTTCAATGTGCTTCCGTTGCCAGCAGTTGTTCCAATAAATCAATGAAGACACCCACAAGGAGTATAAATACAATGGCATGGAACACATAGTTGTCAATTCGCCAAGCAGTTCCTACAGGGTTCTCAGCGTCAGGGAAAACCTGAAAACCTGGAAATGTCAGGGAATTTGAACTTTGTCAGGGAAACGTCAGGGAAAGTGCCAATAATTGTCAAAAATCAGGGAATTTTTATTGTCGTCAGGAAAAATTTCTGAATGCTGCTCATGCCGTGTCTAAATTCTTTATTGATGAACGCACCCAGTTGCCTATTTCTGTTTGTTTTAATCACACGTACCCGCAGATTGATATAAAGAAACAGCTATATCTGGAGTGTATAGCTGTTTTTTATACATATTCATCGCTTGTTTCAAGACGTATTCAATGGTGACGTTACTTATGAAATGCACCAAGAAAATGTATAGTTTTAAAACGTAACGTCATTAAATATTTGTTTCTCTTTAACATCACACTCACACTTTTTGATTATTGTTTATACAATTTATTTATAACAAAGCTACACTAGATTTGGATTAAAATAGAACGATTATTAGAGGCAGAAATTATTAATATATTTTTTGTTCATGTTTTTGTATATATATTTAGAAAATGTGTGAGATCTCAGCTGCAAACCAATAACATAATTATCTACATGTTTGTGTGAGTGACAGGTTTAATGAAATTTGGAGGGAAAAGTAACTGGATTATGTTTTTGTAATGTAATTTAAGATGTTTAATACGTTAAAATTAGTATAGGTACATACAATAATCCACAACCAATTTCTTTTTAAATCTGAAAATTTAAATCACACCGATTTTGAAATCTCTATCTAGCAACTGCTTCATAGACCTTAGCAAGAGTTCAAACACGGCTCAGTGGACGTTTTAAACACGGTTTAAATAACGACCTGTGTGACGTTACTGTTTCAATGCAAAAATATAGTGTTTTGAATCGATTTGAATACATTTAATGACAAAAAAACAGCTAAAGCTCTAAAGCTGTTTTTTGTATAGCTGTTTGCTCAGTAGTAAAATCTATTTTATTGGTTTTTGTTGTATTTGTTTATACATATTTCTATTAGATTTCTTAAATATTATTTATTTTTGTTAATATTTAACACAGTACAATGTGTTGCAATGACTGTAATAAATATTTCTAATAAAAATAAATATACATGATTATTTTTCATCGAATGGGCTCATTTATGCCTTATCATTTGACTTGTTTTTACTTTGGTTTAAGTTTTAAAAATATGATATTTTGTATGTTTTTGTCAGGGAATTTTAAAAAGCATGTCAGAGAAAACCTGGAAATGTCAGGAATTTGGTTCTGAAAATTGCAGAGAACCCTGTCCTAGAGTTCCCTTGGAAAGAACCAGCTAAAAAATATCGGGCTATGTCTAGGATAAACTTCACCTGGTTACTGGTATTCAATCTGGACATTGTTAGCTGAGGAAACAGCTTTGCTATATGAAGAAGTATGAAACATATTTCTATAAAGGTTGCGAACAGGAAGACAGTACGAGAATCCGTGCTTGGAGAACAATAGCCTTATAATAAAATCTTGGTGAGCAACGTCATGACCTTTTTCTTTTTAGTAGGCTGGTTAGCGGTTCAGATGGATTGATCTCCTGATGGGAGGAAGTACAAGGGACCCAAATGACCTAACTGCTGTAACTTCTTGTGCTACCATGATCCCAACTTCAGAAAAGTTATGGTGTTAAAAAAGTGATACTTAATATCTGTCAAGTGTCACCATTGCCAAATGCGTTTTTATAACGTTGTGAGATTTATTTAAAGATTAACTAATTAGAAGTTCTGATTAAAGTCAGAAACAATGTATAAGCTCTTGAACGGTTATATGAGTTCTATCGTCGGTTTCCAGCAAAAATTGAGTTACGTTTTCATTTGTTAAAATCTTTTTGACCAAACCGCTTCCGATTTTCTTTTTAGAAACGCAATTAAATGGACGTACTTACTAATATTCGTATGTTTATTCATTGATATAACTGAACACATAGAATAATATACCCAAAGCGACAAAGGCTTACTATATTTTGAAAGATATTCGAAATATGCCAGATGAACTTGAACCCTTTCCTTTTACACTTTTGCTCGTTCGTCTGTTTTGATTTTTCGGGAAGTAGGGAATCGACAACGCTTTGTACAATGTCTTCGATATCCGAAGGGACACTCTCGGAATCAGAATGACCCATATAAATATTATTTTTCTCTAAAACTGAACACATTACACAGAATTGAACGCCAATAATGAAGAATTTAAAACAATAAATAACTGTGGTTACCATGACATCGTCAAATAAGAGCACCTAATAATTTTGAATTTCAATTTATGAAAACGTTTCTGATATTTTAAGATAATCTACATATCTATTTGGACCGTCGTAGATTAAATTTTGAATGATACACGTTCGATATGAACTTTGTTAATGAAATTTGTGTAACTAAAACTAAATCACTCGGCTAACGCCTCGTCATTTAACGTTACACGCGATTCATTATAGTGTCCAAATCGAACTAGTATCATTAATAACTATTATTACTTCTAGGTCCGGACCTGTTCCCGAGCGCTTGTAGATCATTTCGATAGTCGATATTCGATATGTAGGGAAAATATCCGACCCCGGTTTTTGTTGCTGAGTCGCGACTATGAAGTTAAGAATTGCGGAGCACCCGCAAAAAACTGATGGAACTTTTTACCAGGCAAAACGTAGGGCCTATATTATGTATCACGTGAAATAGGTCGATGAGGTTTTCGGTGCTTTTTCGGCAATAATATATTATCAATTTCGATTTCGGAAAAAACATAATAGCCACATCGTATAGCGTTTTAGTGCTTTCATAAAACTTTCAAGTAATTCAGTGTGTTATTTATCGATGGCAACTAGTTTCGTCAGTTTTTATTTACATCCTCATGATATTTGTAACATTTATGCTTTAACGTACGTCATCTCCTACTTATAAATATTGTTTTGTTTCAGGTAAGGCATAACCAATAGAAAGAGGACACTGAAATACGAGGCGGTAAGATAAAATTTATAAATACCTATCGCTAAACTAGGAGTAAAAGTATTTTAAGTTGTTAAAGTATTTCAGCAATTAATATATCTACGGACGCTTTAAAAAATACTATTCCTTTTTGTAATTTATACAAGGTACAGTATGATAAAAACTTCCATAACTCGAAAACGGTTAAAGATTGGAATGTCCTGTCATATTTTTGAAATCTGAAGAAAATTAATAATTCAATAATTCAACAATACACAGGGCGTTCTATTAAAAATATATTATTGCTTTTCGTGCTCCTCAACTTCTGCACGTCACTGTGCTTCCATTAACTTAAAGGGCTTCAGTTATATGCCTATAAGTTTTATTTGAAATTTTATTTTGTATTTCTAATAATAATTGTAACAATTCTCAGAGAGCTTTCAAAGTGTTCGTCAGATATTTAGGGTTCTAATTTTACTTTTGGTGTGTTTTATTCGTGAAAATAATTGTTCACAAATGTAGGTGCTTCCAAACAATGATGACATGAATAAAGCATATCTGTGTAGCGTAGGGTATTTGTCTTTGGGCAAGTAGGATTTGTAGAAATCCAACAAAGATACATAGTCAAATGCAACTCTAAGCATTCCATTTGAATTTGCTGCCAACACATCTATATCGATTGCAAACGAGTCGCAAAAATTTAGATTATCCGAAAATCCTGGAATCTATTTTCACATTTTTGTATTAATTCGAAGAGTAAGCTTACGTATTTTTTCCCATTTGTAGAATTATATTTGGCCAACGTGCTGAAATGCAAAAAATTGGGTGCGTTTATTGGGACTATAATTTCAATTTCATTTGAAACGCGTTTATGGTTTGATACATTGAAATAATATGTTGATTTTTACCTTGAAGTCACGTATTTAAATCATTTAAATGAGTAGTCAAATCCACCATTAATGTGAATCTGCTAGCCAGGTGGTTTCGTCTAGTTTTGGAATAGGTTTTCCTTTGGATGTCATGAATGATTTTATTTCATTGAGTATATTATAAAATCTTTTTAGCATTTGTCCTCGACTGAGTCGTCTTACTTCCGTAAAGTATACGATATCGCCATACTCAACATCCAAACTATTTAGAAATTCTTTAAATTCGCGTTTGCTTGTTATTTTTCGGGCCGCACTGACATTCCTTTGGGCCGCATGCGGCCCGTGGGCCGCTGGTTGGACGATCCTGCAATATGACTTTCATTTTAAAAACGTTGCATGTTGAAAAATACTATCCGTACCATTTTACACCAGTGCAAATTTTATTGTTTGTCGATTTACCTTCAACATATCCAATTTACAAGAGCATTTTGGCGCCTACTACGTCAAAATATTGTACAATGAACTATGCAGCTGATTGTTGAAAAGCTAATTTCTCGAAAATGACCAATTCCTGAGACTAATTACAAGCATACCTTTTTTCCTCAAAACCAATGTAGGTTTCAGAATTTTTAATAAAAAACGTGATAACGTTAGGGTAAAAAAAGTTACGTTCACATTTACGTCATAAATGTGGCAAGTTAATAGACAACAGATTATGATTTCTCGTATCCAAAAACATCTACTTCCAAATTCTTAAGTAGATACATTCAAAGACAATTATTACAAAAAATCACTTTTTAAATTTCCACTCTGACACCCTGTATCTTTCTTATTATCAAAATTTTATTAAGACAAGTTGGCTTAGTTCGTAATATTTTAAAGTATCTCTAGTATGTCTTCACGGATCGTTAGTTACGGACCACCCTGTATAATGAATAATTCTGTGCATATGGTGAAATATTATTTCTGATCATTAAAAATATACTCAAAATAATGTCAAAATTAATTATTTTGAAGATTTATTCAAGATGCAAACCCTAAGCCCACGCAAGCGATGATTTTATTATAACATGAAGGCAGTGGATGAAAAAAAATGCGATTTCTCTACAATTTATCAGTAAAATATTGGTTAAGTGTTCGATAATATTAAAGGCCATTATTATGACCAAATTTATGGCGCCATTACATGGCTGACCAGGGCCGTGGTCACAGCTTGAACAAAGTAAATAAACTGGAACTGATAGATATATCTATAAACCATTTTATGTCTTTCCCTCACGTCCCTCATGGGTGCAACATTGTCCTATTGCTCTCTAGAGTGTAGTGTCCATTTTGAATTTATACGTACAGGATGTCTACACGGAGAAAACTTGTTTAGTTCAATCAAATAATATTTACTTGTAACAAAGAAAACTGTTACATAGCCACAATAAAATTTGTAGATAAGTGAAATAAATGGTGATTAGTTGCTGACTCCATATTGATAGATAGACGGTAAAGTGGGATTTATATTGATCAGACTTTTTCCTTATCAGTAAGATTATAAAAAACAATCTCTGAAGCTATTTATTTGTGGCATAATTCTTGTTTTTCTTTATTTTGAGTCTAGTTTTTTCCACATTTCTGAAAAATTAAGATTAATTAAATAAGCGCTTGCGCCAAACAGATCAGTCAAGGGTTATTTTGAAGTTTGCCTAACCAAGAAATCCCACACTGAAAACCAGATAAGTAAAAAATAACAAAAATCCACATCAATACACTGTTTTCGTTCTCAAAATAGCAAATATACAGGGTTAACTATGACTAAGTACAAAAAATATAACCACGTGCTCAGGGAAGCCTAAAAGACAATAAGAAAAATATTCCAGAATTTTAGCTCGATATTTAAAAAAAGTCGGCGCCTATGATAAGAACCGACGGAGATGTCTTAGATCCATAGATAAAACTTACATCTGTCAACAATATCTACTACCATCGTCGTTTTTTTGCAGTATTTCTAAATGTAGAAACGAACATTAATATTCTTATTAGTAATAATACCTGATAGATAGGTAACAGTTAATCCACTTAGCTCCAGTATTTTGCATTCGTTTTTCTTAGAACTATATATTCGCTCATTACAACCACTCATTACCGATAAAAGACACTTCCCGTAGGTACAATTAGATAAAATGCCTATTTATTATAACAAAATCGGACGAAATGAATAGACAATAGACGTTTTAATGTAACCGCGGCACGCGGCAGTCTTGTCCCATAACCTAGAAAACCAAACCGGCGAACGATATTGTGGGAAAGTATCTGCACCCAACACAAATGTCTTTATTTAATAACTATAAAACGTTTAAAAATTAAAAAAGGCACTGAAAACTGAAGAAGAACACAAAATTACAACGTAAACACAGGAATTCAATTATGACATGACAGCGATACTGACTGATGAGCGACTGTTGCATGCTTGTAGAGTATGCAACCAACAAGCAAGTTAACATTGGCGGCGTTAAATAAGGATTTAAAATAATATCGAAAAAAAATTTTTTTGGCTTTATAAATAAGTTTGGAATTTTTTTGAAGGGTTATTCTGTTAATTCTTATTTTTCCCTATCCCCTCCTAAAATATTTGTACTAAGTTATAGTTAACCCTGTATTAAAATTATGTCAAGTTTGACAGTTTAAAATTTTTTATCTGCTTTCATAGAGATATTATATGATTTTTATTTGATTGTTACTTACATCTTCTTGATGCAACTGAAGCCAACAATGATCAATGTTTATTGAACAGTTTGTCACCACTCCGTTTAACAAAATAATCGCGGTCTTTTAATTATCAAATTACCGTTTTCCCAAGCTTGTTCAAATTTTGGATTTTTCATATTCCCATCTTTTTATATAATTTTTATGTTCCTGAACTCTAACATTCATAGGCCGAGACGTTTTTCCAACATAATGTTAATTGCATTCACAAGGTATGCTGGTGCCAGGTAGAGGCAACACAAATAAGTTCTTACAGAGATAGGAAATAGTATCTCGCCACGATGTTTTAAATAAGTTAGTAAATTTTCGAATGGTTTATTTACTGCGTTTCATTGTTGTTGTTTTTTGCTGATTGTTAGTCCAAAAAAGAAAATGATATGACAGATGAGATGAGAAATATTATTATCTACTATTTCATAGTCCAGAACTACGTTTACAAATGTCTCTTTTTTTGTGCGCCCTGTACACTAGAATGATTTTATCAGGCGAAAGGAGGAAAAAGAACGCATTTTACTTAGCTCTGCCCTATTCGGATTACACTCACTTATCTGTCTCCTTCTTCATTAGGAATAAGGTCTCTTTTCCATATATATTGCGCCGGAAAGAAGCAGCACCACTTAAACAGGATTACATCTGTGTGGGTTTAAAACATCGATGCCAGTGTAGATCCACATTTCCAACAGTTTTTTTGTTATATGTATCTTATCGGGAACGGTCAAACAGTTTTAAGGTTTTAACGGTTGGTTTTAAGCTACTGGATTACTTGATTCACTTAACAGTTCTAAAATATGTAAGACAGAGTGGAAGCAAGGTTTCCACTTACCAGTAACTCCGCACACAGTAGAAGCTGTTAAAAGCGGGAAAATACAAAAATTTATTCGATACGTCTAGATACTTCCTTGCAAAATATCAACATCTGAGGAACTGATCGTTTTGGATTCTGTAATTACTAAGTCAAAGAGAAAACAATTTGGAGTACACCTTAATAACAATAGAAGAAATTATTTAGAATTTATCATTTATTTAAAATTATATATTGTTCTAAATAGGTGTACCTAATTTAAAGATTTGGGTGTTATATTTGACTTAAAATTAACGTTTGTATCGCATAACATCTGCTGCTTATAAAAATTTAGGTTTCATTATAAGAAATGCTCAACACTTTTCTGATATATCTACGCTGACTTTACTTTACGATGCTTATGTTTGGCCTAAATTGGAGTATGCAGCAGTTATCTGCCCTCAATATGATATCCATATTACCAGCTTGGAAAATGTTCAGAGCAAATTTGTTAAATATTTGAGTTTTGAGTAGATGGTGTTTATCCACCTCGTGGCATTCCACAATCTGATCTATTAGCCAGGTTTAATCTTAACGACTTAGCCTCTCTTCATGTTTATTTTTCTGTTCTTTTTTTGTATACTTTTATTTAACACAGTAGATTGCCCGGACATATTGAGTAATATTTACTTTAACATTCCTCATGTTCAGTCTCGAACTTATTTATTGTTTTATTTGCCTATTTCTAGAACAAACGTTCTTAAAAATTCACCTATTTATAGTATGTGTACTAATTATATGAAATATCACTCGCAGCTTGATATTTTTAATTGCTTTAATAAGACGATGTGTTACAGTTTTTGTTATTTTTTTTTTTGTTTCCAATGCACTTTTTACTGTATTTTTGTTCTATTTGTTGTTTACAGTTTGTGTTTTTTCTTTTCATATACTAACTTTAAGAATGTCAAATCATTTTTGTATGTATCTGTGGTTCTTTTTGTTTTTTATTTTTTATATATGCATATTTTTCCTCTTTAATTAAATAAATTAAATTATAATTTCCACAATGTTCTTAAACATTGAACGTGTAGCTTTTCTGCATAGTCTAGTAGTCTGATTATCTATTAAACTGCTCATGGTTTGCAGTTACAGTGAATAGGGGATTGTTTGTTCATAATAGGTCTGTTTCCACAAGAGTCAGGGATTAGTTTGAAACTGTCAGGGATGTTCGTCCAACTACTTCTTGAATAACATGCACTGAAAACACATCCACAACTTAACTGGCCGAATATTTCCAACATTTTGAAACCAATCCCTGATTTTTGTGGAAACAGAACTTATGTTGGACTAACGCGCCCAAGCATAGAAATTGCAGGCCACTAACACGACCTGCAGTGAGGGTCGTTGCAGGTGACGGTCCATGCAGATGGTGATCTAGTGTGTGATACTCCATTAAATATTAACAGGCTTTGCAGGTCCGTGCAGGCTTTAATAGTTATATTTTGCATCAACAAATGTCATTTATTATCGGTTTCAACTCTGTATGAAATTTTTCATTAAGTTTGCAGTAGATGTGCCAGTAAACACCCTTATATGGCTTAATCTATTTTAAGTGCATTACCAGAATATGAAACTTATATTACGGAACTTTTGCTTTACGAGGCTTAACATAAAATATTACGGCCCTCGGTTAACTATATAAATAAAACTTATTATCATAAAAATAAAAGTGTCTCTTAAACTGTCGTTTACTGTGTTACGTTTGGTATTCTCGTTTCATGAGGTGGATCTATGTTATTTTTATAAGGTAGAGTTTACATTGTTCAGCGCTAGATATTGGCAATCTAGTCAAGCTTACTGTTTTGAAGGTTTTGGACATATTTTGAACGATATTTAGTAATGTGTCTATAAAAGTTTTAAATTCCTCACGATTTAGTAATTTTTTATATTTGCAATAGGCATATACATTATTTCTAGTAAGAGTAGTTATAGTAGATGTTATGTAAGTATCTTTTGTCAATTACATTCAAAATGTATAGTTATGACACAGTTGACTACAATTTATATAGCTATATATAGTTTGTGTTACATATTTCTATAACATTATATTTGGAATGTTTTAGTTATACAGGGTGTTAGAAGTTAACTTAAAAGTTAAGTTAAAGTTAGAAGGTAAAATGACGGGTTTCCATGTTAGAGACATCGAATTTTTAATTTACCACAACCCCTCTGGCGGCTTGCGAGTGGATGCCACTGATATTAGAAAATTGATACATTTATAAAATAATTACCTACTGAGTTTCACCCTGTTAAAATGACGGGTTTCCATTATAGAAATATTGAATATTCAGTTTACCATCCCTCTGACTGGATGGGACTGGTATCAGAAAATTCATAATTTTATAAAATATTTATCTGCCGAGTTTCAACTTGTTAAAATGGCGGGTTTCCATTTTAGAAATATCGAGTTTTTAATTTACCCCATTTCGTTTTCTTCACAATTAATATTATGTTCAAATTGAGAAAATTAGAAAAAATAATTTTTTGTTTAGAATATTTTAAATAAATGCTAAATATTAACCATGTTCTATGTCGACGTAAATGGTAGAAGCAAATACAGAACACGTTATGTCAGTCAGATTTTCTAAACGCCCTACATTCTGGTAGCTTAATAGAAAAGTTCAATTGTTTCTTTACAATTTTAATCTTATCGATGAATTTAAACCTCCCTGTATTTCTACTTATTAAGCTTACCTTAAAATGGTCTTTAAAAACAAACAATGTTACAATGCTTCCTTTCGTTGCGTATCATCGCTCCACACCACATTGTTTGGCACGGTAAAATATTTTTTATTACGCGCTGTATGCTGTATTCCTACATAATGGCATAATGCACTAGTTCGTCTATTTTTCAATTTTATTCAATCCTAATGTCTATTTAATACAGTAACACTTAAATAATGTCACAAATGACAAATTAACTCTTCTAAACGTTTGTACTGCGTTGTCAGAAAGCATGGAAATCGCATACAGATATGAACTAAAGTACACTGCTGTATTTAGGTATACACCTGCGAACGGCATCTGACGTCACAGGTCTACGCGGTGTCAATGCCCGTTTTGTGGGGGCGTGGCCAGATTAAATTTTGAAATACCGTTTTTAGCTTATATTTCTACGGAATTATATAGGACAAACGCCATTTCGATGAAAATAATACATTCTCTCTTACGCAGTTTCTCCATTGATACCCTATTGCCGTATGAAATTCAGCGAGTTGATCGGTTCCGGATTAAATCAGGCCCTTTTTGTATCGGCCCGCTTTCCGCGATATGCAACTCTAATGGATAATAATTGACTTACAGCGGGGCCATAAATCATTGGAATGCCCCGTCCTCCTCCGTCTGAAAGATTGTGGCAGCCTAGCTGGCGTTTTTTGCCGGCGATTTTTTACGCCAGTCGGCCCGGGTTTTCTTGCTTTGTGCCTTGATGCGCCTTTGTTTGTGGGAAGCTTCGGAAAATTTGATTGATGAAAGGCATACGGGGTGATCATTAAACGCATCGTTGGTCGCCCCGACGCTGACTCCGGATCCGAATTGTTGCCGGAAAGGGGACCCGCTTTATGCGCGGGAGGATGGGGGCGTCTTTCTCTGTTTTCGAAGTATCGTGGAATGGAAACCTCAACATGGAAATTGCTTCGTGGTTTTTCTCTCGCAGAATATGTTTCTTGAAAGTTATTAGCCAGTAGGTACGCAAGTAAGTTTTTGCGTACGTCAAACAGGACAAAAATGTTACAACAGGATACATCGAGGAACATACAGGGTGGCTGGAAACTCCACGCAGTAAATTCAGGAGGTGATCCTACTCGATAAAATAATGTGCCTGTCTATAGTCAACGGTCGAAAATCTTGAGAGTGAGTAATCGTTAGCCTGTAGACCAACACAATTGGCGTAGCGTGCGAAGAGCCACATTTCATAGGCGTACTATATTTGAAGGCGATCAGATATAAAAAATATTCAAAAATGACAAAAGTAATTGCGTACGCGGTGTAGAACTAACTACATCTATCGGCCGCTCGCTACTCCATGCCGGACTGAAAATGTCACAGACACGAAGCGTTCTACATGTAGTAGACACCATTGAAAGCTGTCGGCATGGAGTAGCGAGCGGCCGATAGATGTAGTTAGTTCTACACCGCGTACTCATGGTCCCTTCTGTCGGGTTAGACAGACGAAAGCAGCTAGGATTATTCGTCGGATACCTCACCTATGGCATACTGATGAGAGCTAATAAGCTCGAAACCGATATATGTCTGGTGGGCGTCTGACGAATGACTCTAGCTGTTGCTATAGGTTTTCCAGGTGTGATTCAATGCTGGTCGGGGCATTAGCCCGCAGAGTAGTTGTTTCTTGGAATTCCGGGTTTGCAAAAATAATTGCATTACATAACATCTATTATTTTTAGTAGAAATAGTGATATAACAGTTATTTACCAATTTCCAAATTTAAAGTTTTTATCTTGTATTATCAAGGCCGAGGTCGAAAATAATAGAGTGACTAATTCACAACCCAGAGATGTGTACGGAAGGTGATGGTGGCAGGATTAACTAAGCGTGCCACTTGAGTAGAATTCAAAACACACAAAATTATCAAAATAAGTTGACGTCGACTGAACCTAGCACATTAACAATTTACTTTAAATGTGCCCCCTGTGCCATTCTCTCTACAAATTAGAATGCCGTCCTTTTGGATGGCGATTGTCTACCACCACCCACTTACATCTACCTGATGCGTACTCCGCGGATCACACTTAAGCCTTGTCCTCATGGACGCGAAATTCACCATTCATGTTTCGTAAAAATTTAATATATTCTTCGATCTAGACTCTTTTCGATTGTCGACTGCTATAAATTTTGGCAGATTTATAGCATGAGTCACTCTAGATTTTCAACCGTCTAGTATAGTTCATGTAACGTTTTCTGGAAGAGTCAATATTAACGGAGCTACGTAACCTCAAACTTATTTTTTGTTAATTTGTTTTTTTGGCTAATACTTTTTTAATACTCGAACGATTTTTGTCAAATTTGGCACATTTGTTACTTTTATAGAGACGCAGTGTCAGGTAAAATATTTCTAAAATTTCAGCGCCCTAAAGGGAAAAAAGGACACGTTCTAAGTGAAGAAATAACCATGACTTTCTTATCTTTGATTTTATTAAGATTTTAATGGCATTCCTTTAACGAATAAAAGTTTATTTAAAAATTGTATACTCATGTTTGAAGTCGTCGTTTGCCTCGTCTCCTATGGCATACTGATGAGAGCTAACAATCTCGAAGCGGTATATGTCTGGTGTGCCGCTAATGGATGACTCTGACAGTCTTTCTTTTCATATATAAATAATCATTGTTAAAAGTGGCATGATCGTGAAGAAAAGTACCCGAACTGAAAAAAAAACTCTGTCACGATCGCGGGTTTTTGTTTCCATTTTTTCATGAAAGAATGCTTTAGTTCATCGTCGTTAAAAATGACTAATTTTGCGTATCAATAGCGAATAAAAAAATTGTTCTCTTAATCTCAAGTTCTAAGACCCTTGATATATACCTTGTTTCCTCAAAAACAATAAAGGTTTAAGATTTTTTACTAGAAAACGTGATAACTTTAGCGTCGAAAAAGTTACGCTCACATTTACGTCACAAATATGGCGGATGTGACGCCCTCTGGGAAATACGTCGACTAATTATGAATTTCCATATCCAAAAATATCTGTTCCCAAATTTTTAAGGTGATACCTTCAAATATAGTGTAATTTTTACAAAAAATGCTTTTTAAATTCTAGATTTGACACCCTGTATCTTTTTTATTATCAACATTTTATTAAGGCAAGTTGGCTTAAATTGTCGGCAAATGAATGTGGTTTAGATAATTTTTTGGATTTAAGGCGTAAATTGGCTTCTTTACTTTTTTATACAAATTATTACGAAACCAAATTGACTGTCTGGAATTATTGAGTAAACTAAATTTTCATGTCCCTAGACTATGTGCTAGACATAATCTCACTTTTCACTGTGCAACAACAAGAACCAATATACTACTTAATCCCCCATTTATGTTATGTCTAACAATTTTAATGAGGTATGCCCGTTTTGCGACATGCGATTGTGATGTACTTAACTAGTTTGCTACCATCTATAACCTGGTTGAATTTGAATTGTACGTATCTGCAGTATCCTACATTTTTTTTTTATTAATTATATTTTTATAGTGTTAGGTTTACATCTGTATTTTTTTTCTCTATTTGTTCTTCTTTTCAATATTTTTTTGTGTATTTGTATGTATATTACAATAATAGTAGAATTATTTACTTTTTGTAATGTTGCCCTGTAAATGGATCTTCTGTTGAGCAAGCTATTATTATTATTAATTCGAACACATGCCCACATGGACCATTACTCATGGACCACCCTGTATATAGTGGTTCTTATGACATACATTATTGTGTAGCTTGGCGGTGCTGCCAAAACAACAAAAATGTAATTCTGCTTTCTATCTCCAGTGTGAATAAAATTTACTTACAATTCTAATCCGGAAGATGAATGACTTTTTATTTCTCGTTTTTTGAGAACCACCCCGTACGAGCGTACGAACATAATCTGGACTTCTGCGGGCTTGATCTCGTAAGCCATTTAACATTGGGAGATCAAATGACCACGGTTCATTAAGAAGGTCAAGTAGAAGAAAAATATTCGAGAGGGAACATTGCCCCGATATCCTCACACATAAAGAATCCCGTTCTATGTTGTCTCAGGGCGATCTTGAGGGTATCAAAAAAATAATTTATAGATGTTTCAGTATGGCGCGGGTTTTTGCTACTTGAGCTTTCGCATCTCCGTGGTCGTTTAAAAATTAGGATCGTGGAGAGAGACAAAGTCGATGAAATCGCAAATGCATCTTTTCGCTAATTTAATTATGAGTGTAATTAATTATATTAGTGGCTTTCTGTTCTTAAGAATGGAGGATAATTCAAGCTGTGCTGCGTATTCTCAAAATCGTAAATACCCTAATCGAATAAGTGAGCAATATCGGATGCTGACATGCATGAAAGGTTTAGGGCGCGAGGTAAAAATATGAGTGTAAGTGATGTTGAAATATGTATTTCAATAACAAAAATGTACGTTCAATAATAATGGAAACTCGCGGAAGGAAGATGGTATTTTAAAAATTAATTTTCGACAAAAAAATTGTGTTGCTAAGTATATCTTACAAGATGAAACTTTACCTGGAATATATATAAGAGTGTTTTTGCGTGACATATGAATTATTGTATGTGAATTTCCCTACAAATGAAATCGAAAAGGGTATACTGATAGAGAAAGACGAAATGGTGATATGGCAAAGAACGAGTCACGCGACATTATTGCGGTAATTAAAATTGGAAGACCTTTCTTTTCTTTTAAATATCTATAACTCAGCTAGCACGGTGTCAAAAATAGGCAATTTTGAATTACGCTATCGATAAACAACTTTTTTTTGATAGTATTGAAATATTTTGAAGACCAGAGATAAATATAAGGAAGATTGATAAAATTACGCTTATAATCAAATATAGAATAATATATGGGGTGTTCCATTTAAAATAAGCAAACAGATGGCGACTGCCGGTATAAACGGAAGTGCTATAAGAATGGCATTATTTTATTTAAAGGGAATACCTGCGAAAAGACCAAAGCTTAAATTATCTGATGTAGGAATCCACTAAATATTATTTTGTTATATCTGTACTGCTGAATGAATAACACTCTGTATAGAATATTATATACACATTAGCTAGAGAGGAAACTGTAGACGAAAGAATAATAAACACGGGAACGCGGGGCGAGATTCAACGGGTAGTTACTAGTTAGCTGGGTTTGAAATTTTGGCAGGGTAGCTGGAAGACAGTGAATGATGATAAGTGGTGCATCTGTTCTAATTTTACAGGACAGTAACTTGTTTTTGTATATTGTATTTTAATATTCAATGTCATTGTGTTCCTTTTATAATTTTCTTGTCTGTTCAGTATTTTATTACAGTTTCATTATATGTTATTATAATTTTGACGTAAGACAGTACTTGTTGATTTATTGTTGAAACTATTTGTATAACTTTAGTTTGAGTCGAAGTTATGCTGTTGTAAATGGTATTGTAAGTTATTATTATCATCATCTACGACTACTACTTTATTATTTGAATTAGCGGTTTGCTTGTCAGATGTTTGTAAGAGCATTGGTGATTCTATTAACATTTTCTCCCGTGACTGGACAAACATCCGATAAAACATATGATGCATGAGATATGATTTGAGATTTTTGTTCAACCCCTCAACTAATAGCTGGGTAGCCTCCCGTATGGGACCTCAGTACCTTCTGACGCAAGTCGGCTAACTAACCAAAACACTCTTCAGTTTTATATGTAGAATTATGATGATAATACCGTGTATTCAAGTACTGAAGTACAGAGACATTTTTATTATTGCTATCATTATTATTACCATTGCAATAGCGACAGCGATTCTTTGAATTGTGATCGGGGTTTTCTCTGTCGTGCTCTTTTCCCCCGTGAATTCAAGGCTGAGTACGGCACTGATAGGTGGTTAGGTAGGCTATTACACCATTGATATTTTTGAGTGACTCCCCTACTTCAGTTTTCATCAATTCTGCCTCCAGCCTTTATAATTCAATTAAAATCGCATTCTGTTTCGCCCCACCTATCCGCGCCAGTAAATGAACCTCGTAAAATAAGCTTTGTGTGAACGCCCGGATTAAACGTTATGGGGGGTATTTTAGATCTCGATGAAATTTGCGACACCATAACCATTGTATCGTTCGATCTCCGGCCACTATTTTATCCTTCCGCATTATGAGTACGGGCCGTGAAATCGATTCCTTATCGGCCAGTCTGGTTTCATTATGTATATACAGAAGCACTCTATTCCAAAATTGAATTTTATATCTGGGCATAGTATGTCCGCTGAATAATGTACAAAAAAACTGAAATTGCCAAAACGGCGCAGTGTCAATGTAGATGACATCGCTTCAGTGAAAATCCTACTTTATTCGTGATATTACATGGTGGATTGTTGTTATTATCGCCTAGGTGTGAAATAACACACCAGAATACATATGTTATAACTTTAATGGAAATTCTGTGTAAAATTTATTATGTAATTGTATTTCTCTTATTATTACCCTGGGTTTACTAACTTCACTAGGTAATTTTTATGTAAGATTTACATTCATCTTCCAATTTCATGGTATTATTAACCTGTCTTGTAACATGTGAATGTGAAATTAACATCAATAAGAAAGGATTAAAATAGTAGATTTGCATTTGTACACGTATTTTTAGACGTTATTTTTTACAAGAAGTATAAGGAAGCCACTTAGTATTTAATTTTGAACATAAATTATTAATTCAATTTCTGCTTTCTTCCCCCCCCTATTATCCTCATATCTCCTCCCTCTCTTATCCTCTCTTCTCCTCCTCTTTACTATCTCTCTTTACTCCCTCTCTTTATCCTCCCCCTATTTACTCCCTCTCTCCATCCTCCCCCTATTTACTCCCTCTCTCCATCCTCCCCATATTTATTTACTCCCTCTCTCTATCCTCCCCCTATTTACTCTCTTTCTCATACCCGACTCTTCTCCTTATCTCTTCCTTTTCTCTCTCCTCTCCCCTCTCTCTCTTCCCGCCCTATTCGTTTTTCTGCTCCCTCCTTCTTTGCCCTATCTCACCTCCCTCCATCTTTTCCCCTATCACTCCTCCCTCTTCTCCCTCCCTTTCTCTCCTCCCTCTCCCATTCATCCCTCCTTTCCATCCTTCCTCCTTCGCTCTCCTCTACTTGCCCTCCCTGCCCCTTCCTCCCTCTCCCTCCCTGCCTTTCTCCTTACTCTCTTTGTCCTCTCTTTTCCTTCCCCTTCCCTCCTATAAAGTGATAAAAACCTTTTTTTCTATGAACACAACTTCTAAACAATATTTTGATAAAATGCTAAACGTCTTCTTTTATTTCTTCTGCTTAGTCTTCTTAATGGTCTTTTGAAGATTGGCCATGACTAATCTGCCCTGCATGAATTTTTAGAGATGAATACGATTAAGCTGCCTCTACCTCTACTCTCTCTTTTTCCTTTCCCTTCTCTTAGTTCTCTTGCTGCTCTTTTTTCCCCTCTCATATTCTCATTTTTTCTCTTTTCTTTCTCCATATCCCCTTTCCTTTCCGTCTCTTTGCTATTGATGGACATATACTTATTTAATTGGTAGCGATGTGTGCGCAATATAATTCAAAATGCGGAAGGTATCTCTCCTCTGTATTTATTGTATCAAAGCTGCCGCACTCACCCTCCACTTTTGATCTTTGTTTCACGGCACAGCGGCTTCGTTTGAAGACAACCGATCCCGCGTCAACGTGCGAGTTTTTGACGTTTCGCCTGGTCGGTGGAGCGGGGCAGGGGAGGGGGGCAGCTAATTGGTCGCGGGGCATCCCGAATCCGCAGTTTAATGAAAACAAGAGGGTCGGGCGCACGTTTGCGGCGGACCTGATAAAAAGCACCTTTGAGTCCGCCACGAACATTAAAAAGCCAATTGAAATCCATTAGTATCGTGCCTTGGATGGCGGGGCAATTTTGGGACCGTACAAACATGTTAGTTACGCACACATAAGCGGGTTCAAAGGGCCCGCCGGAAATCGAATTAACCGGGAATATGGAATATATACGGCGTTTTCCATGACGTCGTCCCTCCTCCCTCTCCCCTTCGGGATTGTATTTGCATAGATTACAGTTTGGAATTATTCATTCCGTTGAGCCTCTACAGGATGTCTGTTTTATTCAGAATAGCTTCAAGCACAGTAATCATTACGTACAAAAATAAAAAATACACTTCAGTATTTTGCATGGCACGATTTAAATCATTAAATATAACAAATCTTATATTGATACCTATTTTATGAACTCTCAATATTAATAAGTTCACTGTAGACTAAAATGAAACAATCATTAAGAGCCATTCTAATCATGTAGTGAGGCTAAACTTTAGTTCCTTGCGTTCTATGGCTCAATAAAATTTAAATGAAATTATTTAGTTGACGAAAAGCAAAGAAAACGTGAAACTAATGTGCTTCCAATATTACACGGTGTATTTTAGTTCATTGCATTCCATGATTGTAAATAACTAAAATACCTCAAAATTAACCGGTGCATTTTAGTTGCGCTTCATGTTTCAAGATAACTAAAACGAGTTCACAAATATAAAAAGTAAACCTTACATAAGACTAAAGTGCATTCCTAAACGGTACACTTTAGTTCCTTGCGTTGCATGGTTCAAAATAACTAAAATGAAACACCACTTTTAGTTCACGAAATGCAAAAAATAAACCTCAACATGAAACTATAATAGTTCGTCCCCTGATAATAAAAGGTGTACTTTAGTTTATTGCATTTCATAGCTCGTAACTACTAAAATTATACCACTTTAATATGTTAAAAATAATAAAAACGAAACAACACTTAGTTCACGTAATGCATCATTATAATAAAAGATGCACTTTAGTTTCTTGCATTCCGTGGACTGAGTTAACTAAAATGTAACAATATTTACACTCCTTGAGACCAGTGGCGGCCCGTGGGTTTTTCAAAGGGTGGGCACAAAAAATAAATTTAGATTCATTTAAATGTATTGCAAGAACAGAATGTAATTCTGCAGAAAAGTTAATTAAACCTATATAAATGCCTGGATTTTTGAACGAAGTCTTCTCATCATGACCTCGCAAGGCTAATTCGAAGGCTCCACAAAAAACTTTATACACATTATTAAACGACGCAAAATGTGACGATTTTTTCCACCTGTTTATTATGTTCTAACCGAGGTCCTAACTTATAGCGCAAATACGCACTATACTCGCGACAAGGATTCAGACGACTGACATCATACGAACAAATGAATAATAATTATAATTTCATCAAAATATTTAAGAAAGTGCAACTGATAATTATAAAACTACATACTCCACTAAAAGTTTGCATTATATATTGCACTAAATTGCAAAATAATGGCTGTTTATAACGCGACCAAATATCGAAAATTACGTTGACAATAAAACAAATGTGTAACGTCGGCCGTGACGTAGACGTCTGAATTCTTGACGCGAGTATATCTAATTGTTCACGTATGTCAGTTTTTCCTAAAACACTAAAGTCCATATATGCTTTTAAATGAGTCACAGAATTTTAATGTTTTTTGGCCCTATCCGCTATGTGCTTTAAATCGTCAAGTCCGTATTTGGTCCACGCTGTAACATATGAAACAAACAAAACATAACAATTTATTTGTCACAGAACAACCATATTTCTCGAATATGTTTCTATTAAAACTCTATTATATGTTCTAGCTTTACTTGTAGATTCGTAATTAATATATAAAACAGTAGGCCTACCTTTCTTTTAATTACATATTTTTGATCAAATGGCACTGGATTGTTTTTTAACAGATACTGAACACAATTTATTTCTGGTTCCGGATCCATTTATTTTAATAAGTATGTACAAATACACAGAATCACTTTAAAATTATATCTATAATGAGAAACCGCCTTTAAAACCAGCAAAGTTAAAACACAAATTTGTTTACACAACTATTCTGCAAGCGAAATATATTTGTATATACAAGTACGTACTAAACAAAGCAAGCGACTACTGAGAACTGAAAACTGAATGCCGGAGGGAGACGGAGTGAGATTGGAGACAGTGGAGACTAGTGGAGAAGGGACAGAGACACGTATTTCAGTGCCCTTTGTCGGCTTTAAATCGGCGAATTTCATTTACTCCGAGGAGTCCTGAACGTCGGAAAATGAGCCACGTTTGAGACAATTCTTGGGTTCCCAGGAAATAAAGTTTGATATAGTTCGGCGCGTGGATGGTTAACGGGAAATAAGTTTTGAGTAGTTTTCCGCAACCGATAATAGAATTACAAAAATATATAAATCTATAATAGCATCAGCATCATATATTTCTTCGTGACATGTACAGTGAAGGGTGGGCACGTGCCCTTGTGCCCCTTAGCACCAGCCGCCACTGCTTGAGACCAAAGTGCATCCACCAATATTGAAAAATGAATTTTATTTTATGGTTCGAAGTAACTAAAATAAAATAGCACTTTTAGTTCACAAAATGCAAGAAAATGAACCGTACCTGATATGAGACTAAAGTGCATTTCCCGATATCAAAAGGTGCACTTTAATTCTTTGCCTTCTGTGGCTCAAATTAACTAAAACAAAACAGCACGAAATGCAAAAAATAAACGTTACATAATAGGAGACTAAAGTGCATCCCCCATATAGTAAAAGGTGCACCTTAGTTTAGTATTTGGGTCGAAGTAACTAAAATGAAAAAGATGAGAGAACATTTTTATTAGACCTTTAGGTCATTAAATGCAAAAATAAGTTTTATATGTCGCAGAACTAAAGTTTATCTAACAATCCTTTGATGTTAAAAAGTACACTTTAGTTTATTTGTATTATGTAGCTTGCAATAATAAAATACATTATTTAATTCCACGATCTTAAAAGATTGACTCGCTTCTTCTGCTTTTAATGACTTGATGTGACTAAAACGACACAGTATGTTTAGTCCATGAAGTGTAAAAAACAGCAGTATATTGTAGTATGAAACTAAAATGCATTGCAATGCAGTTACTTGATATTGAAAGAATTCACTTTACTTGCATTCCATTGCTTAAAATTAACCCAGGAGCTAAAGTGTATCTAAATTAAAGAGATTTTCTGAAGTATATACGCTGTTATTACGTTCACGACCTAAAATAACAAAAGTAATTACTAAATATACAGTGTCACGTAAAATATGTTACAAATTCTAGGTGGCGAATCTAGCACTTCAATAGTTTTGTATTCTTTGAACCGTTCTTAATTGGTACGCCTATGGAATCTCGTCCCCTGCGGCTCTCACCTTCCTTACTCATCTAAGTGCTGTAAATTAGTCACTTACTACCATTTTTAAACTCGGGGAATATCAATGGAGCATAAAAAACACGAGATAAAACAAATTTCAAAACTCAATAGCCTTCTAAAATAGGATACAGGGTGATAGAAAAACACCCTTCCGCTATACCTTTGGTACTACTACTGTACAATCTATTGCGATAATAATGGCGCTCTCTCAATCAAGTTTCAATCTGCTGGAAGTTCTGGTCGTCAGGTCTCATTGGTGAATTGAAAGTCGATTTCATTACGAATGCGTCTGCAGTTAAAAAAATCGCTAAATTCGTTTTAAAAGTGTAATTATATATTGTACATCGGACATGAAGCACCCTGTACGTGATAATTTAAAATTATCTGAACTATTTAAAGTCTATCCATAAAAGCCAATTTAAAAATACCTAAGTGACTTAAATCGAGGCTAAAAGTGAGAAGTCGTTTAAGGTATTTAATTCCCTCTATCTTTCAGAGTTTAATTTTAAGATTCCTTTTGAATATTTATTTTGCTGGCACACAACAAAATTCCCTAATTAAATTTTTTCCAGCCCGGAAAGAAATCCGTAACGTCTGCCGGGAAACGCTTATTTGTAGTTTACTTTTGTATAAAGTTGTAACTCGTCCTTATGAATAAACTAAGAGGCGAGTAATGCAGCCTAGGTATCAAAAAGCAACAGGAATTTAATTAGCATGGTCGTCTATTCGACGAAAATTCTTTCGTGAAATTTTAATTCTCCTGCATTAACAATTCCGCTCCAGCGTGAGAGGATAGCGTCGAAATATTTTGCAGCGTTTAAAAAGTTGATTTTTTATTCCCTTTAAAACTGAAAAACTTCCACCGAATTAATTGGAAAATACTTATAATTTTCAAGTTTACCCTCTTAGGGCGCCCTTCTTATAAAAAACCCTCCCTTAGCTCGTAAACTGAGTTAATTACCTGATTAATAATTTATACTTGTCCGTTTTCCGTACTTGGCAATTAAAATTAGTACAGTCTAGTAAAAAAAAAATATTTTCTAATTTTGATAAAAGTAACATCTTTTCTTATCGAAACAACTGTCAAAACGTTCGACTTTATGTAACTAGATACATAATGAAAACCATTATGCAACTGATTACGAAAAGTTCGTTATGCCACTAATTGCAAAAAAGAATTAAACAAAATACAACAGAAAAATAATAAAGTAACTTTTATCTAAGTCAGTAATTTTATAAATAACACTTTATTAATTATTATTATTTAATTATAAATATTCACAACGCAGTTGGTACAATTAGTGAAACTAATTCCAGAAGAAATCTTATTTGTTGAACTTGCAGTAATATTCCGTGATATGTTATTGGTATTACTCGGTTCTCCAAGAATATTACCGGAAATTGTTTTTTTATTTTCTATAGAATTTTCAACATATCTGCAACAGAATTTGACTTCCAGCCGCCGTATTGTTTTATTTTTAAAATATTGGGCCCAGAATCTGCAGGTAAAGTGGCCGAAGATCTTTTGAAACAGTGCCCCGTGAATAATGCACATTTCGGCAAACCAATCATTTGAGCAATCATCTTTGGTAATTGACCAATAGTATTAATTCCTACTGGTTGTAGGTACACCACGTTTACAATTTCTATATCTAACAAAGAATCTAAGATGAAATATAAAAAAAACTAAGATGTCTACTTAGCTTTCGAAAAGAGCTATTCGTTCATCCAAACCGCATTCCTCTCTGTGAACTAATAAAAAAGTTATGAGTTGTTCGCTAACAGGTTAATTTTGAGGTAAGAAGTTAAGACAGTAACATTTGTGCCTCCATAATGCCGAAACCGTACGAGATATCAAAAAACTAAGATGTGGGTCTACTTAGCTTTCGAAAAGAGCTATTCGTTCATCCAAACCGCATTCCTCTAGATCGATTAATAAAGAAGTTACGAGTTGTTCGCTAAACAATCCTTGAGCTAAGACAGTAACATTGGTGTCGTTATAACTTCGTATGCATACGAAATGTCGAAAAACTAAAATCTGGACATACTTAGTTTGCAAAAAATCTATTCGTTTGTCCAAACCGCATTCCTCTCTGTGAACTAATAAAGAAGTTATGAGTTGTTCGCTAACAGGTTAATTTTGAGGTAAGAAGTTAAGACAGTAACATTTGTGCCTCCATAATGCCAAAACCGTACGAGATATCAAAAAACTAAGATGTGGGTCTACTTAGCTTTCGAAAAGAGCTATTCGTTCATCCAAACCGCATTCCTCTAGATCGATTAATAAAGAAGTTACGAGTTGTTCGCTAAACAATCCTTGAGCTAAGACAGTAACATTGGTCTCGCTATAACTTCGTATGCATACGAAATGTCGAAAAACTAAAATCTGGACATACTTAGTTTGCAAAAAAATCTATTCGTTCGTCCAAACCGCATTCCTCTCTGTGAACTAATAAAGAAGTTATGAGTTGTTCGCTAACAGGTTAATTTTGAGGTAAGAAGTTAAGACAGTAACATTTGTGCCTCCATAATGCCGAAACCGTACGAGATATCAAAAAACTAAGATGTGGGTCTACTTAGCTTTCGAAAAGAGCTATTCGTTCATCCAAACCGCATTCCTCTAGATGGATTAATAAAGAAGTTACGAGTTGTTCGCTAAACAATCCTTGAGCTAAGACAGTAACATTGGTGTCGTTATAACTTCGTATGCATACGAAATGTCGAAAAACTAAAATCTGGACATACTTAGTTTGCAAAAAATCTATTCGTTCGTCCAAACCGCATTCCTCTCTGTGAACTAATAAAGAAGTTATGAGTTGTTCGCTAACAGGTTAATTTTGAGGTAAGAAGTTAAGACAGTAACATTTGTGCCTCCATAATGCCGAAACCGTACGAGATATCAAAAAACTAAGATGTGGGTCTACTTAGCTTTCGAAAAGAGCTATTCGTTCATCCAAACCGCATTCCTCTAGATGGATTAATAAAGAAGTTACGAGTTGTTCGCTAAACAATCCTTGAGCTAAGACAGTAACATTGGTGTCGTTATAACTTCGTATGCATACGAAATGTCGAAAAACTAAAATCTGGACATAGTTGTGTTTAATATTTTCCAGGCGTAGGTATACTTCCTGATAATGTCAACGAAGTTTAGTCCTTCTATATCTCCCGGGGCGATTACAAATTCACGAATTACTCTAGTTTTTCTATTTGGAATATTTCTCTTGATATGTAACATCTTCAACACGTAAAAATGGCAATTCTGACTTCAGACACGCACCGGCTATTCCCACAACCAACACAATCTAAAGCAAAAATGCGAATTAGTAAACTGACAACTAAATGAAGCAATTAAAAAAATTGTTTTTTTCATATATTTTCAGGTATTGACAATATTGTGTGAAACTAACTACTCTGTGGGCTAAAGCCGCAACCAGCGTTGAATTACACCCACAATATCTACCCATATATTCTTTATTATTAGCTTTTGTAGGAGATTTGATATATATTAGCTTAAAATACCTTTCTTAAACAGTAAAAAAATTATTGTCATCCGCCGTCAAAAACTTCGCAATATTTACTTTTGAAAAAACGTTTGATTTCTTGCGTGGTATCTATGGTACTGCCTTTTCAAAAAAGCTATCAAACTAAAGACAGCTCAGTTCTCAACATGGAGAACTGTGTCCATAGCGTAGAAGCCTTCAAATTCTTCTTACCTTCAAAATATGCCAACAGTACTTTCTCATTAACATGTTTTACTTTCTTCTGTTCACGCCATTTCTCAAATTTTTCGTAAGCCAAGTCATATACCGCTTTGGATTTTTCAGGAATCACTGAACATACGACATTTCTTTCCGCTTCTTCGATTTCGCTCGGTATATCGTCAGAATCTGAATGTAAATTACACAATTTCCTAATAAATGGTAATAGTAGCTAACGTCTTTATGAATTCATCAGTTTCAGCTATACTATTTTATGATTTGTAAGTTCCATGTAAATTGTGATGGTTAACCAGTAGTTGCCTGGTGTTGTTTGTATATTGACTACCAGAAATTGGCTGCTAACTTCACTAGCTAGATTTTGTGCACACCATAAAGGAAAATCCTTGTGTTATAATAACAATAGGTAAGTGATTGTCAAGGAATACATTTCATGAACAAAATGATATGTGTATAATCGTTCTTTTATTTTTTTACTGTATTAGAAAGGTATTTTAAGATAATATAACCAAATAGTTCAGAAGAAGAAAGAGTCCATACAGCAGACTTCTGGTGAAAGCTCGGATGGGTACTTGGACTCGGACCTTATGATCGTTCGTGTTTCGTGATCTTTTATATTCGATTGATTTGTGGACTGGATTTTGTTTACACTTCTTTTCTTTTACAATACTTCGTATCTTCGATATCTAACAGAAGGTAGCCATTATTTTATACCCTATCCAGTAGATTACCTACACTCTGATGGATTACTTCTGTTGAATGTGAAGAGAAAAAGTGTGAAAGGAAAAAAGTATGGGTACAACAAAACTCATTCTACGGATCATTCGAAAACAAGATGGTACGATAACACAAACTAGTATAAGCTATGTGATCATTACAGCATACATCACATGGGAACATCTTGATCTTATCCATGGCGTAGCAACTTTTTTTATGGGACTGATTAGGTATATATTTAACTTTTTAATAATTGTACAAAGTGAGAGACAATCACTAAAGGTTTCGAATAAATTTGGGGAGCTGATTTAATGCAGTCGTTGCAATAGACAAAACATGATTTATTTGTAACACCTACATGGGCAGGCATATTCGACAGCACTAATTGTGTAACGACAACAATGAATTTCGCTGCGAAGCTAGATTCACTGCAAAACAACCGCACGGGCGAAAAAAGCACAGTCTCATTTTGAATCTCCCGCTCGCTTCCACAGTTGAGAGCACAAAGTGTGTAAACGTTTTCCCCTCGGGCGAATAATCAACTGCTGAACTACTCTCACCGCTGTGTTTTAAATAAAATCCAGTTTGCGTGAATCGCAAACTTTTAACTGCGTCGATATACGTGCTTTTCTTTTCTCCCCCCGACACTGCTTTTAAATTCTTAATTGTTGCGAGAATTAACTCTCTCACTGCACCTTGAGGTATTGAATAATTAGCCACAGGTATGAAAACTTTGATAATAAGGAAGTTGTATTTTTACTTGAAGTGTATCACCACTAAATATATAATTATATATAGTAACTTTAAGGGAAGATAGGGAAAAATGAGTATAATATGAATACGCTATTCACATTTCATTACATAAATAGTGAAATAAAATCTAATACTGACTAGGTTAAATTATTAAGAGAAGCTGAAATGTATATAAAAACAAGTAATAAAAATAACCCTCGTGCTGTCAACAAAAAACAGTCCGAGACATACCTATTCAGTGATCAACAATCCGGCAATCCGAGTCTTGACCTACCGTATTTAGGTCAATAACCTTGTTTTTAATGTCTACTCAATGACAAGCGCTGCAGAGCTGCAGAACCGCTAAATAATAATAGAAACAAACAATAATTAAATTTGCATTTTTATAAACCACCTGTGTAATCGATAGGAAATCATGAGAATTTTATAATAAACTTCTGTAACCAATAAGGAAGTCATGAATATTTGATAATAAATGCCAACCGCAGTAATCAGCGCTTACATCAGATAGGCTGCAATCAGCATAGCTAAAATGTTGGTAGTTCAAATTCCCGTTTACTACATTACCGGCGGAATAAGTCGAACATCGTTTGCGTCCGTCTTCCTATGCAGGCGACCCCGCCGAAATCGAACTGCATTTGGAACAGATGCACACCACCTGACTTCTCTCTCTTCTTAATCTTCATTCATCAGTTTTCATTTTCGCGTGGTAGAGGTTGGTGAATTTCGTGTGTTTGTATCGGCAGTGTAGTAATTATTAATAAAATTTGCTATTTGTCTAAATAGAAATGCAATTCAAGTTGGGTAAAGTGAAGTAGTGATTCAATACTCGTACGCGTCATCAGGAAATTTGTAGCGTAGCACGAGCGTCGTGTTACCAATTCTTATGGGGTGACTTGTTAAATACTATGTAAATATAAATAAAATTTTTGAAATTTTAGAAACTCTTTTTAGAGTACATAATTATTTTCATCTATGCTTCTATTAAAGTACTTCTAATTTATGTTATAGTATTGTCAAAATTTTAATTTTGATTTAGGGCGAGGGAACGAGGTCTAGGTCCCCTTTCCCCCATTCTAGAATTACTTCCGTGACGTAAGTACCGTTTATTATCCCGTATCTAAATTTAGGAAAGTTTCTTTGAACACTGTTTACGGCCTCACTTGCGATAGCCCGGCAAGCGAAACTCTTTAATAGGAAATAACCGCATTAAGGGATTATAAAATTCATACTAAAAACATACTCCGCATGGTAAGTGGTATTATAAAATTACGAATTCTCCTTTTACGATTACGGGATGGCTTGTTTTCGGGATAAGAGAACATCTTTATTAGCAATAAACATCCACAGGTGCCTTGTACCGACGATCTCGAGCCGTACGTTTTGCCGGAGGCGGTGATTTACGCCTCTCGGGCGCGGACGGCATGTTCCTGAGATTCGCCGATTTTATGCGAGGATGTTGCTTCGAATTTACATGCGACTTCTTTTAATTAGATCTGTTTTACAGCCGCGCCAGTTGGGGACTTCCGTGAACGCTTGGAAACTGAAAAAGTCGTATTATAGGTATATAAAGTATTAATGTATATCTTTTATGATTAAATTTTTATTCTGGAGCCTTCAACAATGTCATATACGGACTTATCCGTACATATACATGCATATATGTACATATGCGGACATATCTGTACATATACAGACATATATGTACATATATAGACATATAGAGATATATTCATCATAAGAGCTAGGTATTTCCATTAATACTTGTCATATATTTCCCATTGAGTTCAATTTGTACCGTACCGTGATTATAAATCTGAATTATTTAATCAAACATGCGGTATGCCACAGGGCCCAGTACTGGATCCATTGCTTTTCATTCTATTTGTTAATAATATCGACTAAGATCTTAATATTTACTTTTTGCTGTACGCTGATGATCTCAAAGTAACCTTACAGTATGGCCCATTCTTTGCTGAACATCCTGTATAATTTAAAGCACTTTTCTTCAATTTGATTTTTTTAAGAAGTTGATAATACTGCTTTTTTATATTTTATGGAAATGCCGTATTTTATATTGAACTGAACTTGAATTGTGATTAAAATTTAAACAATCAGCCCAAGTATAGGAGCAATAATTTATATTACCCTAATTTAAAAATTATATGTCAAGTATCTGTTCCCAGAATAAAGAGCATTTTGATACAGTATGTTCTTAATTAAAACCACAAAATTAGTCAAATTTTGACGTTTTATACAGAGTTAACTATGACTAAATACAAGTATTTTAAGAGGGAATAGAGAAAATTAAAAATTAACGGAATCGCCCTTCAAAAAAATTCCAAACTTATTTATAAAGTGAAAAAAAATATTTCGATATATTAAATCCTTATTTAACGCCGCCTATGCGACCCGACCCGTTTGCCGCACGGTTACAGAATCAGAGTAGGCAACCAACAAGCAACGGTAAAATTTGCTGTCACATCTTAATTCCCGTGTTTACGTTGGAGTTTTCTATTCTTCAGTTTTTAGTGCCTTATTTTAATTTTAAACTTTTTATAGTTACTAATATTTGTTCATGATACTTAGTATTTTTGTCTATATTTGTCTCAGTTTTATTACGTTTTTATTAGTTCTATTAGTTTTGATGTTTAACGTGTCCTATATCCGTTGTTGTAATCTATTGGACTAATAATAATAAATAAATAAATAATAAATCAAACATGTTCTACTAAGATTTAAAAAGTCAAACACTTCCGGTTTAGTACACATATCTCCTGAAACATGAATTTTTCATTCACGAAATGGAGATGCTTTCCACAAGCGAGCAGGCATATGTCGTACGAATCGAACGTGATTTTATGCCCGCGCTCTCTGAAATAAGCCTGTAAAGATGTGCATTTGTCTTATTCAGGAACGAAACAATTCGGTATTTCGAGAGGGACAGCGCAAAAGGAAATAAAGTGCATTCGAAGGCTTCCCTGTAATATTCCCAAGATTTTCATTTGCTTGCTTCCTCGAGAAAACCGCATCGGATGCAAACGAGGACCAGTTTTCAAACAGATTATGGAAAATCAGAGGAAATATACCTATATAATCCGACGACTTTGTCGTGTAACTTATTATTTTGCGGGTATCTTTTCAAACTGAAAGAAGTTTTAAAATGCGGACATACTAGTGTTTATTATTATTATTATTACTCGTAGAAAAAATTATTTGGTTCAGTAAATACAGAATGATGTTAAGAAATTCTTTGGGCAAGTTCTGTATGTTTGAAAATAAGAGAGAAAGTTTATTTAAACATGGTTCTGGAAGCCTCGTTTTCAAGATACAGGTTGTTTAAATTTTTTTGTTTTAAATACTAGTCTTAATTTCTCTAAAACCGATCAAGATATTTTGATGAAATTTGGAACACAACAGTGTACAGTAGAGGGCTACTGTTATGGTATACATTAAGCAGCATTGACTTGGCTTTAAGAGAACCATACCAATTTGCCCAAAAATCAGTGGCGTACAATTTTTGGTTGCTAAGTATTTAACGACACGAACGCCACTGATGCTAGTATATTACAAGAGAAATTTATACACGTAAAGATAGCTTTCCATTATTTATTTATTTACATTACACTGTTCAACAGGTACAAGTAACCCAGTTACAGAACAGGAAAACACAGAACAATATGCATATATAGAAAGTAATAGTTAAGAAATATAAAATAAGCATATACAAACAGACACTAAAATTAGAATGTACTTAATCATTTTAGGTAAAAAGATTTTATGTCATTAAGGCTGCAATTAAAAATATTATTGTTGGCGTTACAATTGCTACAGATTACAAAAAGATGAGAATATTTAAGAATGTTAGTGCGGGTGGCGGGTAGATAGAAAGTTAAATTTCCTCTAGAAGTAGGTCTGGGGACAACAAAAAATAATTTGGACATGAACTCTTGGCAATCTGCTGAATTATGTATCACTTTATGAAGAAAAACCTGAGAGCAATATTTACGTCTAATTTCAAGAGAAGGAAGAGAATGAGTTTTTAAAGCTCATCGTGTGAAAATCCAATGGGAGGGTAAAGACCATCCGATTTAAAGCTCAAATATTTTAAAAATCTACGTTGAACTGATTCTATTTTATTAATGTGAACAGCACAATGGGGGGACCACACAAGAGAGGCGTATTTAAGTTTAGATCTAACGAAAGTGAAATAAAGAAGTGTGTTACTATCTGCAAAGTCACGACAATTGCGGACGATAAAACCATATGCTCTGTTTGCATCAGAGACAACAGCATCAATATGGCCACTGAAAGACAATTTTTCATCAAATAAAACACCAAGATCTCGAAACACTCTTGGGCGCGACAACACAATATTATCAACACTGTAATTAAATGTTATGCCAGTTAATTTATTTGAAAAAAACATAACTTCACACTTGGTGGTATTCAACAAAAGTTTTTATCACACCAAATTTTGACCTGTTCAACATTATTTTGAAGCTGAATGCAGTCGCCAATAGTACGTATAGACTTAAATATTTTCAGATCATCTGCGTAAAGAAGGAATTCTACATCTAGAACGTCAACTAGATCGTTAATAAAAATTACAACAAGTAAAGGTCCAAGAACTGACCCCTGCGGAGCACCTGAAGTAGCTAAGTACTCATCTGATTTAAAACCGTTATAAACCACATATTGTGTCCCATTGTGAAGATACGATTTAAATAGATTAGTAATGGACTGGATGCTCCGAATTCTTCAACTTCTGAAGTAATATACCGTGGTCAAGCTTATCAAAGGCCTAAAATCCGTATATATAACATCGGTTTGCAAATTGTTATCCATCGAATCGGCCAGAAATTGTGTTATGCAAACCAGATTTGTTACAGTAGAGCGACCTTTCATAAAACCGTGTTATATACTGTTATGTACCAAATCTGATCTCAATATCTCGATCGGTTTTCAAACAATTAAGACTAGTATTTAAGACATAAAATTTTTAATAACCTGTTCAATAACGAGACATTCCCGGACTCATGTTTATATATTTTTTTCTTATTTTTAAAGATAAAACTTGCTCCTAGATTTTCTAAACATCATTCTATAACACTCTGTATATAGTTCTACGGACAGGCGTACTGATTATGTGTTTAAATCTGGTCGTTACCTTATTACTTCTGGAGTCCTTCAGGGTTCTACTCTGGGTCATCTGCTCATTATCAGTGATATTGCTATCTATTTTAATTGTCATAAGTTAATAAGTATACGCAGACGACTTCAATTTTTTTATTTTACGTCAAACGTTGATGATTGCGTTTATTATCATAAATCAAGTAGTGTGAAGGTTAAATTTAAATTATACAAGTTTTACTGTATCTAAAAGAAAATGCAATGGGTTCACAAATCATGACTTTAATAGCGAATTGTTTCAACTCGAATCAATTCAGCATTTGATCTCTTCAAATCTCCAAGCATCAGAAGATAAGATAGCAATGATAATAACGTGTGAGATGATATTTCCAAAAATACTGATAAAAGCTAGTAAGCTCAAAGCCAGTACATGTCCCGTGACACCGCTGAAAACAAATTTTGCAGTTTTGCAGTAGTGATATTATAAGTAAAATATTTTAAAGTTGAGACTCAAAATCCTATCTTTCTTCAAATGCTACTGAAGTTAATTCTTGGATACTTAAAATAATGACTGTTTCCTTCTTTATTATTAAAAATTCTGTTTTCACATCTATCATTTTTTAACATACAAATCTCACCGTCATATAGTTGATAATAATTTAATGATTGATTATTAGTTTGTTTAGAGAATATGAGACAGAACAAACATTGTTCGTTATAGCAACTTTTCAGCATAAACACACATTGTCATCAATACATTAACTGTATAAACATGATGATGACGTGATTTCATGAATATGGTGATTGCTATATTAAAACAAAATACTATCGGAGTAGATATATTTTCAATCAGGTATTCTAAAATATCAAATAAATTAAAGACATGGTCTACTACTGACTTCTTGATTTCTTCGAATATACACTATTAAAATCTTGTTTCAAATAACGCATTTTTTCTTGAAAACCTTAACGTTTTTTTCAAATTTAACAAAAGTAAAAAGGGTTTTAAATTGAATTCAGCGCGGGATATCATCATTCTTTTTAAATTCGATCGATTTACTTGAACTCATAGCCAAAGAAGACCAATAATAATGCTAAATGATGTACCAAATTTGATTATTCCAAGTTAAGGTAATTGCGAGATATTATTTTTTTTAATATGTGGCCCCACTTTGAAGCCTGTAACTCCGCCTTTGTGCAACTTTGTATAACTATTGGCCAGTTTTGACACTGCCAACCCAGTGACATAAAAATATTTGATAGAATAGACGTAACAAAAGCTAAATTCCTTGAAAGGAACTGATGATTCATCGCACTTTTCAGATTCCTCGTAACTATCTGAAAATTGAAACGCAATATCCGCCTGGCGCAACGTTTTTACTATCCGCGATAATCGTATCTTATACGTTTTACAGTTCCAAGCTTTAAAGCTGGAACACATGCGGCTATTAAACAACAGTCGAGATGAGTTTCCCTGTTTCACCACTCTAAAAGTTCTCTCTTTGTTGCAGGCAATATTAAGACTCAGGCCGTCCTGGACATCGAAACTAAAAGTCATTATTGGATTACCGTTTTTGCACAGGATCATGGCGTCGTTCCCCTCTTTTCCAGCGTCGAGGTAAGTTTTATTTCACTCTACGATTGAATCTTCGTCTTTTCCACGGGATTCTTTAATTATTGTTAAGCAGGACTCGACGAATATGACTTTTTAATTGCGCTCTTTTACTTTCTACCGGGAGAAATGCATTCTATAACCAGAAATTTGTGTCAGTAAGGTGCATTAGTCTCGAGAAAACTGGATTTAACTTTTAATACAGCCACCGTTTTCTAAATTTACTTAGTATACTTTTGTACGACCATATATCCGATTGTTTACCATATTTAGTTTTAGAACAGTATGTTATATTTACTGGCTGCCAAACAAAACGCATCGGTAATTACTTACTGTTCTGGTTTTAACAGGAGTGAACGTTAAGTAAATTATATTATTTGTTGTGAAAAATACCCAATAAAGAATAACAACGATGCTATCTATTTATTTATATTACCGTACCTACCTTATGAATAAAAAATGTTTCGTCTGGTGCTTCCATTAAAAATTTGGTCTTTTTTGGCCTATGCCCAATATTGTTTGTCTTAAGAAGTGCAATCTATAGAAAATGTATAAATATCAATAGAATCGTTTAAATAAATGGTTGCCTTTAACATAGAATACTCAGCACATAAACTGCCAGGAGATATTAATTTTGATTTCCTTTGCACAAAATATGCCAGCAAGAATTTTTCATTTATGCTCTTTATGCTATAATTCCCTTTAAACTACGTTATATATCTTTTCGTAACGTTCTTTAGATTTTTCAAGAATCACTAAAGAACATCCCATGCCCCAGGTCTTTTCAATATCTGAATTATTTTCGTTTTCTGATTCACTCATGCTCATACTCACTCGCTTGACAAATGTACTGACGTTTAATTATAATTTACCATAGACCTTATAAATCAAGGTCTATGAAGATATCTATGGTAACGACAAAACCTACTTTGGTGGATATACAAAACACGAGACAAAAATAATTTTAATATGTTCGAGATATTTTGTTAGTTAACATCTTTGTATTCATATAATGCTCGTACAGGAAATAGTATAAGCATTTCGAACAGAGAAGAGTTTACCAATTTCCTCCAATAATAAATATTGTCGATCGGTAAAATCTTCTTACTGTTCTTGATACTTTATGTACTATTAATGCTTTCTTCGAATTATTAGGTAGGTTCTTACCGGTAAAATTTTCATTAGGGTTATGAAAATCCAAGTTCCAACAAGAACTACAACTTCGTTTGTAGTTGTTCTATATGAATCCCAAAGAAAAAATAAATTTTCAAAAGTCGGGTGCCAGGTTTACACAGCCAAATCCTTTTGAACAGCACAACTTTCAAGACACAAAAGCTTCGTCAATGTAAGTATGAAGATACATCTTCGTGTGGTTTATGTTATGAAAGAAGAAAGTCAAATATTACTACTACAGTTCAAAACAAATCGCGTTTAAAGAATGCCATTATTATTGCAGATGATAGTACATTGGTATCTGTGTGATTTTCACATTTAGCACTACAAAATCAGAAATTAATTATTAGATTTTGCTGAAAGAAAAGATATATTTTAATATCCGTAAAAGTAATGTTCAAACCATATTTGGTTTATATATCATTGGAATAGGTTGCCATGGAATGGACAAGTATCAATCTGATCGATGAACCAGTGGCGGAGGTATGACTGGTGTCGCTAATTTAAAAAGTAACTTGACTGTAAAAAATTCATAGGCAGCCTTGAACAACCCTTTCATTTTTCACAAACAATATTCTCATTATTCGCTAGAGGTTCACGGCAATTTTTTTTGCCTGTGCAATAAGTAAAAATTATGATTTATTTGGTAGATATGTCTTTTAAAATTACTCATTTTAACATTGCACCCTATAATGTCATTTTACCTTTTTTATAATTTTATGTACATTTATACAAATGTATGCAGCTTTCGTAAAACTGCAATATTTAAACTACTGGTACAATTTCAATTAAAACGAACAAACACTTCTTTACAATTAAAGACTACCCGATATCACCGCCGTTGAAATACCAAATTCCACTTCAGATTGTTAGAATAGAAGGAAGTAAGTCAATAGAGCCCTCAAACACCAGATATTTAAGTTTCGCGAGCGTTAATGCTTGCACTAAAGTATCCTCGTCTTGCAAAACTTACAGAAACGTATTTTAATAGAGCAAAAGCAATCACAGTCAACAGTGGCGGCTCGTGGTTGTTTAATGATTTTCTCCCAAAACTATACTATATTTTTCCTAGTTTTGTGCTTCGAGATTATGCGTATGCTCTTGCTGAGCCTTTGCATATATTATTCAATTGTATCATACGCCATCTTCCCTTCTTGTTGGAAAAAGACTTACATTTGTCCTATACCGAAAAAGGGAAATCTCAGTGATGTATCCAATTCTAGAGGCATTTCATTATTGTGTAATTTTTCTATGATTTTTGAAACTTTACTATTTGGTAAACTGTACTGTCAACAAAAAACAATCCTAGACATACCTATTCAGTAATAAACAATCCGGCAATCCGAGTCTTGACCTACTGTATTTTGGTCATTAACATTGCTTTTAATGTCAGTCCAATGACAAGCGCTGCAGAGCTGCAAAACCGCCAAATATTAACACAAACAAAAATTATTATTTGTGTTGTGTTGCCAGTGTAGTTTAATTATTAATTAAATTTGTTCTTTGCCTAAATAAAAATGCAATTGAAATTGGTTGCCTGTATCTCTTTTTTATATCTGGTATTCTGGTGCATACTGCGCCTAGATATCGGAATTTTTCCACTTCCTGGAAATTAAATACTCTTATTGTTTTCAGCTCTTATTACCAATTTATTGCTTACTTTAAATTCTTTATCTGTTCATGTCATGTATTTTGTTTTCTTTTCATTTATTCGGGCCTCACCTTCTAGTTGTTTTAGTTTTGTTTTCAGTTATTGCAGGGTTCTTGTTATAATCACAATATTCTCAGCGAAAGCTAAACATTGGTGTAATTTGTGGAAAAGTAAACCAGACCGGTATATTTTTGCATCTCTCATTATTTTTTCTAATAATAATAATAATAATATCTCTACCCCTCATTCTAATCACGAGGATTAGCCCAGAAGTCGAAGACTTGTGCGGGAGAGGGGGCGGCATATTATTATTAAGCAGGCCGCATTTGCGCCCAGGAACGACTTACGTTGGTAGGCCCTAACCACCATTCAATGCAGGAATGAGGGAAACCTGGAAAACCTCATTAATTAGGGAAATATGATATGAAGTAATCATCAGGTACCCACCAATAAGCACAGAGAAAATACGAAAATATTTCACTTCAAATTTTTCTGATATGTTCCCTTGTAATTTCACTTTATTTTCAATATGTTTTAGGGTTAATTGTACCATCCTTAAGAACTTTTCTTCGGTTCCTAGTCCTTCCAAAGCTCTACATAGTTGCCTTCTATTTATTCTGTCATACACTTGTTTAAAATCGATAAATATCAAATATGTGTTTCTCTTATATTCGTATCTTTCACGGAAGGTAAGTATTTGGTCCGTTGCAGATCTACCTTTTCTAAAACCACATTGGTATTTTCTGATGGTCTCCTCCATACAATATGTTATATATACGAAGCAAATATTTTAAAAGCCACATTGAGTAACGCTATTCCCCTGTAATTTTAACATTCCGTTTTATCGCCTCTGTCCATGCGTCTGATCCAAATTGTCTCTATTAATTTATGGATTTTAACACACAACTCTTCTCCCCCATACTTAAACATTTCATTGGTTATTTTGTCTAAACCTGGACTTTTTTTGCTCTTTAAATTCTGAATTATCTTTATTTCTTCTTTGGTTGGCGGTATTTCATTCTCTTCTTATAGTTGCCTTCTATAATTGTCCGTAACTTGTTCTTCCCCATTTACATCATCTTGGATATTCAATAGCTCATCAAAGAATTCTACAAATCTTTTTACTACCTTACTGTTGTCTAATATTAGCTCCCCGTTTTTTTTTGTATGCAATTGTTTTATAAACCCTCTTTTCTCTCCTCTCAGTCCTTGATATAATTTACAGGATCACCCTGTATATTTTTAAATTGTTTGGAAGAAATAAGGTGAGCAAGATAAAAATCTTTCCTTTTCCTGGTACTTTATGGGTGGGGCCCTGACTGCCCTTCCCGACGATCCGCCACTGACAGCCGTGCGGCAGTGCGCCAGAAATAAAGTAAAACCGGCGGAGATGTTCTACATCGTCGGTTTTATTGCCCTGTTGGTACGATCAGATACTTTTGAATTATGATTGCAAAGGAACGGTATCGGCCGGTTCTTTAGAATTTCGGTAATATATATGTGGGCGGTGGGACAGATTTAATATCGCTGGTAATGGTTGTTTACTGCCGGGGGATCCTGCAGTCAGCGGTTCGCCGTCGTTACGAGCGTATTCGAAAGGAACGGGAAATACGATAAAATAAGAGCCATTTGCAAATATCAACGGATAAAATGCTCCAGAGCGAAAAATAGCGCTTAAAAGCATATCTTAAAAAATCTCGCAAACCCATTTATTTTATAAATACAGTGCTTTCGAAAAGTAACGAATAAATTCATTATTTTTGAAATGGAGAAGTTTTCGAAAAAATCACATGGCACGTTTTGTTTTTAAAAGAGGCACTTTTTGACATACGACCCATATTTGTGACGCCATCGTGGTACGAGATATGACGTCATTGACAATTGTTTTAAATAGCAACCCCCAATTTTGACAATGTCATTTGAAAGAGCGTGTTATTCTACATACATATATTATGAAATATTATGATGTTACATAACAAAAATTTCAAGAAAACAATGTTTGAAAATTTTAAAATTTAATTTTCACAACTTATCGTCAGTAAAAATTATAAATATATTTTTTATCAATGAATAAGAAAATTGCGACGAGTTAAAGTGAGAGGTATCAATTTTGTAGGCAGAAAACTGTGATTTTTTCAACATTTTCGTTAATAACTAAAAAATGGGATAACGAAACTACCTGAAATTTTAACACACTATAGAGTAATAGTGACGCAATATATGGTCCAAATTTCGCTCCTACGTTTTCTTAATGTCGGTTTCCAAACTCAAGGATCTATTTCATTTATTTCGATAGTAGGCATGGTGTTGTAATGGTATTTTCAACAAAACACAAACGGGATTATAAAAGAGAAACACTTCGACGAATTCGAATATGATATTCATGCATGCAATGCGATAAACAAGCGAAGCAGGTTTCGATCTTCACGAGACCCTCTAATTCTGGTCAGCTATACGCGTCCCCATTGCCATAGCCACCGCCGTAGATAAGGATGAGAAACTGAAGTTGACTTTGACTGATGTCGATTACGCAGCACATCTTGCTTATGCATTTTATGAAATTGATATTCGCGTTCATTGAAGACAATGTCGTTTAAGGCGCTAAACCCATTTTTATTACATACTAAACGGCTGTTCTCTGTTTTGGCGAATGCGCTCCCTGCGCACTTAAAAGTGTTGAGATTAATTTCCCTAATTTTTAGAATCTTTAAGAAACTTTTCCTAAGAACTGAAAGAGTATTGCTTAGGTAAGTTTTTAATACTATCTGAATAAACCTACAAACAAAAATTTAACTAAAATCCACGTTTAAATTTGACTCCTCGCTTTTATAAAGTAGAAAACCATGTTTTTGAAGCACCGTTATGTAGTGTAACATACTGGTTCGTTCAACATTGTTGAAAGAGGAAGTATTTGGCCAATAATCGAGATTTACCTACGTTGTGTTTATTTATATTATTTATTAACTTACCTCGAATGTGCTACATATTTACGAAATTAGGGAGATTTGAGTAGTTTTAAATAAAACGAAACAAATTCCTAAATACACCTCGTTTATTATCTATCAGTGCCGTACTCAGCCTTGAATTCACGGGGGAAAAGAGCACGACAGAGAAAACCCACAATTCAAAGAATCGCTGTCGCTATTGTAATCGTAATAATAATGATGACAATAATAAAAATGTATATCTGGTTCAGTACTTGAATACACGGTAATATAATCATAATTCTACATACAAAACTGAAGAGTGTTTTGGTTAGTTAGCCGACTTGCGTCAGAAGGTACCGAGGTCCCATACGGGAGGCTACCCAGCTAGTAGTTGGGGGTTGTACAAACATCTCAAATCATATCTCATGCCTCATATGTTTTTAACGGATGTTTGTCCAGTCACGAGAGAAAATATTAATAGAATCACCAAGTCCCTTACAAACATCTGACAAGCAAACCGCTAATTCAAGTAATAAAGTAGTGGTCATAGATGATTAATTATAACTTACAATACCATTTACAACAGCATAACTTCAATTCAAACTAAAGTTAGACATATAATTTCAACAATAAATCAACAAGTACTGTTTTACCTCCAAATTATAATAAAATATAATGAAACTGTAATAAGACATTGAACAGACAAGAAAATAATAAAAATAACACAATGACATTTAATCTTAAATACAATACAAAAACAAGTTACAGACCTGTAAGAACAGATGCACCACTTATCACCATTCACTGTCTTCCAGCCGATCTGCCGAAGTCTTCAAAACCCACTAACTATCCGCCGAATCTCGCTCAGCGTTCCCATGTTTATTATTGCTTCGTCTACAGTTTCCCCTGTAGCTAATGCGTATATAATATTTTATACAGGGTGTTATTCATTCAGCAGTACAGATATGACAAAATAATATTTAACTAAGTGGATTCCAGTTAAATTAAATTAAATATAACAATATATTAAAAATATAATTATCACAAATGTTGTAACACTTGGTATATAGGTATATATGATTCACTCGACTCAAAATTAAGTATAGAATACCTCCTAAAATTATTGTAACGATTTGTTGGTATTTTCATACTGTTCATGTAACTCCAGATCGTTTTTTGTTTTTCAATTGCACTTATAATTTTCAGCCATATTGTCATTGAAACGATAAAACAACATTATTCATAATATGACAGGGACATTCTTGTAAAAATATTATTCATAATTTGACACAGACGTTCATATAAGAGAGAAAGAGAGAGAGAGAAGAATTCTCAGACGAGTAAAAATTAATCATTTTAAGCTGATATATTGCCCCTTGATGAGACTTTTTACCCTGTTTGCTAAGATGTACAATATATTAATTCAAGGAGAGTCTAACCTAGGCAAACAGTTGTCGGAAGTGCAATAAATCTAGATATTATCTGTGAAAGTTGGAAGCTAAAGAGGCCATAAAGTTCAACAAGCGTTATGCAAGAACGCTTAAATTTCAGAGCACTCGGAATTCGCGCTACTTTGACGAAAACGAATTAGGTCTAATATTTTACGTCGAGTAAAACCTAGTCAGTCTTTTTGTATATGCCTCAGCGAACATTGTCGGGATAAGCTATACGAGGTGTGGCAATTAAGTTCCGGGAATTTAGTTATAACTCGTAAACTGGCAACACTGCATCAATCGTCAACGTTTTTCTAAAGAGGGGGGACCTTCCTTTTAGTTTCAGTCCAAGATTGAAGTCGATAGCACGTTTGGTTTGTGTTATATGTGTATTTTTTAGAAGTAACTTTTTAGTGTAATCTGGCTAGGAAAACCCTCGGAAATCCTTCGAAAATTGCAGGTGGTATATGGAGACGAGTGCATGTCGAAAACACGCATGTTTGAATGAGTAAAACGCTTTTGGGAGGGGCTCCCGTCAAATCTCGTACTGACGCGAATGTTGACCGTTTGCGTGCACTGATCCCGTCTGACCGACGCTTAAGCATTCGTGCGTTGTTTGACGAGTTAAACGTTCGCAAGATGTTACACGACAATTTAAATATGCGAGAGATTTGCGCAAAGATGGTGGCAAAAGTTCTCACCCGTGAACAGAAAGACATGGGAAAATCGATCTGCGAGGATTTGTTGTGCCGCATTCGGAGCGACGGTTAGAGACTGGATGAGTCGGGTAGTCACTGGAGATGGGACCTGGATATTTGAGTATGACCCGGAAACCCGTATACATAGTCAGAAGTGGGTGGAAATGGGTGGAGAGCAGTTAACGAAAGTGAGGATGTCCAAGTCACGATTGAAGGCAATGTTGATAGTTTTTGATATCCACGGCATCATTCATCGTGAATATGTTCCTGCCGGCCAGACAGTGACTGGACAGTTCTATGTTGGCGTCCTGGAACGGCTGCTGGCCCGTGTTTTCCGTGTGCGACCCGAACTCGTCGAGAACGGCTGGATCTTGCACCACGACAACGCACCAGCCCATTCTTCGTTCACTGTATAAGATTTTTTTGGCAAAAAGGCATTCCAACGTTGCCGCACCCACCCTATAGCCCCGGTATTGCCCTCTGCGATTTTTTTTATTCCCCAAGATGATTTCGCACCTCAAGGGAGCTCATGGCGGCGTACAGGAGCTCAAAGAAGCTGTAACCGTTTTTCAAAACACTAGTTGAATGTCCATGTTGTTACAAACACATAAGGAAAAAAGCCAACGAATATAGGAATAGGTCATGAACATATTTTGACCAATTCAGAGGTCAAATGAACGTAATTTTAACTTTAGATATTTGTTGGGCTGTATAATAACTACTACTCTTTAAAATGCCCAATTAAATGGTAATTTATAGGACGTTACGCGCTGCATTAACCGACTTAGCTTTTCCAAATTGCAGTGCCCATTAGTTTCCGAATCCGCGTATTTATCAGCCGGGGGTAAAAGTTCACAAAACAACTTACATCTGACCTTGTTTCTTTCCGTGGCTTATGGGTGGTTAGAGTGGTAGGTGGTAAAGTGAGCTGTCTCCATCCATTTATTGCAACTTTATACTCGCTCCGGTTTGCTCGCTAACTTTAAGCCCAGTTTTTAACTTGTTCAAAGAAAAATCTTTTCTACTTTTCACCAGGATTTCTGTTGGACGTTCGACGAAGACGCAATTCGCACAAATGCGGACGGAAAGAATATGAGGTTGCTGTACAAACTATACCATAAGTTGAATTTTGTAATATGTGCGTCAAAAACAGTTTTATCAAAATTTTGAAAGAAAATTATACATGGTTTCCGGAATATGAGTGCCGTAATTTTAAAGACATATATCTGACCAAAAGCAATAAAAGGCTCTTATGAAAAACATTTCAAAGATAAAAATACAACGGTAATAAATGCAAAACTATGTTACGAAATTTTAAATTAAGGTACAATGAAGATTAAGTAAAAGCGCCTGTAACGTAATTTGTTTGCAATTTAATTTTTGGGTCGGTATTACTGAAGTAAACAATCTAAGTTCGACAACGTTGCAGTGACAGGTTGCTGCTGATAACCTAAAAATAATATTGGTCATAGTGGTGAGTATAGTTTAATTTCTCTCGAAAGTGAGTCGAAATCTTCCATTTATATATTATATTTTGTATAAGAGAAACTGCAAAATGTTGATGATTCTCTAGTTTGAACAGTCATTTGCTCTTTTAGAGAATATTGTAAACTTACGATTTTCTTCTTTTCTGTGTTAGTAACGCGCTACTATAATACTAATACTAATGGAAACTTATATCAGCAGTGCAGATGTTGACTTTTTGGGTTATGTTTTAAGAGTACCACTGCAGTTAAATGTACCGTAATTTTTTTATATAATTTTCTAATTCATTTTATAAAGGTATACATTTGTTAATTTTTTTGATATTCTCCATACGCTAGAAGATGTCATATTGATTTGTATAGACGTTTTTACAATAATAATTTATAATACCATTTACAACAGCATAACTTCGACTCAAGCTACAGTTATACATATAATTTAAACAATAAATCAACAAGTATTGTCTCACCTCAAAATTATAACAAAATAATGAAACTGTAATAAAATATTGAACACCAGAAAATAATAAAAGGAACACAATGACATTCAATCTTTAAATACAATATACAAAAATAAGTTACTGGATTCACTGTCTTCCAGCCAACCTGCCGAAGTCTTAAAACCCAACTAACTACCCGTTGAATCTCGCCCCACGTTCCCGTGTTTATCACTGCTTCGTCTGCAGTCTTCCCTCTAGCTTATGTGTATATAATATTTTATACAGAGTGTTATTCATTCAGCAATTCAGCAGTACAAAATATAACAAAATAATATTTAACTAAGTGGATTCCCACAATATAATTGATGACGTCATTTCTGTCAAATCCCAAAGATAATACAATGACATTTTTAATAACGAACTAAAATTTATTAAAGATGTTTTAATAAATAATGAATACCCTCCAAATTTTGTTGATAGAACATTAAAAAATATTACAGATAAAACGAACACTTTAAGACAGATAAAAGAAACTAATCATACAATAAAAATTCCATACTTTCCTATATTATCAGAAAAGTTAAGAACAATCGGTAATAAATTTAATAACGATCATTTTTGTCTAAAACGGGTCCAAAAAAATATACAAAATTCAAAAAATTGCATCTACAGTATACCTTGTGAATGCAATAAACATTATGTTGGAGAAACGTCTCGGCCTATGAATGTTAGAGTTGAGGAACATAAAAATTATATAAAAAGATGGGAATTTGAAAAACCCAAAATTTGCGAACATGCTTGGGAAAACGGTCATTTAATTCAATGGGGTTCGGCAAAAATTTTAGAGGAGGAAGATAACGCAACAAAAAGAAAATTGAAAGAGCGCGATTATTCTGTTGAACGGAGATAAGTGTGTATCAAACTGTTTAGTAAACATCGATCATTGTTGGCTACAGTTGTATCAAGAAGAAGTAACAATAAAATAAAAATCATTTAACATCTCTATGGAAGTAGAGGAACAAATTTTAAACTGTCATACTCAATATTTTTACTACTATTTTGAAAACGAAAACTGAGATTTTCGAAACGTCAAAAATACGGAAGTGCGCGATGGTGATGTGATTTTTGTTATTTTTTACTTATCTGCTTTTTTTAGTGTGAGATTTTTTGGTTAGGCAAACTTAGATTCAAAAATAACCCTTGACTGATCCGTTTGGCGCAAGGGATTAATAATTAATCTTTATTTTTTCAGAAGTATGGCAAAAACCCAATAAAACTAAAGAAAAAATAATACTTTCCATTGAAAATGGAGCTTACCTATTTCCATTTAACACCACGTGTCACAAATTTTATTTAAATTTGTGTCCTCGCAGTAGGCCCATACTTGTGTTTGAGTGTACGTAGCTATAGTATGTAATTATAGTACATACAGCTTGGTAATTAAGATTAGGTACTTTAGAGCTATGTTTTTTTTTAATAATAGTAGTAATAATTTTGCTATAAACTGGTCCAAGACAAGCCCCTAAACTTAAAAAAGGTAAATTGTTTTTTTTTATTATTGTCATCGCTGTTCCGATTACGTTTCGGCTTTGAGTGTCAAGTGCGACGTGCCCCTGGCTATTTACCGTCAAGTTACGGCTCTAAATGGAACCTGGAAACCCGCCCACGCGCTGTAATTGCGATAGGTAATAATTTTCAAAATTTCGCCCCGGGACAGAATCATAAATACAACTTTTCATTGTTTGCTTGAAATTCCTCTGTCGGTTGCAATTTAGAATCGTTGCCCCCGGGTTTATTTGAGTTTCATTGTCACGGTGCTTAACCTAAATCATCCTACGGGCCGCAATAAATCTCGAGATACCAGGAAATTAATACCGTCTTAATGGATTACTGGTTCAGGGGTTTTTGCTCCTAGGTTCATAAACGTTTATCGCGATTGCACTTTGTGACGTTTCCTTATTTCGCGCGGGAATCGTTTAAGGTAGGCGTATTACTCTGTGAAACGTTATCTTGTTATTGCATTGAAAAAAGTAATTAAATACTGCACTGTACTGTACTATTAAAATACACACAACGTTAAAAGTCTTGGACCCCCCTCATTCATGTTAAAGAAATATTTTTGTCAGAAAAACCAAATACATTTATAAAAGTATATTGTTTTCTGATCTGTTTTCTATGATGGGAATAATATGTTCGATAAACTGAGTACTTAGAAAATTAAAAACCAGCAAATTTGTGACATTTTGAACAAAATTTGTTAAATCAAAAAGAAGTAACAAAGCAAGTTCTCTACTTGACTAATAGTCGGTATGACCTCCACCCCGTTCCAATTAGTATATTGACACGTCTGTGCATTGAGATAATCAAGCGGTTAACGATCTCTTGCGGATTCAATTGTTTTCAATAGGATTCATGTCAGGAAAGTTGGCTGGCCAATCTAATATATTGATATGTCCTGCATCGAGTGTCTCTTAAACCCTTCTTGCGCGATGTGGTCGAGCGTTGTCGTCCATAAACACAAAATGTTCACCTAATTCATTACGTAGAGGGTAGATAATGGGCGTAATAACTTGTTCGATGTAAATTTGACTGGTCATATTCTGTGGTATGCGAATTAATGGGGTGCGGCGGTTGAACATTATTCCACCGCAAAACATTACGGTACCCCCTTCATACGGAGCAACTTCACGGGAAAAATTAAGTCACTGTTGACGACCTGGTCTATCTAGACTCTTTGTCGATTGTCAGTAACCAGCCCAATTCTGGTTTCGTCTGTAAATAAGACCCACCGCCACCGGCGTAAAAGCCAACCCCTATGCGAGAGGCAGCACGATGCCTTGGAAGTAGAGTGTGGACCCGTAATTATCTTCCAGCACGTAAATTTGCGTTGTGGAGTTATGTTCGAATAGTAGGTGTCGATATAACACGGCAAAACGTACCTTGAAAGTGGGCCCTGAGAGCTGAAGCTGAAGATGTGCGGTGTCTACGGGCATATTGCACCAAATACCGATCCTTCCTTTCATTAGATACTCGAGGACGTCCACTACGTGGTCTGTTTCCCACTGTATCAAATTCTTCCTATCTGTGTACTATTCGTACAACAAATGATCTAAGAATGCCCAACATGTTCGATATCTGATGATTAGAATGTCCTGCATCATGTAAAGCAGTCATTCTTGCTCGGGTAAACGCAGAAATTTTACGTCCTGGCATTATAATTCAAAGGAATACTTGGCTGAATGCACTGCCAAACTGACCAGATTTGTAAAAACATTGGTAATAAAGTTTGGTATGGTCTTGAATTTTGTATTGTCTTTTTTGTTCCCTAAGTACATGTACTTTTTTACCACATTAAGAAAAAGCACTAGGTTTAATTGAATCATTTTAAATACACGAGGTCCAAGACCTTTGACGTTATGTGTATTAAGATATTTTGCCTTTCCACGGTAGTATACTATATTTCAGTTGAAATGCATCACAACAAACTCACAGTTACATTATAAAATCCTTGTGAAAATATTCTGTAGATTTACCACCTGTTGTAATGTAATTTCACAATAATACAAATTTACAAAAGAATTGCCCAAGAACATGTAATTTGTAAAACTAAAATTACACTGATAAGAATTATTAGCTATATTACACTGTGGATTGTTGGTTCTTTTGTCTAGATTAATAGTGCCTAAATAACACACCAGAATGTATTGTAATGGAAAATTACTACAAATGAATGTGCATGTTTTCATGGAAAGCCATATCTTTCAATCATTTTTATCAGTGTATATATTGTATTGTATTGTGTATTGCAGCGACAATATTGATTCACCAAACATCAAACATTTTGTAAAATTATATTAACAAATATATTGCGTTTTACTAATTGGAATGTTAATTATTCACCATAATATACCTATGATATTTCAAATAAAGTGTAAATTCAAAACTGTGTAATTCTGTAAAATTACTTTATTAACTTCAATAAATAGTAGTAACTACAGCAACAATAGCCGTTGAAGATAATTTCGGTATAAAATATGTTATTGATAGTAATATGTCAGTGACTCTAAAAATATTCCGTAAAATTACTGGAACTTCAATAAGGAATTAAGTAATATAATACCTATTTTGATATAATGAAACAACTCTGGCTACACATGAACTAGATTAGTAGAAAATTATAGAAAATTACATTAAAATTACTTAACTTTAAATATATATCAACTGTAAAGTTTCAAATTATTAGGAATCATTTTTGTGCACTTACATTTACATCTGTAATATAATTGTAAAATTACTTCAACTAGGATTTTATTGCGTTTTTCTGAAAATCATATATACATTACTCAGCTAACAGTTTACTTTGTACCTCCATTTATTTTCCCTTAGTTATAGCAATTTCCATTAAAAGTAAATACTCAATCCAAATCATACTGTATTGCTAGAATCTCCATGTGAATACCGTATATTTATGTTTTTAAGGTAAAATTACATGATTTTTTTTTCTAAAAATGCATGATGTTGTAAAATTACATTTCATGTATGTCCAAAATCGCCTGATGAAATACAATTTTAACAGGTTCAGTATTCCTGTAGCAGTTTCGGATTTTTCCATTAATGGAGATACCTGATACACATTCTCGAACAACATAAAATATAACTGCATGCGATGAAACATAAAAAAAACAAATATCAGACTTGCGGCTTTTGCAACCCTGCCATACTGTTGCAATAAAAAAATATTGGCTCAGCATCGTTGCATTTATATGAATGAGAAGAAATATAAAAATGTAGGTAGTTATATAAAGCATCAAAGCGAAATAAGTAGGATAGAGCGTATGTTAGAGTTTATATGTACATACATATATCGTTGTAGACACACATACCAAAAATAGTTGTTCGTTTTGTAAACATACATATAGACATAGAATCGTCTGCTTATGATGTAGTAAAGGTTGTTTTATCCTCACTGCATAAATATTCGAATCATTTTAATGAAACGTGGCAGCATTTTATATGTACAAGATGTTCATTAAAAATGCAACACAGCTTTCAACTCATTCATAAATTTATTTAAATCTTTTTTTGTTATATGTGTTAAATATTTTATCTACTTTTATTCTCCGTTTGCAGCTACTTTTATAGCAGAGGGTAAACGTCCATCAGAATCACTCATTTTGAAAAGAATTTTTTATAGTTATGCACTTGATTGACAAAGTTTTGATAGCTTTTTGTCGCGTCACTTGACACTTCTGTTATTTGAGGAAGGTAGATAAAATTTTGTACAATATGAACCTTTAAAACTTGAATTAATATAAATTGCGAGTATTAAATATTTTTTATGTGATACAATGAGTATCCTTCCAACAGTTATAGCAAAATTCAATTTCAGCAAATCTAAACTTGTCATAATGCAGCTTTGCTCAAAAAGGGATTCTAGATGAATTTTGTTTTCTATTAATCGCTGCCATAAGTATTAAATAGATCTATGCCTATAACTATCATATATTGCCGTAATCCAACAATTACTTTCTGCAGTACTACATCTACGAGTACATCAAGCGTCGCAGGCGACCTAACATAGCAATTCACCTCCTTATCCAGATCCAGCGGTTAATTGGAAGGAATTCCATGAACAGAAGAAAGTTTAGTTTCATTAATGGAAGACAAAGTCGTCCGATAACGAGACCAACACAGCCGGATTGCATCAAGGTACTTAAGAGTCTCGTCATATTGCAGTAATTAAACCTTTATGGAAGTAATTTATGTAATGCCGCTGGTGTCGGGAATTTTAAATAGGGGACTCGAATGAGACGGCACGGATGCCGCTGGCCGTTGAATCTATTTACTGTGTTGCATAAGTGAATTCATTGAAATCGACGACAGTTTAAGTACAGATAACCGTAATTTAAAATTAGATACACAAATTAGAAGTTGAGATCTTGTAAATTACGACTATTCAAATTTCAAATAAATGCATAATTACCTTGAAAAGTAGTTATTTATGATTTAAGTGCTAAAAGAGGAACTATCCTAATCCTTCGAACAAAATAAAATCACAGCGCATACACAGGGTTAACTATAACTAAGAACAGAAATTTTAACCACGTGCTCAGAAAGGCCTAAAAACAATAAAAAGAAACTTACATGTGTCAACAATGTCAACCACCATGCGGTCGTTCTCTTGCAGACAATCGACAAAAATTAACATTCTTATTAGTAATACCTGATAGATAGGTGACAGTTAATCTAGTTAGCTGCAGTATTTTGCAATTGCTTTACATTCTTTCATTACAAACCGGCAAAACTATATTTTCACTCATTACAACCACTCACTACCGAACGAAAGGAATAGGTAGATACTAATAGATAATAGAAAACTCTTAAACACCCGTGGCAGTCTTGTCTCATAACCTAGAAAAACAAACCGGCAAACTATATTGTGGTAAAATATTTGTACCCGACACAAATTCCTTTATTTAATAACTATAAAACGTTTAAAATTAAAAAAATCACTAAAAACTGAAGAAGAACACAAAACTACAATGTAATCACAGGAATTAAATGACGTTGTGTTGGTGGTTGCCTACTCTGACTTTGTAAACGTCAGACGTGAGGCGGGTTAACCGCATGATGTGATCTGGTAAATGTTAGTGAGTCGCAACTTCAGTGAAAAGTGCTTTTGGCATATTTTGAAAAAAATCAAAAATATGGAAACCGCCAATGCTTTAGTCAAATTACTCCATGTTGAAGACGATGATGACCATAAAAAATCAGGACATAAACAAATATTACAAGCTTGCTGCTTTTTTGAAGCGAAAGAGTGAAGCATATTGACAGAAAAAAAACCAAAGTATTGACTACTAGAATGAAACATCTAATGCAAAAGGTTGCCGTAATTTTTGGTGTACGTATTAGAAGCCTGTCGTCGCGAAGAACTGTGCAACTTGACATTCAATAATTTCGAATATATTTTTTATAAAATATATTGTCGCGGATTTCCCAATCCGTCTTTTCTCTTACTTCCAGAAAAACACTCCGTTAATAAATTACTTCTTTATTAACTACTGAACACTACTAATTACAGGTCAACTAAACACTTATTTAATTAATCGCTATCTAAATCACTTTGATATCTCCAACTAAACACTTTAATTCAGACTGTAATACAAGACTTATACAAGACTAACTAACTTGGCCGTTTATTCTTCTTTTATAGACCCAACGAATATTCCAGGTATATTCCAGTATCTCTAGATCCATTTTCTAGTACGACTGGAATGCTTCTCGGCGATTCTCGATTTTTCCAGGCCCATCTCGATCAGCGGCATTCTGTTTGTTTAACAGAATCGTGTAGGGGCGATCGGGGCAATCTTAGGCAATTCGCGGTGCCACAGTCGTCGGTTTGGGAGTGAGTGGGGCAAATTCCGTGACACTGCCCCCTCCTTAGGACCGATCGTCCCGATCGGATACACCTCTATACGGGGACAGACGCTCCAGATGGACGACCTTCATTTTACTCCTGGGAGTCCTTTGTATCCGGTAGACGACGTCATTGATTCTTTTAATGACGGTATAGGTGCCCTCCCAACGGTTCTGTAGTTTAGGCGATTTTCCTTTCTTCCGCGTGGGGTTGTACAGCCACACCAGGTCGCCTTGTTGGAATCCGACTGTATTGGCCCGGACGTCGTATCGAGTCTTCATGCGATCGCTCTCTAATCGCATTCGAGATCTGACTTGATCGTGTACGGCTGCTAGTCTTCGTTCTAGGTCATGGGTATAAGTGTCTGGCTCTGTGGGCTGTTCCGCAGGACGACCAAATACCAAATCTGCTGGAAGGCGAAGCTCTCTTCCAAAGATGATCCTTGCGGGAGTCTTCCCAGTCGTTTCATGGACAGCTGAGCGGTAAGCTAACAGGAAGAGTGGAATGAGCTTGTCCCAGTCTGTCTGGTTCTCGTTCACAAACATCCTCAGATTGGTTTCTAGTGTGGCGTTGAAGCGTTCCACCATACCATCTGACTGGGGATGCAGTGGGGTGGTCCTGGTTTTCAGGATTCCCATAAGCTCGCAGACCTTTCGGAACACACCTGATTCGAAATTTCTGCCCTGATCTGAATGCAGTTCCATGGGCACACCAAATCTGCAGAACAGATTGTTGACTAGGGCTTCTGCTACGGTCGTGGTCTCTTGATTGGGAAGAGGGTATACTTCCGGCCATTTGCTGAAGTAGTCCATGGCTACTAGCAGATATCGGTTGCCACTTTGGGTTTTCGGAAATGGGCCAGCGATATCAATGGCAATTCTCTCGAACGGTGCTCCTACGATGTACTGGCGCATTTTGCCTCTGGAACGGGTCTTCGGTCCCTTGCTGGCTGCACATATGTAACATTTTCGGCACCAATCTTCTACATCCGTCCTACAGCTCAACCAGTAGAAACGCTCCCTAATCTTCCTATTCCTATTTATACCGAAATGTCCACCATCAGTACCTCCATGTACTTCCTGCAGCACTTCCTTGACCAGGGACCTCGGGATTAGTAATTGTTTCTTGACCTCCGTTCCGTCATTGTTCTCCCAAGCTCTTTTAGGACACCGTCTTCCAACACCAGAATTCCATTGAGCCCAATAGCTCTTTAATGCTGGGCTTTTACTACTGACTTCAGCCCAAGAGGGTCGGTTGTTGGCTTCTTTCCAGTCTAGTAACGGCTTGATGTCACAGTCAGCTTGCTGGTCTTCCCGAATCGCCGCTGAACTCCATCTGTCTTCAGGTTGGGCTACTATCTTGCAAGGAACAAATGATATGTCCTCTTTTCTTTCGAGACTACCACAGTGTTTGTTGCTGGTCGGACAAAGTCTAGAAAGAGCATCTGTGTTTCCATGTTCCTTGCCTGCCTGGGAGTCGCGCCATTGCCGATCCGCGACTGGCGCCCTACACTGTCCCTTTAGGTGACCCGCCCGCCCACAGTTCCAACATTGAAGTGGGCGTTCTCTTCTATCGGGTTGTCCTGTTTTTGGTCTGGTAGTTAGGCTGAATTTATCAATGTCTTCCTTCTGTGTTTTGATTAACTCTCCTGTTCCCGTACTGTTGCTATTCGCACTAATGGTTCGCACTTTAACATGTTCCCTGGAGACTGCCGCTTGGGAGTCGCGCCTTTGTTGATCTGCAACTGGGGCTCTACACTGCCTCTTCAGATGTCCCGTCTGCCCGCAGTTCCAACATTGAAGAGGGCGATCTCTCCGGCTTCCCGGTTGTTCTCTCTTCAGCTTGGCAGTTGGGCTGAGTTTATCAATAATCTCCTTTAGCGTATTTATTAGGTCTCCATTTGCCATTCTATCGCTGTTATCACTGATGGCACGAATTTTAACATGTCTACCGGATGCCATCTTTGCTGCCTCAAATTCCAATGCATGCGAAAGAGCGTCATTCAACGTTTTGGGTCTGGCGAGTCGTAGTGCCTGCTGGGTTTCACAATCTCTTAGGCCGTCGATAAAGACTTGGATGGAGAGCTGATCTACAAATTCGGACGGGGCTGTTGGATATGCCAATCGAACCAGTCGGGCAACGTCGGTCTCAAAATGTTGTAAATTCTCTCCACTTTGCTGGTGACGATTTTTCAATTGTGCCTGGTACACTTGCTGCAGGTGCTTATCCCCATATCTCATTTCCATATGCTGTTTTAGAATGTCGTAGTTATTCTGCTGCCCAGCAGGAACTCCTTGTAAGACGTCAAGAGCTTCCCCTCGTAAAGCAACTATCAGAGCAGTAGCTTTCTCATAATCCGACCATTCATTTGCTGATGCTGCTGCTTCAAACTGACGCAGATAGACATTCCAGGAAACCTACCGTCGAATTCAGGGGGTCTTGTCTTCTGAGTTCGGATAACCGGTCCTTCTGATTTGATTACGTCCTCCTTTGTTATCTTGTCTAATTTATGTCGAAGCTCTTCTCTGACCTGGTTTATTTCTTCGTGTATTTCCTGTTTTTGTGCTAACAGTTCTTCGTTGATTTCTTTTCTTTGTTCTACCAGTTTCTCTTCTACTTGTTTTTCCACTTTATGTGACTGCTCCTCTAGTTTTTCTTCTAGTGTATTCTCCAATTTTTCTAACTTTGTCTGCATTTCTTTCGTCTGAGCTCTCATTTCCTGTTGTATTGTCTGTATCTGATCTTTCATTTTATGCCCTTGTTCTTCAAATTTTTCTTGTATTGTCTGGGACTGATCTTCCAATTTCTCTTGCATCGTCTTCGTCTGGTCTCTCATTTCCTGTTGCATTGTCTTCGCCTGGTCTTCCATTTTATGCCCTTGTTCTTCCAACTTTTCTTGCATCATACGTCCCTGTTCTTGCATCGTTTGCATCATTTCTAACAGTTTCGCCAGTTGTGCATCCATATTGACTTGGCTTCTAGTTACAGGCATCCACTCTATTTGAAATGTTCTAGAATGTCCAGTAATATGTTTGTAAATGTCACCGTCGACTTCCTTACAATGAAACGAGTGCAGTGATATGCCACACTTGGGTATTTGTCTCACTCCGGTATAAAGTTCTAGAATGTTCGAAAATGTCCTTCGCAAATAACACCGTTCACTTCCTTAAGTCACGACGAGTGCGGTGATATGTCACACTTGGGTCTTTGTCTTACTTCGGTAGAGAGTTCTAGAATATTCGAGAATGTCTTTCGGAAATACCACCGTTCACTTCCTTGAGTCACGACGAGTGCGGTGATATGTCACACTTGGGTCTTTGTCTCACTCGCGTACAAAGTTCTAGAATGTTCGAGAATGTCCTTCGCAAATACCACCGTTCACTTCCTTGAGTCACGACGAGTGCGGTGATATGCCACACTTGGGTCTTTGTCTCACTCCCGTACAAAGTTCTAGAATGTTCGAGAATGTCCTTCGCAAATACCACCGTTCACTTCCTTGAGTCACGACGAGTGCGGTGATATGCCACACTTGGGTCTTTGTCTCACTCCCGTACAAAGTTCTAGAATGTTCGAGAAGGTCCTTCGCAAATAGCACCGTTCACTTCCTTAAGTGACGACGAGTGCGGTGATGTGTCACACTTGGGTCTTTGTCTCACTTCGGTAGAAAGTTCTAGAATGTTCCAGATTGTCCTTCGCCAATAACACCGTTCACTTCCTTAAATCAAGACGAGTGCGGTGATATGTCACACTTGGGTCTTTGTCTCACTCCCGTACAGAGTTCTAGAATGTTCGAGATTGTCCTTCGCGAATACCACCGTTCACTTCCTTTCGACAAGACGAGTGCGGCGATATGTCACACTTGGGTCTTTATTCCACCCACGCACAGGGTTCCAGAAAGTTCCTCCAACTTCCACTTAAACCCACTCACGCACAGAGTTCCAGAAAGTTCTTCAAACTTCCACTCAAATCCCACTTTGTGGACAGGGTTCCAGAAAGCTCTTTAAAACTTCCAGTTAAATCCACTTCCGACACCAAATTGTCACGGATTTCCCAATCCGTCTTTTCTCTTACTTCCAGAAAAACAATCCGTTAATAAATTACTTCTTTATTAACTACTGAACACTACTAATTACAGGTCAACTAAACACTTATTTAATTAATCGCTATCTAAATCACTTTGATATCTCCAACTAAACACTTTAATTCAGACTGTAATACAAGACTTATACAAGACTAACTAACTTGGCCGTTTATTCTTCTTTTATAGACCCAACGAATATTCCAGGTATATTCCAGTATCTCTAGATCCATTTTCTAGTACGACTGGAATGCTTCTCGGCGATTCTCGATTTTTCCAGGCCCATCTCGATCAGCGGCATTCTGTTTGTTTAACAGAATCGTGTAGGGGCGATCGGGTCAATCTTAGGCAATTCGCGGTGCCACAGTCGTCGGTTTGGGAGTGAGTGGGGCAAATTCCGTGACAATATCTAAAATTTTGAACAGTTCTGAACTCTGCAACATCTATGCATCAACCGCCCTTCTCTTGAAGTGTTAAACATACTATTATAGTCCTGATCTGGCAGCGCTGTTTCACTTCAACACACGAACACTGTCTGAAAATCCACCAGGTGTGCGGTATTACCAGGAGTTATGTGTTGATTTCCTATTCTTTAAAAAATCGAGTAATAAATTTTGTTTTCAATTTTTTGTCTAGACCTTGCAAATGCTTGGTTAAAATTATTAACATAATGACTGAAGTACCCTGTGTAATGGTTTGAATAATTAACGTTGCGTTTCTGAGATAAAAGACTGTATACAAGGTGGACCATTAATATGTGTTAGTAAAATGTTGCTGTAGAAAAAGGTACAGGATGTCAAAGTTGAAATTATTTATTTGTAATATTCGAGTACGACTCAACCGATTGTTGTCAAATTTGGCAGGGAAACATTTTTTAAGAAAATGAAGGTTCAGTTGTCTCCTAATAAATATTCAAAAATCAAGTATGTATTTGTTATTATTACTTTTGATCTGTCATTTACAAACCATGTTATGTTGTTTTTTGTACGGGCTGTTAAAAACAATATTTTCAACTTTACACGCTGTATCTTTTTCCATAAGAACATTTTATTAAGACATATTTAGATACATCTTCATATTTTGTCACAAAGATGTCACTCCTGCTCTGTGGTCCATTGTTAATGATTCCCTGTATATACGCTCAGATATATTTTGTGACGTGAGAAGTATGTTTTTAATTGTCTCGCGAAGCGAAATGGGTAGATATATACTTTCAGTTGCAATATTCTTTGTTACAGACACAGTCATTCTGAAAAATCCAAACAACTTCACTTTATTCCGCAACCAAAACGTAAAATATAATAAACTACATACTCAGGATCATAAAGTCGACGTTGAGGGACAGCACAAGTAAAAATAAACTTTAAATTTCACGGGAGACTTCATCCACAGTGCATCTGCATCGAGAGTTTCGTTCTACCGGAACGTATTGTGCTTCCGGAGGGACTGCATTCCGGATCCCCGGAGAAAATACCTGTCATGACGCCCTCTACCCTTCATCATAACATCGCGAGGATAAGGAACCATGAAATGTTCTTGATATTCTCTTTTGTACAGAATCCTTAGTAAACTTTATCCTGATTCAGTAATAATGTCATTGATTAGAATAGTTATATACAATATACGTATGGTGTAAAGATTTATATTATAATACAAGATGTTAATGTTTGATAAAACATCGAGTGTAGTAATATGAATTTACAACAAAAATATTGTACAAAATTTTTTCTTCGTTCATTTAATAACACGAAAAAAATGTTTGGTGAAAAGTTCAAATGATAAATTGAAAAAGTACCTGTTATTAAGGTTACACATTAAGTTTTCTTATGTTATCTTTCGAAAAGGTGTCAAAATTTTGTCAAACAGGTAGATTAACCCTAGTAAAGAAATAAAAACAACTTTCTTACAAGGTAAGACTAAGTTTAACATAGAATAGGAACCTAATTTAAATATATATTATTATCGATAGGCTCGTCGATAGTTATTTATAATAATGAATCCCTCTCACGATATTGTTTTATCTCTATTTGAAACGCCTTTTTCAATACGTAATGAAGTAGAGAAACGATAAATTTTTAATAGTCGGCCAACGCTTTAAAATATCCGGAACATGCAAACAAATTTCCGGAAATATCGTTTGATTGTTTACTACAAATGTATCCAAACATATTTGACACGAGTTGAAAAACGAACTTTATGTTTTGTACAGAGACAAACAATTTTATAATTTAGAAGTTCAGAAAACGGTAGAAATATTATACAAGGAATTTAAAATGATATTTTCGGAAACATACAAATTATTGTGCTTAGTTTTAACAATTCCTGCAATAAGTGTTTCAGTAGAACGAAACTTTTCGTGTCTTAAGCGCATTGAGACTTACTTAAAAAATACGATGACACAAGAGTGCTTAAACAACTTATCGATGATGGCTATAGAAAACGAACTGGTGCAAAGTCTTAGCGTCGATTCCCAATTTTATGAAGACATAAATAAATTAGTGAATTTAAAAGCGACGAATAGACTTGTTTTATAAGAAGTTAAAGTATTTAAACATTTTTGGTAAAAGTGGCTTTGTTTTGTATGTAAATAGATAAGTAGTTGAAAATTGTTTTTTATATTTTTTCATATTTTTTAGTGTTTTAAACACGAAGGGACAATTTTTTAAATTATTAGATACTGAAACATATTTTTTTTTCTATTATTTATATCGTTAACAGAAAAATGTTAATAAAAACCCGCTTTTTTTCATCACAGTTCTACTATCGAAATAAACAACAATGATCGACCTCGCTGAACGTCTCCCGGACGTAGTTGCTTTGACTTAGTATTTTTTTGATTTAACATGATAGTTATGACTTTTAAGATTTTATGAAGCTTATCTACTATCGATATAAAAATCTAGATAGATAAAAAAGAACAAAGATACACCTAAAAATGTTCTTTAACTAAGACAACATTGTTGCCTTTACAGAAAATCAGTCTAGAAATATTTTAAAATGAAATTTTTGTCCTGTAACATCTAACAGACGTATTTATTAACTGATGATTAAAGAAAAATTAGCTGAAAATATTTCACGCTGACGCTCTGATTTGCATAATAACCGAATAAATTCCAAAATCTATCAGCTCTGAAGGGTTGCGTACCCCTGTAAAGTCTGCCTCCCTCAGAATGGTAATCTCGCTAAAATTTACGACTGACTTGCTCCAATTTATCTAATTGGGCTATTTGGGCACGTGCGACGGTCTCGTTTTTCTCTACACCTTTGAGACAGGCCCAGTCTAATTATTGCCAAACATAAATTATTTTTTTTGTGCAATGGGTGAAAATAACGCCTCTCGTTTTTTGAAATCGTTCTAATATTCGGCGGAAAGTCATTGAAAACAAAAGCTAGTATGCAACGTAGGCGTAAATTTTCCTATGAATTTAAATGATAATATGTATTTAGACCGTCTCCTGTGCTGCCTTAACTCGGAAATTGGTATCTATACCATCGCTTATGCCGATGATCTCACTATGATGATTAGTGGGAGTCGAGAGTTTCCTTTACCAAGAAATGCAAACCTCTGTAAGAACCTCCGAAAAGTGGTGTGAGGGCCTTTTTGTGCAATGGGTGAAAATAATGCATCTCGTTCTTTGTAATATTCGACGGAAGGTCAGAGTACGATATTTATTTACGTTTCTATATACATAATTATGTGAAATCAGAAAAGCGCTGAATGCAGGGAGGCCTGTCGTAATTCGCAAAATGCATTTATGCGTTTTCTTCGACTACCAAACCAACATTTGTTCTTGATACTGACTATCTGCAGGATCTTAATTCTCTTAATAACAAAAGCTCAGTCAGGTACAAAGGATTGCCTACTTGAGCATAACTGGAGCTATGCTAACTACGCCCACCATAGCAATAGAAGTAATGCTAATACCAAATGTAGGATGTAGAGAGGTTAGAAGTCGCTTGTGGAATAGGGTCGTCAGAAGGATGCCCTGTCTGCAGGCAGACGCTGACAGTATTTCTCCCAAGTTTGCTTTTGACAGACACTACACGGTATTCATCAGGAATGAGGAAACCGCCCGCAAGGAAATTATCCGTAGGTATATAACGGGCAAACCATCAGAATCTACACAGATAGTAGATAATCACTACACTTATGTAATCATACGATAACAAGTGGCCTCAACCGACAACAGCATATTTATATCCTAGGTAAAGGGACACGAGCGGTACTATGGCAATAAAACAGCTGATAAGCTGTCCAGGAGAGCATCGTGTCTCAGTATCTTAGGACCTGGTCCCTCCAGTGTGCTTCCGCTGTCAGCTTTCGTTGAAATTATCAAAGAGAACACCCACAAAGAATTCAGAAGACGGTGGGGTGAAACTAATAGCTGTCAATTTGCTAAGGAGTTCCTAGACCTCCAGCAAGGATATAACCAAAAAATATCTGACTATGAGTAGGGTGAATCTTCGTTTAGTGACAGGTACTCGTTCTGGACACTGTTGGTCAAGGAAGCACCTGTATTATATGAGGAAGTGTCATACACCTCTTTGTAGGGGACGACCATGCTTCATGCACTGTATGAGAATTCGTGTTGAGAGAGCGATGGCCTTCTGTATTCTACATTGGAGGATCCCCGAGTAATGGGAGGAGGAATAAGGGACCCAATGGCCTAAGTGCTGTGGCTTTTTAAGGCTACCCTCTCACAATTTCAGAAAGTGTTTAGAAAAAAGTAATGTTATATTCTAAGTTGTCTAATACTTTTATGCTTATTTAGGCCCTGCACCTATTAAAATAATGGCAGTCGAACCCCTTACATCATGTTTAACAGAAATAGTTTCAAAATATTACTTTCACATATATTTGACCGTACCTTTTTTGTTTTTGAACTTTACCATAGTACTATAGCGAGATGCAACGGGATGAATCCCGTTGTTGTAATAGAATTTGATAGAAAATTACAGACGTTCCCGATTCGATTGTGATTGTTTAAGCACTATCAGAATTAGTTTAGTTTGATATTTTGGTGGAGATTTATGAGATTTGGAAGTGATGAACAATAGTAATTAGTAATTATTAGAATGTATTCATAATTCTGTAGGTTGTGTATGTACACGATGGTTAATAAGACCTGTAAAATCTAAGTGGTTGAATTTATGTGCAGAAGTAGTAAGTGTTATTGTCCACTTCTAGTATGTCGATGTTCTTTAGCTTCACTAATGTCAGTCCAACAACAGTTTTGACTTTGTGAAAAGCTCACAAAATTTGTCACTGTGAAATTTAAAACATACACAGTTTTCTTTTATCATTAACAGTTATTTCTTTTAAATGTTATGTATTCTGCCAGTTCAACAACAGTTGACTTTGTGAAAAGCTCACAAAATGTGTCCGTGTGAAATTTAAAAACATACACAGTTTTCTTTTATCATTAACAGTTATTTCTTTTAAATGTTACGTATTCTATTTCAAACAATTATACGAGAATTCATATTATTGCAGTAGTAGTTGAATTATTATAGAGTTTCGTCTTCTAATGCTGTATAATGTTGAATTAAATTTTATTGTTTCTTTATCCTCTTTTAGGCCATCACTCAAATCGACATTTCAAGAATAACCCTTGTTCTTACGCGTAACCACAAGAATTAATTATTTGGGGAGAGGTCGTGTTTCACCCTTTTTCATTAAAAATTTATTGGTTTCGGTAGGATTCCATTTCGAGGGGAACTGAATCCATATCCCCGATACTTTTCTAATTAAAGGGCCCTTTTGCGACGCATCCAACTTTTTGACAGTTTTATTTATAGATCCGATTGACGAAACGGGTTCGATGGATAGGATAGTATTTATTTTTCATTTCGTGAAATAATGGCTAGGAGATGTATCATGTATTATGAATGTTTAGATATAGTAATCCGACAACAATGCAACTGCTGTCATCAGATTGGATATGTTCATTCCTATTCATTCAATCGGAATATCCTATGGTAGTCGTTTAAGATAGAAATGTAAGCAGATATTATTAAGTAAATTTCAAATTAAATAGACGTCAATACGAAACACTCTGTATATTGTCATCAATCACCGTGATCTAAATGTAATAAATTTTTTAAAAGAGAATATAGGGAATATAATAAAATTCGTTTCCAAAAAAAAGCATATTTATGAAATAATTTCTTTTTGTGTTTAAAATAGAAGTTTAAAGAAACATCCTGTATTCATGGACCATTAATAATGGGTCACAGAACAGGAGCGACATCTTCGGGGCAAAATATGACGATATAGCTAAATATGTTTTAGTAAAATGTTGCTGTAGAAAAAATACAGGCTATTACAGTTGGCATGAACTTAAATTTGTTGCATTTTCGATAGATTGCCATCAAAACAGTGTTTTCGATTCAGAAGATATGAATTGTGCTCCTCAACTGAGAGACGCCACTGAAAGTTTGAAAAAAGATTTGTTACCTAAGAAGAGTCGTGCAAGGTACGATAAAGTTTATGAGATGCTGATCGCAAAAAGGTGTTCAGTTTGTTGGTCTGATATTTATTTTAGCGAAATTGTCCAAATTTAAACGCCGTCAACCCATTGGTCTATTTACTCAATGTTGCATACTGCTTTAAATATTAAATAAAAAGTGGATATCTCGAAATTTTCCGAGTTGGCGTTTTTTGAAACTAAAAATCGAGGATATGTATCCAAAATATGCAGTGAGAATATTACGGCGTTTTTGAACAATTCACCTAATACTCGACCTGATGGTATGGTTGCACCCATAAGATATTTTTGAAACAAACACTTTGGTTATTGATTGAATGTTGACATTTAGCTTAGTTAAAAGTACATATTTGGTTGCAAATAAAATTATTTTTTCCACGGTCGGGAGTAGAAATCAGTTTCATGACATCAAAATTAAAATAGAAGTAGTCGATTATTCCCAAGGGAGTATAATGCTCCCAAGGGACATTATGGAGAACGTTTTTCATGCAAAAAAAAGATAACATTAAAATTATTGACACTTAAATTAAATGTTACATTTGTACAATTTTCAAAATTAATATTAGAAGGAATATTACTTTCGCTTACATTTACAGTTTTTGTGATTGCGCCAGTAGTGGTACCTACTAAAACGTGATTAGCAATTTTGGTCTTATTTTCAATGGAGTTCTCGACATAACCCTCAGCGACTGTCGTTGATTTCCAACCAGCATGACGCTTTATTGTCGTGATATCCACACCAGCATCTGCCAGTAATGTCGCTGAAGATCTTCGTAAGCAGTGACCAGTATAACATGCAGCATCAGATAATTTTAAATACGAAGCTACTACACTTGGAATTTATCCCATGGTATTCTTGCCAACTGGCTGCGAACTACATGTTCCCGCTTTGTAGTACAAAAAAAGCGCTTATGCTTGACGTGGGGAGGACGAAGGGACATGTATTTTCGAAACAATTCAAGCATATTTCCCACATCGGTAACCAGAAAGGTTCGTGGAATCTTTGTCTTAGTGTTTGGAATTTTACAATCAAGGAAGAGCCTACATCCTCAATATCATCTACAGTTAAATTGACTAGTACATCAGTTCGACAAGCTCCGGCAATACCCAGAATTAATCCAACCTATTAAAAATCAAAATACTTAATAATTGAAATACCTAACAACAAAAGTAATCTTACCTTAATCATTAAGAATTCTTTGTCATCTGCACTTGATAGAAAACGGTCGATTTCACCCTTTGTCAATATTTTCGATTTTTTCGCTTGATATCCGTCACCGGTTCTTTTCAAAAATGCGATCAGCTTGAGGAATTTGCTTATATCTATGTTGTCGTAAATTATCAAGCATGATTTAACCATAGAATATTGCGCCCATAATGTGGAAGACTTGTAATTCGTTGCATTTTCACTGAAGTATGCCAACAAAACATTCTCGCTGTATACTTGAACATTTTTCTCGGCGCACCACTTTTTGAACCGATTGTAGGCTATATCGTATAAAGATCTTGACTTCGTAGGCAGCAAATTGCTTATTGCAATATTTGCAGCCTCCACAATCTCTTCCGACTCACAATTATTCATTGTGCACTAAACAAACTTTAGACTAAACCAAACTAGCACCTTAATTTGACAATTCTTTTTGTTTGTTTATTTTGTAGTTATGACAACTCAACGACTACTAAATAAATGCTCAAATCCGAATACAATAATTCTGGTGCTACTTACTTGACAAAATATGGGTTAGTTTATGAGACCGTGGAAAAGTAGTATATACCATTCGGGAGAGATGCTATTTTATCCTCGGTGCATTGTAGCCCTCGGGCTTCAAATTGCACCGCTGCCAAAATAACGCATTTCTCTCCCTTATAGTATAATGTACTATTAACTTTGACACCTTGTATCCTTTCTTTTTTCACAGCAACATTTTACTGTAATGTCGGCCCTGCTCTATGGCCCATTGTTGCTTGAAATTAATACAATAAAATTCGTTTCCAAAAAGCATACCTATTTATGAAATAATTTTTTGTTGTGTATACCCTCTAATTTGTTACAACTTTATTTAATAAAAATTCGCGAATACCTGTTTACTTAAACTCCTATTAAAACTTTCATAAATCTCCGCGTTTCCTTTCAACTTTTCTTTTGATATATGATACGAAATGTGTGCTGACAGTCGAATAAAAGTTTTTGATTCATGAGACCCAGTAATTTCCAATTTACGAAACATTCCCGTCCGCTCAAACGAAATCTATTTCTGGAAAATTAATTGGAAATTATTAAATAACCTCGGAACGGGATGTTTTTTCGTCACATTCGTGCCTTTCACACACACACAGAAAACGTCAATATTAATGGCTTATATTTTATTGAAGGTAAAGGTGTGGTTTGTTCAGAACGATTTCTAGGTGGAGGTTGCTTGGAAGAAGCTTACCGTAGGGTATTTTTGTAGGATGCTGTTGAAAACCTCCACTGTGTACTCTAGAGTGTTGATGTACTCCCTGAAAATGACGTAGTCCCTTATTTTTACTTCTGCTGGTTTGCTCATCTTTCTGTAATACGTTGGTACTATGCTTCTGGCAATATCTTTGGGCATCTCTAGCTTGCTTTCCTTAAAAGCTGTATAAAGTTCACAAAGTACGTTTCTTAGGTGGTATTCCACACTTTTAAATCTTGAATAATTGTTATTCTTGCCAAGCATCTCAACCCCTACAGCTATTTTCTGTAGACTGGTATAAATCACTGGTAAAACTGTAGAAAATTTAAGATCCTTCAACTTCGTCAAGGATAAACTTTGTCCGGCTGATTTTGGAATATCTTCCGATGTTGGCAAAAAACACAGCTTGTTACCTTTGTACATTTCTTCAGCTTTATCGTATTCCATTCTGAATATTGTACTTATGAACTGATTCTTTATTTCGTATGCTGAAGCCAAAGCAACATTGGCTTGATTGAGGATATTGATTGCCAGTTCTGCTTCTGGTAATTTTACTTCTAGGTTTACTTCATTGAGTACTGCTAGGCTTCCTTTTTGAACGTTGCAAGGGTTTTTCCAAAACGGTGTATTCATCAAGGTTTCTGATACGGTTGATTTTGAATTATTGAAGGGATGGATATGATGACGTTATTGATATATGTTAACATATGTCAGTGTCAAAAAATTGTGCATGATGATTTTTTTGATTAGTAAAATTTACAGTCTGTTGCAATACTATAGGGTGTCACCTATACAGGGTGTCTTTAAATGAAGTAACAAAAACGAGACCACAGATTCCTTTAGTCGCATAATAAAAAAGATACAGGGTGTCAAAATTAAAATTGTATTTTCGATTTTTGTAAATAACATCTTAAGAAATCCAAATATTTATATAAAATTTGTAAATCGAGGGGTTTTGCGGGCGAGAAATTCAAATTTTGACGTCACTATTAGAGGGCGACACTTGTGGCACACAATGTTTAAAAGGCAGAACTTTTTTGCAGCTTAGTGTATCCATCTGACCATCGAAACAATCGATTCTCCTACCTGTTTTATTTGAAAAAGGTTTACCTTGTTGAAGTCGGTAGGAGTAACGATTTTTGAAATAATCAAATTTGAAACCAAGTTAAAACTGTTTTGGTTTCAGGTAAAGTGCCTTTTCTGCTAAAAATACGAAAAGTTACTTGGAAAAGTTGTTCTGAATAGTAAATTATGGAGACGTGCAATTTCAAGAAGAACGGCGAGGTTTCATGTAACCATTTTTCAACAAAGCACAAAGATTTTATCAAAGCAGGCCGATCTTTTTCAAATTTTGCACGTCTCCATAATTTACCATTCTGAACAAGTTTTTAATTAATATTTTGCGTATTTTCAGTGAAAAAGGCACTTTACCTGAAACGATAACAGTTTTCAATCAGTGCACTGAGTATTTGAAATAGGATTATTTCGAAAACGGTTCTCCTAACGACTTCAACAAGGTATACCTTTTTCAGACATAACAGGTAGGAGAATCGATTGTTTCAATAGTCAGATGAATACACTAAACAAAAAAGTTCTGCCATTTAAGGGGATGTGGCATAGGTGGCGCCCTCGACTAGTGACGTCAAAATTAGACACAAATTTTAATTTCTCGCCCTTAAAAACTCGTTATTTACAAATTTTATGTTAGTTAGCTACAAATAAAAACACCCTATTGAATGTTACATACATCAAGGGTATAATTTAGAATCCAAATGGTGTCCATTTAACCAAACTTGCTTAAACTAATTGTCGCTTAAAAAAGTTACAGGTTGTTAAAGTTTTTTTTATTTGTTGTTTGAAATTATAATAATACAGTAGTAATGCAACTGTAGCTTTTCCATGGATTTTTTAATCGATCTGTACATTACCAACCATAGCAAAAGTATTTTTGAAACTACAAAAACTTAGTCTGCAGTTGGAAGTAGTTTATTTGAATAATAAGATTATTGTATATATCACTTTACACATAATAGTATTCCCGTTATTTTAAAAAAGATAAATATGTATGTGTTGCTGCTGGACTTGTTTTTTTTTAATTTTTATTACACCAAGCCATCGTGTCTCACCGTTGTTTTTACTGTGGTTTTTATTTCCCCACTTGATTTAGGAGTTGCAGTACATAAACGGTCATTATAGTGATCGTCAGCTTGAGAACGATTCTTCGCGTGATGTTTGCTTTAAATTTTATTATAAATATTTTAATGCATCGAAATGTTTATATAATTATATAAAAATTAGTGCAATATTCCGGATATTAATATTATTTGCTTCCGTAATTTTAATTTTGATGTGTTTATGTATTAAGTATTACTTTTCATTAATATTTTATACATAAGTGGTTTATTTAACTTTATTGGTGGTGATTGTATACAGGGTGAGAGGTTAAAACATGTGCAAGATGAAGAGACGGAAATTGAAAAGGTCAGTAAACGTAAAATGCCGTACTGTAACGAGAAATGTAGGCAAACGTATAAATTAGTAGTAAGTGAATTTGACTTAAATTTTTTACTTTTAAGTAAACAGTACAAGCGTAAATTTACACAAATCTTTTATCAAACAGATATTCTCGTAAAAATGTTTTCATATAAATGTAAAATGGGGTCATTTAGCATCTTTTATTACATTTTCTGAATTATTTTGTAATTTTAGTACGATCTAATATACAGGGTGTCCGGAAAAATGTGGAAAATCTCTGGACCGCAGATAGAACATGATAAAATATGATAAAAAGTTCCTATAAAAATGTTTCCTACATGCCCTCCCTACGGAAATGTGTCCCTGAGGAACGCCGCTAGAAATCGACTTTTTTAAAAACATTTTAAAGTACCTACTTAATATAATTTAATAAAAATTTAAGGAGACGGACACTAGTAAGAATCTCTTACAACAGTGTCCTTGAAACATATTTAGCTTTTTTAGTTTATCGGGCGGGCTAATCTTTACAACTTAATGCCTATATTTTTAACACCCTGTGCGATAAACACTTTAAAATAATAAATCTGGCTGGCTTCAACCTTAGACTAAAAAGAGTAGGTACTCTTGTTTGCAAAACTTTTTTTTTTTAATCGAAAACATTCCATTTTATAAATTATGTAACACAATGTCACGGAATTTGCCCCACTCGTACCCAATTTGACGACTGTGGTATCGCGAAATGCTAGATTGCCTCGATCGCCCCTACGCGATTCTGGTAAGCAAACAAAATGCCGTGTATCGAGGCGTGACTGGAAGAATGGGGAACCGACGAGAAGTAGATCTAGAAAATACCTGGAATATTCGATTTGTCTATAAAAGAACGAATAGTGGTCCATATCTCCGCAACCGTTACTTTGCGGACCCATGTTTATTAAGACTTTTCTATTGCTACTACCTACTATTACCTCCTGAAATGTTTTACACTTTTTTTAACACACTGTATGACGTATGTAATTTTAATTGTATACCATAATTTTATAATTATCTGACTTTAAAATGCTTATAAAAATGTTTAATCTCAAAGTAGGGTCTAGTTCTAGTCAATAGACTCCGAAAGACGCGTACATATGTTCTAAACAGGAGGATCTTAGCTCTGTATTCTGTGATTAAGTAGCTTTTGGTTGGCACCTAAGGTGTTGCTGATACGTATGCGTTGGTTAACGACATTCTGAGGTGCGCCTTGCCTTCCCCCTGGAATTCGCTTAACTGTGGTAGGTGAGATAGTGGGTTTAATAATGGCCAAAGTTTCTGGATCTTTCATAGTTTAGATTCTTGTGCGGTGACTTTCATCAGTCGTGCTACCTTAATGGCTCACTTTGTAATGCTGAGTTTGCATAGTTTATTTTTTATTTCTTTAAGTGGCCTTATTGGCTTTAACGTTTCTGTTGCTCGGTGCTGTTATTTCACGACCTACTTTACAAAAGTCATTAAACTTTCTTCAACATTCGTATCCATGGGGAGGAAACGTACATTGTTCTTGAAAGTCAAAATAAAACCTTCCAGATTTTTTGGATGTGGTACGTTTGACAGAAATATTCATTTGTTCGACAAATTTGACGTTGTCAGTGAAATTATAATACTTTGTGCTTAAATGATTGATATGCAATCGTATTGAATTAGAATTTTATTTAACTATTTTACGTAAGTCTAATAGTTAAGTAATAGTTGTGATTTTTAAGAATAAATCATGAAAATCGTAGAAAATTTGTCAAACTGTAATTTTTTACAATACTCATATTAGACAAAAGGTTATTTAATGAAATGTGGATTTGTTTTCTGATTCGCTTCCCGTTGTGAGGCGCAATGCTGTTTTTGTATTTAGTTAATTCAGTAGTTTTTTTTATAATTTTTTTGTTCTCTGCTGTTTTTTTTTTGTCTATATCTTTTTGTATGTATTTTTTGAATTATTTATTTTAAGTATTTGTGCACAGAATGGTATCCAAGGTGTAATCCTGTAATTGGAATTTGTTCGAAATTCTGTTGGATTAACTCTACTATTAATAAATAATAAATACATAAATAATAGATAATAATTTTATTTGCTACTCATTGGTAAACGTCAATTTATCAAATCACATTATTAATCAAGAAAGTTGATTTTTACAAGCTACCGACTTGTAAAATTTGTACTGTCAATTTTACAAGTTAGTAGCATTATTTACATTAGAGAATTCTGTTTTATTTGTATCGTATATGTTAAAAATCGTGGTGCAATTGCTATTTCCGGTAATACAAAATTTCGACGATGGAACAGTTGAAATTGAACCATAAATGTAATGTAGAGTCACTATACTTCTAACGAATGTTGAAAATCGTTTGTAGTTGTTTGTTATACCTTTCATTTCATTTGTAGTTCCTCGAAATCTAAGGTAGAGTCACTTTATTTCAAGCGTAGGCTAAAAAATTAGTTGTGGTTTGTATTAACTTTCATTTCGTATGTAGTTTCGCTAAATGTAAAGTAGAGGCACTTTGTTTTAAACGGATGCTAACAAATCAGTTGTAGTTGTTTGTAGTAACTTTCATTGTGTTTATAGTTTCTCTAAATCTAGAGTGGATCCACTAAACTTCAAACGGAGGCTCAAACATCGTTTGTAGTTGTTTGTAGTAACTTTCATTTTTTTTTTGTAGTTCCTCGAAGTGTATATAGTTACTATACTTCAAGCGGAGGCTGAGAGTCGTTTATTGTAACTTTTATGTAGTGTGTAGTGCCTCAAAATGTAAAATAGAGTTACTTTATTTTTAAAGGATGCTAAAAAAATCGGTTGTAGTTGTTTGTAATAACTTTAATTTTGTTTATAGTTTCTCTAAATCTAGAGTGGAGCCACTAGATTTCAAACGGAAGCTCAAGCATCGTTTGTAGTTTTTTGTAGTAACTTTCATTTTTTTTTTTGTAGTTCCTTAAAGTGTATATAGTCACTATACTTCAAGCGGAGGCTGAAAATCGTTTGTTGTAACTTTTATTTCGTTTGTAGTGTTTCGAAATGTAAAGTAGAGTCACTTTATTTTAAGCGGATGCTAAAAAATCGGTTGTAGTTGTTTGTAGTAACTTTCATTTCGTTTATAGTTTCTTTAAATCTAAAGGAGAGCCCCTAGACTTCAAATGGAGGCTCAAACATCGTTTATAGTTGTTTGTAGTTCATCAAAGTGTATATAGTCACCATATTTCAAGCGGAGGCTGAAAATCGTTTGTAGTTGTTTGTTGTAACTTTTATTTCGTTTGTAGTGCCTCCAAATGTAAAATAGAGTCACTTTATTTTAAGCGGATGCTTGTTTGTAGTAACTTTCTTTTTTTTTTTTTGTAGTTCCTCGAAGTGTATATAGTCACTATACTTCAAGCGGAGGCTGAAAATCGTTTGTTGTAACTTTTATTTCATTTGTAGTGCCTCGAAATGTAAAGTAGAGTCACTTTATTTTAAGCGGATGTTAAAAAATCGGTTGTAGTTGTTTGTAGTAACTTTCATTTTGTTTATAGTTTCTTTATGTCTAAAGGAGAGCCACTAGACTTCAAACGGTAGCTCACACATCGTTTATAGTTGTTTATAGTAGCTTTCATTTTTTTTTTGTAATTCATCAAAGTGTATATTGGCACTATATTTCAAGCGGATGCTAAAAAATCTGTTGTAGTTGTTTGTAGTAACTTTCATTTTGTTTAGAGTTTCTCTAAATCTAAAGGAGAGCCACTATATAGACTTCAAACGGAGGCTCAAACATCGTTTGTAGCTGTTCGTATAAGTTTCATTTGCTGCTTGACAGACTGTAACTCTATTTTAGATTTCGAGGAACTACAAGCGTCACTCCTACAATAAATAGCTATTATAAGACTTTCTTTATACAGTATTGCAACACCGGTGGAGTATATACGAGGCTACATCAGTAAATTACGCCTCCCAATCAGCACCATCCGCTTCTCCATTCTTTATGATGGCGACAAGCAACTTTTATAATCTCAGATTCACTCCTGAAACGAGGACGAACCGCTTCGGCCCGGCCGAACATCCATCTTCCCGTTGTTTCTTTAAAGTTCTAGAGGTGGGGCGTTCAAAATGAATTCGAAAGCAATTCGATAGATTAAAAGGAGCCCGGAGCGGCCGTCCTGGAACACCCGAACCTCGCAAACCTGCTCAGAGTTAAGAAATTATGCCTCGGGTTTTTCCCTGGAATCCAATATTAACTTCTCGACAATAGTCCCGAACGAGAAACAATTTACGAGCAAGGTTTATAAAAAATGTTAATAATGTAGCGTTTAATAAAATTTCGCCCACGCGGCCCTGTTCTTTTGTGTGGAATTGTCTGGCAGGCACTACATTAAATGAAATATAAATGATGCAAAAAATGCGTTCAATTATGTTGGCGACGTAAAAAACGGCAACGAAAGGAATAATGTTCGCAGTGGGTCAATCATTTTGCTTGTGCGCAAGCAGGAGCTTCTGCGGATTTAATGCAAGTCAAATTAGTACTTATACTACAGATGAAAAGTATTTTTTATCAGACATAATATCTAAACAAATATATCGCTAATGGATTTCCTAATGAAATATGATCGTGGATACCCTTAAATAAAAAATTTGTAATTATCTTTTTTAGTTCACTTGCTCACCAAACAAATTTAATACCAATCGAAAGTAGAAAACATATACATGTAAAGGTTAGGTTGCTTTCTTTTTTCTGAATATTACCGGGTAACTGCGCATGTATTTGATGAAGTAGAAGCCGAGTTTGTATTTATCTCTCTTTGACCCAGTATTTTTGAAGTTACTCGCAGTTTTTGTTGAACGGAATCCTCTATATATCCTTCTACCGCGTTCGTTGCTTTCCATCCATCATGCCTTTTAAGAGAGGTCATGTCTGTTCCTGCATCAGCTAGTATCTTAGTAAACGATCTCCGATAACAGTGGCCGATGTAATTCTGCAATTTTTTTTAGGAGACTATATAGAATTTATAACAATGCATTGTCGTGTACACCTTCCATTTCTATATCCTATGAAGAATCTTGAATGCTCAATTGGAGACGGAGGAATATTTTCTAAACATTTTGACAAGATTGACGCCCTCGATGTTCCCATTAGAAATAGCAAATCCTCTACTCACGTTTGTCTTTGTGTTGGGAATCTCTATCAATATATATTCTCCCCATGTCTTTTATATGTTCAAGCTGAAGAGATGTTAGTTCTTCACGATGGCATGCTCGACTGATACCAATAATCAACACTTTTAAAGTAAGAAACAATTTCAATATTTACACTTAATCTTCATCAAATAGGTTTTATGATCTGCTTCTTCCACAAAGTTCTCAACTTCTTTTCTCAACTGATTTTTTTAAGACACTAGACTTCCTGGATCTATGTTATACTGATTTACGTTTAAAGAAAGCAATTGCTTGGAAATTCGTTTTTGTCAATATACTTTTTCACTGTTCTTATCATTGATTTAAGACTCCCCAGTGTAAAACTCAGGTATACTCTGGATTTATATTCAAAATAGGTTAGTAGAACCTGTTCAGTGATACCAGTTCTTACGTTCGTCTTTTATATATTCAAGCTGAAGAAATGTTGGTTCTTCACGGTTCTCCAGTGATACCAATAATCAACACTATCTAAAATAAGAAACAAGTTCAATATTTAGACCCATTTACGTTTAAGGAGGGCGATTAAACTCGGAAATTTCTTTATGTCAATATTTTTTTTAACTGAAAATGTTGTTCTTATCATTGCGTAAAGACTCATCGTAGAACTCTGGTATACTCTGGATTATTGATCAAAATAGGCTAGGAGATCTGCGTCAATGATACAGTTACTTCCTTTTAATGACTCCGATCTTCAAATAAGCGATACGCTTTTTTATATTTATCTTTGGATTTTGTCAGCAATAATGTTTGAATCGCGATTTTTGATGATTTTTTTATATTATTATTATTTTGATCGGTCAGTGGTCGCGCGGTTTAAGGCGTCAGTACTTGAATCGAGGTGACTGGATCGCTGTGGGTTCGACCCCCGCAGCCGGTAGACCGTATATAAGCTATATTCGTGAGATTGGCACTCTCTCTGCGGGTATGGTAGGGTGGAAGACTGTTGGCTTGGGTCAATGTGAGAGATTGTTACCGGTTGACATTTGACTACCCCCCTAATTAATGAGGTTTTCCAGGTTTCCCTCATTCCTGCACTGAATGGTGGTTAGGGCCTACCAACGTAAGTTGTTCCTGGGCGCAAATGCGGCCTACTTAATAATAATATGCCGCCCCCTCTCCCGCGCAAGTCTTTGACTTCTGGGCTAATCCTCGTGATTAGAATGAGGGGTAGAGATATTATTATTATTATATCTTCGATAGTATCGTTGTAAGCAGAAGAATCTGACATTTTTCATAAATCTCTGACATAGGATGCTTGGTTCAATTTTTCGAAATTCCCAATTTCCAATAAAAAATTATGACAACTATAGTTAGTTGAGCTATTTTCAAAACACTTAAAACTACACTACTAATATTACAATAAATTTTACCGTCACTGAATAGAGAAGCTTATGATAATACAATTCATGAGTCAGGCAAAATCAAGAGGGGTCCAAGTTATGGCTCTTGCGGAACTCCTGATACACCTAAGAAAGCTCGAGACCTAAATCCACTATATGCAATATAATATGATATATCGACTAAGTAGTTTCTAAAAAATGGAACTAATAAGGTAGAAAGATAAAATTCCTCCAATTTAGCCAACAAAATATTGTGACTTGTGATGTGAAAATTCTTAGAGAAATCTACATACACCACATCAACATCATCAAAAATTATCAACAAAGGAGCAGTAAAGTTATAAAACAGGACGATTTTGCATAGCATTTTTTTTATTAAAATTTACTACAAATGGAGAACTAAATGTAAAAATAATAATTTATATTTTTTCTACGTTCATGCAAAAAACAATACTTTATTGAACTATATTTAGTGGAAAAAGTGGTTCTTTATTGCACTCATCTGTCATTCTACTGCAGCGTTTTGTCATCATGACAAACATAAACCTTCAAATCGACGTCACATTTTTCTAGACTTAGTGTCATCTAAATAATATTTTTTGGTTTTTGCATGAACGTAGAAAAAATATTGTATGCAACTCGTACAAAAAGTGCTTATTGCACTCGATAAACGCTTACTTTTTGCACTTGTTGCATAAATAACTATTAAATGACTTTTAAATTCTTTTAGCAGTACTTAAGTAAAAATTTAGTTTTTTTTCTTCTGGTGACATACTCCGGTTGTTCTTAAAGCAATCCCGATGAATTGCAAAGAGAAATCTAAGTGCTTTCAGGCGCTAACTCATGCATTTCTCTTAAGGCTTTACTTTTGTTGCATTAACGACATTTCAAGCGGCTGAAGGAGAGCAGTTTTACATACAAAGCCCGGTTTTAATAAAATTATACCTGTTTCTTGTAATGCACCTGAAATGCATTCCCGAGAATATGCAGAAATGCTTTCTACATTCCATGCTTAGGTAATGTTACTTTGAAATCTGGAAAACTGAAGGAACGACTGCCTTTTATGAAAATTTGTTCAGATCTCAACGCTATAGTTAAATTTATGTATATATAAATCTTTAAATTATGGATACAATATTCTGAGTTCTCGTAATGAATAAACAGGATGGTCTAATATTCCGCCGACAAAAATTTATAGGCTGAAATAAAAATATATACATGGTGTTCCGCGTTAGAACCGGCACAGCAGCTTTTCTAATAAATCTTCTTTATTAGAAGCCACTGCACAGAACTTTGCTCTAAAATAAAAATTTGTATTTGTGATAAATATAAATATGTATATTTTAAACTTCACTTTCATGAGAAGTATTTATATTCCAATGTTATACTTAAGAAATAAGTTAATAGGTAAGACACTAGCAGTAAAATATCATTTATGGTTTGTACAGTATATTATAGATTACTTATTACTTATTTATGTCTTTAGTAAATTTAAAGAAACTTAAATTACTATTCATAGATGATATGTTTAAACATCTAACTGCTGCCCAGCGACTCGTTCCTCGATCAGACTCAAAATATTGCTTTAATACGGCTCGAAACACTGCAAGATATTCATTGAGGGTGAGTCATTCTTAAAACTATAACAAACTTTTTCCATTTTTTATTAGGAAGCCTCTGTATATTCGTTGCTGTTTCGAATGTAGCAGCCGTAATACCAACAACAACAACGGAAGTCAAAATGTGATATAGAAGTAAATAAACACTATTATCTTTCTCCGAAATATTTTTACACCTTTTATACAGGGTGATCCATTCATAATGTCATTAGTGAAGACAGAAAATCTAAAAAAGTGGTTTCCTCGTCCATTTAAAAGAAAAGCAAATCACATAACTCTGTAGCACGGGGCAGCTGGTATGTTCGAGTTCGAGTGTTGAAGCAGACCGACACCGTGTTGATTTGGGAGTTGGGAATGAATCGAGGCCGTCAACGATCAGTAACAGTTTGAAAACGGGTTTAATAATGATTAAAATTTTTTTTATTTTTGTGTAAATATGCATTTAAAAATTTTTTTAATCGCATATTCGTATATATTAATATTTCCCTGTCTTGACAGTATTATTGAATCACCCTGTATATGATTCATTATTTTCCCTTCTCTTGAAGCGATTGTACTGTAGGCAATTATTTTCACACGGTGTACCAATTAATACTTGCCCTTTCTCTTTTAATGCCTTAATACTTATGTTTAATTATTTTAATCCACATCAGGTAAATAAAAAAACACGGTAATTTTTTCATAAAAACACCGATCCCATTAACCGTCGTTTATTCTGAAATTAAATAAATTGTTGACCTGATAATCCCCTCATTCTCACGCACATTGGGAATGTAAAAAGGCCGGCCGTTTGCCCAACTTTGTAAAGCTATTGTGTACGCTACTTTAGCTTATAGAAAGCATTTCACGTCAACTCGTTAGGTAAATCTCGCCATCACGTTTTTCAGCAGCAACAGGAAGTTTTACTTGTCCCGCTTTTTTAATACATTTTTTTACAATAAAAAAAGTACAGTTATACATAGGACATCAAGAATGTTGATGTACGACACTTAAATTAAAATTAAAGAATATTCTAAAGGATTTTTACAGAAAACTGTAAAGATCTTAGGATGTTTTATTTTAAAATAGTATTAATTATTTTATGCAAACATCATCGATTATTGTTAATATTGCTGCTATTATTAGTATTAACAGAATTTAATTTCCCAGAAACACAGTAAGTTTAAAAATGTATCGGAGTGAAGTACATTTTGCATTAGTGACCTACAGATGGCGACAGCAGACTGCATCAGATTCTATCAAAAAGAAGATGATGTATACAGTAATTAGTTTGAAATAACTTTTCAGTACTTGTCATCGCAAATTTAGTTTTTCGCGCATTCTTTTGTGTAATTTATGGGAATTGTGTATACAGGGTGAGTCAGTCATAATGTCATTATTTTTAAGAGGAGATAGGGAATAATGAGTATAATGCGAATACGTGATTAAAAAAAAATCTAAATGCATATTTACGCCCAAAAAAAATATTTTCAAATCATTATTTAAACCCCCTTTTCAGACTGTCACTGACCGGTCACAGCTTTGGTCGGTTACAGCTCACAGTTCAACTCGATATCGACCTGATGCAATGTTGTCAAGTTGTAATATTTTTCTATATAGTACCTACCAACCTAGGTTTTAGACATCACAAATAAACGGTTGTACTGACTATTTTAGAATATCATTTTTTCTTGCTCAGTTCAACTTCAGCCAATAATAATTTAAAATGTTAATACCCAATAAAATCAAATAATAATAATAATCAAATAATTCTATTAAAAATTGCAAGTAACGCGGTCCACTCAGGTTTTCCCGTAGAAAATACGGCCCAATCAAACGATACCCGTACACTCGCCTGTCGATTTTTCTCTGAGCAAATGTATCTGTTATGACTGCAACAAAACTACAACGTGTCTAATAATAAACCATTTACGTACATTACATAAAAAACCTATACCCAATGGGTAAATTATTGAGAAGCTGAAAAGGGTTTCGTGTTTAAATACTAAGTACTTAATAAAAAACCATCGTGTTGTCGACAGAAAACTGTCCAAGACCGAAATGGCACGCCGCTAATCTAAGTTATCGAGAGTTAATCTTGACCTTGACCTACCGTATTATTAGGTCAATAACCTAGTTTCCTAGTTTTTGTACTGTTATTTAACGACAAGGAGTAAAACTATTTTTTTAATCTATATACATGAATGAATTTTCCTTAAATATCGATTTATTTGCTAGAATGCTAGGTTATTACAGTTTAATAATTTTGATATTACGTTTTCACTGTTTTACAAATAAATATGAATTTTTACTATTACTCCGTAAGTACAATTAGCCGCACACATAACCAAATGTACAATTTGTAGTTACGTACATCTAGCCTAGAAATGTATTGTTTTTTAAGTAGTATAATACTAACCTGTTTACAGCCCACATTTCAAGTAAAACTGCATTTATCCGTCCATAGCACTTTATTAATAAAATTCAGTCGCATTTCGTAAACATTCTCCGTATAACACTACCATTTCCACATAATCGGAATTTGTAAAATTATGCGTTGTGAATTTACGCCAAATACGTGACGTTAAACCGAAATAAACAAACTACTGCTTACTGCTTGTATTCTCTCCATCCCCCCTCCAAATGTGTGGCATGATCTACAAATTTGAGGGGGAAGAAATGCGGGAAATGCAGAGTGCTAAATGGAGGTAAATTTGAATAACACGCTGATGTGTTAGACGATATTATGTATGTAAATGTGGCAACCATGGTTAATACGGCAAGTCTGTGGCATTAGAATTTCGTCGGGTGCGCCATCAGAAAGTTTGTAGCGTACCAGGAGCGTCGTGTTACTGATTTTTATAGGGTGATTTGTTTATTTTTTTAAAGGTCGAGTAACAAATTTTATTTTTCGATTTTCTGCCTTTATTAGGCCTCCCGAATACGTGGTTAAAATTAATGACATTATGACTGACTCACCCTGTATTAATGTATGGCAGAGTAATACCAAAGGCGTTTTCCGTGTAGACAAATTATTATGCCAAATACTTTTTGAACCACAATGAATAATAATAATAATAATAATATCTCTACCCGTCATTCTAATCACAGGGATTAGCCCAGAAGTCAGAAACTTGTGCGGGAGAGGGGGCGGCATATTATTATTAAGCAGACCGCATTTGCGCCCAGGAACGATTTATGTTGGTAGGCCCTAACCACTATTCAGTGCAGGAATGAGGGTGGCAATCATCTCCAGGAATATAGCTTATATACGCTCTACCGGCAGCTAGGCGCGAACCCACACCGATCTAGTCACTTTGATAAAAAAAAATCTTCACCATAAATAGTTTGGAATTTTTTTGATTGATAATTCCGTTAATTTTTGTTTTTCTCTATCCCCTCTTAAAATATTTGTACTCAGTTATAGTTAACCCAGTATTACTTGCCTTCGTATTCCTTATACACCTTTTCGAATGTTTCCTCTCGAAGCCTCCGGCTTGCCGTTCCTTTTAAAAAAATTCAACGTTAATTTTCTTTAACCTCCATCGATCTAATGCTCCTTATTACAAGTGGGCCGTTAGCGCTGCCATATTAAAGAATATGCAAGGGAAATTTTAATGAAAAATCGAAAGAGAAGGCGAACAGTCAAGGGCACTCCAAAAAAAATCTTAATCATATTCAGCGGAAAACTTCCAGGCCATAGATCCTCTATAACTGCAGAAGTAATGGAGTATACGATCCCGGCCTCCTTTCTGTTTTCCCGGTTAAACAACAAGCGTAATTCCTTAGCCTAATAGAAGTTTGAAAAGTAACATAAAGGCCAAACAAACTGCCGTGTAGTGCCATGTTCGTACTTGATGGGTCCCTGGAAGTTGTGGAAAGTTTTTACTCTCGTCGCATTTGTTTAATAAATTTATTAGGTGGGAGGTACCTGAGGAAAATTGCGATAAGCCTCGAGAGGGTTCCTGGAAACGGAAATTGTGAAAAGGTTCGTGGAAGAATGAGTGTTTTGTTGAAAGTTATTACAGAAATTTTGAAAATAAATTAAAATTATCTTTCACATACAGGGTGAGTCAGTCATAATGTCATTAATTTTAAGAGGAGATAGGGAATAATGAGTATAATGCGAATACGCTATTTAAAAAAAAACTAAATGCATATTTACGCCGAAATAAAATATTTAAATTCATTATTTAAACCCCCTTTGCAGACTGTCACTGACCACTCACAGCCTTGGTCGTTTACAGCTCACAGTTCAACTCGATGTCGACCTACTGCAATGTTGTCAAGTTGAAATATTTACCCATCCAAATGTTTAATGAAAAACGTGCCTGATATCCAGATTCTATTAGAGCATGAGGATTTTCGTCGGTCCAAATATGCGTATTGTGAAAATTAAACACTCCATTTCTTGTGAAACCGGCCTCATCAGTAAAAAGAATGTTTGCAAGAAGACGAGGGTCTTCATCATCATGACGTAGAAACCAGCGGCAAAAAAACCAAACGGGCTTGATGATCATTTATTGGATTTAAGGTCTGTACTCGTTGCACATGGTATGGATAAAGCAGTTGCTCGTGAAGGATTCTCCAAACAAGAGGACCTAATTCCTAGCTCGGCTGATATTCTCCGCACACTCGTACCAGGATTCTGGTCTACCAGTGCTAAATTTCTTCTTCTGTTCTAGGGGTGGATACCGACCTTGGTCTTCCGGATAAATGGCACTGTTTGCTCAAGGAACCGATATCACGCAATCTTTGGTGAATTCTTCCAAATATGCGTTGTGAAGGAATCTTGCGATTTGGATAAGCGTCAACATAAAGACGTCGCGCTTCGGTGGCGTTCCCATTAGCACGACCATACATGAAATGCATGTCTGTTAATTCTGCGTTAGAGTAACCAGCCATAGCGAAAGAAAACTTGTGCACTGAGAACAACTGTCAAATACGTACTGTTTATTTCACTAAACATCAACCAACTATTATAAGGAAATACACAACGTTTTTGCAAAATAAAAAAAGGGGCTAAAAACATAAAACATTCCATATCTCCGCAACCGTTACTTTGGGGACCCATGTTTATTGAGACTTTTCTGCTTATTTTCGTTCATACTATTACCTCCTTAAATATTGTACACTCTTATTTTAACACCCTATAAAGTATTACTAATTTAAAAATCACACTTTTATGAGTGTACCGTATTATTTTGATGTGCCGATGCCGTTTCCACCATCATAATTAACCTGACCCCTCTGTCTTTTGTTGCAGGTCTACATCGAGGTCCTCAACGAAAACGACAACGTGCCTATGAGCGAGGAGGCCGTCTATTACCCCAGCGTGCCCGAGGAGAGCCCCGCCGGCAGCGAGGTCCTCCAAATAAGAGCAACGGACAGGGACAAGGACCCTAGCCAAGAAATAACATACAAGATTACTTCCGGCAACCCCGAGGGATTCTTCGCTATCAACTCGACTACAGGTAGGGATTATTTATTGAATTTACGTCGGCGTCTGATGCTGCGGATAAATGATGCGGTTAGATTGAGATAGCGGAGGATGTAGAGGGACGATTTTCGTAATAAGGTCGTTTCGCGTTCTTTTAATAACTGTTTTCAAAAGATTCTCGAGAATACAGTACAGTAGTTCATATACAGTGCGTCCATAAAGCATAAATTCATTATTAGCTAATAAACAATGTTAAAAATTCCCGAACCAGATCAATATGCAATTACGGGAGAAGTTTTTCTAGATTCAGAGACATGTCTTTCAAAATGAAAGATATATTTTTTTGTTTAATTGATTATTTTCCTACACTTCTGAAAAGTATTTTTGTAACTGTTAACGTTTCCATTACATATTTTTATACAAGGTGTTCCTAAATAAGTGTCGCAACAGAAAACTGTAAATTCCTCTTACAAAAAGAAACGTTTTTTATCTCTTCCATTTTTCTCCGGGCCTTCGTTTTCGAGGTACACGGTGTCAAAACTTTATTTTTTTTTTAGTTTTTTTCCAATATCTTAGGAATCGTTTGAACTACAGGACTGAGCTTTTGTAAACAGATTGCCACTATTAATAGCTACTTTTTCGCACCCTTCTCGAACTTATTGGTGGAGATTTTAAGGTATTGGAAGGGTTTTTTCCCCCATAACTTCTACGCCACTGGAAAAATTGACATTTGACAGCAAATTCTGAAGCGCCAATGAATTTTACACAATAATAGTTCTCTTGGTTAATTGCTCTAAAGTCAACCGTTTTCAATAAAAATGACTTTCTATGAAAAAAAACAAACATTTTGCTAACGTTACGAAAATCTTTTGTAATAAAAAAAATAAGTAGTAATAATTAACAATATGATGAGACATTTTGCAAGTGCAAGACCTCAAGAGAACATCCGGAAAACGACGAATCGAACCGCCGGATGGGGACATCTGAAATGCATCGTTTATTGAATCCATGTCAATAATATCGTAGAGTTGAACAATAGGGATGAACCCGCAGCGGCAGAAAGAAACATGATTCGAAGATGTAATGCGTGCATTGAAGTCCGCGAACATATTTTTGAGCAGTTTTTGTAAATTTTACTAGCAAAATGTTTGATTTTGTTCATAGAAAGTCTTTTTTATTGAAAACGGTTGACTTTAGAGCAATGAACCAAGAGAACTATTTTTGTGTAAAATTCATTGGCGCTTCAGAATTTGCTGTCAAATGTCAATTTTTCCAGTGGCGTAAAAGTTATGAGGGGAAAACCCTTCAGATACCTTAAAATCTCCACCACGGGCACGTCCAATGAATTCGAGAAGGGTGCGAAAAAGTATATATTAATAATGGTAATGTGTTTACAAAAGCTCAGTCCTGTAGTTCAAACGGTTCCTAAGATATTGTAAAAAAAAAATTTAAAAAAAAATTAAGTTTTGACACCGTGTATCTTCGGTACCTACCTGTTTAAAATGATAAATGTTAATAAAGTTGGGATCAGCTGCACTTTAATTTTGAAATCAATTGTTTATTCAAATAAATCTTTATATTTTTAAAAAGTGTGACAAAATACCCAATTAAACTAAAAAGAAAATGTCTTCATTTTGAAAGACTGGTTTGTGAATTTAGAAGAACGTCTCTAGTAATTGCATGTTGTCCATTTTTAATTTGAATTCCAAACTACATTTTATTTTACGTTCTCGTAGCGCTACTAATGAGAGATCGATGGGTATATTCATATTATTTAATTTCTAACTATACAAAATTGCATTAAAATTTATTATAAATGTGTTTTACACATTTACGTATATTAATATTAATACATAATGCAACGTAAATACCATTAATTTGAATTGAATAAAATTATTTAAATTAAAAAAGTTCTGAATTGTATGAAAACAGAACTATTCAATTTTAAATATAAATTTCGTGTATTTATACGAAGAGTATACAGCTTGCCACTTTATCAATTTATTAATAAATATATGTAAAATAAAACTACGTTTCACACTGAATGAATTGAATTATAATTTTATTTTTAAAAATAAAATTTAAATGTTTGCTATTAAATACTATTTTGAGAGGTTCCCGGTTGAAATATATTAAAAATATGTGTACTTTTTTTACACTAACGTTATCACGTATTTGTGTCATGCTACACGCATACTTCCACCACAGCGTCTTCGCATTAGCCAGTGTTGCCAGGTGGGAAAAATTCAGTGCATGAGAATAATTTCAAAGAAGCATGAGGTTTGAAGAAAAAAGCATGAGATGGCTTAATTTATCAAAAACACCTCTTGACACAGCTTAATTTTTAATTACTTTTGTAATGCCATTTTTATTTCATTAAAAAGCATTATGTTCTGTTATTTTATCACAATATTACATTGTAAGTAGTTACTTACAGGTACTTACTTAAAAGTTATTAACCACGTAACCTTTCTAATTTATTTTATTGTTAGGCCGGGCGAACGTTGAGGCGCATTTGACGTGACGCAGGGTGACTCACGGGTCGTAAAATCTGTTGTTTCCAGAAAATGTAAGTACTCTTACTGAATAGAGTTAAGAATCACTGCAATACAGCGTGGATACAGCACACACACCGCATATCCGTAGACTGTCATACCCGTTTATGTATTCATTGCTAATTATTAAGAGAGCAGTCTACAATAAAGGACATTTCAAGTACCCAAATATTGTAGATACCTACCTCTATCTATTCAATTTGGCCCTCGATTTTGCCTTTATTTCTCGTTAGGTCTTTGTTTTGGTAGATTTCAAAGAGCAATTTTAATAATTTCATTATTTCTTTTTGTGTCTATTAAAAAGCATGAGATTTTGTAATCAAAATATGAGAGCATGAGATTTCCTCGGAATGCATGAGATTTCATGCAAAAGCATGAGACCTGGCAACACTGTCATCAGTTGACCAGACAGTTAGATTTGCAATGGCGAATTGGCGTTGGCGATACGCAACCGATTACCGTAGTAGTGGGCAATGCTAGACTAATGCACGTCGCTGCGCCTCTTATACTTCGTACCTTCCCTGGGATGAAGCGGCAATTTCTACTTTGTAAAGATAAAGATAAAATTTGCACTGGTGTAAAACACTGCGAATAACATTTTTCAACGTGCAACATTTTGAAATTGGAAATCATACTGATTCTTGCAGCTTCAGATAGTCGTCCTGAATTAGTTTGTGGAGAATCCGCAATATGGACAAATTTTTCGTGTTCTTTTCTCTAAATTCCTAAACAGGTTTTTTAAATTGTTGATTATCAAGTTGTAATATTCTCGTTGCCCAGCACGTCCATTGAAATTGAATTACCAACAAATAACAGTTACATCTCTGATATCTGAATATGAAAAATTATTGTGTCTCAAAATTTTGTAAAGTAATTGATTTTAACCAAAACTGGATAAATACCTTACATTTAGAAATACTTATTAATATTCATTTTGTCTAATAATTGTTAAGATTTAACTTACTGTTGGTGCCTACTACGTTAAAATATTGTACAAGGAACTATGCAACTGATTGCTGAATAGCTATTATCTTGAACATAGGCAATTTCTAAGGCTAATGACAAGTATACCCTTTTTTCTCAAAAACAATGTAGGTTTAAAATTTTTAATATAAAACATGATAACGTTACGGCCAAAACAGTAAGGCTCACATTTACATCACAAATATGGCGGATGTGGTGCGCTCTAGGTAATAAGTCGAAATATGCAACAGATTGTGATTTCTCGATTTTTAAATTCCAATTGTGACAGTCTGTATCTTTTTTATTATCAACATTTTATTAAGGCAAGTTGGCTTAAATTATAATATTCTGAAGTGAAATATCTAGTATGAACCACCCTGTATATTTTTTATAATATTTCCTGTTTTTTACGAGAAAATTATGACAACGCCCGCGACGTTCTCCAGACCAAATCTCAGTCTGGCGCGAGCAGCGGTCCCGATTCCGCGTCCTTTATCGATTACGGTCGAGTCGCGCCGCGCCATTAATTACAACCAAATTAATGGCAACTATCCACGTAATGGCTTTATACTCGCGGATAGTCCCTTTGCGACAAACATTTCGCTAATAATTATCATTTGTCAAATTACCGAAATACCAATAACTCCGCCGGCTAATGCCTAGCCATTTGCCGGGGCTGATTGATACTCGCTCTGAGCCAAGGCACTAATCTTGCGAGCTTAAGCGGCGGTTGGCGTGTTTTTGAATTATTAGTACTAGTCGTCTAGGAGGCCTCGAGCTCTATATTTTACCTAGGCGCGCGCCACATATGGTCGCAATTTGTTGTCATATGGTTGCGAACTAGTACGTAATGTAGGTACGTGGGAATGTCCCAGAAAGTTCTAAATAAAGCTTCATGATAGGTTTGCTCATTATGTTCGCTATATTTTTTAAAAATAGTCAATAGTACGACCCCATAGAATACTAAACTAGCTATGTTTGTTATAATCGTTGTGTGAACATATTATTCTTGGACGCTAAGGCCATTCAGTGTATAAGCCTTATATTGCGACTACATATAGCATCGGCGTGAGCATTAAACATAGCCATATCTGTCTTGCTGTATTAGTTGTGATAGGCACGTTGGCTATACATGTTTGATACAACCAATATTACGATCATGCTAGTCATATTTGCTATGCTCAGTATGTGTATTAAAACAGTCACTATTATTTCATGCCAAGGCCAACAGAGAACTATGCTAGCGGTATATAGCCGTTATTGCGACTACACATCTAGATGTGCAAGCTATTCTCTATATGTTCAGTAAAAATGCCACCATTGTTTTTTACTAATGCCTTACAGAGCGCTATACTACAGATAGCTATGTTAGCCACGTTGGCTATACATGTTAGTTACAACCATTAATATTACAAATACCTAGAATACTGTGCTAATTATGTTTGCTAATCTCGATGTTGTGTATCAAACTCAGACACAATTATGTCATGTCAAGGCCACACAGAGAACTATGCTAGCTACATTCAGGATATAGCCGTTATTGTGACTACACAGCCCAGCTCTGCAAGTTATTCTCGATATGTTCATTAAAAATAGCCATCATTGTTTTTTATTAATGCCTTACAGAGCACTATACTACAGCAGGCTATGTTAGCCACGTTGGCTATAGATGTTAGTTATAACTATCAATATTACGAACACAAAATACTGTGCTAATTATGTTTGCTAATTTCGATGTGTGTATTAAACTCACAGACTCAGAGTATTCAGTATATAACCGTTATTGCGACTACACAGCTTGTATTCTGGATTTTGTTTGTATTCTTGCTATTATGGTTATATTTGCTATATAGTCATTATTTCATTCTGACCACCAAACAGGACAGTGTGTTAGCTAAAGTGTATTAAAACAGTACTATCATTACATGCTAAGACCGTACCTTAGATACTCTTGGTTTCAACAAGATGGGGTTACGGACCAGATTGGGCATAAAACCATGTTTAACGTAACTACCGATGCGCGTCATCTTTCTTCATACATAATCAATCGATTGTACTTAACAAATAAAAATAGAAATACGACAATATCATTTAAATACTATGTTTCAGTTAGGGCAGTATGGCACTCTCATTGAAAGGGCCTTTATGTCATGCCATTAAAAACTGGAAAATTCCATTTTATTATCACTACTTCATCAGTCCAATCCGCGCAATCGTTATTTTCCTCATCCCGTAACCTTTTTATGCATTCAGCGATTTAACAAGAAACAGATTTCTGCCGAACTGAAAACCAATTACAGGAAAAAGGTCGCGCTGAAATATCGCGCTCGAGTAAAATGTCACCCTATCATCATCAACGTGATTACCGACGCTACGGTTAAATGCACAGATTCCCATTCGCCATCGATATCTGCGAATTGCGCGAAGGGCATTCTTTCGTGCTACGACCGAGAGCATATGTTCCGGGTCTCCGCACAAAGCGCCAAATTACAAGATCCGGATTGCGCGATCGGTGAAATTTTAATTTCGCGAATCGGCAAGTACCATCGAGAGGAGTTGTGACAAATGATCCTTTATGAAGGATACTTACGTATCGATCCAGCGTGGATACAATATTAATTGTTTCCGTTCAACCGGTAGTAGTTCATGCGTCGTTGTGTCGCTATTATCGAGCTGGAAAAGGACGGGAGTATATTCAGATTATTAGAAAAGGTAAAACCAGTGCTTCACGTAATCTTTTATTTACAATACGTACAAAAGAAGTAACAAAGCAAGATCTCTACTTGACTAATAGTCAGTATGATTTCACCACGTTCCAATATCATATTGACACGTCTGTGCGTTGAGATAATCAAGCGGTTAACGATCTCTTGCGGAATATTGTTTCCGCCACGACTAACTCATCTGCAGTCTGAGGTGGAGGAATATGATTATGAATGGCTCTAGCAACGAAATCCCATGTTTTCAATAGGATTCATGTCAGGAAAGTTGGCTGGCCAGTCTAATCTATTGATATGTCCTGCTTCGAGTGTCTCTTGAATCATTCTTGCGCGATGTGGTCTAGCGTTGTCGTCCATAAACACAACATTTTTACCAAATTCATTACGTAAGAGGTAGATAATGGGCGTAATAACTTGTTTGATGTAAATTTGACTGGTCATATTCTTGGTATGCGAATTAATGTTGTGCGGCGGTTGAACATTATTCCATTCCAAAACATTACAGTACCCTCTTCATACGGAGCAACTTCACGGGGAAAATGAAGTCGCTGTTGACGACCTGGTTCTCTCCAGACTCTTTGTCGATTGTCATCAGTAACCAGCCCAATTCTGGGCAGCACGATGCCTTGGAAGTAGAGTGGGGACCCATAATAGTCTTCTAGCACGTAAATTTGCATTGTGGAGTTGTCTTCGAATAGTAGGTGTCGTTATAACTACGGTAATCGGTTCCGTATCGCCAACGCCAATTCGCCATTTCAAATCTAACTGTCCGGTCAACTGATGCCAGTGTTGTCAGATCTCATGCATTCCGAAGAAATATCATGCTCTCATATTTTGATTATAAAATCTCATGCTTTTTAAGAAGAAACATTATTAAAATTATTCTTTGAATTCTACCAAAACAAAGACCTAACGAGAAATAAAGGCACAATCGAGGGCAAAATTGAATAGATAGAGGTAGGTATCTACAATATTTGGGTACTTGAAATGTCCTTTATTGTAGACTCTCTTAATAATTAGCAATGAATACATAAACGGGTATGACAATCTACGGATATGCGGTGTGTGTGCTGTATTCACGCTGTATTGCAGTGATTCTTAACTCTATTCCGTAAGGGTACCTACATTTTCTGGAAACAACAGATTTTACGACCCGTGAGTCACTCTGCGTCACGTCTACTGCGCCTCAACGTTCGCCCGGCCTAACAATAAATAAATTAGCAAGGTTACGTAGTTAATAACTTTTAAGTAAGTACCTACTTACAATATAATATTATGATAAAATAGCAGAACATAATGCTTTTTAATGAAATAAAAATGGGATTACAAAAGTAATTAAAAATTAAGCTGTGTTAAGAGGTGTTTTTTGATAAATTAAGCCATCTCATGCTTTTTTCTCCAAACCTCATGCTTCTTTGAAATTATTCTCATGCACTGAATTTTTCCCACCTGGCAACACTGCTTGATGCAAACACGCTGTGGTCGAAGTATGCGTGTAGCATGACACAAATACACGCAAGCGGCAAAATACAATTCACCATCACGATCCTCACTTTCCAAATCTGTATAGGTATGTTTGTTTCAATCGACTCAAAATCAAGTGTTCTAGCACCTCCTAAAAGTATTGTAACGACATGCAAGACAACCAACGTCTATTGTGATACGATTCGAATTATATGTCACATACATTGCTGGCAACAAGTAACGTACTTTTATTGTTGTAATTCCATTCTTCTATTTTTTGCGAAGGGGGCTCAGGAATGGTTAAATGGCAAAATTCTTTACGCGTTTCATTATAACCATGACAGCAATAAGCGCGTATTCGCACAGAAATATTAATAGCACGCACGTGTAAAAAACGTCTCTTTTTATAGAGCTTAAAATTGGACTTCCAAATGTGAACCGTTAAGCTACAATAGGATGTGCAAAGCGTGTTTAGGCTCGAGGGCTTAAAATTGTGCCTTTAATGCCTCCTGTCAGGTGGATATAAACGGGTATATACATACCTCTGCAGGATGATCAAAGCCGAACATAGCAAGCGACAGTTTGTAGGCAATCATACGCTTTAAATGGATTACATGGAATTTAGAAACGCCTGCTTGGGTTAGTAAAGGGTCACAGATCACCTGGTAATAGTTTAAGCCAAAATATAAAAAATACACTTATGCAGGGTGATTTATAACATCCGAAAAAATGTGTGTCTTAAAGAACGGAGTCAATGTCGTAAACAAGTGTTTTAAAAATGTTGCAGTTGCGATATTTTCAACCTTTACATTGCTGGCTTACTGTAGTCTCTATCGTCATCAGAACGCAGGTAATTCTGAATACTGAAATCCGGTTGCAACGTTTTTATGATAGTGTTTGCATTAGTTTTTCAATTGTCAAAAATGGCTTACGCGTATAGCAATTCGGAACTGATGGATACCGTTTTAATTTATGGTGGAGTAAGACAAAATCTTTAGCAGCTACTTTGTGCCGCGGTAGTGCAACGAGTGCGTGACACAGGAAACTTACAACCAAATCGTGGTATATGTGGAGATCCAGGACGTGAACGGCGTATTGCAGGAATATCCCAATCACCAGTGTGGCGTGTTATACATAAGGCTCAGTTATGCCGGTAACTTACAAGTTCAAAACGGACAAGAAAAATTTGTGTTAGTTTATAGAAACGGTAAGACGGGCCCAAATGTGTTTGTAATATCAGATAGTCAAATTATTTTATTAATTAAAACTAGAAATTAATTTTATTAATTAATAATAACAATATCGGCAAAAGCAGTTGAATTTGCTGATATAAAATAGGTGTTAAATTCAATTTTATTTATTTATTTTTTTTTGGATTTTTTTTATATTTTTGTCGCCGTTGTCGTTGATTTTTCAGCATCATTTTATATGAAACATAAATTTACTCTTCGTCGAAAATTGAAATATACTCTGTCTAATAATGATATAACGTTACATTTGTTCGTAATACGATTCCACAAATCTTCTCGAGAATCGATTGGCGAGGAATAAACAAAACTCTTCAATGTTTCCCAAAGAAAATAGTCACATTTGTTAAGATCTGGCGATCGGCGGTCATCGTGAGGTTTTAACCATTTATTTGGAAAGTTAAAATTTAAAAAGTCTCTAATAGTGGGACCAAAATTAGGTGATGCCCCATCTAGTCTAGTTTGCAACGGGAAATCTACGATTAAGAGTCTTTTGCAGAAATTCCCAATTTCTTTAACCATTTAATCAATTTGGCAAAATAACTGGTTCAATCGAATAACCATCAATAATACTGGCCTACACATTTATCTTAAACTTGCGTTGAAAATGTCTAAGAGTTATTGTGTACATGTTTACATCGGAATATTCGCGCCGTATTCTTGAAGTAGTGTTTTCTACAAATACAAGTAATTTTAGACATTTCAAAACTGAATAATATAGAGTTTAGCAAATAACAAGAATGTTATCTCATGTCACCTGCGAATATTCAAAGGTACCGAAGTAAAATCAATATATAACTTCACAAAGCGATCTATCCAGCAAATTTTTAGGTACTGAAATCTTTCAAAATACGTATTTTTTTAAATTCAACTATAGCTATAAACATTGTTAGAACATAAACATACATAGTTCTGCATATAAGGTTGTTCACTTTTGTTTATTTTATAAGTATTTGAAAATAATTGTTAAAATGTTGGGTTAGAATAGCGAAATAATGTGTGTAATGGAAATGCATTTTAAAAGTTATTATATTATTTGAGGAGAGTTTAAATAGTAAAAGTGGATAAACAAAACATCAGTAATTTTATTTTTTATATTACTTTTGCTCTACGTGAGTCTACGTGTTTTATTTTTTGAGATTTCAGTAGGTACCTAAAAGCACCACAAATTTGGTCATTTTACGGCGAGAAACACGGCGACCTTAAAATTGTGAATATTTGTAATTCCTCTGCGAGTGAAACAAGCCTCATCGGTGAAGATAATTTTCTTGTAAAAATTAATATTCTGTTACAAGATAAACTCGCCAAAGGTCACTGGTTAATTCAAATCTTGAGGGAATAGCTCATGCAGTTTTTGAATATGATATGGATTGCAGTAGATTACGTTTAAGAATTCGATGAAGAAGATTTTAGAACTTATTTGAGGTTCATCTTCACCTGTTTGCAAAATATTTTCTTCAATTTGTACTCTCTTTACACTAGGACGTTTTCAAATATTATTACAAAATTTTCGAACTCGTTTTTTAACAGAAAATTTTTCTCTATGGGGAATCACTCGATTTGGAAATTTCCTACGATATTCTTCCACTTTTCTACAGTTTCCTTCACAGAAACCTATAACAAGTAACATGCCGTTTTCACCAATAAAAAGTAGTAGACATAAAATATTTTATTACTAACTGTCAAATTTTAAAGGCAAAGCCCACTACTGACTTCTTAATTTCTTCTAATAAACACTACAATCTTGTGTTATTTAATGCAATTTTTCTTGAAAACCTTAACCATTTTTTTTTCGAAATATTTGACCTCATTTTGAAGGCCTGTAACTCCGCCTCTGCGCAACTTATTATATAGATATGTTTAACTAAATTGCAATATTTAGGACCCCCTACATGCACCTGTTTGTGTCGCCTCTTATGCGGAAAACCCTGTAAAAGCACCATTCATTTCCTGCATGTTGCGATTCCGCTGCAGAAAAAACAGTTTTATTCGTTGTAAACTTTTCATCCGTCTCGTGAGATGGCTAGATGAGGCAGCACTGGCAAGCCAAGTAACTGCAAAGAATGTAAAGTATCTGAGCAATTCCACCGCGTCAGGCTTCAAATAAGCTAAAAACAAATAAAGTTCCGGGATTCCTGGTCCGTTGGAACATTTAAGTGGTTAACGAATAATTTAATTCCGATGTTTGGCGAATCTCTCAACTCGTAACAACTGGTGAACAAACGCGGGTGTTATTTTGAATTTAGCGGCGTTTGCGAAAATTGGATTCCGTTTTGAGATTAGATACTGCCCTCTCTGGCGTTTGTAATAGAAAATGGCTAAAGCCAAAAGTAGAGTAGGATTAGTTATTGGTTTTGTAGGACGGCTATATACGAGTGTGGCAATTAAGTTCCGGGAATTTAGTTATAACTCGGAAACTGGCAACACTACATCGTTCGAAACGTTTTTTTTTAGAGAGGGGGGACTTTTCTTAGTTTTAGTCCAAGGTTGAAGTCGATAGCACGTTTGGTTTGTGTTTTATGTGTATTTTTTGGAAGTTACTTTTTTAGGGGCGTCGTGAAAATGAGTAACTCAAATTACAAGCAACGTTTTGTGATTCAAGTTTTAGTGAGATCTGGCGAAAAACCCTCGGAAATCCTTCGAAAATTGAAAGTGGTGTATGGAGACGAGTGCATGTCGAAAACACGCGTGTTTGAATGGGCAAAACGGTTCAAGGAGAGGCGTGAATCGGTAGAAGACGATCCACGTGAAGGAGCTCCCGTCACCTCTCGTACTGACGCGAATGTTGACCGTTTGCGTGCACTGATCACGTCTGACCGGCGCCTAAGCATTCGTGCGTTGTCTGACGAGTTAAACGTCAACAAAGAAACCGTTCGCAAGATGTTACACGAAAATTTGAATATGCGAAAGATTTGCTCAAAGATGGTGCCAAAAGTTTTCACCCATGAACAGAAAGACATGCGAAAATCGTTCTGCGAGGATTTGTTGTCCCGCATTCGAAGCGACAGTAGAGACTGGATGAGTCAGATAGTCACTGGAGATGAGACCTGGATCTACTGCGGAGGATTACCAATGGTTAAAATTAAATTTTAAAATCTTCAAACATTATTTTCTTGCAATTTTTGTTATGTAACACCATAATTTTTCATGATCGTATGTCAAATAGTGTCTTTTTTGAAAACAAAACCGACGTGCCAGGGGATTTTTTCGAAAACTTCTCTATTTTAAAAATAATGAATTTATTCGTTACTTCTCGAAAGCACTATATAATCGCGAAATTTCACGTTTTTATCAGGGTATTACGCACGACAAGTCCATTATTGGACAGTCCCGACAATGACAAATGCCCTTTTCGGTTAATTTGCGCCCCTTTGAAAAATGGGCCAGTTAACAAACACCAGCAAATCAAACCGGTAGAAATAGGGTTTGGGATTTGTCGAATGATATACGTACGTACTCTTTAATTATGTGCTTCATTAATTTAGAATTGGATTGGCAGTTGCCGGTACCCATTTTCCAAAAATAACATTACGGAATTAAGCCTTTGAATATTTTATGCTATTCCAAATAATTCGCCTCCTTTAAAATTCCGCCTACGTCCTTTATTGAAAAATATACATGTATATAACACTAACACCAGCTGACATTAAATATTGCTTTTATACGTATGCACTGAAACTTGCACCAGTACTTTTAAATTTAAAAATATAATAACAGGGTTACTTTGATATCGATGTCACAGTTTAAATACAAACAGCTAGACCACTCCTTTTATGTGATCAGAGCTGACACGGTTTTTTGCCTGATGTCATAAATCAACTTGACAGATGTGTTACTAGGGATAACAACAAGTTCTACACCACATTAGCTAGGGCAGAGCATATACGAGTGTTATCTATACTATGGCTGTGCTAGATATTAAAATTTATATTAATTCAAATTTTAACGTTGTGATAATAAATGCATTAGAATGGCTTGATCCGTAGGTATATTAATTTATGTTTTGCGCATTTTAAATAATATCATTGTTAGATTAAGTTTAATAATAATAACACTTTCATAAATAGTTGAATGATTGTTCCCTTTTGTAGATGAGATATATGGTTTTATATGATCGGTCAGTGGTCGCGCGGTTTAAGGCGTCAGTACTTGAATCGAAGTGACTGGATCGCTGTGGGTTCGACTCCCGCAGCCGGTAGACCGTATATAAGCTATATTCGTGGAGAGATTGGCACTCTCTCTGCGGGTATGGTAGGATGGAAGAATGTTGGCTTGGGTCAATGTGAGAGATTGATACCCTGTTGACATTTGACTACCCCCCTAATTAATGAGGTTTTCCAGGTTTCCCTCATTTCTGCACTGAATGGTGGTTAGGGCCTACCAACGTAAGTCGTTCCTGGGCGCAAATGCGGCCCCCTCTCCCGCACAAGTTTTCGACTTCTGGGCTAATGCTCGTGATTAGAATGAGGGGCAGAGATATTATTATCTCATCATATAAGGGAATAAAAAAACGGCATAAAAAACTGCCATTAAAACATCAAAGGCTTGTAGTTTTGGCGTCTTTTGATTTTTTTTATACTCCCTTATATCGATGAGATCAAGTACAGTACATAGTGTGTTTATTATAACCTTATACTGTCAATCATTGCTTACCTTCAGTATGGCTCATATGGCATATAACAACCTGTTATTTCTGCAAGCACTATGAAATCAAGACATATGCCGCACTATTAACGTTATTTATTATTATTTAAGTATCGTATATAATTATCTGAAGCCACATTTGTAGACTTAGCTACTGAATACATCTCGTACTTTCATTAACCTCTAATGGTTTGCGGTTTAGTTGGTTCGGGATTGATCGGTCTTAAGTCTGGGACTTACAGCATGGGACATACAAAAACCCATTCATCTTTCCGTTTAATGGATCTGTTATGTTTAATTGTGTGGGATTTCGACATCGAAATCCTCATACAATTTATATTCTCCTTCCACAAAGCGGCGGATCCAAACGTTTTAAGATAAATTGATCCCGGCAAGGATAAAAACTCGGATGGTTTACAAAAAGAGCGCGCATCCAGAGTTCGTACATGTCTAAATTTTTCCTGGAACGTCATGGCATTAGCATATTTTCGCGCGGGCAGGTAAGATAACGGATTACATGGAGCGGGAGGCGTGTAATGCATTAGTATGTGGCAAATGACAATTTTTTATGCGTTGAAACATACCGAACGTAAAAAGATCTCGGTTTTGGGCAACTTGGCGTCGTAGTGATACAATTGATACAATTCTAGAAAAAGAAAACGTAAAAGTAAAGGTGTTACCTATAAATTAAAGGTACATATTTGCAGAATGCAGGAGGAGTCAGTGGCGGCTACTGAAATTTTAATAAGTATACAGGGTGTTTTTTTTTAAGAAGCGTATTCTGGGGCCAAAATAAAAGTTTTAATGAAGTAGCAAAAACCACAGCCTTATACAGGTGAAAATAAATCGATTTAACCTCGGATTTAACCTGACATACCTATATCCCAAGTCGCATAATAAAAAAGATACAGGGTGTCAAAGTAAAAATTTTATTTTCGATATTTGTAGATAACTTATTAAGAAATCCAAATATTTACATAAAAATTGTAAATTAATTTTTTGCGGGCGAGAAATTCAAATTTGTTTATAATTTTGACGTCACTAGTAGAGGGCGCCACTTGTGGCACACCATGTTTCTTTTAAATGGCAGATCCTTTTTTGCAGCTTAGTGTATCCATGTGACTATCGAAACAATCGATTCTCGAAAGTGGCGTATAGCAGATGTTAGCTACTTAACCGTATAGTGTATAACGTTTTTCGCACAATCGCATTTATCAAATATAAAAAAATGATTTTGATTGCTAAAATGGCGTGGCCTATCTAGCGTGTTTTGTATTTATTTTGTTGGAAATCAAAAAAACAATTTGAAATTTGAACAATTTTGTGTTTTGTTGTCAAATCTGTGCTTATATATGGCTGATAAAGACGATTCAGATGTAGATTCGGACATTGAAGAATCGTATCAAATAGGTTGTGGGTCATTAGTTCCCACAAAATCAAAGGTGAGGTATGAAAAAGTCTATGATGCCTTCAGGAAATGGCTGAATGAGAATATCTGAAAAACTTTGCTGGCTTATTTTGTTCAGAGAAATTTAAGATTGAAGTCTCCGGGAAGCTTATGGGCAGAGTACTCTATGCTTAAAAGTACGATCAACTTAAATAATGGTGTCGATATATCGCAATTTAAGAAGTTAGTAGCATTTCTAAAGAAGAAAAATATTGGACATCATGCGAAAAAATCAAAGGTATTTACCAGAGAAGAGATGAACAAATTCCTGCTGGAAGCCCCCGATGAAACCTATATTATGATGAAAGCAGTGATGATAATGGGAGTCGCTGGGACTCTTAGGCGTGATGAATTTATGAAGATGACAGTTGATGACATTACGGTGAAGGTTCAGTTGTCATTGTTAAAGTGCCTGATACCAAAACACATATTAGTCGAATTTTCGCAATCATTGACAAGGCCAATGAAAAAGTCCGTTTTTTGACGATTTTGCGAAAATATACAGGCTTAAGACCTAAGGAGACTAACTCTCGTCGATTTTTCTACTCAGTTCGTCAGAGAAAATGTGTAAATCAACTTGTGGGTATAAATACATTGGGACAAATACCACAAAAAATTGCCGAATATTTAAAACTGCAAGATCCAAAATCCTATACTGGACATGCTTTTAGAAGGACGTCGGCGACTTTGTTAGCAAATACTGGAGTTGATGTTATGGCACTCAAACGTCATGGGGCTGGAGGTTTTAGTGATAACATTAATGTATTATTTGACTAACAGAAAATGTAATTTTAGGTCTTCTGGTGTCGCTGAAGGATATGTTGCAGAGTCTTTAACAAACAAAATAGAGTTTGCTGATAGATTTTACATACCAACAGCGGCAGTGACAATGAATTTGACTCCATTCCAGTGTTTGACAGAACTGCTGAAGTTCTAATCCTAACATATCTAACTCAATAAGTAATACAGAAAATCCAATTACTGTAAAAGCAATAGACAAAACCGAGGGAAAAACTATTATGTTTAATAATTGTACAAATTGCTGATTTTTACTTATTTTTTGATTTCTATGGAAACAAGCCACAGTGTTGTACTCGTATATTCAACTTACAGAATGTATCAACAACGACAGTAAGTGCATATTTCAGAACGATTGTACTAAAATAGATATTATCGTCTTCTATAAAAAATAACTATTTCGTGATATTTTTATTGCTCCCTTTATAGTACGTAGTTTAATTTTTGAAGGTCCCGCAACTATTTACAGCTTCCATAGAACTTAAACAGAAGTTAAAATTTATAACTCCCATTATCCGGTATCGAACGTAATTCGTAATTACACGTATTTCACAAATAAATTTCTCGCTTATTCAGGGTTATGTACAGCTGAAAGAGGGCCATAAAATGTTCGTTACTTCGGCCCGGGCAATAATAAAGTTTTTAAGAGATATTTATATACTGAGAAGTACGCATTTCGGTGTGTTCCAGAGCTGCCTTATATCCCACTTCGCAATGGCAAAGAAAATTGTGACGCATTGCTACGAATTTACATAATTTGTCGTAAAATTTTATGAAACGCATCATTTACTAGGTTACAAGTATGAGACAAAAAATGGGGAACTCTCTTGAACGTGTCGGCTATGGATGCTTTTCAGTGGCGGCTCGTGGACTTACTAATAGCTGAAGCGGAAGGATGATTTAATTTATTTTATATTAAAATAATTATCTAAAAAACTAGAGTTGCTTAGTTCACTTGATGTATCAGACAAATCGACGAAAATGGTTTAACAGACAATTATGCATACAATGGGAACATATTAAAACATAAACATATTTTTAACAAGCATTTAAAATTATAATTTTTTTAAATTCGTTTTTATATTGCAAAATCTATAATTACTAAAAAAAAATTATCAACCTAAATAGAAAATAGAGTTTTATCAATTATTATACAGGGCGATTCACAATTTATCTAAAAAAAATTGGGAATATAGATGCGTCATGAAAATTAAGTTAATATCATAAAAAAAAATTCTAAAATCCTTATAGTTTCAGAGAAAAGAATTATTGAAGTTGTTGTATTTTCAACCTTTACAACCCTGGATTACTGTAGTCTCTAGCTAGGCGATTCCGAATATTGAAATCCGATTACTTTTACATCTTGTTTACAAATTCACCATATATTATGTAAATTCATAATATGCGTTCATGAATATGCATTTTAGTGCGCATGATATGTAATTTTGCAACATCGTTAAGTATTTTTAATAAAAACATGTCATTTGATATGAAGGATGTAATTTTACTGTATTTACCTGCAGGTTCTTGTAGTACAGTGTGTATGTGTAATTTTTTACAGTAGTACATGGTGTAAGTTTCCTATCATTTTTATCAGTGACACTATTGCATGTCTTAAGGCTGGGATTTTGTATACATATTTTTACCGTCTAACAGGGCTTCAAGCGAGGACACAGAACTCCAAGAAAATTGAAATAATTGGTTATTATTATATATCAACGTATTCACAAAGGTTCCCGCTAGTGTGTGTAATTAAAATAAATGTTAAAATACCTCAATTTTAGCCACACAGTTACTACGACAATATGTCACAATTACGGCAAAATTATCACAGCCACCAAATTACTTCACTCACTAGCCAGGACATATAGGACAACTTGTGTTTCACTTTCAGATTAATATTTATTGGTAATTTTACATTTTGTGTCCTGTAGTAAAATCATAACATATATCACGGCTTCCATTTTTATGTACGTCAAAATGCACGATAAACTTCAGAGAACCGTGCGGTTCGGGCCTATACGGTTTGTATACTGTCTCATAGGTCTGATTGATTCGTCGTTTCGCTCACTCAGGCTGTGCAATTCCTTTTCTACAAAATCCCCGCCTTAAATTATCATTATAAATCATATTTACAAAGTGTTCTTGTTTTTATGAATGAATACGATGCTTAAAGTAGTGAGATAAAAACGACAAAGGACCAACTTTAAGACTTTTTGATGTTTAAAAAAGCGGCAGTTTCACAAAATTTACAACTGTGTTCCTTTGTAAATACTTTACAGAAACGAAATTTTTAAGTAGTTAAAACCATCCGGTGCATCTGTGTATCAGCGTCTTTCCTCCCCCGAGTACTTTTAAATACGAAAATAATCAAAATTTACTGCACCAATTCGTTGGATGTGCCTCATTTATCCTCGTTCCGAGCCGGTCGCGCACTTTTAAAGTCAACCTCGGGGCGAAGTTAGCGCCATTATGTAATGAACAATAATGGATACACCGGAAAAGAGGACGGCGCATCTCTCGGTGGAGCGTCGAAGATGCAAAGTTAGTCGACACAGTGCGGAGGCCATTAGAAGGCCCTTTTCTGTTGGAGATCTATCATCCTGATAAGGTTTTACCTATTCAGGCGAAAAAGTTTCAATTTCCGACACCATGGATTTATGTAAAAGCCGGCAAGGTCAACGAACACCGAGACTTGTCGGTTTTCCTTCGCTTGCGCTATCTCCAAACCTCCTGTTTCTCTTTTTACTTCGCGAAATGTATTCCAGGGAACTGGACTTGGCCGATGGGCACAATTTTTTTGTATCGATTTCGAATAACTGTTTTATACAGTGCTTTCGAAAAGTGACGAATAAATTCATTATTTTTTAAATTGAGAAGTTTTCGAAGAAAGGCACTTTTTGACATACGACCCATATTTGTAACGTCATCGTTGTTCGAGATATGACGTCATCGAATTTTTTTAAAATAGCAACCCTCAATTTTGACCATGCCATTTGAAAGAACGTGTCATTCTACATACATACATCATGAAAAATTATGGTGTTACATAACAAATATTTCAAGAAAATAATGTTTGAAGATTTTAAAATTTAATTTTCACAATGCTGTGCACCTCCCCATTGTGCAACACCTGTCCGTGCTTATTTATATGAGCTGTTCCCGAATCGTTGGATAGGGAGAAGGGGGCCGATTGAGTGGCCAGCCAGATCGCCTCATTTGACACCCCTAGATTATTTCTTGTGGGGATACTTAAAAAGCAAAGTATACGTTACTAGACCGGTTAATTTAGAAGATTTTTAAACAAGAATTCATCACGAGATACATCGTATACCTCCTGAAGTTATTGATAATGTCCAAAAAGAATTTATTAATCGTCTTGGCTACTGTCAGGCAGCCAACGGTGCACAATTTGAACATCTAATTTAGTCGATTTTTTACATAATCATTATCATTTTTAGTATTGTGAAAATTAAATTTTAAAATCTTCAAACTTTATTTTCTTGAAATTTTTGTTATGTAACACCGTCATTTTTCATGATGTATGTATGTAGAATGACACGCTCTTTCAAATGGCAAAATTGGGGGAAATACATCTAAAGCGGTCAAGTAGTACTTGCTGATCCGTACCTCTCTCAGGATAAACTCCGTCAGTCCGAAAATCCTACACTAAACTGTACTCTAAAAATTTTCTTTGAGCGCCCTCAAGACTGAATGCATGACCACGCGCTAGAGGATTCCAAATACCAGCCCCGGTTTAGGTTACATAATTTCAATTTTGTCCATATGTATGTAACTTTCTCCATTATGTCCCTTCCGAAGACCTAACTTGGCAAACTACGGCATTGCGAAGTGATGAGGCAGAAGCAACACGTCTGGAAATTCTGATCACGTCCGTATAATTTTCTCAATTTTCACGGTGAAACTTGCCGCTGTGTTCAGTATTTGCTCCTTGCATTAAAGTTTGCATTCGCACGTAATGAATCTGTTTCAGCACTTGTTATGGAATAGTTGTTCCTTTAACAAGTTTTGAGTGTATATTTGTCGAATAAAATAAAGTTTTCTGTCACTTCAACTCGATAGAGGCCTTTCAGTACGTGTTTTATAAGTGTCCTGCGCTTTTTGGTCTTACTGCCTATTATTATTTCCCAGGACAATGTCACGACGTAGCGTTATTTGTATTTCTATATTTAGTTGATTGGTGTAGGATAAATCAGTAAATATTGAAATGAAAAGAAGTATCAGACGAAGAATTTCAAAGAAGACAATGCGCATTTGTTTCAAAATGGAAAAGGGATCATTGAATAAAACTTCCTCTTCGGTCTAGGCTCAGAGCAGTAACAAAAAAAGACGGAACAAAAGCCATTTATTGTATACAATTATTATATACATATATATAAATATTAGCATACAATTTTATTTTAAAATCTTACATTTTAAGAACAGTCATAAAATTAAAAGTTATAGGAAATTGAATTAGCATCTGACTCCAAAACTTAATGAAATATTAATTTATGTAAATAAATTGTCGTTTATTTAGTTACCTAAACTGATTTCCTTCCCATTGAACAGAATAATATGTATACATAGTTGAAATTGCTGCAAACGCATAAAATACAGATCTCATTTAATAATTTTTACATATAAATATATTTTTGCTCTTGTTTCATATTCAAGAGATGTTTTTTACTGTATTAGAAAAGCATTTTAAGCTAATATATATCAAATCTCCTACAATTCCTATCAATGACAGCATACGTATGCTCTCTGATATAAAACATCTAGGTATGCTAATGAACAATTCCACAGACAAAGCTCTATTTAATAATTATTATCTAAGCAAATTAATTTATCTAAATTTACTAACCTGGTTTAATGAAAACACTATAAATATATAAATTCACTCTTGACACTAAAATTCAACCACAATAGATGAGAGCATTGGTATCAGAGATCATACATACGACTTCATTGATAGGAATTGTAGGAGATTTGATATATATCAGCTTAAAATACCTTTCTAATACAGTAAAAAAAATTACAAAAGCTTATAATGAAGAATATATGGGTAGATATTGTGGGTGTAATTCAACGCTGGTTGGGGCTTTAGTCCACAGAGTGGTTAGTTTCACACAACATTGTTAATACCTAAAAATATATTCAAGAGATGCATTCTTTTCAAATAACAAAATAGATTGTAATGCTTATTAGATTACTTATGATAAAAGCACGATTTGTGGTTTGCAGAAGAATTTTAGGTGTTTTTAATTTATGATCTTACATAGATGTACGTATATGACGAAAGCTAACCTATGATAGGTCGGTATACCACTTTTCCACAAACTACATACTTCTTGCGTCCCATCGCGAACTATAAGGTAATTAACAAAATAAAAGACTAAACAGTATAAAGGTATCAGAATCACTTCAAAAAGAAGAAAGCCCTATGAATAGTAAAAACGATATTTGACACCCGGCGAATTATCAAACAAATATCGTTTGTAACATTCTCATGTAAACCTTAACTTCGAAGAGCAGTTGCTTAAAAAAATTAATTAACTATTTTTATTATTGCTCTGAGGGTTTACGCTTCTTGGTGTTTCAGGAAATACCTACACCTTTCTTCTTCCCTTCTCTTTTCTTTGCTCTTCTCTCCACTTGTCTCTTATTTTCTTTCCTCTGTTCTCTCCTCTATCTCTCTCTGCTCTGCTCTCTCATATGTCCTCTCCCTCTCCTCTCGTCACTCTCCCCTCCCGTCCCACCTCTTGCCTCCTCTCTATTCTCTTACATCTCCTATTTCTCTCCTCTCATATCTCATATTTCTCTTCTTATATCCTCTTTATCTCATCTCATATCTCATATTTCTCCTCTCATATTTCCTCTTTTTATCCTCTTGTATCCTCGTTCTCTTCTACCTCCCCTTTCTCTCATATCATATATCATCTATTATCATCTCTCTATCCTCTCCTATCTAGTATCTGTCTTATCGTATATCCTCTCTCTCATCTCTCTCTCTCTTCGCTATTCTCTCTCCTCTTTCCTCCATTCTGTCTCTCTTCTCTCTTCATCTCTCTTCTCACCTCGTCTCTCTTCTCTCCATTTGGCAGGTACCAATAATTCGATTTGCTGCTTATTATATGTCTGAACTCTTGTTTAGCGCCTTCAAATTGTTACTTATAAATAACTATTACAGTTTCCAATGTCTGTGTCTATAACTGGTATTTATCCCACCTTTTTTTACATCTTATCTGCCAGGACGAATTCCGCCCACTTTACCAGGATAATTCCCACCCTCGAAGGATCCATTTACGTTTCAAGTGTTATGGTTTACGGCGCAAGTGAAGCGATAAAATTGCATTACCGACTGCCGGGGCAAGAACAACGGCCGACGGTCACGCCATCCTATAATTACGCCTAGGATCCATAAATACATCCTAATTTGCATCCTTGGCAGGATCGACACCGACTCCTGGCGGGGCAGCTAGACACCGGCCGATAACGTTTAATAAATTTGGGTGGCGTGCCGAACTGTGGTGTCCTGATCGATATATAATTTCCTATTCGTGAACGCGCGCAAAAAATGGCTGGGAATATGCTAATGTTAGCCTGAATTGGTGTTTTGGTGGGGTCGGGTCCTCGGGAGTGACTAATGAATAGGTATTAAGCGTTTTACACACTTTACTTTTGATATGTTGGGGTCGGGACGACATGTTCTTGAAATAGTGTCTTCTACAAATACAAACAATTTTAGACATTTAAGGATTGAATAATATAAAGCTTAGCACAGGAATGTTATCTGATGCCACCAGCGTATATTCAAAAGTACCGAAGTAAAACGTATGTATAACGACAGAAAACGTATAACCAACAAATTTTTAGGTTCAGAAGTTGATAGGAATTGTAGATTTGATTTATATTAGCTTAAAATACCTTTCTAATATGGTAAAAAATGTTACAAAAGCTAATAATAAAGAATATATGGGTAGATATTGTGGGTGTAATTCAACGCTGGTCGGAGCTTTAGTCCGCAGAGTAGTTAGTGTCACACAATATTGTTAATACCTAAAAATATACAGATTCGGAAATTGCGGATCTTTACAGAGAAAGTAGAAATTGCCGCTTCATTCCAGGGAAGGTACGAACTTTAAGAGGGGCGGCGACGTGCATTGGTCTAGCATTCCCCACTACTACGGTAATCGGTTTCGTATCGCCAACGCCAATTCGCCATTACAAATCTAACTGTCCGGTCAACTGATGCCAGTGTTGTCAGATCTCATGCATTCCGAAGAAATCTCATGCTCTCATATTTTGATTACAAAATCTCATGCTTTTTAATAAGAAACATTATTAAAATTACTCTTTGAAATCTACCAAAACAAAGACCTAACGAGAAATAAAGGCAAAATCGAGGGCAAAATTGAATAGATAGAGGTAGGTATCTACAATATTTGGGTACTTGAAATGTTCTTTATTGTAGACTGCTCTCTTAATAATTAGCAATGAATACATAAACGGGTATGACAGTCTACGGATATGCGGTGTGTGTGCTGTATTCACGCTGTATTGCAGTGATTCTTAACTCTATTCCGTAAGGGTACCTACATTTTCTGGAAACAACAGATTTTACGACCCGTGAGTCACCCTGCGTCACGTCAACTGCGCCTTAACGTTTGCCCGGCCTAACAATAAAATAAATTAGAAAGATTACGTGGTTAATAACTTTTAAGTAAGTACCTGTAACTACCTACTTACAATGTAATATTATGATAAAATAGCAGAACATAATGCTTTTTAATGAAATAAAAATGGCATTACAAAAGTAATTAAAAATTAAGCTGTGTCAAGAGGTGTTTTTTGATAAATTAAGCCATCTCATGATTTTTTCTCCAAACCTCGTGCTTCTTTGAAATTATTCTCATGCACTGAATTTTTCCCACCTGGCAACACTGCTTGATGCAAACACGCTGTGGTCGAAGTATGCGTGTAGCATGACACAAATACACGCAAGCGGCAAAATACAATTCACCATCAAGATCCTCACTTTTCAAATCTGTATAATAAACGATTACATAAAGGGTAAACATTATTTAAGTAGGTATTTGTCATGTTTAATTTAAAATTCATTGACATTGACACTTTTGACATTGTCGATATTTAATTTCAAATAATTTTAATTTATTGGTATAATAATTTCTATAGTTAGATATTTGACTCAACCTAAAGGAGGCCACCTGAAGAAGCAATCCTAAAAATGCAGAAATAGGTCAGATCTCATCAATTGTGGTTGAATTTTCGAGTTTCCACAATTTCAAAAGTGAACTTAGATATTTATAGTGTTTTCATTAAATCAGGGTAGTAAATTTAGCTAGATAATTTTTTTTAGACAATTATTGAATAGAGCTTTGTCTGTGAAATTGTTCATTGGCATACCTAAATGTTTGGTATCGGAGACCATAGATATGACTCCATTGATAGGAATTGTAGGAGATTTGATTTATATTAGCTTAAAATACCATTCTAATACAGTAAAAAATGCTATAATTTTTTGACGTAAGTGATTCTCAAATTCAATGTGAACCTTGTAAATGTCCCCAAACAAAAACAAAACAATGGGGTTCGTATCGGTAGATCTGGGTGGCCTGGTTTTTGAGTGCCTCATTCAATCACGTTGTTACCGAATCTATCATTTAAAAATTCACTAGCAGTTAAAATGTTCCTAGTATTAGTATTTTAGTTTCTCTTCTTTGGCCACAGAATATGGATCCTTAACTTCTACTTAGGAAACATCCTGCAGTGGCATCCTGTAGGTACATATAACTGAAAAATCGTTAGATGTTTGTGGTTCTTACAAAAAACGTCATCTTCCAAAAATTGAGTAGAATATCCCAACAAATAAGGAAATTGCCATAAACAAATGACATAAAAAAGTACTTTTTGAGACCTGTGCCCATTCTTTAATGCACAGCCCTGTAAACAAAGTTAAAGATATGTCACTTTTTTAAGTTAGTGATCCTTTTTCTCTTTTACTAATCCAATAAATTCCCATTTGAAAATGAATCGTGATTGAAAGCTGACTCCTAATCACTTATTTCCAGACATGGGTGAAAAATATACGTAAATACTTATAAAATTTCCAACTAATATTTTACAAATTCATGACGAAACTTTCAGATGCAGGATTAGCAGGATTTGTGCTACCCTTGAAATCGTGAATAGTGGTATCGACTAAAGTTAGCCGCAGTAAACCCGAAAAACTAACTTGTTTGGCGGCTGTCAATGGCAGGCGAACTCCGCCGAAGTTCTTGCCTCCACGTCCCGGACAGTAAACGAAGTTACACTTTTGTCCCGTTTTATTTTATTACCGAACTTTTTATGACGTATAAAATGGAATTGTATCTATAAAACACAAAACATACGCGTCTCTCACGCAATTTTCGAGGGATTCGGACGTTTATGACGCCGTTAATTGAATACCGATAATGTCGTTGCAGGTTCCTTTCAGTTACAACAAAGGTATTGTTCCATTTCAAATTTGATTTTTCAATTTTACGTGGTGTGTTCAATCTAAATCTAGCTTTGGCACTTAATTGTTTTCAGAAATATGATCACCAGTAATAACCACCCCAGTTAAGGCATCTATTCCATGGTTTCACCACGTCCTGATCATACAATTCTTGTGCCTCCTGATTTTAAATTATTATCAACACTCTCTTTTTTTGACGCCTTTTTTGTGGTTCGAAAAATTTGGACACAACAAAAGTACCATTTTTAGTGAATGGCCATTTACATACGCATCGTCAAAAATCATGGTTGCCTGACAGTAGCCTTAGCGACCGAGAATGTTTTTTATTGCTGTCAGATAAAAACTGAAATCGTACTTTATTAAATCGTTTTTGTTTTTTTTTGTTTTTTTTTTGAGTTATTTCTTTCGTTCTTATCTTTTGTTTGGCAAAAGCAATGCGTTTGAAGTGTTTATTGAGAACTTTGTCATTTTATTTAAAAAATGGTTAAATTAACTGAACGAGAACGAATTGAAATTCTTTGCATGATCGGATTTGGAGACAGGATGCGTACCCAAAAAGAAGTAGTTGAATTGATCAATGAAACTCATCCTGATCGGCATCCCATTAGCCAAAGCATGGTAAGCAATATTGAGTCTAAATATCGCAACTTTGGACATGTTCGTGATCTTCCTAAATCTGGTCGACCGTCAAAATCAGTAGATGATGGGCTTAATGTTTTGTTGGCAAAGAAAATCATCACTCAACACTTAACCAATTGGCTTCTGATTTCAATATGGCAGCGTCCACAGTTCACAAAATTATGAAAAAACCAAAGTATCATCCTATAAGGTATGCCTTGTTCGTGAGCTATCTGAAGACGACTTTGATCGGCGAGCAAATGCAATAATGATAATAATTTCGTAAAAAACGTAACAAGATGAGCTGTTCCCGTATCGTTGGATAGGGAGAAGGAGGCCTATTACACTTTCTGTGGCCATTTTACGAGTCTATTTTGCAACTATATTCAATACCAACCTATTTAACACAATATCACCTAATAATATCACAAATGACAAACTAACTCTTCTAAATGTATGTTCTGCGTTTTTCCGATAGCATGGAAATCGTATACAGATATGAACTAAAGTGTAAACGTATCTTTAGGAAAAAGTGTCTTCATCCGCGATTTAAATTTCTAGAAGGCGAGAGACATCAGTACGCCTTCCGATCGCTCGTTTGTTTTGGATGGCGTGCCGCGATGTGTAATTTGTTACCCAATGGTGTACGAGGAACATTAATTAAAAGGTCTCAGTGCTCACGGCTGGTGTCAGCCATGGCAGTCAGTTGCTTGTACGTATACCATCCTAATCTGGGATAATGTTGGCGCGTACTAGCTGTCGCAATAAATCGCTCAAGTTTATGGCAATAAAAACCAGTCCGTGCATGTAGCGTGTGTTGGCTCACGTCGCAGTTGGCGTAGCGAGCGGCGAATTAAGGATGTGTCACAGCCGAGTTGATTTTATTTAGAAGAAAATCTACTGTTTCTGCTAGAGTCTTCTTAGGCTTCCCCAAAATATAGCTGTTTATTTGAGAGGCCTCTTTAGATGAAAGTCAACTCGCGTACTCGCACATGTCGAAACGCGATTAAAGGCTAGTGCTTATGAGCGCGAATTTCATATTCTTTTATTTAAACTGTAATGGAGGAAACACTCAAATAGTGTTGTCAATGTTGTCTTGCTTTTTCTTGATCTTGTCATGATCTCGCAAGACAAGACTAGATCAAAACAAGGCTTGACTGCTTGAATTGCAAGATAAGACAAGATTTAAATAAAAGTCTTGCCGAACAAGAAATCCGTCATTGCAGGAAAAAGTTCTGATGGAAATAAATCTAGGGGTTGTTTATTCCCGCCCTCCAGAAACATGAGCCAAGGAATAGACACCATCACAATAGTTTTTGACTAGCTGATAATGTGTACCAAAATTGAAATTGTCCTGTTCGAAAAATTATTAATATTTTAAATATAAAAAATAACAATAAAAAACACTACTGCCTAATCTATGAATTTAGTGGGATTGGCGGAAATAATATGGTATTGTAGTTACAGATGGCTACTTATTATTTCCGCGCCTACTACTTTGGAAAAAATAATATTCTAATTTAATTCCCACCGAATCTCAAAAACTTAAATCGTCTGTTTCTCGAAAACGCTTGAATTGATTGATTTGTACCTTTTCTATTTAGAATCGAAGAAGGTAGTTCAATAGTTTCTTATTAAAAAAATCGAAAGTGTAAAATACAAAAAGTAAAGACATATTTTTACATCGACAGTTCAGTATAACTAGCGTCCCCTAGTCGTGAACTGAGCACTGGTTGCATATTCGTAATTACCACCTCAAAAAACATAAGACTACAAAATTTCAAAACAATTGGTCTATACGTTCTTAAAATATAGCAAAAAATCGAAAACATTTTTTCAACTTTAACACCCTGTAGAATGCAAAAAGCAACGATTGAATAAGGCACCATTATTAATGACTCAACCTGTATAGTAAAGTGACATTTACATGTGATAAAGACCCACTTTAGAAAACGATTTTGAATTTGTTAAAACAGCATATTTTCAGTCAAATTGCGGAAAAATATTCATAAAATCAAAGTTTATTGCGTCTAGGTTCAATTCTGTTCTACAGATCTAATTATGAATTCACTGCCACTTGACTGAAAGAGGTCCGGTTATGTTTCGTATATTTTGTTCATTATATGAATATAATGGGTATATCATGAATAAAATGGTCAAGAAAATTATGCAATCTAAAGAAATAAAGAAAATATAATCTATTAGTTATTGTATTTTACTTATTGGATTCAAATTTTATGATAAATTATGATTTAACCCAACACATTAATATCTTATTTTTTGTAACATATATGCGTTTGCGTTTCCCAGGAATCATGATTTCGCTACATTTATGGATAAACCAAACACATTTTAATTAGTATTTACTTATCACAAAGTTGAAAATGACATAACAGATAAGTATATCGGATTCATAAATATATAGTGTTAAAATTATTAACTGAATCAATTATTAATAATTATCGGTAATTTCCATATAATTATTTTTCATCGGGTTGTATTGTATTAACTAATAAAATAATTGTGTACCAGAGCCATGATTTCAGTAATTAAGAGCTCGCAGTTTACATTAAAACAATTTTATCCTAAGTATTCTGTAAACAACCGACTTCAATCACAGTATAATTCTAATTAATGGCTACTGTTATAGTTCTAATAATTAATCAAGTATTACAACAGAATCAACCATTAAACGTCTATTTGCCGCTGTAATTTTAACTGAAATCGAATTATTTTTATTGCAATTTTAAATGTGTATAAATTTAGATCGGTCAGTGGTCGCGCGGTTTAAGGCGTCAGTACTTGAATCGAGATGACTGGATCGCTGTGGGTTCGACCCCCACAGCCGGTAGACCGTATATAAGCTATATTCGTGGAGAGATGGGCACCCTCTCTGCGGGTATGGTAGGGTGGAAGAATGTTGGCTTGGGTCAATGTGAGAGATTGATACCGGTTGACATTTGACTACCCCCTAATTAATGAGGTTTTCCAGGTTTCCCTCATTCCTGCACTGAATGGTGATTAGGGCCTACCAACGTAAGTCGTTCCTGGGCGCAAATGCGGCCTGCTTAATAATAATATGCCGCCCCCTCTCCCGCATAAGTCTTCGACTTCTGAGCTAATCCTCGTGATTAGAATGAGGGGTAGAGATATTATTATTATATTATTATTATTAAATAATTGTATAAAATAATATTTGAACATAAAATACGTGTGGCAATTAAGTTCCGGGAATTTGTCAATGAAAGAATAAGCAATTAAATTTCGCTAAAATTGGCCCTTACAGTAGTCTCCTTCTAACTCTACACATCGATTCCAACGCTGCTCCCACGATTGGAAACACCTTTGGTAATCCTCCGCAGTTAACCCATTCAGCACCACGGTTACAGCTTCTTTGATCCCCTGTACGCCGTCATGATGAGTTCCGTTGAGGTGCGACTGCATCTTGGGGTATAAAAAAATCGCAGGGAGCAATATCGAGGCTATAGGGTGGGTGCGGCAACGTTGGAATGCCTCTTTTGCCAAAAACTCTTTCACATTGAATGAGGAATGTCCTGGCGCGTTGTTGTGGTGCAAGATCCAGCCGTTCTTAGCGAGTTCGGGTCGCACAGGGAAAACGCGGGCCCGCAGCGGTTCCAGGACGCCAACACAGACCTGTCCAGTCACTGTCTGGCCGGCAGGATCATATCACGATGAATGATGCCGTGGATATCGAAAACAACGATCAACATTGCCTTCAGTCCTGACTTGAACATCCTCGCTTTCGTTGGCCGCTCTCCACTCTTTTTCACCCACTGCTGACTTTGTTTACGGGTCTCGGGATCATACTCAAATATCCAGGTCTCATCTCCAGTGACTATCCGACTCATCCAGTCTCTACCGTCGCTCCGAATGCGGGACAACAAATCCTCGCAGATCGATTTTCGCATGTCTTTCTGTTCACGGGTGAGAACTTTTGGCACCATCTTTGCGCAAATCTTTCGCATATTCAAATTTTCGTGTAACATCTTGCAAACGGTTTCTTTGTTGACGTTTAACTCGTCAGACAACGGCAACGCACGAATGCTTAGGCGCCGGTCAGACATGATCAGTGCACGCAGACGATCAACATTCGTGTCAGTACGAGAGGTGACGGGAGCTCCTTCACGTGGATCGTCTTCTACTGATTGACGCCTCTCGTTGAACCGTTTTGTCCATTCAAACACGCTTGTTTTCGACAAGCACTCGTCTCCATACATCACCTGGAATTTGGAAAGGATTTTCGAGGTTTTTCGCCAGATTTCACTAAAAATTGAATCACAACACGTTGCTTGTAATTTGAGTCACTCATTTTCACGACGTCACTATAAAAGTTACTTCCAAAAATACACATAAAACACAAGGAAGGTCTTCCCTCTCTAGAAAAATGTTGACGAACAATGCAGCGTTGCCAGTTTCCGAGTTATAACTAAATTTCCGGAACTTAATTGCCATACCTCGCATAGTTTATGCCTCAACAATTTCTCATACTGTCTGTTGTCAACAGTACACGTTGAACGATAATTTTCCCTACACAAGTTAATATTAAGTGATAAATTTCGCCGTTTCACTACATAAAACTTAGAAAATCGCTTAATAATATTGTCACATAATTTGTCCCACTCACACCCAATTCGACGACTGTGGTAACGCGAAATGCTAAGATTGCCCCGATCGCCCCTACGCGATTCTGTTAAATAAACAAAATGCGGTGTATCGAGATGGAACTGGAAAATGGGGAATCGACGAGAAGCATTCGAGTCGTTCGGGAAAATGGATCTAGAGATACTAGAAAATACCTGGAATATGCGTTTGGTCTATAAAAGAAGAATAAACGGCCGAGTCAGTCAGTCTTGTATTACAGTCTGAATTGAAGTGTTTTGTTAGAGAGATCAAAGTGATTTAGATAGCGATTAATTAAATAAGTGTTTAGTTGAGTTGTAATTAGTGTTTAGTAGTTTACTGAGTAGTTAATAAAGATAAGTGATTAATTAACGGATTGTTTTTCTGGCAGTAAGAAAAAGACGGATTGGGAAATCCGTCACAATATGTTTTAACCACTTCCAATATGCTGCAGAAACTTTATCTCAATGTTTGTCGGAAAAGTGTTGTCATTTTTACGTGTTATTTTAATTTATATAGGTATTTTATCCTCGACTTAAACTTTCTCTTTGGTAATAGTACTATGTTGTGACATATTTTCTGTGAACATTTTAATATGTTCATTCGTAAACTGACTACGATCCTGTTAAACTCCGCGCTCCACTATATCTAGTTATTATTTCTATATATTATTGTTCATAAAATTAGTTTAAAATTATTCTTGACTCTAGTAAATCCTCACTATTGATAATACTTTTCATAAAACTCTCGCGACAGCATCGGTTGTTTCTTCTTTCTCAAACAGAAACTACAAAATAAAACAGATATAATAATTACTTATCAAGCATTGCAGAAATCTGAACTGCTGGCTTTTATTCTAAATTTAATTAATTCAACTAACTTTCTGATGGTCTACTAACGGCGTTTATATTGTTCAAATTTAAATTAACTGCCAACAAGTATGCTAGCTTCATGCGGCACGATTTTAATGAACTAAAATGCAAATAAAACAGAAATGCACGTCGTGATTTAAAGAATTTACTGTAATAAGTCCAAGTAAAGGATTTTATAATATGCAAGCCCAACTAAAATTCGTTGACATTTGAACGTCTTGGTAAACCGAGGGGTAAACCACTGAGGTATTTTACTGTGCAAGCTGTAGGTAGTTAAAGATATTTTTTTGCATTTTTTTGGGTATTTATGTGTATTTAGAGGTTGTTTTCGGTATGTTTAGGTACTTTGTATATTTTTTAGTACTATCAAGGTAATAATGGGTATTTACTGGATATTTAATGGGTATTTTAAGAGAAAACTAGTATTTTCTCGCCAATTTTTAAATACAATGGCGATCGCGCATGCCTTATTACGAAGGCACAGGTTAAATATAAGTAAACTACTGACCGACGCAATGGCAAATATAAAAATTATTAAAAATAGATACAAAAATATTTTCTGTAAAATTTTTCGGTTTAATTTTTTCCTCAAATTAATTTTTTTGACTACTCTGTGGGTGAGTGGAACAACTAAGAACTAATGTTTGAAACTGAAAGTAGATTTCAATTTCAATTATAATACCATTTACAACAGCATAACTTCGACTCCAACTAAAGTGATACGTATAATTTCAACAATAAATCAACAAGTACTGTTTTTCCTCAAAATTATAATAAAATATAATGCAACTGTAATAAAATACTGAACAAAATAATATTTAACTAAGTGAATTGCCACAGTAACTCTCTGTCACAGAAGTCGAATGCCAACCTACGTGTTTCTTGAGCGTCGATATGTTCCCTTCTGTATCTGCATTGTCTAAAGTAGTGTTCAGTATACTCAGTAATATTGGGTAATCTAAAAAATTCAGCTATCTTTTTAGGAATTGAACCTGTTATTTAATCCACTGTTTGTATACATTTTGAATTTCTGTACGTGATAAAAAATCGGTTCTGATCAATGGTGGATGGACGTAGACTTGCATATTTGATAACATTTTCTATAAAATTGACTCCTTCCTCTGGTATTGTAAATAATAATAATAATAATAATATCTCTACCCTCATTCTAATCACGAGGATTAGCCCAGAAGTCGAAGACTTGTGCGGGAGAGGGGGCGGCATATTATTATTAAGCAGGCCGCATTTGCGCCCAGGAACGACTTACGTTGGTAGGCCCTAACCACCATTCAGTGCAGGAATGAGGGAAACCTGGAAAACCTCATTAATTAGGGGGGTAGTTAAATGCCAACCGGTATCAATCTCTCACATTGACCCAAGTCAACATTCTTCCACCCTACCATACCCGCAGAGAGGGTGCCAATCTCTCCACGAATATAGCTTATATACGGTCTACCGGCTGCAGGGGTCGAACCCACAGCGATCCAGTCACCTCGATTCAAGTACTGACGCCTTAAACCGCGCGACCACTGACCGATCCGAAATAATCTGGGAACATTAGTTTTGGTATTGGGAATAGTCACTTTAATGATCGACTGAGCATCTTCAGTGTTCGCTGTATGTAAATAAGTTAATTATTCTCTCCTACAGGCTCCAAATATACCAACAATCAAAACGACTTGTTGGAATAAGTACTTTCATCATCTGCCTCGTTAATAAACCTTTCAACCTATTCCTTGGAAAATGTTCTGGATTTTCTGGGTCTATAACCACTTGATTTCTTTTTGAGGAAAACATTCGTATATTTACTAATATCAATATTTGTATTCTACTGCTCCATAACGTAGAGGGTGCACATTTAAAAGATAACTGGGACAAGTATTCTAGAATAATTTTCTCCGAAATATTACATACCTTTTTTCGGCACACCAAATATCAAATTTTGCATACACAGCAACTGCTCCATAGCATCAACCTTGTAGGCAACTTAGTTAAAGTTGTTTAAAGAAATAGCGATCATATTAACAAACGCGATCGAAGATTATGTCGAACTACGGCAGCTTTGTTAATTTAATAACGAAGTTGGTTACATTTTCATACTTCTCGCACCTGAGTACTCTTGAGTCGGCCTCGCCGGGCTTAGCGAGTCCCCACATCATGAGTGATAGGTATAAGAGACTCACTGTGCAAAATTTCAGGTATAATCATTTACTTATAGGTTGCCGGCCACTGGCTCTTAGACTATTATTATTCTCCTTAACTTCAGTTTTTGTAGTAAAAAATATATAGAAGAATGCATAGCTCATTACAATATAGTGGCAAATGTGTTTTATTGGATTGTTTTTGTATTTTAATAAATAGTATGTAACACACAATCATTTATTTCAAAACATCATGTTATTTTCATGAAATATTTATATTCAGGGACAAAAGTATATGAAAAATGTATGATATTCGATGAATTTAAAAATAAAATATACGTACATCAAATCAGAATTTAACATCACATTGTTTTATAGTTGAAATACATTATTTGTTTATATTTTGATTAAAATTATGTTCGAGAGAATAGCACTACCCACAGTTTGTTAATTTAATTGTTTTAATAATTAAATAAACAATGAATAAGTCAACAATAAATAAATGTATAAACATTCCGAAAATAATGGGGGATGAACGGAATAAAAAAAATTGCAGTAAAACAATATTGTGTTCAATGTAAAACTGTATCTTAATTTTATTAGTAAAAATCAATCAAAAATTGATTTATCTGAGATCAGTGAAGCAGTAGAATGTTTGCTTATACCAAACCAATAATATTTAATTATTATTCTAACTTTGAAATGCATCAACTTATACAAATACAAGTAATTAAATTTTTCTAAATTAAAATCGATAGTTTCTGAAATACAACTGACATTTAAATTACTACTCGTATATCATCCTGTATACTATTTGACCTTCTGTTCGTAAGGCAGTTTCGATTTGTTTACATAGTATAAAGAGTTTAGAACAGGATTTTACACTCGCTTATACACCAGGGGATACTTTACAGGGAAAAGTTTCATCCCCCACAACCCCTAAGGGGCTATTTTTTAGGGTACGCAATTTTTCATGTCGCAGTTGATGTTGGGGAACATGTTTTGCAGTAGCTGAAAGATTGCTACACAAAAATTAGGCTAAGCGTAAATAACTCCTAAACATTTAAAAGAAGTATTTTTATGTTAAAAAATGCCACTGCTAATGTGTTTATTACTTAAAATTACTTTTAAAAATAATTAAAGAAAAAGATTTTAGAGAAGAAATGTTTGGACCCGAAATTCACGGATTTTTGCACGCATTTTGCAACTTCTGTTTTAATGGCAGGAAAATCTCAGCTTTTGACAAATTTTGCGAAACAGTAAAACACTACTATTATTGCTACTTTCATTATTATGTGGTATCAATAAATTTGTTTTGAGTTTCTGACAATCTACCATGGCAGTTTCATGATGAAAATGGTTAGAAAATGTTATAGTTGGCAAAATTATTTACAAGTAGAGATTTTCCCACCATTAAATAAATCTCGTAGATATGTGCGAATTCCATATTCAAAAGGCTTTAGAGTACATACACACTATTCACTATTGGTTACTAGCACTGTCACTATAACGGTCACACATTAACACTTAATTATATCATATCGTACCGCTTTCCGTATGACCTTCATGCATCCATGTTTTGTCAAAATTTCATATATTTTTCGATCCAGATTCTGATCTTTTAATATTTATTTTAAATAGGTTCTTCGCCATATCACTATTTCATCTTTTTCTGTCAGTATATCTTTTCGATTTCATTTATACGGAAATTCGCCTATTATAATTCATATGTCACGCATAATTCGCAAAAGCTCCCTTGTATACACCTCTGGCCAACTAGTTATTTCCAATACAACACACAACAATAAAAACTTACCTGATGCTGCAAAGTTAATACACAGGTTTGACAGTTTGTGATAACACTGACAGCCAACCTAGTGATACGTCTTAAGTAACATTAGTTATTAAATAATGATAAAATAGTTCTCTTTTATTTTAGTTTAATTAAATTCGTAATTTTAATACCGATGGAGACATCTATTAGTTTAGGTACAAATTATAAGCGGGCGAATCTTTTTGCGGGATTAAAAAGTAGGAACAAAAAGTAAGGTGGAACGGTTGATAGCGAAAATCTTTAGCGTGCGTTGAGACATGAATATTGGTGGCTAGTGAAATTTTTAAATAATTTCGTATATCGGATATATCACTAGTTCGACATACTAAAGGCTAATTTTATGGTAGATGAATACGTTTATGTTTAAATGGTCTTGTATCCATCAATGGGATAGAAATTCTGTTAGTCTCCGCAAGAAACCAGTAGAAAAGACGCCTTCGGGTATTGCATAGGGTGTTTCGCAACCGAGGTGAGCTTATCTTTTGATTTGATTTCAATTATTATTGCTAAAACCGTATATCTAAGTAACGATGTCTTCGTTTTGAGGTTTACTATTATCATTTGTTTAAGTGGAATTATCCCTACCTTGACAATATTGAATTTATATACCGGGTGAAGCCCTAAACGACACGCCACCGGCAGTGGTGGCCATTGTACAGATATCCTGGAAAATCCACAACCCTGGATAATTACTGGATGAGTACCACATAGTGGATATTTTAATTGTTGTTCTAATTTCGAGTGCGGAAGCACTTCAATATATATTTTTTTATATCCAACCGAAATACCAGTGCTGTTCTAGAGACCAATATTTTATGCCCAAACTGCCAAATTTAAAGACTTTATTGAGTATTCATATGGATAAATATTTCTACATTTCACTCCCCAAAAAGATTAATCGCATTCCTGTAATTTAGGTATAAGTGGTAGATATTAGTTAAGGACTAGGTTTTAAATTTTGTATTGCGACTGCCGTCAGTAAATGTTGAATTTTTTCTTGTTTAGAGATAAGCCCCAAAACTAAGCTAAAAATAAAATCTGCCCTGTAAATGCTGATTCAGTTGGTGTAGTAAATGTTCTTATAAAACTTATGTGACGTTATTTTCTTTCGTGTTTGCTATATGTTTTAGTGGTTAATATAATTGTTGGGTATGTGAATTTTAAACCACTTGGCGCCCTGTATTGATATGAAAAAAAACAATAACATGATGCTATATATATATGTTAAATATATATCCCTATAATCATTAAAGAACCCATCCCGACTCCACTGAAAAATCTAGTCGGCGCATACCTAACTGTTCCCACCGCAAATAAAGTCAAAAATTAGGTAACACTAGTACATCGAGATAAACAGAAGGGCGAGTTTTGAATACTTTGTTATAAATTTTACCAATTTATTGCTTATCTTCTACGTACCTAATTTATTTTATTACGTTTAATATGATCCATACTTCTTATGACGTTTTTTTTATTTTCTTATACCCATAGCATAAAGATAGTTACATGATAGGGGGCGGTGTCAAAATTGAGAGGGGAGATTGATGCAATATTTGTGTAATTTACTGATTTATATGGGAAATAACTAGTTAGCCAGGCGTGTATATTCTAGACAAAGTTTAATTTTGTAGTAGTAGTTGTATATAGTTCGTTCGCGATGTCTAGCAGTACACGCTCCAGTGAATCAAATGAAGTTTACTGCAGAAAATGCAGAAGCAAAGTAGTTCAATTTGTGAAATGTATTTCCTGTGACGGATGTTACCATCCGAGTTGTGCCAAACTTTTGAAATTTCCACAGATTGACAAGTTGTTAGTGAAATGTTGTGAAAACAATTCGATTGCTAATTATGATGAAGATTCTGACAAAGATTTCTTTGATGCCATGGAGAATTTGGCTTCTGGCATGGACAACAAGGTGGACATACATATTTTTAAATATATATTAAAACAGAAGGATTTCCTTATATTTGAATTGCGTGATAAAATAAAATCGTTAAGTGTACAACTCGACTTCTATAAAGAAGCCGAGCAAAAACGAGTCAATAAAAATACGGGCGAATTCCTAAGCAAAAAAGGTAAACATGAGAATAAAAATATGAAGCCTATCACACCCAGTGCAGCTGCACCAAATGACGCTAATTGTAAAATAACAGTTCAGGATGTTAGCAATGCCATTGAGAATGCAAAAAATCATGTAATTACTTCTAATAAGCTGACAAACTGTAATGCAGATAACAATATACCAGATGATACAAACACCACCACTGACAACAAATGGCAAAAGTTACTTATAAAAAACCTAATAAAGTAAGTCGCACTCTTGTAGTTGGGAACTATTCTGGACCATCATCAATACAAGGTGTTGAGAAAACTGTTGCACTACACGTATATAATATAAAGCCAAATACATCTGCTGATGACCTACAAGTTTTCCTAAATAAAAACTTTCCGGAGGCTATCTGTACAGCTTTAGCCTCTCGCAATCCTGATATATATTCTTCATTTAAAGTCCAAATCTCAAAAATCAATTATGAGAAAGCTATGAATCCTTCGGTTTGGCCTACAAATGCTTGTGTTCGGCATTTTTTTCAACACAAAAAGAGGAATCTAGAGGTGATCTAACGAACTATGTGTCAAGTGACAGAAACCAGGGGGGATCAATGACGAATGCAACACTTAAAATAGTGCACCTAAATGCTCAATCGCTTAGCAATAAAATGGAGAAACTGGAAATTTTACTTGCTGAAGAGGATGCAGTTGTGGTTAGTGTAGTTAAACATTGGTGTCATCATGATCAAATTACCTTTATGGCAATTCCTGACTATTGCTTAATATCCAGTTTCTGTCGCTCATCTCAGAAGCATGGTGGCTCAGCAATTTATGTTAAGTGCAGTTACGACGCTGAAAACTTTGATGTGAGTGATCTGTGCGTCGAGATGCATTTTGAGTGTAGTGCCATCAGAATGGTATTTGGAGGCAGGAAAATGTTAATATTAAGTGTATACCGTTCTCCGATGGGAGATTTTAATGTATTTTTGAGACAGTTATGTTTTGCTCTTGATTTATGTAGTGGTCATTCCCTGATATTTTCTTATGCGGGGACTTAAATGTTAATTATTTGGAATATAATTCGACCAGGCAGGCTTTTGATGACGTACTTTTGAGTTACAATCTGAGAGTTACTTCTCTCGTTCCTTCTATGGTAGTGACCAACTGCTTGGGTCAAACAAGTACGAGCAAGGTTGACTTTATTTTAACTAATACGGATGTAACTCAGTGTATATCCAATGTATTTGACGCCCACTTTAGTGACCATAGAGTTTGTACTTTGAAGTATATTTTACAGACTAATGCATGTATTACTAAGGAACACCCGGTCCGCAAGCAATTTAGGGATATTTCTAATTATAACCTTTTAAATTTGACATCTGTGTTGTCCAGAACTGATTTTAATGAAATTTATATAGAAGATGTTGACCATAGTTTTAATAATTTTATGAACATCATTATCTATACACTAGATACCATGTGTCCTGTCAAATTTTATTATGACAATTACAATGTATGTAAACCTCAAGTGAAATGGATAAATGCTGAAGTACGCCAGTCTAGTTTAGCTTTAAAAAATTTATTTTGGCTGTGTAAGCAGGATTACCGCGGCAACGCTCAGGTTTCGTACAAAGAAGCTAAAGCAAAACATAATGCTTTACTAAAAAGAACAAAATTAGAATTCCATAATAAACTTATTGTCAATTCAAACAACAAAGGCAAAACTATATGGAACCTTGTGAACAAAGAAATTGGCAGAAAAATGTAATAAAATATAACTTTGATCATAGATGGCAATCACTGTTCGGACCCTGGACAGGTAGCAGATGCTTTTGCAGAGTATTTCGCTACTATCACACAAAAGAAATTATCCGACCATTTTGGAAATTTTAGACCTAACAGCTGTACCTTTTCAAATATTTTGCACCATACATTTTTCTTTAATCCAGTGACTCAAGATGAAGTCTTACATATTATTAATAACTTAAAACACAAGAAAGCCGTTGGTCGTGATTGTGTGTCAGTACAATTGTTAAAATCAATGTCAGCTTCTATAATTCACCATATTGTTTACTTAATAAATCTATCTGTAAGCACTGGCCGCTTTCCCGGGTCTCTGAAGAAAGCATTGGTCATACCTATCTTTAAAAAAAATGATCCTGAGGATATAGCCAATTATAGACCTATATCACTGCTAAGCGTCTTTTCAAAAGTATTTGAAAGAGTTATCTTCGATAAAATGGTTGCTTTCTTGGATAGGTTTGGTATTATGACAAACAGCCAACATGGCTTCAGAAAGGGTAAATCTACACAGACAGCTGTATGTAGTTTTACTGAGTGCGTTTATACGCTGCTGGATGATAGAAGGTGTGTGGCTGGTCTTTTCTTCGACTTAACTCGAGCTTTTGACTGCCTTAACATTTGTTTTATTGAAGATAAATTATATAGAATTGGATTCAGAGGAGTATTTTTAAATTGGATAGTCAATTATCTCTCTGACAGGACTATGGTTGTAAGTGTTGATAATACTATTTCTGACAGTCACAATGTTAATATGGGGGTACCTCAGGGATCGGTACTGGGGCCACTAATTTTTTGTTGTATGTCAACGACTTGCCAAATTTTATTGAGGCATCCAATTTAACATTATTCACGGATGACACATCCCTTGTGGTTTCAGCGCGGTCACCTGAGGAGCTTTGGAATTGTGTCAGAATTTTGTAATCTCATTTGTCAACTGGTGTAAGTCTAACACACTTATTGTCAACCTTGATAAAACAGAACTAATTTATTTTCGATCTCACAGTGGTTTGGACAGGCAATTATATCTTAATGTTGATAACACTATCTTGAAATCCATTGATAATACAAAATTTTTGGGGATTCATATTGACTGTCAACTGAAATGGTCCATACATATAGATATGCTAAGCAAAACACTGAACAAATCATTCTATGCAATATCGCGTATAAGGAAGTCCATGCCCTTATGCGCATTATTAAATGTATACCACAGCTTGATTTACAGTCATCTTTCGTATAATGTTATTCTCTGGGGTAACGCAGTCAATAGTAGCAGAATTTTCATAATACAAAAACGAATTATTAGAATCATATTTAATATTAAACCTCGTGAAACATGCAGAAACGCCTTCATCAGTAATAAACTATTAACTTTCCCGTGCATCTATATATATAAATCACTAATTTATATTAAGGAAAACATTCATCGTTTTATAAAAAATGCTAATCTTCATGATTATTCAACTCGTCACTGTGATTTGTTCAGTATACCAAAACATAAAACAAAAAGATATGAAATGTCTCCCAACTATTGTGGATTGAAACTCTACAATAAGCTTCCCAGGAATTATAAATCTTTGAATAATTTTTTAAAGACCATCAAAGAAGTTCTGATTGCCAAATGCTATTATAGCATTGATGAATTTATTTTAGACAATAATATTTAATTTGTTAGTATTTGTTTGTTGTGTATATCTGTTTTATGACTTGTCCTATACACTGTAAATGTCTCAAAGGATGAATATATTATTATTATTATTATTATTATTATTATTATTATTATTATTTTGTAAGATATAGTAATCCAATCTTTTTTTGTCGAAAATTCATTTTAAAAATACCATTTTCCTTCCGCGAGTTTTCCATTATTTTCCGTTTAGCAGTTGTACGTCTTTACCACTTTTTTATTTGCATTGTAAATGGAGCAAACGGACACAGCCAATAGAAAACTGCGGCGCATGCGTACCTACTACAGCAGAAACTGTGTAATCGGGTATGCTCTCAGGGATATGCGGCACACGATTTTGTAGAAAAAATATACGAGCTGCATGTATGTTTCTTTGTGTCCAACTGCTATAAATTGTGAGCAGGTTTAAAACATGAGTCACTCTCTAGATTTTCGACCGTCTAGTATAGTAGTAAGATTCAAAATGAGAAAAAGTACGTTGTATTTATAATGTTACAAAATAATGCGGTTATCGGTCAGTGGTCGTGCGGTTTAAGGCGTCAGTACTTGAATCGAGGTGACTAGATCGGAGTGGTTTCGCGCCCAGCTGCCGGTAGACCGGATATAAGCTATATTCGTGGAGAGGATTGGCACCCTCTCTGCGGGTATGGTAGGGTGGAATAATGTTAGCTTGGGTCAATGTGAGAGATTGACACCGGTTGATATTTGACTACCCCCCTAATTAATGAGGTTTTCCAGGTTTGCCTCATTCCTGCACTGAATAGTGGTTAGGGCTTACCAACGTAAGTCGTTCCTGGGCGCAAATGCTGCCTGCTTAATAATAATATGGCGCCCCCTCTCCCGCACAAGTCTCCGACTTCTGGGCTAATCCCTGTGATTAGAATGAGGGGTAGAGATATTATATTATTATTATTATAATGCTATTTTTCTATCATCATAACATGAGTTATCTATCGATCAAGGACACGTCGATAATACGATTTAAACAAGTATATGTGTTTATTAATACCCCTCTTGCAACTTGACATATCTAGGATTTATGCGTTGCAGCCGACCCTGCCTGGTTCTTAACACGGTTCGGCTCCAGGGACAACAGAGTTCAATCAGCGAAAATATGCAAATTGGCCGCTCGAATCCAGAATTCGGGCTAATTGAAACAAACACTTCTCAGAATTAATTAAGCATTCATTGTGGAGTTACGGGCGAAATAAATTAATTAAGGACGTCTCCAATAACGCGGAGTTAAGTCTTCTGTATTGTTTCAGGTGTTATTACCACCACTTCCAGGAAATTGGACAGGGAAGCCCAGGACGAGCACATCTTGGAGGTGAGTAGTGATTTTTTTATTCTGTTAAATCACTTTTTTCCTTAAAAGCATGAGAACATGCGCATAAGAGGAAGAAACTACACACATGCAAAAAAACGCAAAAAGTTTATATTTGGTGTCATAATTTTTTTATTTGTACTTCAACTTTTATTTAGGAATATTTTTTCAACTTGTATATCCTGTCTTTTGTTCCATACTGACGTTTTACTCATTATACAGGGTGTTTTTAAATGAAGTAGCAACAATGAGACCACAGATTCCTTAAGTGAAAATAAATCGATTTAACCTAGCATACCTATATTCCAAGTCGCATAATAAAAAAGATACAGGGTGTCAACGTTAAAATTTTATTTAGATAACTTCTTAAAAAATCCAAATATTTACATAAAATTTGTAAATCAGGGGTTTTTGCGGGCGAGAAATTCAAATTAGTTTCTAATTTTTGACGTCACTAATAATGGGGGCCACTTATGGCATATTATGTTTCTTTTAAATGGCAGAACTTATTTGCTACGTAGTGTATCAATCTGACTTTTGAGACATTTGATTGTCCTACATGTTATATCTGAAAAATGAATACTCTGGGGTATACCTTGTTGAAGTCGTTAGGAGTAACAGTTTTCGAAATAATCCTATTTGAAATAGTGCACCGATTGAAAACTGTTATCGTTTCAGGTAAAGTTCCTTTTCTATTGAAAATACAGCAAAATATTACTAGAAAAAGTTATTCAGAACGGTAAATTTTGTAGACGTTCAAAAAGATCGGCCTGCTTTGATAAAATCTTTGTGCTTTGCTGAAAAATGGCTTCATCAAACCTTGCCGATCTTGTTAAAATTTGACACGTCGATGATTTTCATACATGGTGGTGGTACATAAGAAAAAATAAAGTTAATGTCAATATCTTTGTATTGCGATGCTCGATTGTGTTTTTTTTTAAATAATCAAGGAATGCACGTTTGGTTTTTTCGATATCTTCTAGGGTGGCAAAGTAACAGCCGAATCTAACGCTTTCGCATGGTCACTGTACATTTATTTTAGCATAAATACATTCAAATATGCAATACCTACATATATTTTGATCCACACCAAATAAATGAAGTTTTACTTGGTTATTAAACAAAATAAAAACATTTTAATCTCAAAAAAGACTGTATCCTGTTTTTAAGAACATGGTAACAACAAAGACTCATCCACTTCTTAACCTTGCAGCTTCATTCTTATATGCAATGATATATCTTGATCCACATCAAATAAATGAAGTTTTACTTCGGTTATTAAATAAAAAAAAATCTTAATCTGAGACTGTACCCTTTTTTTAGAACATGGTAACTATAAAGACTCATCCACTTCTTAACTTTGCAGCTTCATTCTTATATGCAATGATATATCTTGATCCACATCAAATAAATCAAGTTTTACTTCGGTTATTAAATTAAAAAATAAACATCTTAATCTCAAAAAAGACTGTATCCTGTTTTTAAGAACATGGTAACTATAAAGACTCTCCCTCTTCTGAACTTTGCAGCTTCATTCTTATATGCAATGATATATCTTGACCCACATCAAATAAATGAAGTTTTACTTCTGTTATTAAATAAAATAAAAAACATCTTAATCTCAAAAAAGACTGTATCCTGTTTTTAAGAACATGGTAACTACAAAGACTCACCCTCTTCTTAACTTTGCAGCTTTATTCTTATATGCAATGATATATCTTGATCCACATCAAATAAATGAAGTTTTACTTCGGTTATTAAATAAAGAAAACATCTTAATCTCAAAAATGACTATCCTTTTTTAAGAACATGGTAACTACAAAGACTCATCAACTTCTTCAGCAGCTTCATTCTTATATGCAATGATATATCTTGATCCACATCAATTAAATCAAGTTTTACTTCGGTTATTAAATTAAAAAATAAACATCTTAATCTCAAAAAAGACTGTATCCTGTTTTTAAGAACATGGTATCTACAAAGACTCATCCACTTCTTAACTTTGCAGCTTCATTCTTATATGCAATGATATATCTTGCTCCACATCAAATAAATGAAGGTTTACTTCGGTTATTAAATAAAAAAAACATCTTAATCTCAAAAAAGACTATCCTTTTTTAAGAACATGGTAACTACAAAGACTCATCCACTTCTTAACTTTGCAGCTTCATTCTTATATGCAATGATATATCTTGCTCCACATCAAATAAATGAAGTTTTACTTCGGTTATTAAATAAAAAAAACATCTTCATCTCATAAAAGACTATCCTTTTTTAAGAACATGGTAACTACAAAGACTCACCTTCTTCTTAACTTTGCAGCTTTATTCTTATATGCCATGATATATCTTGATCCACATCAAATAAATGAAGTTTTACTTCGGTTATTAAATAAAAAATAAACATCTTCATCTCATAAAAGACTGTATCCTTTTTTTAAGAACATTGTAACTACAAAGACGCATCCACTTCTTAACTTTGCAGCTTGTAATTCTAGGGGGCGAATTTAAATACATTTTAATCACCCCTCGTTCCTCAGCGCTTAAAAGCAACCCTCTTAAGGGAATTAAAAATCACCGCCGTAATCCAGGCGACGACGCTGCGCTATTTTGTTTTAATTGTTTAATTAGTGCCATCCCCTAAAGTAGCAGAGCGATGCATATATCATCGCTTAACTGCAGCAGCTAGAAGATGGCCCAAGTGCGATTTAAAGCAAAATAAAATAATAATTGTTATCATAGGCCGATTATGTAGTTTGAATATTAAAATAGCCGTTTATGTAACGAGTTGCGTAAAGAGAATTTTTAACACGGAACGCAAAATTGTCGAGTGCTTAAAACACATCGATTTCGCAACGAATTTCATAAAATAGTTTTTGTGAAAGCGGAGAATTTGATAATTTTATGCTTTTATTTGCATTTTTAAACATTTTGAAAAGTGGGCAGGCAATCTGCTTCTAAGGCATTGTTTATGCATTGTTTAATGTCAAGGTTCTGTCAAGTTCAAACGTTGCGCATCGCCGTATTTCCTACAAAAACGAGTGACAATGAGGAGTCAAAATTCCGAACACAAAAACCTATGGTCCAAGAATGTTTACGATTACTGTGGGATCAATGGTACAAGTTTTTAGATATATTTCGTTAAATACGCAAAACTTCCACTCAATACAACATATCAGCGATTCTTCTTGACACATCGAAGTAATAAATGCTAAACCCTGCCAGTTGGAATCAGTACAATTGGAGGAATGCCAAAAAAGATAGCAGAATTCCTTGGACTCTCCAACGTCATTAAATACACTGGCCATTGCTTCCGGCGCAGTTCTGCAACAATGTTGGTAGATTCTGGATTCTGGACACTTTTAAAGCGACATGGAGGTTGGCCATCATGTTCAGTTGCCGAGGGTTATATCGAAAATTGCATTGAACAGAAAAACGTAATAGCAAAAAGAATCAAATCAGAAAGATACACCAAATAAGAAATTAAAAGAAGTTTACGCAGAAGCAGAACCTAGCAGTATTGCCACTACTAGCAATTTATTCATTGCGACTGCTAGTACTTGTATTGCTGTTAGAGAAAGAGAAGCTGAATGCTGAGTATTCTAGTATACAGGGTGATTCATTAAGAATGGGCAGTCTCTGAACTGGAGATACAAGATATACCTTTTTTAGATACAGCAGGTAGGATAATTGATTGTTTCAATAGACAGATGGATACACTAAACAGCAAAAAAGTTCTGCCATTTAAAAGAAACATGCTGTGCCATAAGTGGCTCCCTCTACTAATGACGTCAAAATTAGTCAAAATTCTTATTTGCCGTGCCAAAAGACATAATTGTGCCATTTTTTTTAATACTCCAACAGGTTTCAAAGTATTGAGATATTTCAAAATAAAATTCTAGCATTGAACACCCTGTATTTTTTAAACCAGCAACATTCGGATGAGGCATATTTGGCTCAATCGCCATATTTTAGTGTGTAGTATCTCCAGTTCAGAGATTGTCCATTCTTAATGAGTCACCCTGTATTGGTAACGATTGGTACACATTACATTACATTTATATTACAGTCCTGGTACATTACTGTCAGGTCTGCTAATTCTTCATCTGAATAAGAAATCTTAATTTGAATGTTATGTCACAGATTAAATTCAATTTGCAGAACTAAATTTGTCCGATTCTTCTGTAAATCGTTTGAAAAAACACGCTTATTTCTGAAACAGTTGTAGTATCATAGCTATATGATAATTTTTTATATTGCTATACAAATTCACCGAGCCATAAAAGAGATTTTATGAAAAATAGCCGTACGAAGTACCTAATAAACGGTTTTATTTTTTATTACGGCTCGAGAAGTTTTTGCGTTTTTCACATCCAAGTCATTGTGTATTTTTTTATGAAACTCTTGCAAAGTTCTGCTCAAAGAAAGAGCCCTAATACTATTATAGTTATTATTGCCACATTTCACGTCTCCTTTTCAAGACTTCTGTAATACATCGTATCATTCATTCTTTTGAGTCAAAGCTCTGAAAAAAAAAGAAATTTCTGTCGTAAATAGTGTAGAACAAGGCGAAAATGCAATTTTAACGTACTAATTAACGCTTTAATTCAAGCGAAAAAATTATTCCACTTTAGTAATGCCATTGTACTGCCATTAACCTCTATTTGCAACATTGCAATAAATGCAGTAGCACGGGTCAAAGATCCTATACATCCGCCCGTCGTCAATGGCAATATATCTTTCCTCAGCAAATTTATATATATATTATGTAGTTATTATGAAATAAAATTAGAGTTTTACCCGAACCGTGTTTCAATGAACATCATTAGAATTTATAATGTATTCATAGAAATAAAATATTTGTTTATTGTAATAGATTTTAGGTTATACATTGTAAAGGGGAAAGGTGTACTGCCATTAACCTCTATTTGCAACATTGCAATAAATGCAGTAGCACGGGTCAAAGATCCTATACATCCGCCCGTCGTCAATGGCAATATATCTTTCCTCAGCAAATTTATATATATATTATGTAGTTATTATGAAATAAAATTAGAGTTTTACCCAAACCGTGTTTCAATGAACATCATTAGAACTACACCATTTTTGTAGATCTTGCCCCTGTAAAAATATATCAGGTATATCAGAAATAGTCGTATACAAGATGATGGTATCCAATTTTAACGTTTTTATTTTATTAATTAATTCCACCAAGATACGATCTTTGAAGCGAAGAACTATTCCATTTTAGTTATTTGTTTCTTTATCGTCATATCATTCTTTTGACTTTTTGCCTTGTAAAATAGAAGTTTGTATCAAAAATAGTTTTGAACAAATCGATAATGCTCAAATTATACATTTTAATTAGCGCCTTAATTTGTAAGGATTTCATTCCGCTGAGGTATGACCGTTGAAGTGAACACCTTCCACTATATCAAATTGTTTCTCTTCCATCATGCCATTTTTCTAACCCTCACCCCCACCACTGTAAAAATAGAATTTCTATCAGAAATATTCCAAAACAAGATGATGGCGCCGAATATTAACGTTCAATTAACGATTTAATTTTAAGGAATAATATTATTATTATTATTTATTATTAAATTAATTTAACCAATATACGAAACGGTGAAAGAAAATCCTTCCCCTTTATTAAATTGTTTCTTCCTCATAATTTCATTCTTCTAGCTCTTAACCCTGTAAAAATTGTGTATGTCGTAAATAGTCGAAAACAAGGCGAGAATACCCAAATCTCTACGTTTTAACTACCGTTTTAATTTTTAAGGAATTAATTCCACGAAAACCTTCCACTTTATTAATTTCTGAGGAGATAAACAAGCCGGGCAGCTCGGTGCGTCGAATCTCGGATTAATTTATATAATTATAAGGCGTATCCTGAGCTTTAGTTGCCCGTAAAAATCTGAATTAGGCTTATAAAGCGCTTTTGTGATCTAATTAGAATTTATCTGTTCGGAGATTTATGTTCAGGACTGTTAGTCGTCGAATGCGATGACGGCAGGTCGAAATAATCAATTTCGAGAAGGGGACAATTTCTGGATAGACACAAAAAGTGGTTAGAAAACCGAAGACAAATTGTTTACTCGACTTTTTAAACCTTACGCAGATCCACCTGTAACTACCGGTAACAGGGCGCTTCTGGTATGCAACAGATTTTCTGATGATGCAGCCATATAGCGTTCGAGCGTTGAAGTAAAACAGTGTTGGCAAAAGGAGAAATGTTGCACGAATGAAGTGGTGAATATTGTTCATTTGTATTCATCTAAACGAATTATCAACAAACTATCTTACAATTAAAAGTACTGATTACTGTTCATGAAGATATAAAAAAATCATTATTCTGATCGTCTCTATTACCATTTCTTTTTCAATCGTTGTGTGAAAATGTAAAATTTCATTTGTGCGAAAACCTTCAAGTTTTAAAGTATTATATGAAAGCAAAGTACAACTCTGGAATCCGATGTCTATAGCGGGTCACAGGTCCAGTGATATATGTTTAGTCGTTGTCAAGCCGAGTTGAGCAATCCTACCAGGGGCCATACAAGTTGCATATTTTTAATGAAGTGGTAACTATTGTCGATTTGTATTCATCTAGACGGATCATCAACACTTTTAACATTGTCTTGCAAATGAATTCTGATCATTGTTCATGAAGATGACTGCACCAAAGGCTGCAAAAATTGGTGATTTCTAATGAAGTGGCGACTATTGTTGATTTGTATTCATTTAGGTTGATTATCAACACTTTTAACATTGTCCTACAAATGAAGGTACTGATCACTGTTCATGAAGATACAAAAAATCATTATTTTATCTTACCTGTTACTATAGCAGTTGTGCGAAAACCTCCAATTTTTGGAGTATTAAATGAAAACAAAGTACGACTCTGGAATGTACGGTTAGTCCACGGACCTCAGTTATAATATTACTATCAAATTTAAAGACACAGATTTAGGAAACGCATTGCTATGCTATTGCATTACGTCATCTTATTTGGTGTGTATAACAAGTCACAAGTCCAGAGATATATGTCTAGTCATTGCTAAGGACAACAATCTGGCTGCACCAAAGGCTGGAGAAATTGCAGATTTCCAATAAATTTATGACTATTGTTGATTTATAGTCACCTAAACGGATTATCAATACTTTTAACGTTGTCTGACAAATGAAGGTACATTTGTTCATGAAAATACAAAAAAAACATTATTTTGATCATTTCCATTACTATTCCTTTTCAGTCGTTGTGTTAAGATTGAATTTGTGCTGAATCCCTCAATATTCGAAGTATTATATGAAAACAAAGTACAACTCTGGAATGTACGGTTAAAGGTTCGTTTATATCTACAGACACGGTGCGTTTCAGACAAGTACCGTGGCAGACACCGACAGACACCATTTATTTACAACTAACGTGAAGTGTACCATGTCAGACATCGACAGACACTGTCGTCGGTGTCGGACGCGGTCACTCACTGGCAGTTACTAAATACAAAACACCTCTGCACGGTCCCGATACTCTATTTACACTGCCCGGTAACTCGGTACTCTGTAAGTAGCCACAGACACGTACAGGCATGAACCGCGCAGACAAAACAGTCTTTCCGAGAATACTGGCCGGCCACGACCCGTGTCTGTCGGCGTCTGCGCGACCATGTTACGATAGATATAAATACGTTAATACACATTTTATAGAATAATATTATTTTGTCTGACACGCTGGGTGTCTGTAGATATAAACGGACCTTAATCCACGGACGTCAGTTCTACTATTGGTATCAAATTCGAAGTTATATATGTAGGAAACACATTACTATGCTATTGCATTACACCATCTTATCCGGTATGTATAACGGGTCACAGATCCAGTGATATATGCCTAGTCATTGCCGAGCCTAGTAAAGCAATCCGACTGCACCAAAGGCTGGAGAAATTGCTGATTTCCATTACGTGGACCGCGAGACGCTCCTCTGAATTTCCCTGCCGACGTTTAAATCGGCAAGATTAATGTAGTATGTGCCAGATGAATAGAATATCACGTAATGAACCTAACTGCGCTTCCGCAGGGGCTGAAACTTTACCCGACGGTCGGCAGATGTGCACTGAACATTGCGGAACAAGTTGAAGATGGATCGGTGTTCCGGCGATGCGTTTGCCAGAGTTACTGCAGGTATAGCCAACCGGGATAAGTCAGGGAATGTGCTAGTGGTCATGGAAAATGGGAAAATGTCAAAAAAGTAACGAAATTTTCAAGAATTTTGTTACGTTTCACTATCAACAGCTTTTTATACATTTTAAATAAGGTGTTGGGAATCTTCTTAGAGCACTATTTCCTTTTTGTACAGGGTGTCCTGAAATTAATGGGACACAGAGCAACAGTTGATTCCTAATGCAAAATTACCTTAGCTGATGGTTAAAACGATACAGGATGGGATGGAATAATGTGGTATGACACGTGCTACACCTGTTATAACACGTTTTAGAAGTTCTGCATTGTTTTTGGTTTCATTTAGAGACTCCATTTGCCGCCGTTTGTGTTCGAAATTCAACAATTTTAAAACAAATTTAGTTATAATAATAATAATAATATTTATTTAGCTCAAGCTATGAATTATTATACATTTATACATTCAATAAGTAAATACCTAATACAAACCATTGACCACACTATGTGTACGTCATCCTTAAATTTTTTACAAACATTTTAGTATTCACAGAGTTCTTTACTGTCTCTGGTAACTGAAAAGCCTAATACCGTCTCCAAAAATATAAATTTTGCTTATAGGGTGATCTTGAAAATTCAATATTATAATTATCGGCAGAACATACATAGTACGAGTGCATATCTGAACGGGTAACAAGGTCATTTTGTAAATAATTGGGCAATTCTTTTTTTTCTCATCTTAAAAACGAGAACTAAATTAGACTCCTCAATCCGTCCCCAGACATTAATCCAACGTAATTCTTTTAACATATTAGTCAATAGGAGTAAAGCGAGTGCAACCAAAATAATTATCATTACCTTATTCTGTAACAATTGTAATCTAGCTATATCTGTCTTTTTGGAGGAAATTAACAATGAAGCATAATAAGAAAAATGTGGACAAATAATTGTATTGTATACCAGTCGCTTACACCAAGGAGATAAATTATTAGAAATTCTATTAAAAAATCCGATTTTTTTACCAAGCTTTTTACACATGTATTCAATGTGACAACTAAATGTCAATTGAGGATCCAAAACAACTCCCAAATATTTTATTTGTGATACTTCTTCAAGTTTATTGTCGTTAATGCAAACATTAAGTTTCATTTTACTGTATTTATCACAATTATGATTTGTGCCAATAATCATGTATTTTGATTTACTAGTTTTCAGTTTTAATCTGTTAACACATAACCAGTTATACAAAATGTTAAGCTGATCATTAACACAATCAGTAACGGCCATATAATCACTACCAGCAATAGAAATAAGGGTATCGTCTGCAAATAAATTCACAAACGACTGCTTTAATGACCTTTTAAGATCGTTAACATAAATTATAAATAACAAAGGGCCTAATACACTCCCCTGAGGGACACCTATGTCATTACAGCCACTCGTTTCGTACCCAATGCATCCGAGACTTCTTTGATTGTAATTCGGCGACCGTTCTTTCACTACTTTCACATTTTCATCAATTGTTGATATGCTGGGGTGTCTAGGACGCTCTTGTACCACTCGTAAACTCTTATTTTGCTTACAGCAGACTCAACAAAATATTTAACATTTCTAAAACATTAAAAAATTAAATAATCGCCAATCTTACCGAAACACATGTAACCTTTTGGAGAAGTGACAACAGACTAAATGTTTAGTGGTAATGTCTCCTCCTGCATCAGCCAGTATCGTAGCAGACGTTATCTGGAAACAGTGACGGGTGTAATTCCCAACATTCAGCAATTTCAAAAATTCTACAATTTTATACAGGGTGATTCATTAATAATGGGACAGAGCTTAAGGGCATGTTGCTGACCTCAAAATAGAGCGATTAAACCAAATATGCCTTATCCGAATGTTGCTCCTTTTCGATCTACAGGGTGTTAAAGTTGAAAAAATAAATCACATTTTCTTTATTATTTTTCGATCGCATCGACCGTAATTTATGAAATTTTGTATAGAAAGGTTGCTTGGTACTAGAAATTCGAATATGTCGACGATTTTGGTGTAGGTGCTAGAGGGCGCCACCAACGATGGTTTGGACCCCTTTAAATCGCTACGACTTTTTTGTGCTACTCTGTATCTCATTTTGGACTGAAACAATTTTCTTCTCCATCTTTTCTAGTTAAAAAAGGTACACTTTGTCGATGTCGCTAGAACCAATGGTTTCTGAGAAAAACGCATCTAAATCTCATGATGCATGCAATAAAGTCAAATTGTTGCGTAAGTAATGGGCCATACTGTAACAGCATAATAATGCGACCAAAATAAGTCGATTTACTTTAAGTTATCCTAAAAAAATCCAAAAATCCACCAAAATCAATAATAACAAAGATATAGGGTGTCAAAATTGAAGAAACAAATCACATTTTCTTTCTTATCTTTCAATTGCTTGAAACAAATTTCACGAAATTTCGCTTATTATACAATACATGGTCTATGTGTTAAAAAGGAAGATTATATATTAGGGCTTATGTAAATTAGTCCAAAACTGCAGGGGCCTAAGTAACTAAAATTAAAAAAAAAATTGACAGATTTAAAATAATCGAAAAATTAATATATCCTTAGAATAACAATATATGTTACTAGACCCAGATTTATCTTTGGATTTTGTCGTTATTCAGCCATTTTCAAAACACTATTTAATAAAAATGATTTATGCAACTCGTAGTAAAAGTGTCTTAAATAGTTATTTATCCGGATCGGTCAGTGGTCGCGCGGTTTAAGGCGTTAGTACTTGAATCGAGGTGACTAGACGGAGTTGGTTCGAGCCCAGCTGCCGGTAGACCGTATATAAGCTATATTTGTGGAGAGGATTGGCACCCTCTCTGTGGGTATGGTAGGGTGGAATAATGTTAGCTTGGGTCAATGTGAGAGATTGATGCCGGTTGATATTTGACCACCCCCCTAATTAATGAGGTTTTCCAGGTTTCCCTCATTCCTGCACTGAATAGTGATTAGGGCCTACCAACGTAAGTCGTTCCTGGGCGCAAATGCGGCCTGCTTAATAATAATATGCCGCCCCCTCTCCCGCACAAGTCTCCGACTTCTGGGCTAATCCCTGTGATTAGAATGAGGGGTAGAGATATTATTATTATATTATTATCCCTTTTTAATTTTACGTCCAGTAAAAGTACAGACATGCAAATACGCTAAAAGTTGAAACAAACATAATTTAACTTTGTTACATTTTCCATTACACTCATTTTTTTTGGTGCGTGACCTACTGAATTCGAAGCGAAATACCTGGTTATTTTATTTTTTCCCGAGTTTTTTTCGAACGTCAGCGGGCTTTATTATTTTCCCGGGGCAATCAACGTGTCACAAACATTTTACAGGAATAATGAAATGAAAAACGCGCTTGTAATAAAGCCTCCTCCAAAAACTGTAGGAACATCCCTGAACTCTCCATGCTGTATACGCCAACGATATAAAACCAAATAGAAAATGTGCGGAATCGCTTTGATTGTGATCGAGTCTATTAAATTCCTCCATTAAGTTTAATGAACGCGTCGGGTAATGTGCATAAAATTTTTATTAGAGCGTTATGAATTGAAATTTTAGTGTTTGGCCACCGTAAATGAGAGAATACGTAAAGGTCGTTTAACAATGGAACCGTGAAAGCGTCAAACATAAACGCATGCTGTGATTTTGAGCGATTTATTGGGAATGGACAAACACATGTTTTTAATATTGATTTGTACTTCAGCGATACTCTTGGAAAAATAGTGGAGGTATACTCGAGACAAGAATTCAGACGACTTACGTCATACGAACAAATGAATAATTCATTATATTTTTTGTTATGTTACACCATAATTTTTCATAATGTATGTATGTAGAATGAGACGCTCTTTCAAATGGCTTGGTCAAAATTGGGGGTTGCTATTTAAAAAAATTGGCATATCTCGAACAACGATGACGTCACAAATGTGGGTCGTATACATAGATTATAAATCATGAACGCGCCCAAAACCGTTTTCTGCCTATACAAATCGTTGATGCTCAGATATGTGCAACAGAGATAGAGCTACTCCGGGCAAAAACCCACAGATCATTGGCCGAAAAAAACAAAAACCGTAAATGACAGACGTATAACATTTACGGTGACAGACCGGCTCCACCATGGTTTGTGAGTTTTTAAAAACTACTGCTAATAAACACACTAAACACAACTAAATCACAAAAGGCACGCAAATCATTAACAATATTAACAGGAAAGGTTTTGTCAGGTTATGTTTATATATTTTTCTGTCATAGAACATCTGTTTTTTCCCGGACTAGCTTCATCCCTCTTGTACACATCGGGACACCGAACCTCTCTTTTTAGGACCGGTCCATGATTTATAAGGTCTATGGTCGTATGTCAAAAAGTGCCTTTTTTAAAAACAAAACCGACATGCCAGGGGATTTTTTCGAAAACTTCTCGATTTAAAAAATAATGAATTTATTCGTTACTTTTCGAAAGCACTGTATAAGTCATTTGGAAAAACATTTCCCAGCATAACTTACATATAACAGAATACATTTGTACCATAAATAACTATAATTGGGTCTTACTTATATGACAGGAAACTATTTGTCAAAATTGATGGTACCAGATCTTCTACGTTCATTTCAACTTAAGGGGTACCCCAAGGCTTAAACTTGGGGCCTCTATTGGTTTTCCTGTTCATTTATGATATTTACAACGTTGTTACTTCAAAAAAGTTGCTTTTTGCTGACGACATGAAGATATTTAGGGAGATAAAAACTTTGCATGATTGCCAATTATAGCAGTAAGATTTTACTTGTTTGAATGGTTGGTGTCGTAAGAATTATTCGAGTACTGATAAATGCAAATTCATGATATTTCACAGAATCTTTAATACCATCAATTATGATTATCCCTGAGATAATGTTATACTCAACAGTATTTATGAAGTTAAGAACTTAGGTGTAGGAAGTTAAGTATCTCATTTATAATTGTCTTTTTTTAGATATTAATCAGTGACAATGGAACTCCGCCTCTCTCTTCAATAACTAGAGTAGTCGTCAAAGTTGAAGATATCAACGACAACACGCCAGAATTTGAACAAATATCCTACGATGTCCAAATTCCAGCCAGTGGCACCGAGATCGACCAACCCATGTTTCAGGTAAGATTTAATTTCACCAGGCATGCCTCGTTTATATTTTTATTTTACCGTAACAGCTGTAACATGGTATCGCGTTTTCCAGCTGTATGAATGAAGTGGGAATAACGTTAAAAATAGAATTGAAGGGTTCAAGAATGATAGCGCTCGAAAACATCATAACATTCTTAGGCATTTAAATGAGTACGGGAGGTAAGGGTTGCAGGGGGCAAGATTCCATAAGCGTACCACTTGAGAAGGGTTCAAAATGACCAAGTGGATGTTGAGTGAAACTAGCTCTTTAATAGTTAACTTTAAAAAGTTTATTAACTCACTCATATTATCCTCCCCACAATTTTACAATGTCATCCTTTTGGACGACGATGGTCCACCACTACCCACCTACATCTAGCTGATGCACACTCTGCGAATATTACACTTTAACATTTATAATACACTGCACTATACACTACTGTCGCTATAACAGTCATACATTAACACTTATCGTTGACTATGATAGAATGCATTATCCATTAAAACTACACTACGACGTTCCATAACAAAACATTCAAAATATTTATCAATTACTTTGATGTCCATATTCTCATGATAGTCTCCTATTTGCCTGGATTCAAAAACAAGTAAACTCCAAAAATCCTGCCGAACTTCCAATATACGTTGCAGAAGGTGACTTTAATCCAGTTTGCTTCAAGACATGCCTGCCGTTTATTTTGGATATTACAATCGCACATTTGTCCATGTTTAGCCCTCTTCATATAAATAATCTTCGATTCAGATTTCGACTTTCTAATAGTTTCTTTGCCATATCCCTATTCCGTCTTTTTTCATCTTGTGAGATAGCAACTGGATGATGATTGTTTTATTGCCAGAAGCTCATTTTCAAAATACCATCCATGAATTGTTCTACGACTCTCGTATTTTGTGCCGCCATCAACCTCTGTCTTTTCCTTCCGCGAGTTTCCACTATTTTCAGTTTCGCAGTTGTATGATCATTTTGCCACTTTATTGTACTATATACACAACACTGGCACTTTGACCTAGCGCCCTAATTCCTTCAGTCACGTTTTTTATCATAAGGGTTATAATTTATCAAGTTAGAATTCAGTTTTTATGAGGTTAGATGAGTAGTTATTTCATGACATTATACAGGGTGTTCCCTCAATCACTCTGTAAAGGAGTTCAACACATAAACAGGCAGTGGCGTGCAAATGTCTGTTTAAAGAGGGATAAACATTGAAAAGTTTTAATTGTTTGTGGTTTAGGCGACATATAACTTAAGAGATAACACACACTAGGGGTAGTAGGTACTGATACAAGGTATTATTGCAATGTATTCATGCAGCTGGATGCGAAACACGATACCATGTTCGCCGCGAGACAGCTAATCGATCGCAGGATATTCCAAGACTCGGAAATTATTTCTTGTAAATATCCAGACCCCTCTCCCCGTAACATGTCGACATTGTCCTAATAGTAGATGACTTGTGATCGAATCATTTGCAGTGATTGATGATTTTATTTTTGGTAGCAAATACCCAAACCCTTTGATTATAGATAAACGACTTTAATTAATGATCTGGTATCTCCCGAAGCCCCCCCTGAATGATTGATGGACTGTTAAAATTGAGTTGTTTCTTTTAATTGTAGCTTAGCCCCGTTAATCGATTTGATTCGCACTGATTCATTCCGATAGTTGAATATTATAATGGCTCATCTGAAACTTATGAAAAGTCGAATGACCCAGTAAACTTGTGAATATATATAGTTGTTACATCTAGTTCTGAAATTTCTTAATTATTGCGAAATGTTATTGTTAATTATATCGTTTGTTTCGTGTTTAACTAAGTAATAGACGGAAACAAAGTACAAGTGTCATATTTTGTCCATGTTTTATTTGTTGTTTTATTAAATAGGAGACAATAAAATATCGGAAGACATTTTTACTATTGAAAGAGAACGGAACCACTGTGTGAGAAGTTCAAAGATGCATTGTACAGGGTGTTCCACGTACATGTACCTAAGGGTGTCCATAATATAATAATGTAACTAAACTTACTTATATACAGTAATTATAAATTTGACAGTTGGTAATAAAAATACGAAAAATGAAATTAAAATTTCTTCGTCTCATAAATGATGATCGTTTCTTATAACATTACATTTATTCGTAACATGATTCGATAAATCTTTTCGGAATTCAATTGGCGAGGAATAAACAAAATCCTTCCTCAAAGAAATTAATCATATTTATTGAAGTCTGGCGATCGTGGTGACCAATTTTGAGGACAATTATTTTTTCGTCCTAACCCTTTATTTGGAAACTTAAAATTGAAAAAGTCTCTAATAGTAGCACTGAAATGAGGCGGTGCCCCATCATGCGTAAACCAAAACTCTAGTCGCAACGGTAAATCTTCGATTAAATCAGGGAGAGTATTTTGTAGAAATTCCAAATAACTTTCGCCATTTAATCGATTTGGTAAAATAACTGGTCCAATCAAATAACGATCAATAATACCGGCCCAAATATTTATCTGAAACTAGCGTTGAAAATGTCTAGGAGTTGTTGCATAGGGGTTTACATCGGAATATTCATGAAAGTTGTGAACATTTGTAATTCCTCTACGAGTGAAACAAGCCTCATCAGTGAAAAGAATTTTCTTCTGAAAATTAATATCCTGATGCAAGATAAACTCGCAAAGGCTCATTAGTTGATCCAAATCTTGAGGCAACAACTCAAGCACTTATTATTGAAAAACTTTCCTGTCTGTCGCGCCCGTCATTCAACATTAGAATATGTTTATGGGCATCTCTCAATTCGGAAATCTCCTACGATATTCTTCCACACTTTTTCTACAGTTTCCTTCATAGAAACCTAGCACAAGTAACCTCAAGTCAACTTGTTCGCTGAATGTATATTTTCCAACCGTTTTTAACAATAAACAGTAGCAGAAATATAATAGTTTTATTACTAACTGTCAAATCTTAAAGGCAAAGCCAACTTCTGACTTTTTGATTTCTTCCAACAAACACTATTAAAATCTTATTTTAATCAATGCATTTCCTTTCCTTGAAAACCTTAAAGTTTTTTAAAACTTAACAAGAGTAAAAAAAGTGTTTTAATTTCAATCCTGCGTGGGATATTGTCATTCTTTTTAAATTCGATCAATTTTTCTATTGAACAAACAATATTTCTTGATATTTTGTAGTATACAGGGTGATTTGCAAATTGTGACCAAAAATAAAACCTCATGTTAAACTTACACAATTATTTTTGTTTTTTTTTATTATTTAAAAAAAATAGTGATGAAATAATTTAAAATTATGCACTTGGATTTATGTAATCAGATTTGGTGTGGATATTCTTGGGACTTCAGAAAATAAAAAATAAAAACGTTTTTTTTTTAGAAAACTTCCTGTACTTCAAACGCGGGACTATAGAATCAATGCTTATATGAGCGTTTCACATTATAATTAGATTTTCTACAAAATTCCACAAAGTCCTGGTCAATAAAACCGCGCACCCAGTAGTTTTTTTTTTAACTTTAAATTTTATTTTTTCCTCGCTACGTTCTGTAAAAGACGCGATCGTGCGATTTCCATCTCTCGCCACCAGCTGAACATGTCCCGTCATTTGAATGATGAATTTCTGAATTGTTAGCGGGACTCGCCCGACGATTTCGATGGAGCTGACGCAGCCCTCGACGACGACGCGTGGGAAACCTACGGTCCTGCTGACATGGTCGGCCTGGACCGCATCCTGCGGGTAAGCGGGAATGACATCTTGCCACGAACAACTAACTAGACATCAATCGAAGACACTCTATTACTATAGGGCATGGAATCGGTCTCTGTACGTTGCTTGATGCGGTTGTTTTACACCGAGAAAACAGTTTAGTGTAACTTTGTCTATTGTCTATTTATATCACCGTCAAAAATGTTACTTTGTAGCATTTGTTGCATTATCGGTCAGTGGTCGCGCGGTTTAAGGCGTTAGTACTTGAATCGAGGTGACTAGACGGAGTTGGTTCGAGCCCAGCTGCCGCTAGACCGTATATAAGCTATATTCGTGGAGAGGATTGGCACCCTCTCTGTGGGTATGGTAGGGTGGAATAATGTTAGCTTGGGTCAATGTGAGAGATTGATGCAGGTTGATATTTGACCACCCCCCTAATTAATGAGGTTTTCCAGGTTTTCCTCATTCCTGCACTGAATAGTGGTTAGGGCCTACCAACGTAAGTCGTTCCTGGGCGCAAATGCGGCCTGCTTAATAATAATATGCCGCCCCCTCTCCCGCACAAGTCTCCGACTTCTGGGCTAATTCCTGTGATTAGAATGAGGGGTAGAGATATTATTATTATATTATTATTTAACTACAGATGAAATAATGTATGTTAGCTTTTTTCAGCATGCAGGGGTGCCATAATGAGGTTCCGTTAGACAAATCACGAACATTTTTATGGAATACCTCGTATATTTTTGCAATTTTGAAGAGAGCGTAAAATTTTAAGTAAAAAATAATACCATTTAAAAATAGTTATTTTTCTGTGACGGAAAAGAGTGACATTTTATCTCTCTTCACAGGTAACAAGGTAATGTGTATTTTATTTTACATACCTCAGAATTGTTACTTTTTTATGGATAAAATTTACGTTTCCTAACATTCAATCGTCATTTACTCGAAAACTTTCCTATGTGAGAGGGCAAAATTTTAGTACTGTCTGATAGAGAATTAAACGATCTTTCAGAATCAAGGAAAAAAATATGGTGTTGCCATTTAAAAAAATCACAAATGACATTTAAAAATCGCATTTTACGCTAAACTATGTATTTTTAAATTAAAAATCGACCTATTCGAGATTTTTCTCATAAAATAATTGTTTCGTTTTTATTGAATTTATTCCATACTTTTGGCGCATACTGTACAGGGTGTCCGGAAAAGACGTGTACAACGAAAGACCACAGACTCCTGGGTTCAAAATAAGCCGATTTAGCCCAATTTACTTATTTCCAAAATTGCTTCGTTTCGACGCTAGGGAGCGCCAAAGTTCGCGAAAATTTTTTGTTTATTCCGAATATCTCGAAAAGGACTTGATCGATGTTAACCATTTTGGGCTACGCAGTTATAAGTCTAACTGACACTTTTTGACATTATTTAAAATCTTTTGCAGTCATTAGAAATATAAGAAAAATCATGTATCATGCAAATATAAGCACATATTTTTTAACCCCTGTACAATTACTCTCAGTTTTTTCTATTAGTAGCTGACTTTATTTATAAACTTTTTTATACTTTAAGAATTTTGAATAGATGAGTAGTTTAGGCAGAAAAATATTTTCGTATGTCAACAATATCAGCATTCGTTCTGCAACAAATAACGAAAATTCCAAAATTCATTTATATTCTATTTAATAAATACGAGATAATAAGATTAATATAGCAAATAAAAAAAGTTATGATCTCTTTACAATAAATGCTCAGTGACCACCTTTTCTCGTACGCAATAAGTAATCCGTTTTACGGTTTTACGAAGTTGTAGTGCTCTCCATGGATTACCTCGTAAAATGTTAACTGCGTCTTGGATTCACCTAAAAATCCTCTTTATTATTAACTGCGTAGGCATATACTTTACAAAAATGATCGCTAGGAGGTAAGTCTGGTGCTCGAGGTGGCCATTTTATAGGAGCATCGTTTTCTCTTCCAATCCGCCTGTTAGGATACAGATTATGTAAATACTGACTAACGGGTATTGCAAAATGGGGGGTGCACCATCGAGCATAAACCATATGTTTGTAGTGTAGTAACGGTAAATCGTCCAATAAATTAAGTAAAAAATTTAAATAGTTGACCCCATTAATCGATGTGGAAACACAACCGGGCCAATAATAAAGTTGTCTATAATTTCCGTCCACACGTTTACTCTGAATTCATATTGAAAATGTCTTATTTTCAGTACAGTGTGGATTTTCATTAGTATAAACGTGTTTGTTATGGATATTAATATTTCCTGACCTAGCAAAATATGCTTCATCTGTAAATAAAATGTTTTTGCTGAAATTGATATCATGGGCTCTTTGATCTTGTATAAAATTACACAATGCTAAACGTTTTTCAGGGTCAATGGGTTGATAAACAGGTCATGAACCGATTGAATGTGGTACGGATGTAGTTACTGCTCCTTCAAAACATCATGAACTATGGTTTTGGTATCCCTATTTCTTGTCCAATGCGTCTTGCAACAATTTTTGGGTTCTCTTCTATCTTATCTACTATTTGTTTCTCCACCTTTATAGTTTTCGTGGTACGTTGACGCCCTTGAACCGTATTCATTTGGTGGAAGAACCAAATTCGCGAAGTCGCCTTTCGATGTTGGCAAAAGTTTGATGATTTGACACTCGTCGATGAGGGAATCTGTCCATGTAGACCCTAACACTTTTGCGGCCGTTATCTTGACAAACTCCATAAACCAAAAGCATATCTACTTGTTCGGAATATGTATTGAAGTTGATACTTAAAATATCAGAGCGTACTTCTGGTACTCCGTTATTTGTTGCAGAACGAATGCTGATATTGTTGACATACGAAAAATAGTTTTTCTGCCTAAACTACTCATCTGTTCAAAATTATGAAAGTGTAAAAAAGTTTCTAAATAAAGTCAGCTACTAATTAAAACAAACTGAGAGTAATTGTACAGGGGGTTCAAAAAATATGTGCTTATATTTGCATGATACATGATTTTTCTTATATTTCTAATGACTGCAAAAGATTTTAAATAATGTTAAAAAGTGTCGGTTAGACTTATAGCTGCATAGCCCAAATATGTTTAAAATAAACAAAAATTTTTTGCGAACTTTGGCGCTCCCTAGCGGCGAAACGAAGCAATTTTGGAAATAAGTAAATTGGGCTAAATCGGCTTATTTTGTACCCAGGAGTCTGTGGTCTTCCGTTGTACACGTCTTTTCCGGACACCCTGTATATTGTAATAAGTTTTTTCAATATTAAGTCGTCGTTTTTCCCGTCACAGAAAAAAAAACAATGTATTATACACGGATAAACACAAACACAACCTTAAGATAAAATCTAATACTCTTCACCCTTGTATAATAAATAACTATTTTTATATTAAGTGCGCAAGATCAGTGCTTTTTTAACAGAGCGTGAGAATGTGAATCACAAACAAGAGTTCCCTTGTTTATGATGTGAATTTTTGATCGAGACCGTAGTCGGGAGAAAAAATCATTGTTTGTTTTTTCCAGTATGAATGTAGGTATACAAAAATAGCGAATTGCTTTAGAATTTTCCTTCAAAAGAAACACATTTCATCATACACAAAAAAGCCGGCAACGTAACGGAAATTTTTAGTGACTGCATTACCTTGTCAAGTCTCATAAATTATTAAAACCAGCAAGCAAACGTACAAGATCGTGACCGGTCCTACTCAAAGCTCGTTATCTGCATGGAGTTTTTAATCCTTTGTACTTTTTCGAGTTACGGTAATTAACTTGTTTCTGTGTGTGTTGCACGAGAGCATCTCATTGTTTTATTACATTTTTTTTCGTCATGCTGTGACCTTCTCCTGCCAGCGTTTCTGCATGCGGTTTACTAAGTGCATGGGTTTATCTGTACCAGCATCTGGACGGCCTGGCGGTACATACATTTAATGCCCCTTGTTTCACTGGGAATGAAAAAAAAGAAAGAGAACTTAATGCGGGTACGTTGTTATGCAAATTCCGTTCTATTTTGAAGGAATGGAAACGGGAAACTGTTTAATGGTGGTAAATTTGTTTTATATTCAACAGTTTTTTACTAAGGTGTTCAAGAAATTGTCCAAGAAATTAATGCGATATCGTTACACAAAGATCCAAAATGGCGCTTTTCAAAAAAAATTTTATTGCCACAGTTGGTACACTGGCATTCGCTGCTGTCATTGGCTGGAAGGAGCTATCAGCTGTCCAAAGAATATATATTTTTTACTATATAATAGAAAGTAATTTTGAATAGAAGAAATTAGTGATATCTTTTTAACTTTTATGCATGACGTTCAGTTCAGTTATTTTAAATGCTGATAGGTCATTTAACTAAATTTTTAATTTGAACGAATTCAAGGAATATTAAATCAGTAAATCTAAAAGTTGCCAACTCTAGGAAAATACATTCCTGTACTATAGAAATTTACAAACGTTCAGAATAATATTAAAGCTTATATGTATGCAGGAAATGTCAAGTACTTATGTTGATTTTATACAGTTTATGTTTATAAAAATATGTGTATGTTTTAGTATATACGAGGGCAGATCAAAAAGTTCTAGGACGTTTAAATCACGTGAACTGACAACCAGTATGTAGTGTTGTGTATGTGCAGTTGGCAGCACTCTTTTCTTTTGACATAACCTCACCTCACAACTAACCAGTTCAAAGTTCGAACAACTGGTTTCAAACTTTGTTAGCAAATTCATTGTAGAGATCTAAACATTTATGTCTGCTCTTTGAAGAGGATGCGGTTGAGTGAGTTGATCAGACATCGCATTTGTTAATAATACTGCAAATAAATTCATACAATTTACAATTGACTGATAAACTAAAATCAATCCTTTATATTTCAATTTCTTTTTCTAATTTATTAATTAGGAAATTTACGTGTACTAAAATAACTTGGGCGACTTCTTGGACCATTCGTTTAATGAAAAATTATGAAAGGCTAAACAGATTTTAATTTATATGGAGCCATTTGACTTTTTCTTTTCAAAATATTTAGTTCACCAAAGCAACAGGGGTCTTTAAATAATACTGCCTTTAGAGAAAATTGAAAACCTTCTCTTATTGCTTATTACATTAAAAAAATGAACATTTTCATGAACCAGATAATAACTACTTCAGCTACTTCAAATTGAAAACAATGAAATTGTAATAAGGAATGGAAAGGTTTTTTCCGTTTTCAGGCCAGATCTGTTCATTATTTTTTATTCATCATAGTGTTTTATACTCATGCACACAGTCTATGCATTTTTATATTTCCAAAAAATCATTCATAATAATAATACATCAAACAAAAAGGTATTGTTTTCACATAATTTATGCTTAATTTAATTTTTCCTCTATGTATATACCTACTGAGTCTACCATTGCATTTTTCATTTTGGTTTTTTATTGCAAATTGATATTTTCATATACAGACATATTAAATTATAAAAAAAACAATGGTAGGTGAAGTTTTTTAATTCCTTCAAGTTTTTCTCTATAAAAAAATTTGTTTAGGTTCTTGCGTTTGACAGAGACATAGGACAAAACGCCAAGTTACGTTACCACATAAAATCGGGAAAAGGACGATCGAAATTCAAAATCGACAACAGTACAGGAATTGTGTATGCTCAGAAAGGATTTGAACCTGGCCAAGAATATGAACTCAACGTGAGTTTGTTAAGAGAGTAAAGTGGAGTGAATTTTAATATTTCTTATCTTTTCCGTATAGATCAAAGTCAGTGATGGAGGAAATGTTTCAAAGCACAGCATATGCAAGGTGTCTGTCCACATCGTACCAGTACCGACAACATCCAAGAACCCACCCGTCGTGAAAATCCCCCAATCTGTCAAATTGACAGAGAGTGATGAAATCGGGTTCTTGGTTGCTTCTATCTCAGCCAGCGATCCAGACAATGATACCCTTTGGTATGATATTGTTGGTAAGTAACTTTTATTATATAAATGTTTTCATAACCTAACTTAATCCCATCAAACCGAATACAACCTCACCAAACCGAATGTAACCTCGCAAACCGAACCTAACCTCACCAAACCTAACCTAACTTAACGTAATATAACCCAATCTAACTTAACTCTTCACAGATGGTGATGATCGTAACGAGTTCTACATCGGAAGAGACGGAGGCAACATCTTAATAGCGCAGAAATTAGACTGCGAGATACAGAGCGAATATACCCTAAATATAAGCGTTACCGACACCGTACACACCGTTTATGTTCCTCTCAACATTTCCGTGTTGGACATCAATGATCATCGTCCAGAATTTTCAGAAAGTCTGTACAAAGTGGAAATATCGGAAGCTGTTCCGCTTTACACGGAAGTGTTGAAACTAAAAGCGACCGACAAAGACGATAACGGAAAACTGATCTACAGTTTTCACTCTGCGGAGAACATCATATCACTACGTACCTTCCTACTGGACTCTATAACGGGGGTGATATCCTTAGCAGCGAGCTTGGACAGAGAATCCATCAGCGAACACATCCTCACTGTCATGGTGCGAGACGGGGGCACCCCGGCCAAGAGAAACTTTGCTAGGGTGCAGATAATCGTCCACGACCATAACGACCATAGTCCTCACTTCTCCGATAAGATCCTGGTGGGAAAAGTCTTCGAGTCCGCTACCGTGGGCAGCGCCGTGCTCCGAGCTTTTGCCGTTGACCACGACAAAGGCGAAAATGCCCGAGTTACCTACTCTATCATATCGGGAAATGTGGGAAACGTCTTCACCATCGACCCCGACTTGGGAATCATCAGCATAGCCAGAGACCTGGACTTGACCACCGTCAACGAGTACACACTACACATAAGAGCGACAGACCACGGTCAGCCTGCTTTATCCTCAACTATACCCGCACATATAATGCTTACCATGGCGGACAACTCGCCACCGAAGTTCAATTCCGAGGAGATAGCTGCGGAAATTTACGAGGACCAGTCTCTGGGCAGCTATGTCGCTCACCTGGATGTGAAGAGTACGTCTTCGTTGCAGTTCGAGATTTTGTCTGGCAATACGGACAACGCTTTCATTATTAGCCCCAGTACAGGGGTTATTACCACACAGAAGTACTTGGACTACGAGACTACTAAGTTCTACAATTTATCTGTGATAGCTACTAACATGGTAAGTGAATTTTGTTAAATGTTTCAATTATTTTATAAAAACGTAGTATAAATTATCTAAAAAAAAAAACAAAAAAATAATAAATTTTTTTTATCCTCGACAAAATAATTATTTATTTAATCTCTTTTAAAGATTAGTAACTTTTATTTACATGCTTAATTTTTTATTTCTATAAATTTGTATTTTTTAATAATTTTTAAGTATTATTCAATTTAATTTCTACATTATATGTATTATTTAGTTCAAGTTTACCCTTTTTCTGTGCTTATATCTCTCTTCTTCTAAATCTTCATCTCTTGTTTTGCTATTGGCCAAAAAATCACGAAGTGGCTGACATCTGTTGATAGGTTTTGGAACTGCTGTAGAGGGGAACATCTGTTTCACCTCTATTATGCAAGTAATCTTACTTGCATAATAGAGTTGTGAAGTTTTGTGTGGTTTTTAATATTATTCTATAATTTTTTTCGTATAAATAATACCAGAACAGTTTAAAAATAGTATAATATTATCTTGAATGAAGAACAGTGCAGAATCTGCATAAGACAATTTGTAATAAATTGGATGTGGGGTGAACAACAATCCAACAAATCGGTTTTGTATGTTTAGGTATAGTGGAAATTTTCGGTATTTTCTAGTAGTTTTGCAAACTTTATTGAGATTGTATGATATTTAGTTACAAAAAGTGTACAATAATGCATAATATAATCAAGAATATTTTCACAAAATCTAGGAAAATTTGTGCTGTGTTCCATTTACTAAAATAGATATTTCAAACACAGGTTTTGACAACTTGGGGCTTCTCATGTTCTACCCCAGACAAAATTATGTGCCTTGTCTCACCTTCTTTAGAGGTGACACACGATTGTGCAAGATATCTGTTATAGATATCTCGAACCAAACCATTATATCTGAAATTTGAAACATCGAGGTTACGAACATATAAGGAATTCACGATATATATGCACTCTAGGAATTTGTCTTAAGTTTGTAACTCCTAAAATACATTTTCACCTAAAAAAAAAAAATACAAAGAATTATACCATAAGACACATCTTCCGTGGCAATTAAAAGCTATATAATCTTTAGTGGCAACTGTAAACAAATTGTTGTTTACCCTTACATCCGACATCTTGAATTTTTTCCTCCTATTCTTCTACCAAGTTTGTGATATGATTGGTGAGGACATTGCAACAAGTTGCATCTGTAATATTAATTTAAAATTACTCTTTTAGGGAAAACTCTCAGTTCCATTTTGCGATTATTTTTATTTGGTATTAAAGATTTCTCATCACTCTCTTTATGAAGATAGTAAAGACAATTCTGCTGCTACTATATCAAGGAGTATGAAGTATTTTTTCTTCTTACTCTTTGGCACCAAGATACAGAAAAGGGAAATAGTGGAAAGTACATTATTTTCAGTAATAGCTTCTAGTCTTGGATCTTCAAACTTTGTGAAATTTAAATTTTGTGGATACACATACTTGCATATGCAAATATTTTCATTAATTTTACTTGGATTGTGGTGTCTATATGTCCCCGATTCTTTACAAATAAGTTCCAAAATGGCAGCGTATCTTCTACGTACTTGTAAGGTCCCTTATTTTTGTTCACCCCTTGTTTTTTGTGTTATTTTTCTTCTTTTTATTAATTATATTCTTGTTTTCATTAATTCACTGTTCTTTTCTTCTTCCTTCTCTGCACATTTTCTTTTGTCTCTTTCCCTATCATTCTTCTTCCAAAATGATTTTAAGCACAGGCTTTGGTGCATTCACAATTCAAATTTGAATGGCAGCAAAGTTAAAACCAACTATTTTATGTATAGATTTGGTATTTATACATTATTCGTCCTTTGCAGGCCTCTATATCAGCCTCATGCAACGTGATCATTCATATATTAGATAAGAACGACAACATCCCCGAATTTTTACAATCACACTACACCGGAATTATCAGCGAATCTGCCCCCATAAAATCACTAGTTTTAACGAATACAAGCGACCCGCTTGTGATCAAAGCCTTCGACGCAGATTCGGAAGGAAATGCCTTATTACATTACGAGATCATCGAGACCTTACCTAGACGATACTTCGAAATCGACTCTAACACCGGTGCTATTAGGACTATAAGATTATTAGACCACGAGACATACGATAGCTTCTCGTTCCACGTAGAGGTCTCCGACCTGGGAAAGCCCAGGCTGTCGTCGGAGACCACCGCTAAGGTAGATATTATCGTTACCGACGTAAACGACTGCTCGCCCGTATTTTCTAGTCCCGTTTACAATGTGACACTGCTATTGCCGTCGTATAAAAACGTGGCGGTGATCCAAGTTAACGCCACGGACCCGGACAGCTCGGAGAGCGGTGCCTTGAAATACGACATAATAGAAGGGAACAAGCTAGGAGTTTTTGACATCAATTCCAAGACTGGTCTAATAACTCTTGTGAAACCGGACAACTTGAAACCTTCCTACAAACTCCAAGTTAGAGTCTCGGATGGGCAGTTCGGGAACGTCGCTAAAGTGTACATCCGCGTGGAAGAGTCTGATAATTCCGGTTTGGTGTTCCAAAAACCGTTCTACGAAGGATCGATCATGGAGAACTCCACCAAAATCACCCACGTGTGCGTGGTCAACGTTCTGGGAAGTGCCTTAAATGAACATTTAGAGTTTAGGATCTTGAATCCCACCAATATGTTTACCATAGGCCCGACGTCGGGCGTGATACGAACCAACGGGGTTAAATTCGACAGGGAAGTGCAGGATAAGTACGAACTCATCGTGGAGGCCAGGAGCAACATGCCACCAAGAGATCGTCCTAGAGTTGCCCACGTTATAGTCAACGTTACCATTCTGGACATAAACGATAACTGTCCGATGTTCGTCAATTTACCTTATTACGCGGTGGTGTCTGTCGATGACGAGAAAGGCAGTATCATCACTAAAGTACACGCGATAGATATGGATAGCGCTGAAAATGGTGAAGTACGTTATGAATTGATCAAGGGTCACGGGGAATTGTTCAAAGTCCACAGGGAGACGGGCGATATCGAAATCAAGCAGAATTTAGAAGGACACAATAAGGAATATGAGTTACTTATAGCTGCTTACGATAAAGGTAATTTTTTTTCTTAAATATTTATTGTTTTTTGAATGAAACTCATTAAGTTAATATTTTTAACCGTTGATATATTTGTCTTTTGAATTTATTAACTCTCATTCTCATTAGCCTAATTAATTCTAAAAATGTATCTAAAACTCCCATCAATTAAGGTCATATATCCAGTTTCATATTTTTTTAATTAATTTGTTATTACTTCTCATACTTTAACGATATTAAAATATTTCAAATTAATTCTAATTATTTAACGGTCATGATGGCTTAGCTAAATTGTTTCTATACTCTAATTTCCATAAATGTTAAATTATAAAATAAAACATTACCTTAATATTTTTACTATTGTATTCGGACATATTTGCCTTTTGATTCTATTAATTCTTGTACTTTAGTTTTTTTTAATTTTTAGAAATAATTGGAATTAGCCGAATTAATTCTAAAAATGTATCTGATATCTCAGTTAAAGCCATATATACACTTTTATAATTTCTAATTAGTCATTTTTATTATTAACTTTCATACTTCAACGATATTGAACTAATTCAAATTAATTCTAAATATTTAATGGTCACAATGGCTTAACTAAAAATAAATGTTAAATTATAGAATAAAATACATTAATATTTTTACTGTTGAATTCTGATGTATTTGCCTTTTGAATCATTCTATTAACTCGTATTTTGAGTTTCTCTCAGTTTTTTTTAATTTTTAGAAGTAATTGCAATTAGTCTAATCAATTCTAAAAATGTATCTAAAACGCTCATCAGTTAAGGGCATATATGCACTTTTATATTTTTTCATTAATAATTTTTTATTTTTAGCTCTCATACTTTAACGATATTAAAATATTTCAAATTAATTCTAAAAACTTAACGGTCACGATGGCTTAACTAAATTATTTCTACATTGTAATATCAATAATTATAAAATTATGGACTTAAAATACATTAATATTTTCAACTATTGAATTCTGAAGTATTTGCCTTTACAATCTATACCTTCCGCACTTTTTCTGTTTTTTTTTTTTTTAATTTTTGAAATTAATTAGAACTGGCTCAATTATTTCTAAAACTCATTGATTGAGATTTAGCATTTTTTCATAAGTAGATATTTAAATTTTATAAATTCATTTCATTTAGGGATGACGCCTTGTAGGACGGACGTTACAGTCCACATTAAGGTGATAGACAGATCTATGCCCGTTTTCAAGAAACAATTCTACTCGGAAATAATCCCCGAGAATGTGGAACTGCATTCTCCTTTATCCATCTCCATCGAGGCTGAATCGCCGCTTTCGCGTAAACTCATTTACAGCATCGTGAAGGGCAACGAACTGGAGGAGTTTGCACTTGACTTTAACACAGGTAAGTCGAACGGCGTCTTCGATGTGGTGGTTATTATTTATGTTTTTTTTTTTTTTTTTTCGGTAGCGTATCTGCCAAGAAAACCTAAAATGTACAAAAACTTGACTGCGTTTTTAGTAGTTCTTGCAAACGACACAGCAGGTATACTCTTGTTATGTGTGGTTTTCTAATATTGCGCGCTTGACTAAGATAATGTTTTAAGCGCAATGCTGTGTCATTTTTAATTAAGTCTCTTGTAGTTGCAGAAGAAAACTGAAAATATTTAAAAATGGCACATTCATTGCAAAGTTCTGTTTGAATCGTAATTAGAACTAGAAAATTTGATTTCATTCAGATTTGTGCTAATTTAAATTAATAATCATAGTAATAATTAAGAATTTTCATAGTTTTCATTACTAGTGTCTTTGGTGTTGGATTTTTCGATACTTACTCTCTAAACTAATGTTGATTTTGTATGCATTTTGTATTTTGAATTTTTTCTTTCGTAACCATTAATTCATATTGGAACTTCTTTAAAATATTTTTTTTTATTGTCATACTTTTAAGTACTTTATTTTATTTTATTGTAATTTTATTAGTGCTTTTTAATAAATTCAAAAGCAGAATGCAGTTCTAGGTACTTAGCATTACATAATAACTTTCTTAACCAGTAGTTCTTTTGTAACATTTAATCTATAAAATCTAACACTATTTTATAAGAAGCCTCTACTACAGAAATAAGGTTATTTATTTTATTAATTTCCTTTCCACAGCCCCCGACAGTAACAATGGTCCCTGTGAGTATTTCAACAGATTAATGTCTTGAAATTAGGTGCTTGGGTTTCATGTTCATGCTTTTAGCAGTTTTTTTGCTACTTAAGCAATACTAGCCTATAGAGTAGAATGCAAGACCACTTTTTGACCTTCTCACTTTCATTATTATAGCAATCGTCATTTATGGTGGTAATAACCATTAGTCTAGCAACTAAAACTGATGCTAGCCCACATACCAAGTGCCATGAGATTTGCCAACGCTCATTGCCAGATCAATTGGCTATGACATCAAATGCAACTAGATAAATCGAGTCTACATGCTAGAACCATCTGAAAAATTAGAGCCATTCCTAACATTTTAATTTTTCCACAGTTCTAGCGCGTCTTTGTCACGTTATATTCGTCTGACTTCTCAGTGACGACAATTAGGACAATTTTAATGGAAATTGATAGATATGGCAGTGGGAGTGCTCGGTACAGATTGAAATGTTTACTTTTAAACACTTTTAAGAGCTCTTATAGAAAAATTAAACCGTCCAGAACATCTCTAATTTTATAGAGAGTTCTAGTGCGTGGACTCGATTTATCTAGTTGCATCTTGTTCACGTCATAGTCGTCTGACTTTGCAGTGATGATGATTAGGACAATTCTAATGGAAATTGATAGATATCGCAGTGGCAGTGCTCGAGACAGATTGAAATGTTTACTTTTAAACACTTAAGAGCTCTTATAGAAAAATTAAAACGTCCGGATCATCTCTAATTTTCTACAGGGTTCTAATGTGTAGACTCAATTTATCTAGTTGCATCTCGGCCATGTCAGAGTCAGTCAACCTTTGAGTGGGGACGATAGCGGCAAATCTTATGGCAACTAACACATGATATCGAGGGTGTTCAGGACTTCAATATACCTGAATTTGTGAACAACGCAGCCGACTAAATTAGTTAAAATAATTCGCCATAATTGCCGTTTGCTATAAAACTGCTTTGTTTTTTTTCCCAATTGACTAACAGTTATCATTGCCCTGATAATTTAACAAATACATAATTTGTAAACATAAAGCATACTTTTCTTTGATATTGCTGAAAAAAATTTTCAGGCAAATCTTTTGTGATGAAAGTAAATTCTCACTAATTTTTGGAATTTTCTGCATGTGATGTATCACTTCATACATTTTTTCATGCTACTAAGCAATTTTGTATGCATTTTTACATTATTTTATGTTGTAAATTTTTTGTCATTTTGCAACGTCATGAAAATTTTAATAAAACTGACAGATTTTTGTATAAATTCTCCAAAACTTGGAATTAATTCATTATAAGTAATATCCTTGCCCATATCATAATATAGTCAACCATTCAAACTTAGGAGTAAAAACAATAGATGGCGACACTCTTTTAAAATCCATGTCATTCTTATTTGCACTATAGACAAGAGTGACTTGGATTTTAAAAGAGTATCGCCATCTATTATTTTTACTATAAACAAAAGTACTTTTAATATGTAATCGATTAATAACGAATTCTACGATTGTTCCCGTATAATTTCATGCTGCTACTGAACGTGCACGCTTTGTATATGTAAAAATAATCTATGCAATAACACGTTAGTTAAATATTTTCATCGTAGGTGTGATTTCGGTGGTAGACGAGCTCGACTTTGAACAACAGTCACAATACGAACTACTAATCAGAGCTACGGACTCGGTGTCTGGTGTCTACGCTGAAGTGCCAGTGTCGATTGTCCTTCAGGACGTCAACGATTGCCCTCCGGAGTTCACCCAGGAGAGCTACAACGTGTCCATATCCGAAGCCGCTCAATTCGGCACCGCCGTTCTAACCGTTTTAGCCAACGATAACGATACCGGTACCAACCAGAAAATACTGTACTCGATACAGAAAGATGAGAATAACGCTACCGAATACTTCTATATCGATGAGGACGAAGGGACGATTTACTTGAAACAGTCTTTGGATCACGAAGAAGCCAGTTCGCATCATTTTATCGTTGTCGCTACGGATCAGGGCGTGCCGAGCATGGCCACTACTGCCCACGTTTGGTTAAGCGGTAAGTACATAAAGTTCTAGTCTAAAAGTGGAATTTCCTTTGTTTCTAATTTTGAATTTTTATGATCTAAAAGAGGGTAATAAAGTTTCTCACTTTACGTCAAAATATCAACAGAGGTTAGGTGAATGTGCAAAATGAGAGAAAAAAGTAGGAACACTGTGTTAAAACTTTATATGACAATTGACAAAGGTTAGGTGTAATAAAACTTAAATGATGAGAGTGACATTAGGTGAATGTGCAAAATGAGAGATAAAGTAGGCAGTATCACATTAAAATATTATATGACAATCGATAGAGGTTAGATGAATATACGAAATAATAGAAATAAAGTAAAACATATATGACGACAGTGAGGTTTGATGAATGTGCAAAATGAGAGATAAAGTAGGCAGTATCACATTAAAATATTATATGACAATCGATAGAGGTTAGATGAATATCCGAAATAATAGAAATAAAGTAGACAACAGTGTAATAAGACTTATATGGTGACAGTGAAGTTAGGTGAATGTGCAAAATGAGAGATAAAGTAGGTAACTTTATATGACAATTGATAGGGGTTAGACGAGTATATGAAATGATAGAAATAAAGTAAGTGATGATGTAGTAAAACTTAATGACGACAGTGAGGTTTCATGAATGTGCAAAATGTGAGATAAAGTAGGCAATATCATACTAAAACTTTATATGATAATTGATAGAGGTTAGACGAGTATATGAAATGATAGAAATAAAGTAAGTGATGATGTAGTAAAACTTAATGACGACAGTGAGGTTTCATGAATGTGCAAAATGAGAGATAAAGTAGGCAGTATCACATTAAAATATTATATGACAATCGATAGAGGTTAGATGAATATACGAAATAATAGAAATAAAGTAGACAACAGTGTAATAAGACTTATATGGTGACAGTGAAGTTAGGTGAATGTGCAAAATGAGAGATAAAGTAGGTAACTTTATATGACAATTGATAGAGGTTAGACGAGTATATGAAATGATAGAAATAAAGTAAGTGATGATGTAGTAAAACTTAATGACGACAGTGAGGTTTCATGAATGTGCAAAATGAGAGATAAAGTAGGCAATATCATACTAAAACTTTATATGACAATTGATAGAGGTTAGATGAGTATATGAAATGATAGAAATATAGTAGCGATGATGTAGTAAAACATATATGACGACAGTGAGGTTTGATGAATGTGCAAAATGAGAGATAAAGTAGGCAGTATCACATTAAAATATTATATGACAATTGATAGAGGTTAGATGAATATACGAAATAATAGAAATAAAGTAGACAACAGTGTAATAAGACTTATATGGTGACAGTGAAGTTAGGTGAATGTGCAAAATGAGAGATAAAGTAGGTAACTTTATATGACAATTGATAGAGGTTAGACGAGTATATGAAATGGATAGAAATAAAGTAAGTGATGATGTAGTAAAACTTAATGACGACAGTGAGGTTTCATAAATGTGCAAAATGAGAGATAAAGTAGGCAATATCATACTAAAACTATAATATTTTGTAGAGGTCAGATGAATATACAATATGACAGCATTAAAGTAGGCAACAGTGTGATCAAATTTATATGACAGTTGACAGTTAGATTACGTGAATGTGCAAAATGAGAGATAAAGTAGGCATATTAAAATTTTATATGACGATAGAGGTTAGATGGGTATATGAAATGACAGAAATAAAGTGAGCAACAGTGTTATAAAACTTTGTATGACAATTGACAGTGAGGTTAGGTGAATGTGCAAAATGAGAGATAAAGAAGCTAACATCGTATTAAAATGTATTGTTTTTTTTTTTGGTGCTGGAATTTGGGCAAGTAACGACTTAAATTTAATTTTTTCTCAAAATTAAAACTTTCGGAAAAAACATAGCTTTAATTTTTCGAGTGCAATAGATGAGGAACATGCTAACAGGTATTATTTTTGTTATAGTATTGGACATGAACGACAATGCCCCAAAATTCGAACAAGCCTCGTACTCCTGCGGCTTATCCATAAACGCTAAGCGAGACCAATTTGTAACCATCGTAAAAGCTAGCGACCTCGACGAAGTGGACCAAAACAATCTACGCTACACTATAGTAGCGGGAAACGAGCAACAAACGTTTTCTATGAAACCAGACACGGGTATAATCACCTTGACCAACTTGGCGAACTTTGGCAACAAACAAATCATGTTGCTGAACGTTTCCGTATCCGATGGTGTGTACACGAACTTTGCAAGGCTGAAAGTGGAATTGTTGCCTGCAAATTTGCACCCACCTCATTTCGAGGATATTATAAGAGACGTGCAAATACCGGAAAATAGAATGCCGGGGTACCCCGTCATCATGGTTAACGCAACGGACGAGGACATGGGCGAGTTCGGAACTATAACTTACAGCATCCAATCTGATTTGATGAACGAAATATTCTCCATCGACAAACACTCCGGTAAAATCGTCACCAAAACTAGACTGGACAGGGAGAAGAAGAGAATGTACGAGTTACTGGTAATTGCCACGGACGGCGGGGGTCTCTCGGATTTTCTAACGGTACGAGTGCGAGTTCTAGACGAGAACGATAACGCTCCAAAGTTCTTGTTGAAGGAATACAAGATCAGTATCCACTCGAATCTGACTACGAGTACTAGTTTTGCTAGAGTGAAAGCGATTGATATCGATGAAGGTATAAACGCACAATTAGAGTACACGATATATGAAAAGAAATCTTCCGACGTTGCAAGTATTTTTGGTATAGACGCTGCCACTGGAGACCTCTTCCTGCACAAAAATGTTTATTCTTGGGGTAAGTCGATTTATTTTATTTGGCAACAAATTTGCAGTGTAGTCATAATGTCTTTGAATTTAAGGTAAGATAGAAAGAAATTAGTATAATACGAAAAAAAATGTTTTAGATACATATTGAAACCCCTTTTCAGAATCTCACCACTTCCGGCCTTGATTCATTCACAAATCCCATTTTAACTCGTCAACCCGATTCAACATTGTCAAATTTAAATATTTTCTTACTAATGATGGCTGAAAAGTTTTTCGTATATAAATATTGACTGAATAATACAAAAAAGACCTGTCATTGACAAAAAAATTGAGACACATTCAGTGACAAACATGACGGCAACAGTGAATCTTTACCTTTTCGTATTTAAATACTGACTGAGTAATACAAAAAAAACCTCGTGTCATGGACAAAAAAACCGACCAACACATTCAGTGATAAACGCGACGGCATACATGAATGCATAAGATATTTTACCTTAAATATTCCTTTGTTAATAAAAATAAATAATAACTACACTAGGCGTACAGTGATGTACCTAACTTGGAACTGTTAGCATAGCCGATATGCTGAACTTTTATTTTTGGGTTATTTTATTTTCGCGTTTTAGTGGGCGAAGTGTTCCAATTCTTCGTCCGAGCCACCGACAAAGGACGACCTGAAAAACACGCAGATGTTCCAGTCAATATCTTAATCATGGGACCAAACGATTTCCCTCCAGTTTTCGATAGAAGGGACGGGAAATTTTTCTTATCGGAGAACTCTGCCACGGGTACTTATAAATTAAAGAAAATCGAACGTGAATTACTGTCAGCTTTTTCGTTATAGGTACAATAATTACTCGCCTCAAAATCATATCAAACATCACAACCGTCAATTTCCAAATAACCTCGGACTACGACGAAAGTCCGCAATTCCACGTCGATTCTCAAGGTCAAGTTTCCCTGGCTAGGCCTTTGAATTTCGAAGCGCAAACCTCCCACCTCATCGGGGTTCTGGCTATGTCCGATTCCAGTCCGCCCCTGACAGCTTTAGCGGAGATCGTTTTGCAAGTTCAGGACGAACGATCACGCTCCCGTGTTTGAAAGCAACACTTACGTTCTCTACCTTGCGGAAAACGTAGCAGAAGGAACATCGGTTTTAAGAGGTCAGTTATAATTTTGTTTCTATTGTCTTATTTTTTCAATTACCGTTTTTAGTGGTGGCACACGATCAAGACCAAGGCAGCAACGGCGAAGTACGATACAATTTTGGCTCCGATATCGGCGATACGACAAACTTCTTCGCCATAGACTCCCACAACGGCTGGATAACCACCATAGCTCAGCTCGACAAAGAAACGAAGGCCGAATATAAATTTTACGTAACGGCAACCGACAACGGCACCCCGAAACACTCGGCGAGGACTACCGTCATAATAAAACTCAAAGATTGCAACGACAGTCCGACTCTGTTCAAAGAATCGTTGTATAACAGTACCGTTATGGAGGACGCATTGCCTGGCACGGTACTGCAAACGCTAACCACTAAGGATGCTGATAGCGACTTGTCGACGCCTGTGGACTTTTATATAATATCGGGAGACCCCAGTTCGCAGTTTCAAATCAGGCAAACGGGGGAGGTTTACGTCGCTAAGTCGCTGGATAGAGAGAAGGTCGGAAATTACAATTTGGAAATCATCGTCACTGACGGACTGTTTTCCGACACTACAAACGTTGCGGTCACCGTTCTGGACGCTAATGGTAAGTACAGATACAATTGTTTACTATTGAAGAAAAAGAATAGGCGTTTTTAAGGTTTCCTCTTCTTCTTCTATAATCTTTTCTGCTTGTATGTGTCACAGATAATCTCGGGGGAAGGTACAGGGAAAAGTGTTAAGCGGCAATTTATTTCTAACGTAAACAGCACCAGCAAATTAAAAAGATACTTGTTCAATATTTCAAATATTTTGATATTCTCAAACTATTCACTAGATTGAAGAAGTTTTTTAATTTTTGTGATTTTTAAATATTTAAAACAGTAACATAACTTAAACCGAGCAAAATAATGTAAGTACTTTAAAATCAAAATACAGTGCCATTTTTACAACATAATATGTTCAAAATATCCATTATTTTCCATATATGCAAACCACTACCAAGAACTTTATAATTATAAAATTCTTGGAACGTTGAGATACCTCAACGAATGTCCTTATCAGACATAGAGGGAAAACAATTACATAAATATGTCGTGCTCTTGCAGAATTGCGCCAAGCTTCTCCATAAACTAATGACATATCCTGATACTCACGTATGCTAAACATGTCAACAAACAAAGAAAAATTAAGGATATAGTGATACGTAAAAAAATTTACGACAAGCACCGGACACTTCATAGTTCAGATACCAACCGATCTGTGGTCACTGTACTTCTCGTGTTATTGCCACATTTTGCAATATCGACTTTGTTGAATTTTATTGATTAACGAAAAAATTCTTTTTATTAAAACAATAAATAAATTGAATGAAAAAATAAACATTGCATTTTATGGTCATTTAATGTAGACAATTAGGGTAAGAATCCTTAATTAACCCAATTTTTGCACATGAAATTGAATATTTGTTCATTTTTCTCTCGAAAATGGTGAGTTTAGGACCTAAGCTAATCAAAAAGATATACTCAATTCAAACATTTTGATATCCTCGAATTAGTCACTAGATTGAAGAAGAAGAAGAGAAGCATATTGATCGTGTTAACTGATTTTAATAAAGTTTCTTCTATGAATGCTTTTGTGTTTTACGGGAATTATAAAAGAAGTGACATCTGTTATTCTTGTAGGCAAAGCATTTGGTTTTGAATTTGAGAATTTTTTTTGTCTTTTGACAATGTTTCTCTCGGAAACGTATAAGGATATTGTTCAGTACTCCATTATAATGGCATAACATGCATTAAATACTTATTAAATGGAACCAAAAATTACATTTTTTTGCAGATAATCCGCCGTACTGCCTGAAATACCGATACAGGCAGATATTATCGGAGGGCATCCTGCCAGGTTCATACGTACTTTCCGTGCTAGCCACAGATGTAGACGGCCCGGAACACTCCCAACTGCGTTACATTCTAACAGGCGAAGGTTCCGAAAACTTTTTACTAGAAAAAGAAACGGGCTTGCTAAAGACCCTCACACATCTAGACAGAGAAAAACAAAGCAAATACGTACTAACAGCACACGTGCACGACAAAGAAAAGTCAAGTTGGGAATGCTCCTCGCAAATCGAACTTTTCGTGTCCGATCTAAACGACAACGCTCCGCTGTTTTCCCTACCTTACTATTCTGTCGCTTTACCTGAGGACGTCGAAATAGGCACGTTGGTCACTAAGGTACATGCCACGGACGCCGACATCGGCATCAACAAGAAAATAAAATACTCGTTCCTCGATTCCTTCAACGACCATTTCATTATGGCTAGCGATAGCGGAATAGTGACATTGGCCAAACCTCTAGATCGAGAGCTGAGAGCAGCGTACAATCTAACTGTACAAGCCGTGGACCAAGGAACGCCTCAGATGTCGAGCGTGGCCTACCTGATCGTAAACGTGCAGGATATCAACGATAATCCGCCCGAGTTCGAAACGAAATACTACTTTGCCACCGTCCCAGAGATAGACGCAATCGGGACGGAAGTCGTACGAGTGCTCGCCACTTCGAAAGACATCGGGGCCAACGCTGAAGTGTATTATTCGATAATAGGTGGTAACGAACACAAGAAGTTTACCATCGACAATAAAACGGGGGTGATCTCCATAGCCGACATGTTGGACTTTGAGAGGGCGAAGGATTATTTCCTGACGATTCAAGCCATCGACGGAGGCACTCCTCCGTTGAGCAACGTGGCCACGGTTAATATCACCGTGACGGACTGCAACGACAACGCTCCCGTGTTCACACAGGCGTCGTACAGTGCCAGGATTAGGGAAGACGCTCAGATCGGTGATAAAATATTACAGGTAAGTTGAGTGTGATTTTATTAGATCTAGATTTTTGCATATTTTTGTGTATCAGTATAATTTTATTGTATGAATTTTTATCATGTTTCAGATTATTGCGACGGATTTGGACAGCGATAAAAACGGCGAAGTATCCTACTCGATAATAAGAGGAGACAATCAAAATCAATTCGACATAGAAGAGAAAACGGGTTACGTTTCAGTAGCCGGCGAATTGGACCGAGAAACGATATCCAGCTACGTGTTAGAAATCCTCGCGAAAGATAACGGGGTGCCGGTGCTTTCACGGCAGACGTTATTGAACATAGAAATCTCAGATGCTAACGACAATCCTCCGTTGTTCTCGCAAGTAAATTACACCGCAGTAATACAGGTAAATTATATATTTTCAAGCGTATGGAGTATATTATATGTACATTTTCTTGCAGGAGGATAAACCGTTGGGGTACCCGATACTTAAATTCTCCGTTACAGACGCCGACACTGTTCCAAACACGGTGCCTTACACCTTCGATTTCCGAGTCGGGAACGAAGGAAACAGTTTCCGATTAGACCAAGACGGCGTTACGGCGCCACCAAATTCAATTACAAAATCAGAGACACTTACTTGCTACAAATCCGAGTGTTCGACAACGGCAGTCCGCCTCTCTTTTCCGACACTTGGGTCGTCGTTAAAGTCATCGAAGAGTCGCAATATCCCCCGATAATCACACCCTTGGAAGTGAACATCAACTCGTACCTGGACGAGTACCCGGGCGGAGTGATCGGCAAGGTGTACGCGAACGATCAGGATCAATACGACACTTTGACATATTCCCTGTCGCCTACCGCCGGTATCTCGTATCCCACACACGAACTTTTCCAAATAAACCGAACGGACGGTACTTTAACTGCTCTGCCGCGTCTGGATGTTGGTGACTACCGCCTGAACGTCTCCGTAACCGACGGAAAATTCTCCACCTTCACCATAGTCAAAGTTAATGTCGAGACGTTATCCGACAGCATGCTTGAGAGTTCTGTTGGCATAAGATTCCGCGACGTTTCCCCGGAATCGTTTGTCCTCAGCCACCGGAAGGGATTCGTGCGAGCTGTGAGAAACGCTATGAATTGCAGGTTGAAAGACGTCGTTATCATCAGCGTTCAACCTTCCAACGACGAAGATTTACTGAGAGCAAAGCGCTACATCAACAAAGACCTGGACGTACTTTTTACGGTGCGGAAACCCGACGACGGTTTTTATTCCTCTGAGGAAATCCGAAAAGCGTTGAATGACAACTTGGAAGAACTCGAGGAGAGTACGAAATTAGTTGTGGAAGAAATAATCAGATTGAAATGCAACAACAAATACTGCCTGTACGGCGTTTGTCAAGACCACTACGTGTTGGACGCCTCCGTCATAGAACCCGTTTCGACGGACGTCACGAGTTTCGTTTCCCCTCGGCACCACCAAAAACTCGAATGTATCTGCAAGGAGGGTTACGGCGGCGAACGGTGCGACATCATCGTCAACGAGTGCGCCAGGGAGCCGTGTCCGATGTACAAAGTGTGCATTCCCGACGCTTCCCCCGTCGGTTACTCCTGCCAGTGTCCGGAGAATTACGCGGGGCCCACTTGCGAGGTGGACATTTCCAAATGCCACGATCAGAACTGTTACATCGCCAGGAATCCCATCTCGTTCAGCGGGAAGAGTTACTCGCAGTACAGGATTATCAATAAGAAGTCCATCGAGGATCAGCTGAGTTTGAGTCTGAGGATAAGAACTCTGCAGCCGACCGGGAATCTGATGTACGCTGCTGGAAAAGTCGATTATAATATCTTGGAGGTGAGTTATTCACAATGAAACTCTTAATTTACCATAAAGCCGTAAGCGAATGATGGAAACTATTTTTGACCACATCAATAATAATAATAATAAAGTACTTTATTGCCAATAAACATACACATACATTCATAGCAAGAGGCCATTGACCAAAGTCCTTCAGCCTGATATCAATAATAAAAATCAATTTCATCTGATTTTTAACTTCATAAGTTTAACACCATATTCCAACAGCCTTTTTAATTCTAATTGCACTAAAATTTGCCATATATTTGCCGTAAATGAATGATGTAAACCATTTTTGACCACATTTATAATAAAAATCAGTTTTATCTGATGCGTTAACTTCATAAGTTTAACACGATATTCCAATGGCTTTTTCAATTCTGATTGCACTAAACTTTGCCATAAAATTGCCGTAAATGAATGATGGAAACTATTTTTGACCACATTTATATTAAAAATCAATATTATCCGACTCATTAACTTCATAATAAGTTTAACAGGATATTCCAACAGCCTTTTCAATTCTGATTGTGTTAAAATTTGCCATAAATTTGCCGTAAATGAATGATGGAAACCATTTCTGATCACATTTATATTGCCTCAATATTATCTAATTTTTTAACTCATGATAAGTTTAACATTATACTCCAATAGTCTTTTAATTCTGATTGCATTAAATTTTGCCATAACTTTGCCATGATTTGATGATTTTAAACAAACCATTTTAGGCCCAATTTATATTAAAAATAGATAATCTCTCGTTCTTTTAATTCACAATGAGTTCAACAGGATGTTCCAACTACCTTTTCAATTCTGATTGCATTAGAATTTGCCATAAATGAATGATAAAAGCCATTTTTGACCACATTTTATGTTAAAAATAAATATCTGATTCATTCATTTTATAATAAGTTTAACAGGATAATTCACATGCCTTTTCAATTCTGATTGCACTAAAATTTGCCATAAATTTGCCGCGAATGAGGAAAACAAAATTTTTTCCACATTTGTAATAAAAATCAAGAATATCTGGTTCATTAACTTGATCATAATAAGTTTAACAGGATATTCCAATGGTCTTTTCAATTTTGATTTCACTAAAAGTTGCCATAAACGAATTATAGAAAAAAATTTATGCCACGTTTATATTTAAAATAAATAATCCCTGGTTCACTTCTAATGAGTTTAACAGGATTTTTTAATTCTGATTGCATTGAAATGTGCCGTAAATTTGCCATAATGAAAAGATTGAAATATTTTTTGTCACGTTTTTTGGCCATATAAAAAAAATACTCAAAAGAAATTTTACAATTTTTGGTTATGCCAGAAATTGCCGTAAATGAATAGCTAAAACAGTTGTTTTGCCGTTATGTTTAAAAAAAAATTGTATTTCTGATTGTGCCTGTAGCTAATGATGTTCTTTTGCCGCGTTTATATTTTTAAAATTTAAATAAGAGATGGCTTCTTATTTTATATAATCATCAGACCATTTACCTTATTATACTAGAATTTGCCATGAACAAATGTGGTAGAAATCAATTTTTTCCTCATTTGTAAATAAAAATTAATTTGTGTATTGCACCTAAAAATAAATTCGTAATTTTGATTGTACTAGAATTTGCCATAAATTTGCCGTAAATAAGTGATGAAAACTATTATTTTGCCACGTTAATACTTAAAAAAAAGAATGTATTGACTATTCAGACTTTTTCATAAATTTGCTGTAACAAACTATGGAAAATATATGTTATAAGGTCAAATTCAAAAAAACAATTTTCCATCGTTTGTTACAGCTTTATGGCAAACTCTCATACAAGAATTGCAGAGTTTGTGCGCTTTTTGAGCCTTTTATAAAAAATAGTTTGTCTCATTTACTTCAAATTAAAGTGAATTCTAATATAAAATCTTCAATTCAGATTGCACTAAAAATTTTTAAGAATTTGCCATATATGAATGGTTATAACCATTTAAGTGCGGCTTATAAAAAAAAAATGTTGATGGCTTCTTAACTTTGTATTTCTACCACTAACAAAAAAATGGTTTTCATGGCAAATATTCTGCAAATTTGTATGCTAATAATTTAACTGACGAATGAAATTAAAAAATGATGTAATTATGTAAAACTGCAAATTTGCGGCAAAATTCCAAAATCATAAATTTGGCCTACTAACAATATACAATATCTCCAAAACTTTTTTCCAGATTGTTAATGGTGGCATACAATACCGCTTTGAGTTAGGCAGCGGAGAAGGCATCGTCCGCGTGTCGGACATCTACGTATCCGACGGAAGTTGGCACGAAATAAAACTAGAAAGAGACCGTAACAATGCAAAAATAGTTATAGACGGCACTCATACAGCACAAGGCTCGGCACCCGGCATAAGCGACATTCTTAACCTTCAAAGCGACGAGATGTACCTGGGAGCTGAAGTCCACCAACATCCTTCCATCTTGGGCTTTGAAGACGTTCAGCGCGGCTTCTCGGGATGCATGGACGACATCAGAATATCCCGAGTGTCCGTCCCACTCCACAAATCCGGAGAAAATTCTGTGGTAGTCTTGAAGAGATTCGCCAACGTCGAATTTAGCTGCGATAGCGACAGTATCCTTGTACCGCCCGGACCCTGCGGTTCGCAACCGTGTATGAACGGCGGGACATGCCGAGAGACCAAGAACGGATACGAATGCGAGTGCCACTCCCGGTACAAAGGAACACTTTGCGAGTTGGACACGGACCCGTGCGCTTCCGCTCCTTGTTTGTACGGCGGAAAATGCACTCCTACTATTGCCGGAGACTTTGTTTGTGAATGTGTCCTACGGTTGAGCGGGAAAAGATGCGAGTACGGCCGTTACTGCGCTCCCAACCCGTGCAAACACGGCGGAGTTTGTGAAGAAGGCGACGAAGGTCCGTTGTGCAAGTGCCGCGCCTTTGCCGGGGAATACTGCGAGTACGATCTCAACGAGTGCGATTCCTCACCGTGCCAGAACGGCGGTACGTGCATAAACGAAATCGGATCATTCCATTGCATCTGCCCCTCGAACGTGACGGGCACCTACTGCGCCAACTTGATCTACAACACTCCGATATCTACGGCTTTCTACAACTTCACCTGGCAGGAGCTGATTTGCTACGGAACAGGAGCGGCGCTGCTCATCCTACTCATAATCTTTTGCATATCCTGCAAGTGCTGGTTGAACAAACGTGCCAGACGGCGACGCAACATGATCAACAACGAGAACCTGAAGGACCACATCGTGTTGAACTCAACGAGGCCGCACGAGATGTCCGAATTCAAACGGGGATCCAAACTCAGCAATTTGGAGGTTAATCAGCGCGAGATGCCGCTTTGTCCGCCCCGGCCAGTGTCCTACACCCCCAGCTCTCAGAACGATCCAATATACAACTGTGCGACGGTTATGTTGAACAACTTGGACACTCTGCGCAGTTACGGGTCGGCAGGCGACGAATTGGAGAACGTCCCACTGGATTACGTGAAGAATTTGAACAGGAGTACCCCTCAGGGGTGTATCGGTAACCACTGCGACTCGGAGAAGACGACTTGGGCGGAGCAGATGCATCTGGCTTCCACTTTGACCGACAAGCCTAAAACTAAAAACGGTGAGATATTTTTACATAATTTGTTGCACATGTTTTTTTTTATAAATATTGACAGACATATTCAGTGATAAGCAATCCGGTAACAGTGAACTCCAAATATTTCAAATATTTCATGTTATACAGCAATTTGACGATTTACATTAGTGCTTGGCATAAATTAATTAATGAATTCTAACATAAATATACGGTAATTCACTCATAATGTCGTTAATTTTAAGAGAAAATTTATGCGAAAAATCTTCAAATCATTATTTAAACCCCTCTTCAGATTATTGCTGGCTACTGTCAGCCTCTGTTCATTCATAGCTCCCAGTTCAACTCGGTGTCGGCCTGATGTAACGTTTCCAAATTTGATTATTTTCTTAGTAATAAATGGTTGTATCAACTATTTGTGAAACTGTTATATGTTTTCTTGCACACTTCAGACAATAATATATAATGAATTAGCATATTAAATGTCATTTTAAAAAATATTTAATATTCAAGTTACAAAACTCCAACGGATCAAATAATAAACTTTTTACATTTCATTACATAAATAGTGATAAGAGGGGCTGAAAAATTTGTCGACGGACTGAGACACATTCAGTGATAAGCAATCCGGTAACAGTGAATCTTGACCTACCATATTATTAGGTCGTCATTAACATAGTTTTTACTATGTACTCAACGACAAGGAGTAAACAGACCTTTTTTACCTAAATTCATGAATGAATAAGATATTTTGCATTACATATGTATTTATTTGTTAATAAAAACTAATGTAGTTAAAGAAAATCACCAACGGTTGTCGAGGAGCCTCAGAAAAGTGAAAATTTACCTAGGAAAACAGAAAAAGACTGTTATCAAAATACCCACACAGTAGTAATTTTAATTAAAAAAGTGCAGTTATGTTTAAATATTAATTTAAAAAAAATGTAGTTTATAATACTATTTTCTTGATTTTTCCTTTCATTTTTTATTATTGTTGAAAAAATGCAGTTACGATTGAATTTGTATTAAAAAAAATTTACTATTCTATTTATATTTTTTTTGCTTTTCCATTTTATTGTTGAAAAAAGAAGAAAATTTACATTGCATTACAAAAAAAAATTAATTAAAAAACAAACCATAAAACGTGTAAAAAACCATAGTATTATTAGAAAAAATAAATCATCTTCCGACTTCAATATTTTTGTTAAAAAATTTGTTGAAAGAAGAATCGAACCACACTATACACTTTCTTCAATGTTTCTAGACTATAAAGTCTCAAGTCCCGTCAACTGTGACATCCCGAATAGACTATACGGGGGAAGAAGTAACACCATTAACAACATCAAGCCGAACGGATCGATTTGCACCGACGATGATCAACGGAGCATGGGAAGTAAGTGGAAAAAATATGTTGTTATTTATGAAAGTATAAAACATATTTAGTTTATGAACCTTGAAGTAGTTGGTGTTGATTTAACAACTATGTTAACTTTTACTTTAAATAATTACGAACCCATATTTTTTATATATAGTCTAAAACGAAGGTGTCTACAGATATAAGTGTTAAAATAGTGCATAGGAACAGTATTCATACATGGGATTAAGTAGGATATTATCACGCTTTGCCTTTTTCCTTGCTTGACTGTCTGTTTTTGGATTAATTTTTCTCTCCTCTTTAGTAATAAGCTCTATACATGGTAAACTTTTACAGTTTTTCAACTTAGTATTTATTATTGAAGTTATACTTCTTTGCGCCCGTTAGACACATTGGGATGGGATGTTGGTCGAGAAACCGCGTCACGCTCAAAAGGAAGAACAAATTTGGAAGAACTTATTTTTAAGAACAAATTTTTAAGAACTTTTAATATATTAATATATAATAATAATAATATATATATATATATATATATATATATTTTTTTAAGAACTTTTTTTTTTTTACGTACGAGTGGGTGTATGAGTTTTTTTTTTAAGAATTTTTTTTTTTAAGAATTTTTTTTTTAAGATTTTTTTTTTTTTTTTTTTCGTATGACGAGTGGGTGTATGAGAATGGCCAAAGAAGTATAACTTCCACCGTCTGGTCCGACGCAGACAATTTTTTATTATTTTTTTAAGTGCAGGATACTGGCTATTTTAATTTTAAAAATGAGACTATAATGAAACAGTAAAGTAATGAAAAGTATAATTCCAGTAGTTTCTATTATTTTAGTCTGCTTCAATAACATATTTAGGATATGATGTTCTAGCCTGTATTATTAGACATTAATTAATTATTTAAAAGGTATAAATAACAAAAACAGCCACATTTTTTTTAAGAGGGTAAACTTGAAAAATTTTCAGCTTAAGTGATTGTTCTGATTGAATTGGTGATACTATTCCAGTTACATCTAAATGTTCAACTGAAAGTTGAAGGGTGTTTTATTTTAAAATCATTTTCGAAGATATAGAATAATGTGTGAAGGTAATGGTCAAAGAATTTTTTTTTAGCACAAATCTCTTTATTTTTGTATATTTCAATTTAGCTAGAAATTTTGTGTGTATAATCATGCCTACTTTACAAAATTTTAGTCTCGTTTTGTACCATTTCTTGCTAATTTTTATTTTCCTACTGTCTTCGATAGTATAGTTTTTACGTTTAATTGGAGGGTTGCCTAATTGTTTAAATATTCTTTAAACATTGCAAAAAAAAACGGAATGCACCGAAATATATAATTAATTATATAATAATTTCCAAGAGTCAACGGAACAAAAATATTTCACAAGTTTAAAGATCATTGTCAATTTATGAGATATTCATTAATCTTTGCACGGTATATTCTATACTTAGACATGATTGTTTACAAAATTGGAGTCTTATTTTATACTATTTTTTGCCATTTTCTATAATTGGATTTATCATAAAATTTTGTATTCGGTAGTATAGTTTTTGCGTTCAATTGCAGTGTTGCCAAATTGTTTAAATATTCCTTAAATTTTGCAGAAAACGGGATGTATCGAAATCTATAATTAATTGTATAATAAATTTCAAGATTTAATAGAACAAAAATATTTCACACATTTAAAGACCAAACGTGTATTTTATACAGGATGTATTCTAGAGATATGCATGCTTTACAAAATTATAGTCTGATTTTGTATGATTCTTCTTAATTTCTATTTGTCTATAGTTGAATTTATCGTAAAATTTTGAAATATGAATTCCATTGGACTACGAAAGTTCTTGATTTAGAAAAACTAGTTTTGACCGCATACTTTCACACATGATTGTTCTAATTTAAAAATGTTATTAAATAAATATTAAATTGTTTAATCCACTCTTTATTTAAACATATTTGTGTCTGAAATAATATCATTTGCTCCTTTGTCGATTTTTCTAGTTGCCCTCATATTAAACGATTATACGCAGCTGAAAATTTTAATACATGACACTTTTGTTGAATTCTACCGACTGCCTTCTTAAATGTTAAAAGAATGACCGTTACATTATAAATCCCTGTGAAAATCATTACGCGCCCTAAACGAGTCCTTGTAGAGACCCTGTGATTAAAAGGCTGCTTTAAAATTAGGTTATCATTGGGATTGTTCGGATTGGGCGCGGCATAGCCAGACACTGCCTAACATAACGGAGGTCCCAGGCAGTGAAATACCTGACTCCTCCAGCTTTCATAGTAACGAAAGTAACGAATCTCGCTGTCACCTGCATCCCTCGGTGCTGGGCCCTCGACCCACATCGAGACATTGAGACACTCAACGAAGACATTGAATCCGAATTTATGGCTGATACCGATTGCGATACTAGCCGAATCAGCCCCAGTCTCAATGCTCTTGATAGTGGAAATGAAGAATATAGATTTACCACAGGTATACATCAATTTTCTTTTTGTTTTCTTTTACTAATTGGCTACGTACGTTTAGGGACGAGACGGATAACTCCTACTGAGAATAGAAGTATGTACAAATACCTTATACTGGAGTTGTTTTATTTGGTACATCGATTTTTTACACCCTCATTTTGTATCTGAATAATTGGATATGCGGATAAAGTTAGGAAACAGAATAATAGATGGCGAAAAATCATTGCTGATTTTGTTTATCGTTTAATATTGCAATTTTTAGCAGGATTTTAAAGGATCAGAGATATCAGACATCCAACATCTTGAATTTTATAGCGTCATCTAGGGGGTTTCTCACATTTCGGGAGGATATAGATAAACTATAAACTTCTCAAATTTGATTTCTGGTTAAAAGATGCAGTTTTTCATTGGTTGATTTATGTGTCATATTTTGTTTTTCTAAGTTGGTTCATCATTTTTTCCAGAAACCAAGTTGGGACGTTTGAACTACTTTTATCCTCGGAAAATATTTTTTTAGCGTTCCAGTCAAACTTAGGAGAATAATAGATGGCGACACTCAAAAAATCCCTTCTGCTCTTGTTTATAGTTTAATATAGTCTGCTTTTTCAGCGGGACTTCAAGGAATAGACTTCATGTATTCAGATTTGTTTAGAAATCAAGTCTGAAACATATTAAATATTGTTAATGTCCTTTGGAAATATAAGAAACCCTAAAAGAATAATTTTCTGTGGAACCTACCCATTTGTTGCAAGAAAAAAAAAAAAGATTTACTCTATGTTCATAATAAAACAACTCCGTATATGTAAATTTTGAATAGCACCTTTATTTTACATACTTCAGTTAACAAAACTTGGATCAAATTGCCTATTTCCGATTTGTAGGGTGGAGAGAAACTTCATTATAAATCCACACATTTTATCTACGTAAGTTGATCGTGTGGCGATGTGTGTTAAATTACTGACGATTGAAAATAATAAAACGTGATCTTTTTTTATTGAATTTAGAATTAACTACTTAACTTGTATTTGGTGCCCTTTTACGTAAACCTCGTTATTTTAGTATAATCCTACTAACTCTCTTTTTATTTTTCTTTTATGCAGTGCCTTTAATAATTGTTAAACCAAGTGAGTATCTGGCAAGTGAAGCGATTGCATGCTCTCGTTTCGTTAGAACACAGCATGTACCCATTGTTTAACAGTGCATTCATAATTTAGCTTTGACGATTTTTTTTTATAGCGTTCCTTGTTTTTTTATTACATGTTTTATTTTTAGTATGGAAACGTTTATTTTGTTTTTTATTCTTTGATTTTTTTTTTAGTTTTTATATATTTTTTAGAGACTATGTAAAATATGTGTTCTTTTAGCAGACAGCTATATACGTCACCCTAACTCATATCTGCCCACTCATGGGTACAACATTCCCAGCGAAGTAGAGGGCGATTGTTTGCAGAGCCCAGGGGCGGAGTCCGACGATGTGGAACCTTACGGGTTCCCCAGTAACAGGAACCGGAGGAAAAACTGTGATGATGACATTTCGTCTGTCATTACTACGTTAGGTGAGTGTTATATTCTATTTATTCATTATTAACCTTGTTTTTTTTTTTGATACGTCATGTTATTTTGGTAACTTAAGTCAAGTCGTGAATTTGAGGTTAGGTGTAGTGATCGTCTTGAATCTTCTATACCCAACCGCCGAAAATTTAAAGAGAGACTCATATTGTATACCCGCTCACAATTTATAGCAGTCGACACAAAGAAACATACATATAGTTCTTATATTTTTCTATAAAATTGTATGTGCTGCATATCTCTGAGAGCATACCCGATTACACAGCTTCTGATACAGCAAATACGCATGTGTCGTACAGAAACGCAGAATTTCTATTGGTTGTGGTGAATTGGCTGATCCATCTGTTCCATCTCCAGCACTATCGTGGGCTAAATATCTGGTATATCTTTCTGCTAATTTAATTATGAATGTAATTAATTTATTAGCGGTTTTGTGTTCTTAAGAATGGAGAATAATTCAAGCTCTACAGCATATTCTCAAAATCGTAAATGCCCTAATTTAACGAGTGAGGAATATTGGTTTATGACATGTATGAAAGGATTAGGGCGCGAGGTCAAAATATGAGTATAAGTGATGTGGGAAAATATGTAGGTCAATAACAAGAATGTCTGTGAGTAGTGTATATGTATAGTTGCAATAAAGAATGGCACAGACGTACAACTGGGAAACGGAAAATGGTGGAAAGTCGTGAAATGAGATATTTTAAAAATAAGTTTCTGACAATAAGCAAATTTTGGGTTGCTATATCTTACAAGTTGAAACTTTTCTTAGAATATACAGGGTGATTCACTTATAATGTCATTAATTTTAAGAGATACGGAGAAAAAAAATATTTGCAAAGCATTATTTAAACTCCCTTTTCAGAGTGTCACTGACTGCTGGCTGCAATTCAACTCGGTGTTGGTCTGTTGTGACGTTGCCAAATTTAAATATTTTCCCACATTATCTACTTATTGTAATTAAAGATATAAATTATTTTTTAAAAGTTTGCACTTAACATATTAAGTTCCACCATAGAAAATATTTAATATTGAAATTACGAAACTCCAATGGATGAAAATAAACCATTCACATTTCATTACATAAATAGTTCAATACTAACTAGGTTAAATTATTAAAAGAGGCTGAATTGCTTTTTGTATTTAAGATAATCCTCATGCCATCAACAAAAAACAGTTCGAGACATACTAATTCATAAATCAACAATCCGGCAATCCGAGTTTTGACTTACCGTATTTAGGTCAATAACCTTGTACTCAATGACAAGCGCTCCAGCTAAATAATAACAGACAAATAATTATTAAATTTGCATTTTTATAAACACTCAGTGTAATCAATAGGAAATCATGAGAATTTTATAATAAACGCCAACCGCAGTAATCAGCGCCGACATCAGATGGGCTGTAATCGGCACAGTCAAAAAGTTTGCAGTTCAAATACCTCTTTAATATGTTACTGACGAAGTAAGTCGAACATCGTTTGGGGTCGTTTTCCTACAATCGACCAGATGTCCCAGATGGTTTGAAGTGGAATTTGTGAAATAGTTTGTTGGAATGCCCAAATTATCTAATCATTCTACGAATATTGAAAGTGGAGGGGGATAATTCATACATTTACGTCGTGTTAACACCTATACATCTTTAATGTCGTGGTTAACACACTACGTTTAAAAATTGTGAGTTTTAACACACTAGTCGTGAAATCACTACCAAATCATGAGATCCTTGTGGGACTCCTGCCGCCAACTGCATCTGGAACAGATGCACGTGGCTCGAATTCTCTCCCTTTTTCATCCATCAGTCATTATTTTCACGTGGTAGAGATTTGCTATTTGCCTAAATAAAAATGCAATTCAAGTTAAGTTGTTGTTCTCGTAGTACAATTTATTGATTGGCTTTTTTGTATATTTTTTTATATCTGAGCGCCTTCGAATTTAGTCCGTCTATGAACTCTTCCTGCTCGCATACTTTGTCCGTCACGCTAGTCCACAATCTAGCGATGAGTGACTTTAGATTTTCGACCGTTGATTATACATACTTAACTTTATTATTTTTTAAAATATTTTTTAATTTTGATTACTGTGTTTTATAAGTAGTTCATTTTTAACTTTGGGAAAGTATTTATAAGTAATTTTGTTAACGTTTTGTGATTTTGTCGACAGAAGAGCGTCACTCTCTGTTGGGCGGCTACGCCAGCAACAGCGATCTCTCGACCAACCTGTGCGAAATAGAGGATTCCGAGTACGAGACTGAACACAAACCCTTGAACTACCTAGGAGGTGTTCAACAAACGTCCGTCTGACACAGACCCAACACGGGCACCCTGAAGAAGGCCCGCTTCCTTGGATAGCATAATATTACTGTTGTACCTATGAGTCCCATTTAGGTTAAGGTGGCATATACGGCTTCAGTATTGTAAGGTGTAATCTTGTAATGAAATTTTTTTATCATCTTTCTACGATTTTATATTTCATGTTAGGAATTGAATAGTTATCGATTTAAATGATTTTATCATAGCGGTTGCATATCAAGGGCCATTAACGGAGGAGTTTGTTTTACTTCCGACGGCATCTTTTAGGTTAACTTTAAGGAATCCAAGGTTAGTTTTCGGTAGGATTATTGTGATAGGACGTTTTTTACCCTGTGGCTTTTTTACCGACTCCTCCGTTAATATGAGACGTCTACTTAAAAATTTGTATATATGAAAACAAATCAAATATTTTTGTAATCTTAGTTAAGAATATGTTAGTTTGGATGTTTTAATATACAGGACGTTAACTGAACTAGCGTGGGAAAACGGTATGTTTCAACTATTTATTTTACGAGTAATTTGCATTTTAATCGTAAACCGTTTATTCCAATTTTTTATTTCCTTAATTTTTACTGTAGAAAAGTAATTTTAGGATAAATATGTGCCTAATTATAGAGCTGAACGAAGGCAGCTCCGTTTATAAAACTCACTACTTAGCACTTAGTTTTTATCAAGACTCGGAACATATTCCATTTTTCTATAGAAATTTTTGTGTTTTGCCGACAAATAATTGTTATTACAAAAGCGTGGAAGGGGTATTTCTCATATTTTTATAATTGACTGAGTTTCAACACTACCGTGATTTATTGTAATTCTCAAGCATATTGACAGCAGTAGTTCAAACGTACTGGACTCGATTTTCAAATATCCCATTTTAACATATATATTTTAATTTTATGCTTCTGATTTTGAAGAGAAATTCATCAATGGTGTACGTAAAAAGGGTTTCTATTAATACTAATTTCCATACATTTTTTATTTTAAGCATTAACAGCTGTAAAGTGTTAACCCTATGGCAAAATGTCATGTACGTCAGTGGCGTCCACAAAAATTTTTATAGACTACGTTAATTAGGGATTATTTTTTAGTTGAATGTTTCATTATGCATGTGATATTGTATAATAAATTGTATAATAATTTCCTTTATACGAGCTTAGTTTTACAATCTTAATGATGTTGATAATGTTTTTAAAATTTGTACCACTGAAAACTAATTTTTATTACCTGTAAGGTATAGATGATGTAACTTTTATAATAAAACTTAATAAATTTAGTTGTGGTTTTATTTAACCCTTTCTTATTCGAGACATTGAATCAGAAGCAGTTGAAAAAAAATAACCATCCCTGTGCTTATTGAAAGGAGTTTTTTTTGCTGCATTTTTTGTCGATTTTTAACAAAAAATAAAAGTTACGATTTCATTAAAATTTTAAGGAAAATCTGACGATTTTTTTGTCCAATTTTTTGCTCCATTTTTTGTCGATTTTTAACAAAAAATTAAAGTAGGGATTTTGTTAAAATTTTAAGGAAAATCTGGCGATTTTTTTGTCCAATTTTTTGCTCCATTTTTTGTCGATTTTTAACAAAAAATTAAAGTAGCGATTTTGTTAAAATTTTAAGAAAAATCTGACGATTTTTTTGTCCAATTTTTTGCTCCATTTTTTGTCGATTTTTGACAAAAAATTAAAGTAGCAATTTTGTTAAAATTTTAAGGAAAATCTGACGATTTTTTTGTCCAATTTTTTGCTCCATTTTTTGTCGATTTTTAACAAAAAATTAAAGTTACGATTTCATTAAAATTTTAAGAAAAATCTGACGATTTTTTTGTCCAATTTTTTGCTCCATTTTTTGTCGATTTTTAACAAAAAATTAAAGTAGGGATTTTGTTAAAATTTTAAGGAAAATCTGGCGATTTTTTTGTCCAATTTTTTGCTCCATTTTTTGTCGATTTTTAACAAAAAATTAAAGTAGCGATTTTGTTAAAATTTTAAGAAAAATCTGACGATTTTTTTGTCCAATTTTTTGCTCCATTTTTTGTCGATTTTTAACAAAAAATTAAAGTAGGGATTTTGTTAAAATTTTAAGGAAAATCTGGCGATTTTTTTGTCCGATTTTTGCTCCATTTTTGCCCCTTTTTGTCGAGAACAAAGGAAATTTTTTGCTCCATTTTTTGTCGATTTTTAACAAAAAATAAAAGTTACGATTTCATTAAAATTTTAAGGAAAATCTGACGATTTTTTTGTCCAATTTTTTGCTCCATTTTTTGTCGATTTTTAACAAAAAATTAAAGTAGCGATTTCGTTAAAATTTTAAGGAAAATCTGACGATTTTTTTGTCCGATTTTTTGCTCCATTTTTTGCCCCTTTTTTGTCGTCGGCCGAGAACAAAGGAAATTTTTTGCTCCATTTTTTGTTGATTTTTAACAAAAAATTAAAGTTACGATTTCATTAAAATTTTAAGAAAAATCTGACGATTTTTTTGTCCAATTTTTTGCTCCATTTTTTGTCGATTTTTGACAAAAAATTAAAGTAGCAATTTTGTTAAAATTTTAAGGAAAATCTGACGATTTTTTTGTCCGATTTTTTGCTCCATTTTTTGCCCCTTTTTTGTCGTCGGCCGAGAACAAAGGAAATTTTTTGCTCCATTTTTTGTTGATTTTTAACAAAAAATTAAAGTTACGATTTCATTAAAATTTTAAGAAAAATCTGACGATTTTTTTGTCCAATTTTTTGCTCCATTTTTTGTCGATTTTTAACAAAAAATTAAAGTAGGGATTTTGTTAAAATTTTAAGGAAAATCTGGCGATTTTTTTGTCCGATTTTTTGCTCCATTTTTTGCCCCTTTTTTGTCGTCGGCCGAGAACAAAGGAAATTTTTTGCTCCATTTTTTGTCGATTTTTAACAAAAAATAAAAGTTACGATTTCATTAAAATTTTAAGGAAAATCTGACGATTTTTTTGTCCAATTTTTTGCTCCATTTTTTGTCGATTTTTAACAAAAAATTAAAGTAGCGATTTCGTTAAAATTTTAAGGAAAATCTGACGATTTTTTTGTCCGATTTTTTGCTCCATTTTTTGCCCCTTTTTTGTCGTCGGCCGAGAACAAAGGAAATTTTTTGCTCCATTTTTTGTCGATTTTTAACAAAAAATTAAAGTTACCATTTCATTAAAATTTTAAGGAAAACCTGACATTTTTTTTGTCCGATTTTTTGCTCCATTTTTTGTTGATTTTTAACAAAAAATGAATGTAGCAATTTCGTTAAAATTTTAAGGATTTTTTTGCCAATTTTTTTGTCTGATTTTTTGCTCCATTTTTTGTTGATTTTTAACAAAAAATAAAAGTAATAGTGAGTTGTTTGTGCGAACAGTCTTTATTTAGGATCTATTGAATTTTACAAATACTTAAAAGCTACTAATTGTTTGGTCAGGGCTCAAAAGACCACTCGCGGCCTTCTGATGCCGCGTCCGATCCGACAGGGTTGTCTTCCAGGGCGCTCGTGCTAGAGCAGTGGTTCGACAATATCGAGATGTGAACTGACGATCTCGGTGGCGGGTGGCCCTTTTTGTTAAGAGCTAGGTAGTTTTGGCGTCCAGGTCCAAGGGGTTATAAAGGTGGAGTGCACTCTGATGGTGCAGGTAGCGATGGTGGCGCTACTCTAGGGCGCATTTGTGTACTGAAGGTTGCTACAGTTTCCCCCTCGGAACCTAGTGGTCGTCTGGATGTAGGTTTCGTTTCTTGGATAGTTGTCTGTGGCGCCTTAGATTGGAGCTGGATAGGGTTTTATGCAGCTATGGCGGGGACGTTTCTTGGCACGGACATGAGGTCGGAGGTGTGGTAGACTCCAAGTATTCGTGTCGGGTCGCCAGGTTAGCCACCTCGTAGACGCAGGAGTTCTCTTTTGAGAGTGAACTTGGCGGTCCTCCTCTTGGTACCCTAACAAAGTCTCCGGGTTGGTAGACGGGGACTGGTCTGTGTTTTGCATCGGCATACTTCTTCATCGGTCCTGTTCTGTCATGTGCGTCACTCGTGTTGCACACAAGGTGTCGGGCACTCATAGGAGATAAGGCGTGATATCCGGGATAAGGTTTTTTTCACGATGATACCGGGCCAGTCTGCCGGTAGGGGACTTGAGGGTCATCAACCATCTTAGTGGTTGATGGTCTGTTATTACCATGGTGAGAGCTTCCTCCAAGTAGGCCGGGAATTTCTGGATGTCCACTACGATGGCAAGGGCTTCCCGTTTGGTGGCCGAGTAGTTGCGCTGCTTTAGCTTTCTTACGGCAGAGAGAGATGTTGTGGACTAAGTTCCGGTAGTAGGCTCATTTCGATCTCCCTTTGTGGCAGTTGGTGGGCTGGGCCTTGGCAACCTCCTTGACAGCTTCTTGGAGGGTTGACTCGACTTCTCGAGGAGCATCAAGAAAGGCAGTGAAGGTGGCGGCCAAGATGTTATTCTCTTTTTGAAAATTAGGACTCTTGCTGCAAAGTGCAAACCTGAAAATTCAAATATTTATATTACTTCTACACAATTACAATCAAGTTTATTTTATATATAAAGGATGCTGCAAAATGTTTGGACCATTCTAGAGCAGATTCTATGTTTGTTATTTGTGTTTTATGTTTGTTATTTATGTTTTTAGGTTGTTGAAAAAATTAAAAATATGTTTTTTATTAACAACATTTTGCAGCCTCCTGTATTTTAGAAACAGAATAATGTACTGTAATGTGAAATGGCTATGGGTCATAATAGGTAATATAACTATAAGGATGTCCCACTACAAACACTATTCGCCAAGATGTTGCAACATAATCAGTGAACTAAAAATTCCTACCCCCCTATTTTTGAGGGAGCTGAATCGAATCTAAAATTAGGGTTTTTTTTGGTAGCCTAGTTTTTGAAAAAATGTTTTTCAAAATTGTAACCTCTATGTATACGTTACGTTAGGTTGCATTATAACGTCAATATTTTGACAAGTGTGACATCATGAAATAACGATGGCAGAGACATACGATAACATAGTTTACAATTTTGAATTTTTTTTGAAAGCTAGACCGAAAAATAATAATTTTAGATTCATGTTCACCACCATCGAAAATAGAGAGGGGCAGGAATTTTTTAATTAAGATTGGAGAAGTTTCCTCTGTTGTAAATAATTACCAACTATTTTTCCATTATTTTTAATTTATTGAAAAATATTTATTGTTTTTATTAAAAAAAATCTAGTCTTAAACACTTTGTTCACTGAACACCCCCTACAACAAATTTCTGGTTACACCACTGTGTATGGCAACAAAATTTCTAGATAGGCTAGCTACATAAGTAATCTTTTTCAATCTTTTCAACATTACTCGATAGTTATTTGAATCGAAAGCTCCTTATACAATCGAAAGTCAAATTATAGAGGAAGAAGAAGAACATTTTTCACCTAACCTAACTAAACATAAAAACAAATAGTTTTATTGTGAAATTAATATTAATATATTTTTTTAAGCAAGCTAAGAAGCTGTCCGTTATTACTTAAATTATTAATACATTAGTAGGAAAATGGCATATTGTGCAGAATTTTCAGATAGTGATAGTGCCCTATCTGATGATTGCGACTATCACAACTTTAAGGAAAAAATTAAAAGTATGAATAAACAAAGACTGAAATCGCCAACATACACTAAAGAGGAAATTAAAAACCAACAATTGAATTTATTATTTACTGCTCTGTCAAGTGGAAATATACAGAGTGTTCTCGAACACATCGATAATGGTCCGTAATCCAATAACGCATATGTAACGACAAACTAAACATACATTTCAGGTTTAGATATCAATGTCAATGTGCAAGACAGATGGACGCCGCTACTCTTAGCTGCTTCTTTTGGAAATCCTGATCTTGTCAAAGAACTTATCAAAAAAGGGGCAGACGTACATTTATGCAGAGGTGAATTTGGTTGAATTTTACGTTGAAAGACCACTCAAATTTTGTTGTTATAGATGGATGTACTGCATTAATGATGGCATGCAGTTGCCCTAACACCACATCACCATTTGAAAAATCCCTAGATGTTATAAAACAACTCGTCGAGAATGGTGCTAACGTTAAGATGTTAAACAGGAGAAGAATGACAGCTTTAATGTTTGCCGCAAGTAATGGGAACCTAAAAGCCGTACAGTATCTTTTACCGCTGTCTGATAAGAATGCGGAAGACAATCAGAGGTGGACGGTAAGTTGACTGAACAGAATGCAATATTAATAAGTTATTTACGGTACATAGGATTTTGCGCCTAAACGTAGCGGGGGCTGGCAATACAGTCAAAAACTAGTTAAAGATTTTATCTGCTCCCACAGTTATTTATTTATTTTTTTACATTTCTTGATAAATTTATCTTGACAAAAGTACTAAGGCATTATTTACAAATAACGGTAACATGAAGAGTGTAATTTTGTTTCGAGATTACTGATTTTCAAATAGAAAAAGCAGCAAATGCTGTCTGCAAAAATTAATTACCCCAAAAGGTGCTATAGTAATTAAATAAAATTTTTATGTCAGACATGTTAGTGCAAGGAGTGAAAATGTAGTTTTGACAGTGTGCAACGAAAGAATAGAAAATACTGCAGCTAACTGGATTAACTGTTATCTATTAAGTACTTATTATTATTAATAATAAAATTGTTCATTTTCATCATTTCTACACTTAACAACGCTGCAAAAGGCAACCGCACGGTAGATGACATATCTAGCTATCTCAGACAATGATTGATTATCATAGGCACCGACTTTCCGTAGGAAAAGAGGGCCCTATTTTTTAAACATTGAGCGGGAATTCCGAAATAAATTCTTTATTGTCTGAGCACGTGATTGAAATTTTTGTACTTAGTCATAGTTTACCCTGTATAATGTGACAATAGTTTACATATCATAGTGGGAGCAGATAAAATAAGTAAAAGTTTAGCAATAATTTCTATTAAATTATGTCATTGAATCATTTTCAAGGCTTTATATTGGGCAGTTAATAATAACCAACCAGCAGTTACCAAGTATTTGTTAGAAGAGGGATTCGAGTACACAAATACTGATATCCGAAACAATACTCCCCTTGACCTTGCAAGAAAAGGGGACTTTACAGAAATCATTGAACTATTTCCTAAAGAAGAAACCGATATTATATCGAGCATTATCAATTCCCATTCCCTCAGTTTGGAAGAAACTTTCTCTGGTTTGAAGAAAGGTGAAAAGTACGTATTAATTTGATGTTGAGAATTGTAGTTTTTAATTATTTTGTTTCGTAGGCCAAAGTTCCTACTTGATATTTGTAACATTTTATGCGGTGTGAAAGCTGAATCAATGATTAAAACTATCTCCGAGAACGATATCGACTTGTACAATTTTATGTCAACATCCGACGAAGAGTTGAAAGAATTGGGTATTAATTTACCATATCAAAGAAATCGGATACTAGGCGGACTCTATAAGTTGCACAAATACCCGTTTCATCCGAAATCACTGCATTCGGTACCGCTAAAGGACATATATAGGTAACATTTTGTACTGAGGGCAAGTATTTGTTATTTAATAAATTTTTTTAGTAATGTCGATATGGCTATTCAACTATTATCAACGATTAAACAAGTTATTGCCATGGAGGCTAGTTTGACGTACATAATGAAAAATTATACGGATCAATCCATTGCTAAAGCCGAATTGCCTTTAATGGCAAAGAACGTTCGTGAGATACGCATGAAAATAGACAGCTGCAAAGTAACGCTGAGTAAATTAAGAGAAAAATCAAAAGGAGTAAGTTTTCTTTATTTCCAAATACGTAAACATTTTAATAAAAATACCAATAATTTTAAATGTTAATTGTTTTGATTGACACCATCTGAAAGATTTTTCTAACCACAATCCATAATTGACGTTTCACTGAATTTTTAAAGCAACATTCTTGTTGACGTTTAAAAATATATAATTTTTTTTTAATTGAACTTGAACTTGTGATTGTGGATAAAATGTTGTATTACGTTCATGTTTTAGTTGTGTTTTATACACTTAAGAAATTTAAAATTAAACATTCTTGTGTGAATAAAATGCTGTCTAAAAAAACAATAAATAATTACTTTTTTCAGCTGGATGATCAGGTTCAACCTGCGGATCTTATCACATCAAATTCGAAAACATATTTCTTACCTTGGAGGAAGATCATATTCTCCGTTTCAGTGCTTTCATTAGTAGTAGTTTTTAAAATTGTGAAGTGAATTAAATGTAAGTTATACTTTTTCTATGCACATAAATAAAAACTTAAATTTTGTATTAAACACTGTGTTTTTGTTAATTTTTAAATAATTATAACCAAGATGTGGACGAACCTGTCTAATCTTACAAATCAAAGAAAATATACACACCACAGAAGAAAATCCTTCTGCATGTTTGCTTTTGACTTACAGAATCTTAATGCCAATAAATCATTTGCCATTTGTTAAGTAATCTGTTACAAGATTGACTCAATACAACGACCCACACAATACCGCGATACCTAACGATAGATTGAAATAACGCATTTCAGACTATAAACAAATTTCTACTAAGAATATCACAAAGACTGTAGAATTTGTAATCTGCTAATTTGTGGAGAACTCCTCACAATTCAGTGTTAGCAGTTCTTATGTATGCACAGTGTTTTCCTGCCAAAATTGTCATAGAAATTATTTAATCGCATTGCATTTGTTGAGTGATCGGTTACATGATTGACTCAAAATCACGACCCACACAATTCCGTGATACCTAACGGTAGATTGAAATAACGCATTTTGGACTATAAACAAATTTTTTCTATTAAGAATATTACGAAAACTATAAAATTTGTAAGCTGCTCAATTATGAAGAACTCACAATTTAGCGCTAACAGCTTTTATGTATGCACAGTGTTTTCCTGCCAAATTTATTGTCATAGAAATTATTCAATCGCATAGCGCAAAAAGCTTAGGATACCAAACAATTATAACCAAGATGTGAACGAGCCCGTCTAATCTTACAAATCAAAGAAAATATCATACACACCATATAAAAAAATCCTTCTATGTAATCTTAAAGCCAATAAAGGACTTACCATTTGTTAAGTAATCGGCTACAAGACTGACTCAAAATGGAGCTTGAACTTCGTTACACCTATGAAGGCAACGAGCCAAATGCTCACATTCTTTGGGTTCCGTTGAATGAAAAAACATCCAGCAAAAATTCAACCCATAAGCTCTTCTTGGGACTCTCTGGCACTGAAGCCTCATAGACCATCGACATCTAGTAACAGTTCACCAGACGACACACCGCTTCACCTAAAATTACCGGTTGAACGTACTACTTATATTTTTAATCTAATATAAATTTTGTAATTTATAGGCTTGTTCCAACAGCAATCAGGGACTAGTTTGAAACTGTTAGAAATGTTCGCCCAACTACTTGAGTTACATTCACTGAAAACGGTCACACCATAACTGGTCAAATATATCCAACAGTTTGAAATCAATCTCTGACTCGTGTTGGATCAGACAATATTAAACGTGTCTTGTTTTTTTTAAGTAATAATGCATGGTTTATGTTTATCACATTATTTATCAAAATTAATGCATGCGAAAAAGAGAATAATTGTTATAAAATGTAGGTTGCTGAGCGTCTTAAGTATAAGCAAGAAGCGTTGTGGAATCGGCAATGGCCAAAATCCACTACAGTTCATGAGCTCTATTTATGATGATTGCTATGACAACGAGGACGCATATAGGCGACCAGAATTAGCGGGTGTCGCGGAAGTCGAGGTGTACATACCAGACGCCAAAATAATGTGATGCAGCCAAACTTACTTTAGTAAAAAGTTAATGGTTAAAAAGATACAGAGTGTGGAAGTTAAAATTTTATATTCGATATTGGTAAATAACTTTAAAAATTCCAAATATTTGGATATATTTTGGAGATCGGGGTTTTTCGGGGGCGAGAAATTCAAATTTGTTTCCAATTTTAACGTCACTAGTAGAGGGCGCCACTTATAGCTTATACGCTAGCACATCATGCTTCTTTTAAATAGCAGAACTTTTTGTGGCTTAATGTATCCATTCGACTATTGAAACAATCGATTCTTCTTCCTTTATCTGAAAAGTTTTTGAAGTAACTGTTTCCGACATAATCCTATTTGAAATATTCAGTGTAGTGGCCCTACTAGCAACATAAAAATTTGAAAGAAATTTGAATTTCTCGTCTCCAAAAACTCCCGATTGCCAAAATGTAAGCAAATATTTGGGTTCTATTAAAAAATTATTTATAATTATCGAAAACAACAACTTTTGACTAAGGCAAATTTGGCTACATGGCATTATTTTGTCCTCATGAATCTCCTCTTGCTCTATATTCCATTAATTTTAGGACACCCTGTATAATTAAAGTTATAGGGCGAGCAGTGCTGTTATCTTCGTGATGGTGTTCGATTCATCGCATGTTATAATAATAATAATAGTGTTTAATAGTCCAACAGGAACAAAATCCCAATTACAGAACCATAATATAAAATATTTAAATACATAAAAGTTCCTAAAATAAAGTTAAAACAACAAAACTAGTCTAACACACAAGAATAAATGTATAGGTAAGATAAGTAAAAAATATAAAAGTATGAAAAAGTACTGTTAAAAACATGATCTAGCAATAAAAAAACACAACAATAAGTAGTTGTCAAAAATATTAAACATAAATAAGTAACTAAGTATGAGAAAAAATTATAACTGCACGTCATGGGCAATCCTTAACAGCTGGTTTAAACTGACATTATTAATATCACAAATATAACATAAAAAATTAAAATTGGATGTCATATTGTATACAGGAGACTTTAACATGAGATTAGTTCTAGCAGATTGGCAGTAAAACGTCATATGAGATCTAATCGAAGGATGTGGCACCAAAAAATTAAGTTGTGATAGAATATATGGAGAGTCAATTGAATTGTGCAAGAGATTGTATAGAAATCTGATAGAGTATATAAATCTCCTTTTCTTTAAAGAATGAAGATTAAACCTAGATATTAACAAGATGTCATCAAATCTTTGTGCCGGATAAACACCATCACATTTAAATGAAAGATATTTAAGAAATTTTCTCTGGACAGATTCAATATTATTGATATAACAGGTGTAATATGGATTCCAAACTAAAGAACAGTATTCCAGCTTGGATCTTACAAAAGCATAATATAATAATTTTAATGTATTCGGGTTCTTAAATGATTTACAATTTCTAATAATAAATGCTTTTGAGGCCCTCTTGACAATGTATTCAATATGTTCCGAGAAACTTAAATACTATCAAATATAATACCCAAATCCTTTGTAGTAATTGTGAATTAATATGGTAATCATATACAACAGGATTGGTTTTACGAGTGTAGGTGGCAACTTTGCATTTATTAACATTTAGGCTAAGTTTGTTATTAATAGACCAAGCTACAAGTTTATTTAACTCTACCTGAAGATTATGGGCCTGGTCTGCTGAAGAAATGCAAGTAAAAATGTTGACGTCATCAGCGCAAAAGCTTCCCACAATCCAACACACTGTCAAGGTCATTAATGAATAGAAGAAATAGTAGCGGACCCAAATTCGAACCCCGAGGAACCCCCGATGCAGCGACATAAGTCTTAGATTTAAAGCCATTGAATGTAACATATTGCATCCTATTGTGAAGGTAGGAGCGAAATAATATAAGCAATTCATCACTAAAACCAAATGTGTTGAGTTTTGCAGTAAAACTGAGTGATGTATCCTATCAAAAGCTTTAGAGAAGTCAGTGTACACCACATCAACTTGACCATGGTTATCTAGAATATTAGAAATATATTGTGTAAAACAAACCAGGTTGGAGGTGGTGGATCTGTGAGAAATAAAACCATGTTGATTTATTGAAAGTAAATTCTTTACAGAAAAGTAGATGCGGTTGTACGGTGAAATCTCAAAAACTTTGGCAAAATTGTTTAATATGGTAATAGTTATATAGTAGTATAGTAGTATGGTTACAAATTTTATATTAAAATTCGCCAAAATGTTTCTATTTTATAATCCCGTTTGCGTATTGTTGGAAATACTATTACAATACTCTGTTATATCTTGAATATCCGCAAATTTCGCGTTCATTCCAACAAGGCATTGACCTCCTCGACTATATACCAAAGTTTGTAACATTTTTATAAAACACCCTGTAAAAAAGCATAATATGTAAAACAGTGTATAAGAATTGTTTAAAATAAAAAACCACTTTTGCTCAATTAAATCCTTTATTTGGAAAATGTGAGAAGACGAGTAAAAAAAATAGAACGGAAGTTTAAAAATAATTTTATTGTTTATAAATAACTTACAAAAAGATATAATTTATTACACTACTTGTGACGCTGCTTGCAATACATCCAAAAAGCCCATCACAATGATTCAACCAAAATAATATCGAGTAGCACATACCACAAATACATATTAATCAACAATATTGCAAAATTAAAGTAACTTGCTTTACTTTTTGTAACAAATTATAAGACCTAGAAGCTTGGTGGGAATTGTAAAATAAGAATATCGTCATTCGTTTAGATTAGTGTTGGATTGGAATCAATTTTTCGCCGGAAGTGATGGCCGGTAGGGGAGCTTCGACTGTCAAGACGCCGTCTTTGCTCAGGGAGCTCTTGATGTGTTCGGGATTCGTGCCCTTGGGGAGCAAGAATTCTCTGTTGTACTCTCTGTAGACGGATTTTGATTCTGTCTTTTCTTCGTGTTTGGCGTGCACCTGCAAGGAATTTAATTAATAAGATTCATTATAAGCCCAAAGTTCATGAGTTATTTTAAGTTTAGTATAATAAAAATTATATTATAAAACTGTACTACATAAAATATACATCGGATATTGCTAAGGCCTTCACCTGCGCAGATATTGCATATTTGAGTTGTTGCATGGCTAATTCCGTAGGCTCTGCTGAAGATCGTAACAATTGTATTTGGTACTGAAAATTAATGATGTTCTGTCGCGATTTCTATTTACAGATTTAGTTCAGTGGTGTACAATTAAAAAAAACTACTTCAACTATGCTAGAAACCAGTGCTAATCACGGCTTGATAACATTGGCGGTGCTCACTTAAAGGTATAATCTTCGGCCAAACAGTGTAGCTTTTATCAGGCTCCGCCCATCAACACCTTCAATGGCAAATTTAAGCTTGTGCCCCTTTAAGTTAGGCAATTGTATGCAGAAATTTAGCAAAACATGTCTTCTTGGCGAACAGATTTCATGAATATAAATGCAAAAAATTGAATTCTGAGGCAATTGTCTGTTATATGAAGACTTGATTTACTAGCCTACAGCTTTCTTTTTTTATAACAGTGTCTAACAACGTCTCACCGCAGTCCTAAATGTGGGCAATATTGCGACCGAAATATTGTTCAGATCAATTTTTTTTTTTGAAAATATGGCTCTGCTGTCTAGTAAAATAGACTTTTATTAGTTGATTAAAACTTGCTCCATCTTAATACGAATTTCCATTGAGGAGAAATATGAAAGCGCGTGGACGTCTAAAAACGGCTTTGTAAAATTGCGAACATTACAGCCTTAACAGAAAATTTAAGAATGTATTTTTCTCATTCTCAACTATTTAATTTCTTCGTATTCCAACTAGTATTAAAAGCTAAATAATCTTAAATTATTATACAGTTCTTAGATGTTATGTATTTTAAATTTAGTTACCCTATGCTTATTTTACAAAATTATGTTAATCTTAACCATAGAATACGCTCCTGGATTTTATGCACGGAATGAAAAAAACACCTTGTAGATGCCACTGCAAAATGGTATTTTATAAAATCCTTGACATGACGAATATGTTTGTTATATACAATAACTTGGCTAGATAAACAACTAGGTACTAAATATTTTTTTTAGTTTGTTTACACATTTTATTACACCAACCAGTCATAAAAATTACTACGCTAAATGATGACAATGCCAGCAATGCGTAATGATACTAAACCAGGCAACCTTTAAATATTAACTTATTCAAATAAATTGACAACTACGGCATTGAAACATTTTTATAACAAATATTTTCCTATGCAATGTAATTTTCAAGGATTCTTTGCAAGAAAAATGTCAGTTTTAATTAAAAATAAGATCCAAGGTTTACCTACAGTATGACCCATTTCAAATGGAAACATGCCTGTAAAAATTAATAAGATGTAAACACTATTCTGGCGCAAAATATTAGAATTTGTTTTCCATTTTCAAGACCTACTACGAATTTTTTTCACTGTCAAATTTTACAAAAACTGTTTAGTTTTTTTTCAAATCTATCTACGGCACGAGACTGAGCATTCCCTAAAACGGTTTTATACCAAATTTGGTAAATAAATATTAATGAAATTTATTTAAATACCTAATTATTATTAAGCGTTGTTTATAAATGTTTACATTTAATGTTTCACTTTTTGAATTCATTTTTCATAGCCAACATTTTTTAGAAAATTATTGTAAACATTTATAATTTTAGACATTTAAGAACTGAATAATTTAGAGCATAGCAAATAACTGGAATGCTATCTCATGCCATCTGCGAATATTCAAAGGTACCAAACTAAAACTAATATATAAATTTTAAAACTGGATAAAAACCTTACATTTAGAAATAATTATTAACTTTAACATACATTTTGTCTAATAATTATTGTTAAAATGTAACTATGGTGTTTACTAAGTTAAAATTTTGTACAATTGTACTATACAATTGAATGTTGAAAAGCTATTATCTCGAAAATGGTCAGTTTCTAATACTAATGACAGGTATTCATTTTTTACAGGTATACCGTTTGCAGCTGTTGCTATGACAACAGGGACGCGTATAGGTGAAGTCGAGAGCTGTTTCACCTGTTTATACAATTAGAATAAGTCTTATACGTTTGCAGCATTAAAATATCGAGGACTATATTTAAAAAGTAAATGGGGTTGTTGGCCAGTTTTTGTAATAGAAAATAAGAAATTTCCCGCGTATTATTTATACTTCCGAGTTTTACCCATTATAAAGTTCACGAGCCGTCACTGTCACCGAGGCCTAGATATCCATTCCTTTCAAAATACTTCACTCAATCACTAAAAAGAAGGCGTACGACAATATTATTTGCTTACCAATAATTTATTGTCGACTGTTTTTACAACGATTTCTTCGGGAGCGTACTGACTAACATCGAATCTCAATTTTAGGCATTTGCTGTCCCCTTGCTCTTGGATGAGGGGAGAGTTCAAGTCATCGTACCATGTCCTGACGTCGCCGGAAGGAGCTCTTTGGGCGATATCGGATCCTGTGGAGGATTGTGTGGTTGTGCTAAAAAAATTACAAAAATATTTTTAATCATCGACATTCTGTCCAATCTACAGAATAAAAGAACATATAGATAACTAAATTATTCAAAAACAAGTGAAATGATATCAGTGAGTAATGCTCTAAATATCATTTAATTGTTTATGTAGCAGATTAAATCAAAATTAAAGTATGCCGTCAAAAAATATTTATCTACTAATTACACTCGATTTGTGTGTCTAATCTCGTAATATTTAAAAATAACTGTTGCCTAATGGAATATTATATAAATTAAGTAAGTACATTATTTATAAGATTTATTTCTGTTTTACAAAATTACGGACATATTTTTGAAGGCATATTTTTAACAAACAAATTTAAAATGTCACATTTTATTTAACAAAAATTGATAACAGTTTCTAAGAATAGCAAAACTCCTTGCTTTAAAATATTATTTTCAGTGGCGACCAGTACGATGAGGCAACGGAGGCAATGTCTCAGTAAAAATTTAAAAGTAACAAATAAAAACCACGAACTGCTTACTTTAATCATCTAATCAATGTATTACATCCAATAACATTAGAATATAGGCTATGCAATCCCTATGTATATCTATAAATACATTCATAAGCACAATATAATAAATATACAGCCATCTCTTTCTTACATATACAGGGTGTTTTTAAATGAAGTAGCAAAAATGAGACCACAGGTTCCTTAGGTGATAATAAATCGATTTAACCTATTTATATACCAAGTCGCATAATAAAAAAGGTATAGGATTATTTCAAAAATGGTTATTCTTACCGACTTCAGCAAGGTATACCTTTTTCAAACAAAACAGGTAGGAGATTCGATTGGTTCGATAGTCAGATGGATACACTAAGCTGCAAAAAAGTCTGCCATATAAAAGAAACATGGTGTGCCACAAGTGACGCCCTCTACTAGTGACGTCAAAATTAGAAACAAATTTGAATTTCTCACCCCCAAAAACCCCCGATTTACATATTTGGATTTCTTAAGAAGTTATTTACAAATACCGAAAATAAAATTTTAACTTTGACACCCTGTATCTTTTTTATTATGCGACTTGGTATATAGATATGTTAGGTTAAATCGATTTATTTTCAGTAGGGATTGGAAATATCTGAAAATAATGTTAATCTTCCTATATTTACTTCACAAATCAAAATGTAAATGTAAAAACAATATTATTACAACAACTATAAAATTTATTTCAACAAATTACATTAAATAAGATACTTAATCGACAAGAATATTAATTTTAAAATATTCGAAAATAACCAAAAACAACTTAAATATTCTACATTTCCTTCCGTTTATTAATATTGTTGTTACGTGGTTTTTATTTTGGAATATTTCAAAATATGTCATTTATTTTCGTTTACTTAAATTTTATTAGTTATTATAATAGTATTGCTTTTACATAAACATTTTAATTTTTAGAGTAAATAGAGGAACAATATTTTAGATTAACAACAATCTTCAAACTTTCGAATGTCTTCCAATTTTTGTAATGGAAACAAATTCAATAAACTTAAAACTTCTAAGACTCCATAAAAAAATATTCTTCGATACAAACTGATAAAATTTGGCCCACATCAAATTTTTAATAAAACATAGCTAAAGTATTTTTTCAAAAAATCGATTGCAAAAATAATCATAGTAGACTGTGGATTAACTAGGCCACACTGTATTTAAATTTAAAGAATTAATGGCAAAAACAAGCGCTTGTCGAATTAAATAATTAGTATTATACACACAGAACGTCTTGATTTGCGGAAGCCAAACTATACATGATGACAGAACTTTTAAATGACGAAAATAAAGTACCTTTTCACATATAAAGTGAAATAATATGTAAAAAAACTTGACCAGCATCATTTATTTTTGTATAAATTTATTATTCAACTGGCAATTTTACAAATAACTATTTCAAACTTTATTCTGTTAGAAAAATTCTAAGAAAATAATTTTATAGCAAAAACCTATTTAGGGGTACTTTTGATTATTATGTCGCCTGATATGATATCAAAGCGTGTTTGCTGTATAACTAATTCCGTTGACCAAAGAAAAAAAATTGTTTCACACATTATTAATAACTAACAGGAAATGTATTTAAAAAAAACTGTATTTTCTCATTTTAAAGACGTATATCACCAAATAAAGTTTGATTTATCGCCATTGCACCACAACTTACACCAAGAGAATCTGAACTTAAAAAACATTTGCGTCTTCACTGCATTCTAAAATGGGACATTTTATAAAAATTAAAAAATTACGAAATACGTAACGAAAATCCATTAATCTAAATCTAATTTCGAAAAATACAAACCTTGTCGTGGACGACTTATTGCCTCCTTTCATAGTCTCACATTCGTACGACATGCAAAGATTAAAAAGCAACGGTTAGATGGTTATGTAAAAGCTTATTGGCATTGTACTAAATACGCCTAAAACAATGATTAACAAAAGCATATACGATTAACAAACCAGTAACCAATATTAAATAAATGTAGTAATAAGTTTAAATCAATGTCAAGTAGAACTGTTGTGGAACAGCATGGCAGCAAAAAGAAGTAAAACTCGGGGATGGAAAAAAGTATTAACTATTTTGCTACCGTAGATGGACAAGTTAACGATGAAGAATCTGGTGGTAGAAAAATTTTGGGTCCCTATGGACGAATAGTTGAAAAACAGTTATTCAAACTACCATCTGCTCGATACTTTCTAAACGCTTACAAGTCGATATATTTTTGGCCAAGAGGATGACCATATAAATCCAATATTCAGAGAGGTGTGGCTTCTAGCACAATTATTCGAGCCTGGTTTCTACTCCACAAATATAGTTTTTTAGACAAAGGCGCGCCGCACGTTATTTTAATATCAACAGTATTATTTTTTATATGATTTCGGATATACAGGGTGAACTGTGTAGAAGCTGTGACGTCATACACATTGGTCATTGATTTATCTTGATTCAGGAATAATTAACCATATTTATTTACTTTGTAAAATAACTGCATTAAAAACTAACTTAAACACTTCAAAAACAAATCACTTGTCATTTTGTGTTATCTTTTTTTTTGCTTAAATCTGACATGGAATTTATACCAAACTGATACACTGTGCCACCCAAATTACTGTGCACCCCTTAGGATTGGGCCGTTTGAGTTGATTTTTTTTTAAATGTTCGTCATAAAATTCCCTATCGATCCCTCTTTCTCAATTTTCGCTTTGGGTCTTCATTTTCGCGGAATTTGACTCCAAAAATGGGTTTGCATGGAAAAAACTAGATATTTCGCACAAAAATGACCCTACGGAACACGAGATTGAGACTTTGCCGGCCTTTTTTATGGGGAAATGCTCGTCTTGGAAAACCTTACAAGACTGTCCACTTAGACTTCGGGGATACATTTCCGTCCGAACAGTTCCAGGAAAAATCAATCATTTCTCATTAACAAATAACTATTGTATTCAAAATGGCTACTTTTGTCAAAAAATTGAATTCCCAAAAAAGTGTTCAAAATCATTTTTACCATTCTGACCTTTTCAGAATTACGGGAAAATTGGGAAAATTCGGAAAATCTGTATGTGGTCATTTTGGTGAATGTCCAAAAATGTGTCCGAAAATTATGTAATAATATAATGAGTCTTTCATAAAAAGAGCAATATACGAGATTAATTATTATTTTACAAACTAGATACTCAAAACTATTCTCTATAGTTGAATTTTTTACCGTAAGAGGGCGTGGTTCTTAGCGAACCGCCAAGAACTATTTGTGTCTTGTCGGATAAAAAATTGATAGAATACTTCAAAAACTAAGCAAATAGAAACTTCTTCACATTTTATTGATTTGTCGCAATTTTCCGATTTTCCTCGCAGAGGTCAAACTTTAGGTCAATAGGCTGTCAATCCTGGAATTACGGAATTAGAAATTTATGATCCCAAATCCCGGGACTACATAGATCCTTTCAGACCTTGCTTTTATGAACTGAACAAAGCCGTATTAAAATTATCTATAAGACTGTAAGCAGTTATTACTTTGTAAGACCTGGTCACTAAATTAAATATAATATCTGTGTATTATAATTAATTATTCTCTAGCCTCGCATTTCACGTTAGACCATAACATATCTATAAATTTGACAAGGTCAATGCGGCATCCCGGGATTTTTGGAACAGAAAATTATCAGAATCTCGGGATCCCGAAATTGACAGCCCTAGTCAATATCCTTCAACCCGACGAAAATCTTTACCATCTGGCAACACTGCCGCGATGTTACGTATTCAACAATATTTTCCCATACGTGCCTCTAACACGGTCCATTAACTAACGACAGGATGTAGGCGGAATGTTTTTTAAAACTGTTGCATATGCAAAAATATTTCGAACCGGCCGCAATTCGAAACATTCGCGGTGTGAGGCAGGCTCTTCTAATTCTGGCTCTGACATCATTCCTATTACGTGTGCGGCACTCTTTAAATGGACAGCGTTCCGCCATTGTCGATTGTAATTTTAAACGATTTATTATACGTTTCAGTTTCACGATACGTCGATTTCGGCTAACCGGTGGAATTTCTATCAAAGGCTGAATGGCTTTCTCTCGTCAGCATGGTATTTTCGAAATGTCCAGACGATGTTTTATGCCAAATAAGGATACTGTTTTAACGGACAACCTTGGATGCAATCCCATTGAAGAGGAAGGGGGGAATTAATTATTCTACAACTACGTTTTGTCAACATGTTGAATAGAACCAGCGCAGCAATGTATAAATAGATTTACTAAACACGTTTGTTGTTTGTTAGAAACTTGAAACACGGAATTCTGGTTAAAATAATTGCAAGAAATTGACGAACTATACAGGGTGGTCCACTGTTGATGACTCACCTTTTACATCTCGGAACCCGAAAAATATACAGGGCGGCTGAAATTAGAAAAAAGTTACGCCTTTTGATGGCTATTAAGGACGTCATATTCATGAAATAGTGTTTTCTATAAAAAAATACATATTTTAAGAACAATAATATAGAACTTAGCAAATAACACTAATATTATTCCAAGTAAAACGAATATTTAACGACAGAAAACGGTGTAACCAACAAATTTTTAAGAACAGAAATCTTTTAAAATAGTGTTAACATAAATTAACATAGTTCTGCATACAAGATTGTTTACTTTTGTTTATAAGTATGTGAAACAAAATAGCGGTCTTTGAAAATGCCATCTAGCGGTATTTCTCAACAAAAATAGCTTAAATTTAGTTCAGAGGGATAAGAATAGAAGAATAAGAAACATTATACGGCCACTAGTTCGGTTATGCAACATTCAATTGAAAAAATAAAAAAATACAATAATTTAAATAAAAAGATCTAGTTCGTGGCGTAAAACAAAATTCAATACTTAACAAACGAAATGCACAAATATTCTACAAATCTGATATAAGCCACCTTGTATAGCAATTTTTATGTAACTCTTTTATCGCATTACGCCAAACCACAGTCCTTTGCACAAAGGAATCCAAATGTAATTGAGAGAATCGCTGATTTAATACAGGCTTATGTCATTAAGAATGAGACACAGCGATAATGGGAGATACCTAATTAGATTTTGGTAGTTCACAGAATTTAGAGACAGCAGATGCGAGATCGTTAGAAACAATTACCGTTATATGAATCACAAACAGAATATTACTTCAAATGTTCTGACAGTTTTTAAAGACTTCTTCAATTTCATTTCAGTTTAGTTTTTAAAATGTTTCTGTATCATCAACTCTGGTGGTAAGCCTTCCAATATCTAAGGAGATATCAATAAATGGTCTATAGCAAATTCCTAGTTACAAATGGATCATCATGTTCAGAATGGTAAATTATGGAGACGTGCAATTCCAAGAAGATCGGCGAGGTTTGATGAACAACTTTTTCAAGTAACATTTTGCTGTATTTTCAGTAGAAAAGGCACATTACCTGAAACGATAACAGTTTTCAATCGGTGCACTGAATACTTCAAATAGGATTATTTCGAAAACTGTAACTCCTAACGATTTCAACAAGATATACCTTTTTCAGATATAACAGGTAGGAGAATCGATTGTTTCGATAGTCAGATGGATACACTAAGCTGCAAAAAAGTTCTGCCATTTAAAAGAAATGGTGTGCCACAAGTGGCAACCTCTACTAGTGACGTCAAAATTAGAAACAAATTTGAATTTCTCGCCCGCAAAAACTCCCAATTTACAAATTTTATGTAAATATTTGGATTTCTTAAGAAGTTATTTACAAATATCTAAAATATAATTTAAACTTTGACACCCTGTATCTTTTTTATGATGCGACTTGTGATATAGGTATGTTAGGTTAAATCGGCCTAAGGAATCTGTGGTATCATTTTTGCCAGTTCATTTAAAAACACCCTGTATAACTTGAAGTTCGCAGTGTGATTCGAACGATAAATGATTTTTTCAACAATCAACAATCAATCTACCAACAGCCTCTTCTAATACACAGAAATAGGTTTCTTAAACATTTTGCACAAAGCAGAAAATATTAAAAATCTTAAAATAAAATTGATTTGGATTCACTTTGTGCAAAAAAATAAAATTGCTAACAAAATCAAGTATGCCTGTCTCAACTGGAAAAATGTTCTTGTATAAAACCGACAAGACATTCAACCCAACGATTATCAACTCGATCGTCTATGTCCAAACTGGTATAACATAACGGTACATCTCAAATTTGAATTATTCCACTCACCCAGCCAAACTCATCGGACCAAAGTTTACATTTACAGCGACAATGGATGTGTCACAAAGCATTTTATATCCTTCAAAACGATAATTTATTCAACAATGACTCATATGCACAGATAGAATATACATAATGTTTGGAGAACGAAGATAAACGTCAGTTTAAAATTTATTCTCACAAAATAACGCTTGATTTAGTCAAAAAAGAGTAGGTAAAACGTAAAAATATAAATTTTAATTCTACAGGCGCCATCCATCACACGTTTTACTCGCGCTTTAACTGCATTATCCTTAGCAAGTAAATCATATGCCAAAAAAAGGATATTATGGTATTTAAGACGCTTCAGCTTGTATAATAGTCTCCTACACACACCTACAACCTACGTTTTCCATTCTGCGGTTTGTTCTCGAATTAACAGTGATGTCACTTCCTGTCGTGTTATTAATTATTGCCTTGTTCGCGGTAGCGATTCTGAACTAATTCAGGATTAATTTACGGATGAGCGCAAGCGCAGTTTGCATTTCGGACGGTCAAATTCAAACTGCGCTTGAGTACATCCGTAAATTAATCCTGAACTAGTTCGGAATCGCTACCGCGAACAAGGCTATTTTATTACTACAGAAATATCCCGTCACACTTTGTGAAAATTGCACATCAAAGGTGATACTATGCAAATATGCTCACATAATAAAATTTTCAAAGCCACAATTCGTAACAGAATAAATCTTAGTGGAAAATTTATATAAATGATTCATTCCTCGAGCTTGTGCAAACAAAACTGTCCCATTTTAACCCACATCGCATTGAAGATGACACAATTGAACGAAATGACTAAACTAGGTTCATTAGTCTGGATACTCAAAAGCATAAATTATCCAATTGTACGAATATGTGGCTTAATTATTCTTTGTAAAAATGCTTCTTGGCCAAATATAACAATATGGAAATTTGTGATGTGTTTAATAAATCATTTCTAGACATTTTCTGATGAAATATCAATGAAAATTTATCTATTGTCTAAATCTAAACCATCTGGCCTCAGTTTATTTAGTTGTAACAAAATATTACGACGTGTGCTACTGTTAGAAGACAATAAAATAAAAATAATTGTTTGACGTAAGTTGAAATTAAGCATTTGGTTACACAATTCCATATGGGTGCATGCTGTTTGGGATTGTTTATTTGAAACTCGGGATGTAGTGGCGTCTCTGAAATTGACTACTTGCGCTACAATTCCGAACATTTATTTTTAAACGTCTCGATATTTTGAAATAAAATAAACATGTCTTGCAACATTTATTACATTACTATTTTTATTCCAGGTGGTTTTAAATGGAAAGCTTAATAGTTTTTGAGATGCTCGTTCCAAATGAAATGGGTCACACTGTATTTTGGCAAATATTTGTTTCATAGTAGTCCTCATCAATTGGAGCTACATTTTGTTTTGTTTGTATCAAAAAAAGTAAATTTTGCGAACAAAAAAATTATATAAATGTGCCTCAAAAAATGTGTTAAGCATTTTTTTACCTGAAACCAATAATTATGTATATAGTTTAGAAATGAAAGAGAGTAGGCATGAACGCAGATGTTTTCGAATAGTATTTTACACAGATGTTGGATCTTATTTCTCCGGGGTCTGTAATTGTCTTGGATAATGCCAGTTACCATTCACGGCAGACCGAGCGGACGCCTACGAATGCTTGGAGGAAAGCCGATATAATTCAATGGTTATCCGGAAAAAAACATTTCTTTTGAAACAAATATGGTGAAAAAGGAACTTTCGAGACTTGTCAATCTTAATAAAGATCAGAAAAAATTTGTTATCGATGAAATGGCAACAAATCGCCAAATAACGGTGCTACGGTTACCACCTTATCACTGTGAACTTAACCCAATCGAATTAGTCTGGGCGCAGGTAAAAGGAGATGTAGCGCGAAATAATACGACGTTTAAATTAAGTGACGTGAAAATTTTGTTAAAAAATTCCTTGGAACGAGTAACTGCAGATAACTGGCAAAGATGTATACATCATGTACAAAAAGAAGAGGAGAAAATGTGGGAACTCGATAATTTAATTGACGTTACTGTGGAACCTATCGTTATCAATCTAGGAGACGAAGATAATTCATCAGAATATTCAGAGGATGAATTTTACTATACCTACTTTTTTATTTTCTTTATTGTAAAATACATATATTTTTGTGTGGAATAAAAGTATATTCATTAAATTTAAACAAACATTTTGATAATATTATTGAATAATTTTATTTGAATTACTAAAAACCCTCTTAACCCGGTTATGATGCTTAAAGTAGCCTCTAGTTTTGAAATGCTGTTTTTATATTGTTTACTTATAAGAGAAATGGACCGAGAAATTGAAGCGGCATAGACATAGACGGATTGTCGGGGATTACATTTTAGCTACCTCCTACAATTTAGTACGGTTCGACCACACAAAGTTTTTTTAAAATTACACCTCATCTATACCGATAATACATAATAAGCTTTTATTACTCTCTTTCATTTCTGAACAGACTATAGACCTATGAAATTTCATGCAGTACTGATGAGTAATATTTTTAAATCTCAATTATAAAATGATGACCTTAAACATACATTTATAAACATGTCTGTTTTTGAAAATAGAAATTTGAAGTGATATACACCTAAATCTGTAATTACATTCATCAAACAAGTGGCCAATGGAACTAACCCATCCACTTTCCGGTCAGTTAAAGGTGGTAGCATGTTGTTTCACCACTTTACCTTAATTCGCCATAACCTCAACATTGCAATATATGTCGTTCATGTCAACATCTCGCACGTTTTTATATCTAGTACAATGAACAATGAGTTTTAAAATAGTGTCTATAAAACAGAAAAAAGGTATTTGTTTCTGAACAAGGGCTCTCTAACTGAATCTGTAAACCACCTGAATTATGGTCGAGTCGCAAAACGCATACATTTTACGAGTTGCCTACAGTCAAATATTATTACAAATCATCAAAATTAACACGTACGTGTTGGCTGGCTCATTAAGGTTAAGAGTTATTTGACTATTTAATTTTAATCTTTATGGTAATTAATGATGCAATACAGAAATTTTTAGCCTTCCCGTGTATTTTTAGCCGGTGATCGCACGAAAACCGTGCCAAACGATCGGTTCATAGTTCTTTAATTTTAATGAGCACTAAAATCTTTGATCTGCATAGAGAAGGGTGTTATTTATCTCGATTCGTAATTAGAACGGCTCTGATTCAGTATATATTATCATATTATGTAGGACTAGACATAAATTTTAAACAAATTTAGAATATGGAGCAACGAATGATGCTGTTGATGGGCTATTAAATTATATAGGTTATCGAATTTAATGGATGGTATTAACATACCAGACTTCTGAATTTTGATACGATGTTTCTGTTGTATTTTTTTTTAGAACAAGGTTATGTACATATTTATAAGTGTTTACAGAAGGCTTTTGAATTCGGAAATATTTGCGTCAATCCTCAAACTGATTTAGATTGAATTAATATACTGTGTCTAAAGTAAGTAATGGCACCTAATGTAAAACCACAAAATTCTATGCGAATGCATTTAACAGAGGTTACTTCAATTATAGAAAATCGATTTGTTTTGTTTATAAGTTGACATGACATCCTTGTTATCGATTAGATCATGTCTATTCTATTCAAATGTCAAGTTCAACAAGTTTCTAATACATTTTCTCAATCGCAATCACAATGAATGTCGTAAAGAAAAGAATGAGGCACGTGTTATTTGACTTTATTCGTAAGGATTGTCATTGTCAAACACAAATCTAAAGCTGCATTTACATACATTGAGAGCAACTTCGTAAATTTAAATTAATACCATCAAAATAAATTCCATTCAAATGCCGAGCTTAACAAGTCTATAAGTACAATCGTTTGCAGTAATAATGACACTCTCTTAAAACAGTTTTTGAACTTCTGGAAGTTCTGAATAGAAATTGCATTAAACTTGTCTTGGAAAGTGAAACAACTAATAAACTAATGTTACATATTTAAAGCAGATTTCAATATGAATACGTCAGAAGTTCAAAAGAAATCGCAAAACTCATTTTAGTGAGTGTCATTAATATCGCAAACGATAGTAGATTTTGTAATCACAATGAATGTCGTAGAGAAAGTAATGAACCACACGTGCAATTTTATTTTATTCGTAAGGATTGCCATCGCAAAATTCATAAATCTAAAGCCGTGTTTACACTGAGAGGCATAATAATCGTGTCGTCCTGAAACCTCAACTCGAGCTTCAACTCTTAAAACAATGTAAATATATTGTAATTTGTGGTGTTTTTGGGTATAGAAATCTCGAAAAATAAAACAGAACAAAAATAATATGAAAAATAAAATTCTTGATGTTTTGTTTATCCACTTTTACTATTTAAATTCTCCACAAATAAAATATGTAATAACTTTTAAAAAGCGTTTATAAGACACAGATTATTTTGCTATTCTAACCCCACATTTTAACTATAATTATTTTCACATACTTATAAACAAAAGTGAACAATCTTAAATTTTAAAAATATGCGTTTTGAAAGAATTCTGTCCTAAAAATGTGTTGGTTAGACCGTTTTCTGTCGTTATATATTTGTTTTAATTAGGTACCTTTGAATATTCGCAGGAGGCATGAGATAATATTCCTGTTATTTGCTAAAGTCTATATTACTCTTAATCTCTAATTCTTAAATGTCTAAAATTATTTGTATTTATAGAATATTATTTCAAAAATACGCCCTTAACATGACAATTTATTTAAAGATATTTAAATGGCGAAATTTCTCAAAAAATGTTGACTTGAAAATTGTGACAATACTGAAATCGAGTGTACACTTTGTGAAATTTTTTATTGTATTAGAAAGGTATTTTAAGCTAATATAAATCAAATCTCCTACAATTCCTATCAATGAAGTCATATGTATGTTCTCTGATACCAAACATCTAGGTATGCTAATGAACAATTCCACAGACAAAGCTCTATTCAATAATTATCTAAAGAAATTAATGTATCTAAATTTACTAACCTGCTTTAATGAAAATACTCTATAAATATCTAACTTCACTTTTGGCAGTGGGAACACGACAATTCAAACACAATAGATGAAATCTGACCTATTTCTGCATTTTTAGTAAATTTAGATAAATTAATTTCTTCTAATCTGATTTCGCTAATTTCCATTAAAATAATAAGGAATCTGAAATCAGGTGTACCAAATTCTTGAAAGCGTCACACCCCTCATTATACTCTGTTGTACTCTTAAAACACTTTCTTCTTAAATTTTCTTGTAGATATGCAAATGGCGACCAAAAAAAAATTAATAAACGAATATTTTGGATATTTAAACAACCTGAAAACCAATATCTAAATTTAATACGGTCAAAGTCTATTCTATTCAAACATCTAATTCAAGTTTCTAACATTTTCTAATCACAATGAATGCCCTAGAGAAAAAAATTAACAACGCGCAATTTTATTTTATTCATAAGAATTTGTCAATGCAATATTCACACACCTAAAACCGCGTTTACATTCAAAGGTGTAAGAATCGCGTCGCGCCCAAAATTCAACATGTAAAACAATTTAAATTATACTTCGTTAAAGTTTTTTTGTACTTCTGAAGCACTTTCTTTTTGGGTGAACGGGTGAAATTTACAAAAAAAAAGTATACTTATAGGCGACTATTATGGATATTTAGATGACCCAAAGTGCACCGCTTCCAAAGTAAGCAAATTTTAATTTATCTTTCTCAATTTCTAAATTTTTAATACCGCTAAAATAGTACTACGAATTTAGAGCCTCGTGAGGTCATTGTCCCACTCCAGCCCGGCCTCCTTTGATTAAAAGGGGATAACTAGGGCGAGGCGACCTTCAGCGAGAATTGATTTTCCACCACAATGAATGCATCGAATGGCGACGCTTCACTTGCATCAAAACAATGCATCTGACTACGCACCATAACAACAACCACATGATACTGTTGCCATAAAATTATCCTTGCATGTTCGGCTGACTGGGTCTCTTAATGACTGGCATTCTTTGTAGTTTGCATCGCGATAACATTTTTATAAATAATAGATAAGGTAATGAGGATTTTCTTTGATTAACGAGACAAGAACGTACGACTTGCTGCTGCGGTTCGCTGCGTTTTTACAAAAGGGGGTTTAACTGGTCTGACATAAATGCGGCTTTCATTAAAAAGCAAAATAGTTCAAAGGGTAAAACGAATCATAAGGAACTAATAAACAAAAACATAAAAATAAATCATCTGAGAAATGAAATCATGGTTACTTCCTTATTTTTTTAATATTTCCGATGAATGCAATTTTGGTGACATACTATAATAAATATACATTGGAAATGACTGAATCTTCAAACTTTTTCAAATCTTGTTAAAATGCTATTGTATAGCCGCATTGAGGTCAAACGGTTAACTGAGTATTTGTTCATTTAATTTTAATGTTTTACTTCTCTTTTTGCTCAACTCTGCTGTTCCATTATTGTCCTAAGACACTGTCGTTTCGAAAAAACTGGCTGAAAGACATTTTCCTACGCTGCTGCCGTCATTCCTTCAAATGTTATCACAAAAGCGTCTGAATAAAGATCTAGTTTTATGCGACAACAAATAATGGCAAAAAAAACAACAGACAAACGAGGTTCGTTTGAACCATCAAGTAGATCCAATTTTGGAAGAATCGTGGATACTTTCCTTTACAGAATGACTGTTAATTCTTCGGAATAAATTTGGGAAACTTAATTACAATTTAATGAACAATGTAAAATTTTACTTCTTTCAGTGTAACATGAACAGATAAACTGATACAGATAACGAAACAATAAGGAAAAATCCAAAGTAAATCCTTAAATTCCATGTTAGAATGAGCAAGAAGGACAAAAAAGGCTTCAATTCAATATTATCATTTCAATTGGATATGCAAAAATATTAAAATAAACGGTCTCAAGTTTTTTGTGACTAGCAGATGTTTCAAACTGAAAGACTAGTTTTTTTGCTGCTTTAGAGTTAAACCAGTTACAAATACAATGTCATGGTCTACCAACGTTTTTTGAATTCCAATACACAAACCAGGCGATCTCGGGATCTTCTTTATTATTATAATTTAAACAGTGTCTCTTGTATAAATGATCAGCTCCAGCAAACTGGAAAATTAAAATTTGAATTGTCAGGCTTCTAAAGTTTTTATTTCATCGTTTATGTTACCAAACGTTGATAGAAACGGTTGTACGTGAAAAAATGTAACAATATTTGGTTTGGAACGTGCTAGACTTTGAGATATTTCATGTCGAGAAATCGTGAGGCTATTTCTGGAAAGTGGCGTCAACACATAACGTTGCCAAAAAAGAGGGATAAAATATAATCCGGGTATTAATAAAAGTATAAATTTCCAGAAAACTGTTCCCAAACGCGTTTCTTAAATAAAATTCATTGCCCCGACTCTCATCGTTTGTATTTTTTGGAAATTATTAAAAATTAAGCATTTGCGACCTATTTAGATGCAGGTAGTGGTATTGATTATCGTGCGTTTGTTCCACTTTCACCCTATTCAGCGTTAGATACAAACACTTGAAGGAACGCCAGCACAAAGAAGACATAGAAAATCAATATATCTCGAGGATCCTAACAACCAGACTCCTGAGAAATTAATTAAATTTTTAGTACCTAAATAGTTATAATCCACCTCAACCTTATAGTATGAGCGAATAAGAAACTAGCGGGCATAGCTACCTTGTGGTACTCCTGAAGAAGTTATTGGACTCCCTGTTCATGAGCTCCGACCTGAACCTGCTCATCTCCTCTTCCATCTTCCTCATCTCAGCATCGAATCTCTCCCTGATGCTGCTGAATTCCGTGTCGATAACACTGAAATCTCCCAATTTGATGGGGATGTCGCGATTGAGTCCTGTAGACATCATGTAGAACTAATTTTTCGCACTGTTCACAACACGGTCGACACTTTTTTCGGTGTAGAATTTGGAATAGCTGCACACTATGCTCTCGCTAGCTAGTTTACTGATTCGACTGATTCACTAGCCGAACGAGCACAGGATATGGTTTTAAATAGAATGTTTTGTGTGGGGGACAGAAGTCCGCTTGCGCAACAGACTACACCTTCGAGTCTCGATCCGCAGGCGGCGTTGCCAAGTTGTCGCGATTTCCTGGTATCGTGGTTATTTTCGAACTGTATTTGGCGTTGACCAAGATAATCGGTGCACGCGAAATTGTGTAGGCACGTTCAAAGTTGGAGCATGTCTCATCGTAGTTACTAATGCGCGATCATTTTATTCGATACTTAAACCGTACTGATATTTTTGTAAAAGGTGTTTGTAAAATAATGCCACAATCAAGATAATTAGGCAACTCTTTAAATAGATAAACAGAATATTTTTGATTTTTTACTTATAAATATAATTTAAAGACTAATAGTATTACATTTAACACATTTGGTTTTAGTGATGAATTGCTTATATTATTTCGTTCCTACCTTCACAATAGGATGCAATATGTTACATTCAATGGCTTTAAATCTAAGACTTATGTCGCTGCATCGGGGGTTCCTCAGGGTTCGAATTTGGGTCCGCTACTATTTCTTCTATTCATTAATGACCTTGACAGTGTGTTGGATTGTGGGAAGCTTTTGTACGCTGATGACGTCAAAAATTTTACTTGCATTTCTTCAGCAGACCAGGCTCATAATCTTCAGGTAGACTTAAATAAACTTGTAGCTTGGTCTATTAATAACAAACTTAGCCTAAATGTTAATAAATGCAAAGTTGCCACCTAGACTCGTAAATCCAATCCTGTTGTATATGATTACCATATTAATTCGCAATTACTTAGTCGTCACAGTTCTACAAAGGATTTGGGTATTATATTTGATAGTACTTTAAGCTTCTCACAACATATTGAATATATTGTCAAGGGGGCCTCAAAAGCATTAGGATTTATTATTAGAAATAGTAAATCATTTAGAAACCCGAATACATTAAAATTATTATATTATGCTTTTGTAAGATCCAAGCTGGAATACTGTTCTTTAGTTTGGAATCCATATTACACCTGTTATATCAATAATATTGAATCTGTCCAGAGAAAATTTCTTAAATATCTTTCATTTAAATGTGATGGTGTTTATCCGGCACAAAGATTTGATGACATCTTGTTAATATCTAGGTTTAATCTTCATTCTTTAAAGAAATGGAGATTTATATACTCTATCAGATCTCTATACAATCTCTTGCACAATTCAATTGACTCTCCATATATTCTATCACAACTTAATTTTTGGTGCCACATCCTTCGATTAGATCTCATATGACGTTTTACTGCCAATCTGCTAGAACTAATCTCATGTTAAAGTCTCCTCTATACAATATGACATCCAATTTTAATTTATTATGTTATATTTGTGATATTAATAATGTTAGTTTAAACCAGCTGTTAAGGATTGCCCATGACGTGCAGTTATAATTTTTTCTCATACTTAGTTACTTATTTATGTTTAATATTTTTGACAACTACTTATTGTTGTGTTTTTTTATTGCATGATCATGTTTTCAACAGTACTTTTTCATACTTTTATATTTTTTACTTATCTTACCTATACATTTATTTTTGTGTGTTAGACTAGTTTTGTTGTTTTAACTTTATTTTAGGAACTTTTATGTATTTAAATAATTTCTATTATGGTTCTGTAATTGGGATTTTGTTCCTGTTGGACTATTAAACACTAAATATGATAATGTACTATTTTAATATAAATCATCAATTTGTAAGTTCTGAAATAAGGGGTGTAAAAATGTATGTTCTGAAACAAAACCGTTAATATCAGTTAGGTTTTACAAATAATGTAGAAAAAATATGTAGTTATTATATTACAAAATTAATAATAAAATGAAATATTTTGGTTTCTAAAAAATTAACTTATGTAGATACAATCGTTTGCAATAATAATGGCACTCTTTAAAATGAATTTTGCTATTTATTTTAAACTTTTAACACTAATTCTTGTTCTGAATAAATTCTACATAAGTAGACATACTACACATTTTTATAAAATCAGTGATGTACCATCCATTTCATTGAAAATATTTTACGTTCATGCAAAAAACAAAACTTTATTGAACTATATTTAGTGGAAAAAGTGGTTCTTTATTGCACTAGTGCAATAAAATGTTTATTGCATTCATCTGTCATTCTACTACAGCGTTTTGTCACGACAAACATAAACGTTCAAATCGACGTCATATTTTCCTAAACTTGTGTCATCTAAATACAACATTTTTTGGTTTTTGCATAAACGTAGAAAAAATATTGAATGCAAGTCGTACAAACACTGTTTATTACACATAAAAAATGTATAGGAACTTGTCATCCTATTTCTTCATGTTCTATTGACACTCGAGAGATAAACTTTTTTCTTATTTTGTGCTACAGAATCCACCTTAAATTTTCCTCGGATCATTCTACACTTCTATTTTTAAGATGCGGAAAGGGCCAGTCCAGTCCTGCGGAAACACTACAGCACCGTCACCCTTAATAATGTTACAAAAATAGGTCTGACCCTAGAATTTAGCAAGTACTTAAAAGGAAATAGCATTTCGGACGTTGGCGTGACGATCCGGCAACGCCGCGCGCCGCTGATTTGTTTGATTTCGGAAAATCTTTTGTCACCGGCTACCTACGATTTTTTCTAATTTGTAAACATGAGTAGTAAAAGTTATTTGTGACGTAGGATATTTATTATTCCGCGTAGGCCATCTAGATGTATCAATGGACATGTACGAAAATGCGCGACTCGCGGACACGCGCCGCCTTCTAGATTCTGATTGGAATTTGAGAAAATGCTCTCGAAAACTAAATTTAGGTGGCTATTTTCGAGCCGCTATTTATTTATACGACAGAAATTGTTTCGGTACGCAGGAATGTCTTTAATACAACAAATAGTTTTTTTTAGTAAAGGCTTTTCTCAGAGTATTAAGTGTAAAATATTTAATACAGGGTGATTCACAAACTAACTCTTAAATACTAATTGACGTCATCGATAAACTACATTCTATCAATTTTATACTACACTGATAAAAATTTATCTGTAATTTCGCATAACTTTAAGTGGGCAATTTGTGACCAGAGAAAAGTTATGGAAATATTACATAATAATTTTGTAAATGAAATAAGTACACTGTAAAATTAAAGAAATAAACATGGATAAAATTACATATTGTTATGTGATTTTACAATTATTAAGCTAAATTGCACCGGAAATTCGCCTCACTATAATTTATATTGATTTAACATTGCAAATTTTAGGTTGGAATTGTAAAATATAGATATGTAATTTTACTGAGTACATTTTAAATTTTCTTACACTTTCTACAGGGTGTTAAAAAAAAAGTGTAAAATATTTCAGGAGGTAATAGTATGAACCTAAATAAGCATAAGCCAGAAATGTCTTAATAAACATGGGTCCGCAAAGTAACGGTTGCGGAGGTATGGGCCACTATTCGTTTTTCAAACATTTTATTTTATTAGGAATAAACCGACAAAGGAAGCTTTTAACAAACAAAAAACAAAGTACAGAAGATGTTCAAAGTGCCCTCCGTCCATTTCCAAGCAGGCACATCTTCGTCTCAACGATATTCGAATTCTTTCGAAAACACCCTCCTTGGTTTGGATTTCTTGACACTTTTGATTAATCCGTAGCTGCAGCTCTTCCAGGCTATTTACAGGAGTACCATACACTAATGTCTTCAAATATCCCCAAACAAAGAAATCTAAAGGTTCAGATCAGGCGAATCTCTGAAATCAGAATATCGTTGAGACGAAGATGTGGTGCCTGCTTGGAAATGGACGGAGGGCACGTTGAACATCTTCTGTAACTTTGTTTTTTGTTTGTTAAAAGCTTCCTTTGTCGGTTTATTCCTAATAAAATAAAATGTTTGAAAAACGAATAGTGGTCTATATAGTCTAAGAGCCAGTGGCCGGCTACCTATAAGTAAATGATTATACCTGAAATTTTGCACAGTGAGTCTCTTATACCTATCATTCATGAGGTGATGACTCGCTAAGCCCGGCGAGGCCGACCCAACTGTTACTCAGGTGCGAGAGGTATGAAAATTTAACCAACTTCGTTATTAAATTAACAAAGCTGCTGTTTGAAAATTTTAAAATTTCAGATCTGACAAATTAGGCATTTATTTTTATTATTTATTATATTTAGCAGCTTTTTATATTAAAATGATATAAGTAACAAATAACCTCTATTTCTGGCACAGGTTCTGAGATTTGGTGGTGTCGATTACAATGCTTGACATTTCTGACAGTTCTTTAACGTCAAAAATCAGATTTAATCAAATACTTTTGAAATTTATAATTTTTGCCAATTCCACAAGTGTCTGCCATGATCTTAGAAGCACGGTAATCGTCTGCCTTTGTTTATTTTATATAATAATAATTGTATATTTTAAAATTTTCAAACGGCAGCTTTGTTAATTTAATAACGAAGTTGATTACATTTTCATACTTCTCGCACCTGAGTAACTCTTGAGTCGGCCTCGCCGAAACAGCGAGTCCCCACATCATGAATGATAGGTATAAGAGACTCACTGTGCAAAATTTCAGGTATAATCATTTACTTATAGGTTGCCGGCCACTGGCTCTTAGACTATTATTTTGGTTCATGCTATTACCTCCTGAAATATTTTACTCTTTTTTATAACACCCTGTATATACTTAGCTTTATAACTAACATTGAAAAATATGCATAGAGAAAACTTTTTGACTAATATTATTTCACATAAATGACTGAATTTCAATGTGTAAAAATGAACAATATGCACATGTTAAAAATGTATAAGTATACCATCAGTTCAAATATTTACATATTGTTTAACCGAATAACAGAAGCCAATTTAAAAATGTATTGTATTATTTTTGTATGCATTTGGAGTGTGTATTGACAGATGAATTTGAAAAGAGGAAAAAGTTGTTACTTTTAATATCACGGAAAAAATCTCTACTTGTTAAAATGTACAAGTTTAAGCTAGTCAAACAGATTATTAGAAATACAGTAGTTTTTATTATTAGATATCAATAATAAATACTATATGCTAAGAAGGCTCGTCGATCTCTAAATATGAATTAACATTTCTTCTCAGTAAAAGTGTATTGTTCATCCATCATATAAAAATGTATTGCAATGTAGGTATTTCATTCGCATTAGAAAATACCTTGAATAATTTCACTGAAAATACTACACAATTCTTGAAACATTGTATTACCACACTATTTCTAAAATTTCCTAAATTTATTAGATACAAACACATACACTTTATTCCTTAATATACAGTATGGAAGAAAAGTATGGAATAAATTCATTATTTCTAAAACAACGAAGTTTCATGCAATTTCCTCGGACACGTCGACTTTGCTTTTTAAAATGACTCTTTTTTCTATACCAACGCCGACGTTCATTTGTTTTCGCGTGATGACGTCATCGGTTATTTTTTTAAATAGAACCCCTATATTTTTTCATCGGAGTCTTGTAGAGCTTAACTTGCTGAATTCAAAAATGTATAATTTCAACACTTTATTCCTTCAACTTACCGAGAAAAAAATAATAACCGATCCAATAAAATCGGCTTGAAAAAAATGTGAATGTTCCCTTTTGTGTCTGTGATGGGTTGGTTGAGAGTAAAGTGGATATAGTGAATTCATCGGCAGTATCACAAAACAAAGACTCTTCATTTTTAAAACAATTTAACAATAAGTAACTAATTAATTAATTAAATTCTGGTAGCTTCAATCGTATTTGACCCGCTAATTTATTATTTTATTTTATTAGATTGCATGTTAGAATATTACATCTTTTGATAGCAAAAACAACAAATTAAATCAAGTCATCTCAGAAACTGTTTCTGGCAGCTAAACAAAATCTAATCAGAATTGACATCTGTCAACTGCAGCGTTTATTGGATCGATTTATTTTTTCTCGGAAAGTTGAAGGAATAACGTGTTGAAATTATATATTTTTGAATTCATCAAGTTAAGATCTACAAGAATCCGATGGAAAAATATAGGGGTTCTATTTAAAAAAATATCCGATGACGTCATCACGCGAAAACAAATGAACGTCGGAAATGCGTTGGTATAGAAAAAAGAGTCTTTTTAAAAAGCAAAATCGACGGGTCCGAGGAAATTTCATGAAACTTCGTTGTTTTAGAAATAATGAATTTATTCCATACTTTTCTTCCACACTGTATAATGTAAATTAAAATTTATTTTCCAGTAAATATTATGTAAAAAAGCATAACAAAGCATGGAAATTTACATCCATTTTTATCAGTGTAAACGGTCTCCCTAAATGAATGCAACATAGAGTAGATTTCTAACGACAAAATAGTGCGATATAGGCAAACTTACCTTAGCCAAAAATTGAGGATCAAAAAGATACATGATGTCAAAGTTAATATTTTATTATTATAGACCTTTTTAATTTGAAGTATTCTAAAAAAGCCGAGTTATAATTTTTATACGTGCCAAACGCTAGACTCTGTATGTTTGAATTTATTTTGAAAGCTTCTACAAATTCCTTCGAGTAAAATCGTCTTATCTAGTTACCTCCAAATGGAAAAATGTGCCTAAACAAACTATAAAGATACTAGACTACATAAATATACGTAACGCGTATACATTTAACCATACAAATACTGTTTTCGGAACATGTTTTATCTAAATCTCTTCAGTTGAGACTTAGATGTGATGTAGTGAGGTGCAAAAGAAAGAAAAAAAGATAAATACACAGACAAAATTACTGAATTGAATAATATAAAGAAACGACACGTTATCTTCAAAATTTCTATCTAGTTACATAAAAACTAGTGATCAAAAAAACAAATTTATTTTAAAGAATACTTACATGAATTCAGTGCCACAAGAACATTGACAGGAATACACAGACGCAGCCAGTAGTAGTTCTGGAACAGATCGTTGTGTCAGTTAAATAGATCAGTACAAATAACAATGCAATAAAATATACAGGATGTTTCTCAATGCGCGTTACTTCGAAGGGAGTAACAGAAGATGTGAAAATAAAAAATAGTGATCTGATTCTTGATTTGAAGAAAACATATTTATATAAAACATAAATGAAAAGAAAGTAGATATAAAGGTTTTAAGTCTAGTGAGTTATTCCATAAGTCATGTGTTCCACAGGGCTCAGTTCCGGGGCCACTTTTCTTCAACTTATTTACTAATGACATTGTTCAGATATATCTTTCAATATTCTTATGTATGCGGATGATATAAAGGTTCAAAGAAGTATCTTCAAGTTGATTTCATTTATTACAGAAGGAACACAACGTTCTATTCGATTTTCACATGAGCTGATGCCAGAGCACTTTTATTTGTGAACTTCTTCAATCTAGGAGGGAGGTCCATACATTCAGTTATGATTATGTATAAACTAGTAGAGAATAAATTAGGCAAAACTACACTCACAAAGCATATATAGGGTATCTAGATTTATTTCCCGTCGTTATAATATTTGTAAAATGTCTGCTGACTGAACTTTATTGATAGTTTCTTCATTTTACCAAATGATCCACAATTATTGTAAAATTGATAACACGGTTGACATATTTTGCTGCACTACTTCATAGATTAAGTCTGCGGTATTTTCTTAGTCAATTAATAGAGTTTTCTTTGCTTGTAATTATTTTGTGTGCCTTTATAAGTCATGTTTGTGTGTCTTGTTAAACTTGTCAAAGTGTTACTTATAAATTTTAAATCAATATTGTCCTCCACTATACATTCGCTGTATTTTACGTCAATGCACTGTATTTTTTCCATTTTTTTGTGTAATCTACCCTGCAATTGGGCAAGGCCTATTAAATCTATAATGAAATAAATCAATAAATAAAATAAATTAATCTAATGTCGACGAGTTACGTACGCGTCTTCTCAGTTAACTACAATGACCTACTAAAGTTGATGTAGAGTTCAAACTAGTTCTTGATTCATTTTCTAGAATAGACCTTTCAGAAACATCCTGTATATTTAAAGCAGCATCTACAAGAACACTTTCCAAAATTCAATAATAAGAGAACTTAAGAGTTAAATATATCAGTTTTCTGTTAAGTTTATAAGCCTATGAAATGTTTCGTGCTATATTGTTAATTGTGTTAATTTGAATATAGAAAATTACACACCAATATAGTAAGTATAACATAAATAATTAACTCTTACCCCACATAATTTTAATAGTGCGCAATGAATTATTTCCTGCTTTGTTGATATACAAAAGTTAAGTCAAAAATTGTATAAACATGGCCTCCTTTTCATATACCTACACAGATATTGAAAATTATGATTGAAAATCTTGTTTATCCTATACGAGTATATTTGTATAACCCGGTTTTAAAACTAGAAAAATAAATTTGGGGGTTAAAAATAACCGTAAAAATACCGGTTTTTAAATACTTATGCTCATTATCACTGTCAAGGCAAGCTGTATTTTTGTTATTTGAATAGATATTTTAAATTTTAAGGCATAAGGTCAATGCAAAAGGTCGCAGACACAAATAATATCACGGATAAATTACAAAATTCATATTTTAAGAATTGTATCGTAGATATAAAAAATGTTTTCGGCTTGGCTTGTTAAAAAGTTTGGCTGGGATCGCAAGTTTTTTTGTCTCATTTTTCAGTCACTACAACGGTAATGCCAATGTTAGAACGATAGTTTATCACTGTCTAAAAAATAAAAGCAATGTATGAGATACAAGTAAGTAGCAAATTGTCGAAAACTGGCTAGGATAATTTTCAATTTGAAATAAAAAGAAAATCTCCCCAAAAACGTTTTGTGTAAAATCATAATTTTATAGGCAAATACTAGTCCATAACTGCCGAAAAATAAAATCGGAAAAATATGTTACAATTAAAAACAACTTATTTAGCAACATATATATAAATTGATAAAAAAATACTTTCTAACTAAATGTTCGAATTGCTCCACGCTAAGGCTATGCTATTATATTTGAAATAGGACAGATTAAAGATTTTTTACTGTATTAGAAAGGTATTTTAAGCTAATTTAAATCAAATCTCCTACAATTCCTATCAACGAAGTCATATGTATGTTCTCTGATACCAAACATCTAGGTTTGCTAACAATTACACAGACAAAGCGCTATTCAATAATTATTTAAAGAAATTAATCTATCTAAATTTACTAACCTGCTTTAATGAAAACACTCTATAAATATCTAACTTCACTTTTGGCAGTGGAACACGACAATTCAACCACAATAGATGAAATCTGATCTATTTCTGCATATTTAGTAAATTTAGATAGATTAATTTCTTTGGATAATTATTGAATACAGCTTTGTCTGTGGAATTGTTCATTAGCATACCTAGATGTTTGGTATCAGTGAGCATACATATGACTTTATTGATAGGACTTGTAGGAGATTTGATTTATATTAGCTTAAAATATCTTTCTCATACAGTAAAAAATGTTACAAAAACTAATAATAAAGAATATATGGGTAGATATTGTGGGTGTAATTCAACGCGGGTCGGGGCTTTAGCCCGCAGAGTAGTTAGTTTCACACAATATTATTAATACCTAAAAATATATAAAAAAGATTAGAGGTTATTGTATCTCACGTTCTGGAAATCGTAAACTGTTTCTTAACTTTATGGCAGTGTCTTTATTTCAGGTCAATGGTTTTAAAACTAATATTTCCTTAGCTACGTCTGATGTAACCCAAGGATTTATTCTTGGAGCACTCCTTTTCACTTTGTCAATTACCAATTTATGTTGATAAGTGAACAATTTGTTAATTTTCTCTTAAAAGTTACCCTGTTTTATTTAACTATAACCTTAACGCCATGTTTCTGACACGTTATTGTAGTAGTGTTTCTAGAAGAACTAGTTCAAACCAAAAATAAAAATGTTAAACGAAAAATGGAAGGAACAGAAAAAAACCAATTCAAGCAAGGATAGCAAATTCGATAAGAGAAGTGAAGATGTTTTTGTCCTGGTTGTGGAGGAAAGTTTGTGGATCTTCTAAATGAAGAATGAGACTCAATGTTATCAATACCAGAATTGGCATCATTTCTTACCCACTTATCTCATTTTAAATGAGACAAGTGGATAGTTATGTAATATTGAACTTTTCTGTGTATATTTATAAGAAATAAAATACTCCTAAAAATATGTATGTACTTTTTTAAGCAACATGTACGTCATAATTTTACAAGTTCCGCCATTTATTTTTTAAAAACCTCTTTGGTGCATAGTATTACCCTAAGTATATCTATTTCTTTTAAATAATGATTCCATTATAACTTACAAAGCGCATGTTTCACTTTAAACGAAATATTTTATTACCATTTTAACCAACAAATTTAAACTGACAGAAATTCCAAATCACTTAACATGTTTTTCATTAAAGAATGTATTTTCTTACAGAACGTGAGGCTAAATATGTTTTTGTGCGGTTTTCGGGCCATCGCATCGGTTTAAAGAGTAAAAAATGGAACACTCTGCATATTAGACTAAATATTTTGTTTATCTCACAGGAAATTCGAAGAACCTTGGCCGCCTCACGTGATGGTAAGACAAATAGGGGGCTGCCGATTCGTATTTTTTATTTACTACTGCTCCAAACCTCTTGCCAAAGTTCGAGAATTTAATGTCACCTTGATCTCGTCCCAATCCACTTAGTCACCGCCATTATTCTATTATAATGCACCAAAAATAAACTAGAGTAGCAGAAGTAATGCGACAAGTACGCGAGATCTAAAAAAATTATGGTTTATAACGAACGTGATTCACCGGATTCCATTTGACGACCCAGTTTCGAATTTTACATTTCGCATATCGTATTTTGTGCTAACTACGTTAATGTGTCTCGGTGCCAAAGCTAATTTCGTATTGCAATTGTTTCTTTCGGTGTTGGCTAGATGATAGATGTTCTAGTGGCACCAAAATTGCATTCTAAATTATAATGTGCTTACATGCATTAGTAAATAACTTCATTAGTTTAAGAGTCAACTTTATTTTCGAAAGGATACAGAAAATCATAGTTGTATGTAGGTATAAGGAATCTCAAAATTTAGTTGCATATTATTATAAAATCGAAAAGGGATATGCTGTATTTTACATTTGTTATTATTTATTATAATTTCTTAATTGTTATTTCGTATATAGATAAGATGCGCCAATGTGTAGATCATATACAGGGTGTTAAAAAAAAGTGTAAAATATTTCAGGAGGTAATAGTATGAACCAAAATAAGCAGAAAAGTCTTAATAAACATGGGTCCGCAAAGTAACGGTTGCGGAGATATGGACCACTATTCGTTTTTCAAACATTTTATTTTATTAGGAATAAACCGACAAAGGAAGCTCTTAACAAACAAAAAACAAAGTTATAGAAGATGTTCAAAGTGCCCTCCGTTCATTTCCAAGCAGGCACGACATCTTCGTCTCAACGATATTCGAACTCTTTCGAAAACACCCTCCTTGGATTGGATTTCTTGACACTTTTGATTAATCCGTAGCTGCAGCTCTTCCAGGCTATTTACAGGAGTACCATACACTAATGTCTTCAAATATCCCCAACAAAGAAATCTAGAGGGTTCAGATCAGGCGATCTTGGAGGCCATAAAACAGGTCCGACCCTTCCTACCCATCTATGTGGAAAAGTTTGGTGTAAATGCTCTCTAACGGCCATGGAAAAATGAGCTGGAGCACCATCGTGCTGGAACCACATTTGTTGCCTCTGATTCAAAGGAATGTCTTCCAAAAACTCATACAGTGTGTTCTGCAGAAAGTTGAGGTAAGCAGCGCCTGTTAATCGGTTTGGTAAAACAACAGGACCTAGAAACCTGTCACCTACAATACCCATCCAAATGTTTAATGAAAAACGTGCCTAATGTCCAGATTCTATTAGAGCATGAGGATTTTCGTCGGCCCAAATATGCGTATTATGAAAATTAAACACTCCATTTCTTGTGAACTCGGCCTCATCAGTAAAAAGAATGTTTGCAAGAAAACGAGGGTCTTCAGCCTCTACGGATTAATCAAAAGTGTCAAGAAATCCAAACCAAGGAGGGGGTTTTCGAAAGAGTTCGAATATCGTTGGGAAGAAGATGTCGTGCCTGCTTGGAAATGGACGGAGGGGACTTTGAACATCTTCTGTAACTTTGTTATTTGTTTGTTAAAAGCTTCCTTTGTCGGTTTATTCTTAATAAAATAAAATGTTTGAAAAACGAATAGTGGTCGATATCTCCGCAACCGTTACTTTGCGGACCCATGTTTATTAAGACTTTTCTGCTTATTTTGGTTCATATTATTACCTCCTGAAATATTTTACACTCTTTTTTTAACACCCTGTATACCGAAAATTACGGCAACCTGCATGAGACATGTTTCATTCTGTTCATTGGTCAACAAAAGGAACAGGCTTGTAATATTTGCTTATGTCCTGATTCCTTATGTTCATTACCGCCTTCAACATTGACCAAAACGTTGACGACTTCCATATTTTTTAATGATGTTTGTAGAAAAAATAGTGCATATGTGCTAAAAGATAAAATGTCTTGCACTTATATCATAAACAACTATTTTAGATGGAGTACCTACTGTATGTATTTTTACTACTGATTGGTTCTATTTTTAAAATGTTGTTTAATACCTACATACGTAATTTTTTTCTGTGCTTTACGCTGCCAAGACGAACAAATATCAACATGTATTTTGAAAAGCCCACCCACAAACGTCAAATTACATATTCGTTTACGCTCATATACATATGGCAGCTGTAGGACTTCGAGTTTTACTAGAAAAGTTTTCCGTTAGTAAGATAAAATGATGATGATTACGTCAAACGTTTTAAAAAAAAGGTAATCAATAGTAAACCTATGTTAATATTGTTTCAGGATATTTGACAATTTATTTTTATTTCAACTGCCGAAAGAACAAGCAAAATATGTTACGTATATTAATAATACTAGGTTGTTTAGTTAGCGCAATAAAGAAATTAGTAACACATAAATATTCAGTGTGTTTACTGATGGTGTATCGCAATCCGTATAAACTTTTTTAATCAAAAAATTCGGAAAGCATGCAATAGTGTCTCTGAGAGTCAGAAGTATTACTTCATCTTTATCTTATGTTGAATTTAAAAATTCCAAATGAGGTAACAGTAACGCTGGAAATGCTACAACGATAGTAGGGTAATCTATGGCAACAACGCTTCCCAAGTTAGACAAAATTCATTATGGTTTTTTTTCTAAAAATCAATAAAAAGTTTACAAGAGTGCAGTAGATCAATTAAATTAGTAGACTAAGTCTGGATATGTCAAAATACCGCGCATCCCCGCTCACTACTTACTACATTGAGGCATACCCTGTATTATCTGGTTGCAACTGGAAAATTAGTTGCATCCATGAGAACATATAAAATAAAAACTGAGACAGTCAAAGAACGGTGGAATCTAAATATTAACGCCAGTGCAGAATGAAGTCACAGTGCGTGAACTAATTTGTTGTTTCCTTTGTAACACATTGCTCATAAATAATATCATAACGAACAGACGCGTTGGACTATCTCAATCTCTACAATTAATATAGTTCTAGACAGGTAGACAACTAGACCAATAAATCAATCATCTTGCAACTTGAGTTCAAATACCTTTCAAGAGAAAATAGAAATGAAATATCGGTATTCAGTAAAGAAATTAGCAGGATTGGGGTAATAATGTACAATTACACTTATTTCCTAAAATTACCGACGTTTCGACACCTATACTGTGTCTTTCTCAAGGCTACCATCAAAACAAATAATAAGAGAGTTCTCTTGGACGTGTTTCGTTCAGTTCGACATGCGGACAAATACATAACATATTATTTTTTCCTATATACATAATATTGTCACGGATTTCCCAACCAACTTTTTCTACTGCCAGAAAAACAATCCGTTAATTAATCACTTATCTTTATTAACTACTCAGTACACTACTGAACACTAATTACAACTCAACTAAACACTTATTTAATTAATCGCTATCTAAATCACTTTGATCTCTCCAACTAAACACTTCAATTCAGACTGTAATACAAGACTGACTAACTCGGCCGTTTATTCTTCTTTTATAGACCCAACGAATATTCCAGGTATATTCTAGCATCTCTAGATCCATTTCCCGAACGACTCGAACGCTTCTCGTCTATTCTCCAGTTCTCCAGTTGCGCCTCGATACCCCGGCATTATTTGTTTGTTTACCAGAATCGCGTAGGGGCGATCGGGGCAATTTCGCGTGTCGCGATACTACAGTCGTCGATTTAGGTGTGAGTGGGGCAAATTCCGTGACAATATCGAATGAAATGTAGATAACCTATTAGAAGTATTCTTTTTCAGTTCTGAATGACCCTGAATTTGAATTTCACATAATAATTTTTTGCGTGACAGAATGCAGACATAAGCTATCAATTTAATATTAGTACTTATTATTAAACAAAATAGTTGATCCTGTTTAAGATTTTCGAAGACAATAGACCCATGTAATTCTTGTTTTGAAAAACAAGTTAAGAAAACATTATATTATCATTATTTTGAAGAGTTAATCCAAACGTTAATTTTTCTGTAATATCTGAGTTTTTTTAGACTCTTATATTTACTAATTAAGATTTCGTTGGTTTTAGGTGTAAAGATGCACTAATTCAGGGATTTGTTCAGCTGTTTCCCACTGGCAAACAAAAACTGATTTTACCAGGAAATAATAATCTACAAGTGACAGTGGATTACAGCGTGTGCTGTAGATTGCTTTTGGAGCTTTGCCAGAGGAAGTAGGAAGAAGTCAGTCCATTGTTCATGGAATGAGACTACACGTTATATAATCCTGTGTTGAAATGGGAATCGATAGCATGGCGTCAGCCTAAAAATAACTCAAGGAAATAAAACAGTATCCAACAATATTAGATATTCCAATTTTTAAAACAGTTTTCTGGAAGTTTCAAGTCTTCCAGCTTCCAGACAACATTACCTTATTTAAAATATGCCACAGAAAGCATTTTTGGAAGACATTGTAATAAGTAGATATCTACTTGTAGAAATAACTACATAGAAAATTATATGACAAGCACAATGTACTCGTATTTAAGAAAACGACATATATATATAAAAAGTATTTTGTACGATAGCAACTAACCGTCTCTCCACATACATTACAAATGTTAGTAACGTTAATTAAGAAACATAATTAGTCATTAGTATTATAATTCTACGTGTTGAATTTAATACACCGCGAAATTTCGATTAAATAGTAATTTGAAAGTAGAGAATCGGGCACACCAAAAGTGTATTTCATGTTTTGCCTCCTTTCAACATACAGGGCAGTTTGTTGAATTTAAAAAATAAAATAACATCGATTTTTGGTAATGTCTTGATAACCTTTGGACCAACCAAGCAGAGAATTTCAGTGGATATAGTCTTCAGAACGACAATTTCAAAACTAGTATTAATTTTTTGTTCATTGCTTGATCAGAATCAGATTTTGCATAGACCTCTTCGATTTTGACATAGAGGGGGAATTTTAAAAAACTACTTTTAAGGAATTGTCAGAGAATGACTGAGATATCGGGATAGTAAAAATTGCTTCTGATAGAGTTCTTTTACGTAGGATTCAATTGCACACTTGTAATTTCTCTACAGGGTGTCTCTTTTAAAATGTAACACAAATATAGTATATATTTCTAAATGGAATGTATATATTTAAACAGTTTGTTTCTTTTATAATAATATGCAGGTTGGTGGTTAGAGATTTTAGTTGAAGAATAACCCATAAAATTAAAAAATACATTTTCTTGAAAAATAGTGACTCTAGATAGCATTCTCTAAATGGTGAGCCATGGAAAACTGACCACCCTTTATAACAGTAGTTACTTTATGTTTTGGGAATTGTCAAAACACTTGAAATTAATACAACTGATGGTACGTCGTGCATAGTTGGCCAAGCATTTTTATATAATTGTACAAAATTGATTCATTTTCATGTCACGACTATATCCAAGGATATTAAATACACTCGTAGCTACCTTTTATTCGAAAATTTTACTCTTATTCAAGGATCCAACCCTTGACGCAAGCTAACAGCTCATATCCTTTTCAGATCGATAAGCCACACCAAATAAAAAAATCTCATAAAACGGCTTCGTTATGTTCGCAAATTTCCTGTCAGATGGCAAGGCTTCAAGGTGTCCATAAGTCATGATTGATGACTCCCTAGGGCGCGCAGATGCGGTTTAGACTTAAATTACTGGAGAGGGTGAGATTTAGATTGCCGGCAACCCCACTAACGTTCGTGATATGCATCGGAAGTAGGTCCACAACGGCACACACCCCGTGCATATGGTCTCTTCTATAAATCATTCATTGGATTCTTAGCGCTGGGCGGGTTGTATAATTAAAACAGATGAATGAAATGCGTACAATTATAAGTCAAGTCATGAAACTAGGAAACTATTTGGTAATCGCTCCATGTAGTAGGAGGAACGTTGGAAGCAGAGATGGTTCAAGATATGTAGAGGGTCCCAAAATATTGCAATTTAACCAAAGATATCTACAGTGTGTCCCCGGATGGAGTTGACAAGAGGAGAAACTCTTTTGTTTTTGACTTTATCGAAAAATGTCACTCTTTATAAAAAGTCCTGCTTCTCGAAAAAATGAGATTTCCATAGAAGCGTCTTAGATTAGATATACAGGGTGCTCATAAATTAAGAAAACAAGAAAATACTCAAGAGAAAAGTACCATTATTTATTATTGTATACAACATTTTAATAAAATAAATCTGCTTATAACTTCAGATAGAGTCCCAATACAAATTTTAAAATCAAAATTTAAATTTTAACATTTACTCTACCTCTATCTCCCACCTCAACACATTTTTCCGCTAACTTAATAAATGTTTCGGATAGTTAGCGGCTCATTCAGTTCATGTATTTCTTGGCATATGTGCTCTTTTAATACTTCCTTATCATGTGGCAAACCATTTGAATAAATGTTTTGTTTTAGGGCACCTTGGAGAAAAAAGGCACGGGGTGTAAGGTTAGGATTGGGCCAAATCTTCCTCTGAGCAGGACAGCCGTCCTGTTGCCAAAACATTTTGGAAACATTTGGTTTACCATTTTCAAATACTTGAGAGCCAGAAGTACGCAATAACCTGTTTTGGCAACAGGACTGCTCATTTTACAGCCTTGCTCAGACAATGGTGAAAGGTGGATCGGAAGATTTGACCCATTATCCTGCTATACCACCTGACCTTACGCCCCTTGACTTTTTTTCTAAAACAAATGATCTGTCACATGATCGCATAAGAGCGCATAAGAGAATAAATAACAAACTATTCGTAGTGTGTAGAGTAAAAGTCAAAATTGAAATTTTGATTTTAAAATTTGTATTAGGACTCTATTTGGGGTTATAAACAGATTTGTTTTATAAAAATGTTGTGTAAAATAATAAATAATGGTATTTCTCCCTTGAGTATTTTCATGTTTTTTTAATTTATGAGCACCCTGTATATCTGATCTAAGACGTTTCTATGATAGTCTCATTTTTTCGAAAAGCAGAACTTTTTGTAAAGAATGACATTTTTCGATAAAGTCAAAAACAAAAGACTTTCTCCTCTTGTCAACTCCATCCGTGGACACACTGTATATACAGGGATGGCCAAAAGTACGGAATAAAATTCATATCTCTTGAATGAGTTAATTTTTTTTAAAAACGCCGAAACACGCGTACTGATCTTGATTTTTTCCCATATTTCGGTTATATAATAAATAATTTTTCTTCAACCCCCTAACCCCCACCTACCACTACTTTTTTTCAAATGGAAACATAAGGCTTGAGGGGGCTCGTTGAAAGGCTAGAAACCCGAATCCAGCCATACCAAATAAACAAGTTTTATGTTTTCAATAGGCTTGTTTTTGCAGCAGTTCAAACGGTTTGGAAACTGTCAGAAATATTCGACCAGTTAAGTTGAGAACGCGTTACCATTGAATTTGACGCAATAAATAGTTGGACGGACATTTCTGATAGTTTCCAAACAGTTTTCAACTGCTGCTAAAACAAACCTAATAACAAGTTCTTTTTCATTTAGAAATTGAAACAGCTAGTTAATTTACAAAAATAAACTCAATGCCGCAAATGCTGCAAATGTTCTCCATTCACTATTTGCTATTCTTCAAGACGATAGTAAAAGCTGTCCACAGCATTCCGAATGACTTCAGGTGGTAAATTATGCATCTCCGCCCTAATCTTGTTCTTTAAATTCTCAATATTATCCAGTCTGTCCTGGTACACTCTTTCTTTCAAATATCCCCAAAGAACATAATCCAGGGGCGATAGACGGTGGATCTTGGCGGTCATTCAACTGTACCCCGTCTACCAATCCAACGATTTGGAAACATTTCATCTAAGTATCTTCGAACATATATATACCAAAATGTGGGGGAGCGTCATCTTGTTGGAACCAAATTCTTTCACTCGGTATATCTGAATCAAATTCATGTAGAAAAAGTCACAGCTAGAGAAGGTATCAGGTCAAATGTTAGGAAATCCAGGTAGCACGCAACAGTAAGATTTGCTTCAAAAAAGAATGGTCCCAAAATGCTGTTGTTGATGACACCTGCCCATACATTAACTTTCTGTGTGTGCTGCGTATGCAATTCGCATGTCCAGTGTGGATTTTACTGGGACCAAAAGCGATAGTTGTGGCTGTTAACCACTACATTTAAATAAAACGTAGTTTCATCCAAAAAAGTACGTCTGGTTGATAACCATTATTGTCGTCACATCGTCTCATCATTTCCTCACAATTGAAATCGCCTATCGTAATCGTCTTCCAAAAGCTCTTGGAGAAGACATACCTTATAGGGGTGGTATTTGTCTTGTTTCAAAAACATTCAAATTGCAGTTCGCGAATCATCGTGATTGCGGGCCAATGAAACAGTTGAAGTATGAGGGTTTTCGACAAGCTCTAATGCAATGTCTAATTTCTCTTCTTCATTCAAAGCAAGTGCCCGTCCAGTTTTGCCTTAAGGTAATTATCAAGCAACACGCTTTCAGCGTTCTCAATGACAAAATTATCTCGATATTATCAAGGCCCTTGGTATATTATAGGTCAACAATCAAATTTTCAGCTTTCACAGGGCCATACAACTTTTAGAAGTAACATTTTACAGCCTATAAAACAAGTTATCGGGCTGAACATTTTCAGTGGGAAAGCTTGTACAATTATTGTGAGTAACCATTCAATTTTCCTTTTCATGGGGAGATGAAACAGAAAACTAATCTATTTAAAACAATACCGCAGACTTGTTGACGCAGTTACATCGACAAAAACACAAAAAATATCTCCACTAATAGCATAATCACTAACCAGACCTCTATAATTTTCAGAAAGCCATTCCTGCACGCAAGACCTCGGGCGGAACCTGGCACGTGCCACCCAGGAAATTGCGTGGCGATTCGAAAATAGTCGATCGATAAATGAATGTTTCATGATCATGCATGACATTGAGTGACTCACGACTGTACCGAAGAAAAAGAAATCTACTATCAAATTAAACAGCCTAGAATAAAAATGGTGACCTGCCTCAATGTGACCTTGTCAAGGATATTACTGCTGACGTGACACTTTTATTTATTCATTTATTTATTTATTGAAATAAAATAATGGGCGAAACCCATTTACAGGATGTTAATTGTTAAAAAAATAAATATAAACATGAATACCTACGTCATAGTAAAACACTAGGTAAAACATTAAAATGCAAATATAAAAAAATAGTATAAATAAAAATTAAAGGGCATAAGAAAATATGCATCAGTACAACAATAAAAACAAATTGAAAAAGAATAGGGCACATAAAAGGTTAACCGAAAGACTGCTTTATATCATGAAGTGTACAGGATAAATATGTAAGTTACTTTCTACTTCATGATAGTTACATAAAATTTGGTGCAATGGGGATTTAACTAACATATTTGTACGAGCATGTGGTATGGCAAATAAACTGTTGAAGAGACTATTAGATCTCGGCACTCTAATATTTATGCAAGTTAGTAAATAATATGATTTAATAAGATAATGAATAATTATTAAAAAAATACTATAGAATGGTTATAGAATACGTTTTGCAGAATTCCTCTAACAGGATAGATACCATCCAATACAAAAGAATCTCCTCTGCGCCTTTTCAAGCGTAGAAATATGACATTCATTGGGCTCCATATGACGGAGCAGTATTCAAGTTTTGATCTAATAAATGTAATATACAACAGATGAAGAGTGGAAAGCCAAGATTTGTGTATGCCTCGGCTATGCAAAAATCCCTATGCTGTGCAAACCTAAGTTTAGAGTCAAATAAAATTCCTAAATCCGTTAATATTATTACAAATAAAAGAGGACCAAATGTAGAGCCTTGGGAAAGGTTAAACGTCTGAGAAAAAGTAAACGATTTAAAACCACAATACTCAATAAACTGATAACGATCGGTTAGATAAGACTGAAATAGTTTAATCAAGGCGGGATCGAATGCTTTAGTGAAGTCGGTATAGATGAGATCTACCTGACCACCTTGATCAAGAACATCGGATATAAATTACGTCTTACACATAAGATTCGTTGTAGTGGATCGTCCTTGTATGAACCTGTGTTGTTCTGGTATGATCATAGAAGAGACATGATGCATTATATAGGAATGCAGGATTATTTGAAAAACTTTACAAAAATTACGTAAAATGGAAATAGGCCCTTAATTTGCAAAAATCATTCTTCATCTCTTTTTATCCACGGGCGTAGTAACTCTTGATAATTTCCAAAGAGTTGGAAGAATCCCTGATGCCAATATAAAATTAAATAGAGTTATTAGACGTCCACAAAACACAGCTGCACATTATTTGATCAAAAAAGCTGGAATAAGGTCAGGACCCATGCACATATTAGATTTTGATCCTTTTTATGGCTGTGAGTACATCAGACTCTGAAATATGCAGGTTATTCAAAATATTAATATTGCATCTATCCGCTAGCACATCTTCATAGTTATTAGGTGTTTCAAAAGCAAAGAAGAAGCAAACACGTTCACGATATATTGTGGTTAATAAAATAATAATAAAAATAGTTGTTTGATGATTCTATAATACACAGTGTCTAAAAATTACCCTGAAATTATTTTGTCAGCATATTCTACTACTAAGAGCCCAGTATTTCTATACTTTCATTATTAAATATCATTGTGGATGGAATGGAAGTAGTCCCACGCTTAGAATTTATATACGTCCAACAATTTTTAGGATTTGTTGTAAGAGAACGCTCAGTATCTGAAATAAAATTGGAAAATGTAATTCGCACTTGAGATTTAAAAGACGATCTAAGGGTTTTAAACTTCTCATAATCAGAACCAGATTTTGTAGACTTATATTGCTCATAAGCTTAGTTTTTTAATTTTCATTGAGATATGATTTCTCTGTTGTACCACTTAGGAAATTTTCTATAGCGATTTACATATTTGTATTTCGGAACGTGTTTTAATAAGACTCCGTTCAAAATACTGTAGAAAGTATCAACAGCATCATTCACATCAGATAATAGAGATACAATAGACCAATCAACCAGAGAGAGCTCAATATCTATATATTACTACCTATTTTTTGAATTAACAAAGATTTTCAAAACGTTAGCAAAATGTTTGTTTTTGTTCATAGAAAGTCATTTTATTGAAAACGGTTGACTTTAGAGGAATGAACCAAGAGAACTATTTTTGTGTAAAATTCATTGGCGCTTCAGAATTTGCTGTCAAATGTCAATTTTTCCAGTGGGCGTAAAAGTTATGGGGGAAAAAACCCTTCCGATACCTTAAAATCTCCACCACTGGCACGTCCAATAAATTCGAGATGAGTGCGAAAAAGTAGCTATTAATAGTGGTAATGTGTTTACAGAAGCTCAGTCCTGTAGTTCAAACGGTTCCTAAGATACTGGAAAAAAACTAAAAAAAATTAAAGTTTTGACACCGTGTATCTCGAAATCGAAAATGTTTCTTTTTTCAAGACGAATTTACAGTTTTCCGTTGCGAACACCCTGTATACATTGTGGAAGTCAGCAGTCAGATTTCAGTTTACTTAAAATAAATTTAGTCACTACAGCTTCAAACTGAGTTAAAAGAATTGGGTAGGTACTGGCCAGAAAGGAAAATTACTAATCCTGACAAATATACCTACTATTACCTATACTATTACTAATATTATTGAAACGCACAAATAAAGGATACCCATGTCCTTTTGCAGCAACAGCAAGACAAATAAATCGCGATCATTTCATGAATATTCCGATCACGGAGTGACTAACAAGTTAATATTTTCAATTGCATGCACTTAAAAGGTTTCATTAGTGGAAATAAAGATTTTGAGTTAGCGTATTTTTAGATAGGAATGTTCTAGTGCCAAATTTGTGGGCGAATTTTATGGAAAATATATGAACAAACAATATCGATTCTATTGAAAACTAATTACATATACAGGGTGGGTGATTCAAAACTTATCTTAAAAAAAGTCTCTAACCAAGCGATTTTAAATATCAGATTACTTATCGTATTAACTTTTTTGTGATGCGAGTATTTACATTAGTACTAAATATCCATAATGGCTCACGTAGAGCAACTCGCATCATTTGAAGTGAAAATGCTTCAGCAGATTTCCCGGTAAACATGTGCCAAATGCAGCCACTTTTATAACGGTGTGGAGTGAGTGCAAGTGTAGTGCAAACGCAGGCGTGACGAGGAAAATTTGCAACCGAATCGTGGAAGAGATGGAGGTCCAGGGCGTCCACGGCGTATTGCAGCAGTGTGGCGTATCATACACGAGGCTCAATTATATCCGTACCATGTACAGCGTGTCCAAGCGTTAATACCAGGGGATTGGACGAGGAGGACCGGTACCATGACCGCCACGATCTCCCGACTTTAAATCATTTGGACTTATTTTTGTGGGGATATTTAAAAAATTAAGTGTATTGCACAGAAGTGGACACTATTAACTATTTACGCAAACGTGTAAAAACTGTTGACAATAATTTACAAGTTAAAACATACAAGAAGCAGAAACATTTGAGTTAGTTTATAGATAACGGGGTAAGACAGGCCCAAAATTTTTATTGCAACATCAGGTATGTCAAACTATTTTACTAATTCAAACCACAAATTAATTAATAACAATGGCGGCAAAATCAGTTGAATTTACTGCATTAAAATAGGTGCTGTAATAGTATATTACACTATTAGGTGGGTAAGTGGGGCGGAAAACTTTTCCTCGATTCTGTTAGCCACTTTCGCAGAATCGCATTTATCAAATAAAATAATAAAAACAGTTATTTGAATTTATTTTGTTGGAAACCAAAAAAACAATTTGAAGTTTGAACAATTTTGTGTTTTGCTGTCAAAAATGGCTGATAAAGACGATTCAGAGGTAGAATCGTATCAAATAGGTTGAGTCATTAACTCCCACAAAATCAAAGGTGAGGTATGAAAAAGTCTATGATGCCTTCAGGAAATGGTTGAATGAGAAGAAAGCGGAGATATCTGAAAAAACTTTGCTGGCTTATTTTGTTCAGAGAAATTTAAGATTGAAGTCTCCGGGAAGCTTATGGGCAGAGTACTCTATGCTTAAAAGTACGATCAACTTAAATAATGGTGTCGATATATCGCAATTTAAGAAGTTAGTAGCATTTCTAAAGAAGAAACATATTGGACAAAAATTCAAAGGTATTTACCAGAGAAGAGATTAACAAATTCCTGCTGGAAGCCCCCGATGAAACCTATATTATGATGAAAGCAGTGATGATAATGGGAGGCGCTGGGGCTCTTAGGCGTGATGAACTTATGAAGATGGCAGTTGATGACATTACGGATGAAGGTTCAGGTGTCATTGTTAAAGTGCCTGATACCAAAACACATATTAGTCGAATTTTCACAATCACTGACAAGGCCAATGAAAAAGTCCCTTTTTTGACGATTTTGCGAAAATATACAGGCTTAAGACCTAAGGAGACTAACTCTCGTCGATTTTTGTACTCAGTTCGTCAGGGAAAATGTGTAAATAAACTTGTGGGTATAAATACATTGGGACAAATACCACAAAAAATTTCCGAATATTTAAAACTGCAAGATCCAAAATCCTATATTGGACATGCTTTTAGAAGGACATTGGCGACTTTGTTAGCAAATACTGGAGTTGATGTTATGGCACTCAAACGTCATGGAGGCTGGAGATTTTAGTGATAACATTAATGTATTATTTGACTAACAGAAAATGTAATTTTAGGTCTTCTGGTGTCGCTGAAGGATATGTTGTCGAGTCTTTAACAAAGAAAATAGAGTTTGCTGATAAGATTTTAATACCAACAGCGGCAGTGACAATGAATTTGACTCCATTCCAGTGTTTGAAGACAGAACTACTGAAGTTTATTCTAATCCTAACATATCTAACTCAATAAGTAATACAGAAAATTCAATTACTGTAAAAGCAATAGATAAAAACGAGGGAAAAACTATTACGTTTAAGAATTGTACAAATTGTACCTTTAATTTTTACAATAAATGAGCCCAGCATTTGCTGGTGAAAAGAATTACTGATTTAACACATGCTTACCTTTATCATCACATAAAAATATTTTATTTTCATTGAAAATATTCGGATATAAAATTATTATTTGTTTGTGTGTATACACGCTTAATGTGTGTCGAGGTCTGATTTCATTAGAATCTCGTTATGTTAAAATTTCATCACATTATAAACAGTTATGTTGTTTTGCATTTAACAACAGGAGTATCTCATATAACCAAAATATTTTCTGATTATTTAGGTAAATATTGAGTAGCTATTTAGAGTTCTTAATCGTTTTTTAAATAGCATTACAGGGAAAAATATTGAAAAGGTTATTTGTCACAGATGTTGAATTAAAATGAAAACTTGAGTGGTATCTTATTTATTTTTGTATAAAATTATTATTTAACTGCCAATTTAAAAAGTATACAGGGTGTAACAAAAAAGCAGGTCATCTCGTTATTGCGTATTTTTGAGGACAAAATATGACGATTTAACCCTACTTACCTATATACAAAAATACCTCCCAAGAGAGACAGGGTGTTAAAGTTTTAAAATTATTTTTTCGCGCACATGTTTAAATTTCAAATTACAAAGGAACAATTTGTAATGTTCTAACTAGCTCTAAAGTGCTCTAACTTATTTGACACAGAGTGTCTCTAAATATAGGGCTCGCCAGATGTGCAACTTTTACACAAATGTTTTTTATCAATGTAAATTCGTTTATTAAGAAAAAAACAGGAATTTAAGAAATATATTAGTTATTATACAGATTTACACTAATAATTGATGCGCATACACTATACTGTGCTTTCGAAAAGTAACGAATAAATTCAGTATTTTTTAAATTCAGAAGTTTTCGAAAAAATCCCCTGGCACGTCGATTTTGTTTTTAAAAAAGGCACTCTCTGACATACGACCCATATTTGTGACGTCATCGTTGTTCGAGATATGACGTTATCGACAATTTTTTTAAATAGCGACCCCAATTTTAACTATACCATTTGAGAGAGCGTGTCATTCTACATACATACATCATGAAAAATTATGGTGTTACATAACAAAAATTTCAAGAAAATAATATTTGAAGATTTTAAAATTTAATTTTCACAATACTGAAAATGATAATGATTATGTAAAAAATCGACTAAATTAAATGTTCAAATTGTGCACCGTTGGCTGCCTGACAGTAGCCAAGACGATTAATAAATTCTTTTTGGACATTATCAATAACTTCAGGAGGTATACGATGTATCTCGTGACAAATTCTTACTTTTAAATCTTCTAAATTAACCGGTCTAGTAACGTATACTTTGCTTTTTAAGTATCCCCACAAGAAATAATCTAGGGGTGTCAAATCAGGCGATCTGGCTGGCCACTCAATCGGCCCCCTTCTCCCTATCCAACGATTCGGAAACAGCTCATCTAAATAAGCACGGACAGAAGTTGCATATTGAGGAGGTATTGTGAAAATTAATATTTTTAATTTTCGAAAGCACGACCCATACATATCGTAATCCTCGGCAAGGTTCAGTTCATTTTGCATGCAGTACGTACGCGAATTTTCAACCGAGCTGGCTTTATTTTTAGACATTAGTTGTGGATCGTTTTGGCTCTCATATAAAATTGACAGACGCTTTATAAACGCTGTCTGACTCATCCCGAAAAATTTTGTTTATATTTTTCGGGCGTATTGTTCAATGAGATCGCCATGGGGGCGAACCCATAAAGTTGGAATAATAAGCGGGTGATTGATTTATTTTATATTTTTAGAAATCGTTTGCGCAAAGGATCAAGTGAAATAGGCACGCTGTACACTCACCGGGCAATTATTTTGGACACATTAGAACTTTCACGATTTCATTTAATACAGAAAATACTGTTAAAGTATCACAATTGTGTATTATACAGGGTGTTCTATAAACTCTATTGCAAACTTTGGCAGATGGTAATTGGGTCAATTTCAAACATTTTTTCCTATATGGACATAGGTCCGATTCGTTTTTGATTAGAAGTTGCAAGCATTTTAAAAAATATAATTTCATAGATAGATAAATAGATTTTTATTTCAAATAGGTAAAACCCCCTGCACGTAGTGATACAAGTATAAGCTATAGTAGAACATCAATCAAGTACCACTAATGTGTTCCAATATCTTTTCATGAGAACTAATAAGGATATCACAGGATGAACAGTAATTATTAAAATTATTTCAAGCACTAAGAACCGGTGACTTTTGCAGAATATTTGTTGTTGCCAAATCTGAAACGGTAAAGGATTTCTTAAGGCTTACGGTGAGCTCTCGATCCAAAGGGATATAGTTTTCGCTCAGTAACTCAACTCAACGAAAAATGATAAAAATATGCGGTTTTTTTTAATAGACTATATGCAAAATTCATTTAAAAAAATTAATTTTACACTTTTTCAGAATTTCAAAACACAGCGTCGACGTAAAATAATATTTATAGTTTATTAAAAAAAACCGTATATTTTTATCATTATCCGTTTAGGAGTTACTGAGCGAAAACTATGAGTTTGTTCCATCACAGCAAGAATCGATTCCGAACCGTCCAGAATTAGTCAGTCAGTTCAGTTGTTAATGTACTCTCGACGAATGAGACGTAAGACGGTGTTGGTGAAACATTTCTCACGGTTCTGAACCAGTTCTCGACGGTTGTTGGAACAGACCTTATATATCGCTTGATAGAGCGCTCACCGTAAGCTTTAAACCCAATCTAGGTACCCGGAACCTCACATTCTCATGTAAACGTGGACAGATTGCATAGTTATTTATCAGGTTATAAAGGAATGCTACAGATAAAAGTATTCGTCTAATATGCAAGGAATTGAATTGACATTCATTCCACAAAATTAAATACCCTCTATACTCCTCTCTAGGTATACAAGTGTCCTTTTAAACCTGACAAATTTTAAAAATTTTCTCTGGACACGTTCAATGAGATATATGTGATTAGCATAAATAGGACACCAATTTAAAACACCGTATTCCAAAACTGAACGCGCTAAAGCAATAAAAAATGTTGAAATTACATCAATGCTCGCAAAAACTCTTCTATTCCTAATAATAAATCCCATAATTCTATTGGCAGAGGCAACAGTTTTTTCAATGTGAGTAACAATAGAAAGTTCCGAATCAAATACCACACCTAGATCTTTTATTTCATTACACCTGTTCAACTCAAAAGTATCTATTGTAAAGAACATCTGATGACATCATGTTTTTTTGAAAATGATAAGACAAAACACTTCTCCGCATTTAATTTCAAGCAATTTTCTGAACACCACTGAAATTCTCTCAAGATCTTCTAAATTATCAATAATACGATATATCTTTAAGTCATCCGCGTAAAGCAGTTTAGAACTACGAACTACATGTGTTAAATCATTAATAAAAAAGAAGCAAGCATTTTAAAAAATATAATTTCATATATCAAAGTAGCCTAATAAATAGAAATGATGGTTCCTACAACAATAATTAATATTTGCGTTGTTTTGTTTATTCATTTGACAGCGTTGAAGTGCTAAATAAAAAATGAATTTATTTACAACTGAAGAATATACAGATATTGTCTCGCTGGTGGGTATTCCAATGGGAACACCAGACAAGCAGCCCAAGAATACCAACGAAGGTACCCAAATAGACATCAACCTGCCCACACAGTCTTTAATGCATCAACTCATAGACATCGAGAAGATAACTCTGCTTCAAAAACAGGTCATTCGTCCTACTGAAGTGTACAAGATGAAGAAGATATTAATAGATGCTGTCATCGCCAACTCTTCAATTATTAGTATTCCGTGTATATCAAATAATTTATCACTGAATTTTGTATGGCGTGTACTGAACAGAAAAATCCGTGCCCGGTGCCGTTGATATATTATAGCGATTTTCCGAGTTGTTATGCCGTGACATCGATAATTAGTCACTTCCAGTAACATAATTAAAGTGCACATCCCTGGCTTTAGTTGGGATTCTTTGACATACCCTTGTTGTTCTCGGGCTAGGCTCTGTGGGGGCAGACCCGCTATCTCTATATCTGGGCTCGTCCATATATTTATTTCGACAACTGTTGTTGGTATTAAGACTACCACGGTTGGAACCATTCCTCGGATGGAGAAGGAAAGAACCTGCTGAATGCACCACACGTACACCAGATTTATGTCCGTTGGATATTTTTTGTTTTTCAATAGAAAATTTTATTCACCCAGCCTGAATCATTACAAGACTTGCGGTAACGAACCCGATGAAGGAGAACATTTTGGACAATGTACCGCATGGAAGTTGACGGCTTTTTATTATTATTGTTTTGCATGGCCTCCTTAAGTAATTTAAGAAACTGTGTAAAAATACACTTGATCAAATAAATCAATTTTATTGTTAATTGATTTGAAAAACAAAAAAGTGTAAAGAAATAAAAAATGAAGTTAATACAATGGTGCCACATAATACGCCTCTGAATTTTTGACATTTACTTAAGAAACACCCTGTATATCCACTTAGATCGTGACCATAAACAATTACCTGCCAGAAAGAATCAAAGACTTCCAAACTTAGGCATCCGCATTTATGCAAATTCATCTTCTCGACTTCCATATTGAAATTTCCAGCTCTTGTCTACTTTGTAGTAGCATCGTTTTTACCGTCGTCCATCCTACATCCGTTCACCTTAAAAGTGGGTGAACTTGAGTGACGTGCTGACAGTCCCACTCGCTTCTTGGCGCGTACTTAACTGCTGTGATGACGACCATTTATGGTAGCGCATAAACGTGGACTTATCGCGGAAAATTGCGCCTCCCGCAGAGGTGTCAGGAACTACTTTTGGACATACCAGGCGTACAGGCTAGTGAAAGTAAACGGTTTCTTCTTATCGTACAGTTTGGTCGCTTGCAAGCCAAGTTGCAGTTAGATTTACTGCGGTAATAAGGTTAATGGTACTCTTATTCGAAGAAAAAAATTTATAACGTAAAAATACAAAAAATAACATACTGCAAAGAACATGCGTTACCTATACTATATAGTGCGGGAGCCGGGTCAAAATTTTGTCAATTATTCTTCTCGAACGATAATAAGTTTATTGGGAATTTTGAAAATTTGTTGACTAACAATAAAATTCCTCGCTTTTTTTCGCACTAACTTGTCGGGTTAAAAAAAGTTTTCATGACAAAATTTTGATTCAAAAAACTTATGATACGTGTTCAAGTGAAATCATCATGTTTTTCCACCTTGCTTCTATAGGGTGCATCTTACGCGTTCGAAGTCCTGTGTGTTCGAAGCGCTATGTGACCGAAAGCCTATGAGCCCGAATACCTGCCTGTTCGAATAGAGATGTGCGCGCTCCCGGCTGACTGGCGGAGAGAGAAGACCACGATGCAATTCGCCTGGATGATTCGTTCTCGCGGTAAGAAGATAACGCAACGGTGTTCACAGTGATGTATCACTTTCCACAAAATTTTCCACAAAAGTTTATTTAAATATTTTTATTAACAACCTCTGTTTTTAATGTATTGGAATCAACGATTATGCATATAAATTTAATTTCAAAACCGTGGATTAATTTCCATGGCTACTTTCACACCCATCATATAATAATTAAACGTGTGGAAACATCTTAACAAAAGGCTGCATTATGGTAATTAATTAATAATGTTTCTAAAATTCTGTGGAAAGTGATACATCACTGTGAACACCGTTGCGTTATCTTCTTACCGCGAGAACGAATCATCCAGGCGAATTGCATCGTGGTCTTCTCTCTCCGCCAGTCAGCCGGGAGCGCGCACATCTCTATTCGAACAGGCAGGTATTCGGGCTCATAGGCTTTCGGTCACATAGCGCTTCGAACACACAGGACTTCGAACGCGTGAGGTGCTTCGCTTCTATACGAGTATGTCTAGGCGTATTGTTCACACCTTTCTAACATAAACAATTCTAGAACATGATGCATTATAAAAAATAAAGGTGACTCATTTTGAAAACTGCATGCGAATAAAAATAATCTCCGCCCATCCCATTTAGAATTTTCTATTAATAAAAACAGATTTAATCATCGTATCTCATCATAATAGAATAGTAATACCTAGAAACGCTTGTGACAGCTAAAATAAAAAGTATATTTAAAGCTTATAGTATAAAATTAATCTTTGATTAATCTTAAAAAAATATATTATATTTATTTAACCACTTAACTTACTTAAAAAATGATAACTTTATGGTTTGCTTTGATAAGATAATATATACAGTATGCGCCAAAAGTATGGAATAAATTCAATAAAAACGAAACAATTATTTTTTGGGAAAAATCCTCGAACAAGTCGATTTTTAATTTAAAAAATACATATTCTAGCGTAAAATGCGATTTTCAGATGTCATTTGTTTTCGAGTAATGACGTCATCGATTTATTTTTAAATGCCAACACCATATTTTTTTTGATTCTGAAAGATCGTATAATTCTCTATCAGACAGTACTAAAATTTTGCCCTCTTACATAGGAATTTTTCGAGTAAATGACGATTGTTAGAAAACGTAAATTTTATCCATAAAAAAGTAACAATTCTGAGGTATGTAAAATAAAATACAATTGATTAAATTTTATACTTAAATTAAATGTTCGAATTGCCATCCACCAACTTCTTGACAATGCGCAAGTCTGTGAAGAAATTCGGGACGAAATATGCAGAGTTACCCCAGAAATCATTCATAATGTGCAAGAAAAATTTTAGTACTGTCTGATAGAGAATTAAACGATCTTTCAGAATCAAGGAAAAAAATATGGTGTTGCCATTTAAAAAAAAATCGATGACGTCATTACTCGAAAACAAATGACATTTGAAAATCGCATTTTACGCTAAAATATGTATTTTTTAAATTAAAAATCGACCTGTTCGAGGATTTTTCCCAAAAATAATTGTTTCGTTTTTATTGAATTTATTCCATACTTTTAGCGCAAACTGTATATTAGCTTTAAATTTATATTTGCCGGTTAATAGCTGTTTAAAAATGATACATAGGAAAAATTCTTCTTGCACATTATGAATGATTTCTGGGGTAACTCGTATTTCGTCCCGAATGCGATTTTGAAGTTCTTCTAAATTACGTGGTTTATTAATGTACACTTTTGACTTCAAGTATCCCCATAAAAAATAGTCAAGAGGTGTAAGATCTGGCGATCTTGCAGGCCATTCTATCGGTCCGCGTCTGCCGATCCACCTCCCAGGAAAACAGTTGTCCAGAAAATCTCGTACAGGGCGCGCATAGTGCGGAGGTGCACCGTCTTGCTGAAACCATATGGTATCGTCAGAAATGTCAGGGTCATTATCGTTAGGAAAAATTACTGCAATAGAAAGGCCCTACTATTCTGTCGTCAACTATTCCAGCCCACACATTTAATTTCTGAGGGTGTTGGGTATGTGCCTCTGCCATCCAATGAGGATTTTCCCGACTCCAATATCTGCAAGTTTAACGGTTTACTGTACCATTCAGACAAAATGTGGCCTCATCTGAAAAAATTATTTGCCGGTGTAAATTTCTATTTCCTTGACATAAATCCATTAGAATTTCGCAAAAGTGTAAGCGGCGATCGGGATCATCTTCATTGAGTTCCTGCACAAGTTGAATTTTGTAGGGATGATATTTTTCCTTCCTCAAGATACGTACCACTGTGCTCTGACTAGTGTCATTGTTTAATGCAACCAATCTTCAAGAATTATAAGGATTATCCACCATACTTATCAAAATGTTCTGTTTCTGATTTTCATTAATGCTTGGACGTCCAGGTTTTGGAATATTTACAACATTGCCAGTTTCTCTAAATTTAGACTCTACCTTACTGACTGTTGATTGGCTGATAGAGCGATCTGGATATTTTTCATTAAATAAATCGCAAACTTCCTGCTGAGTTCTAGTCATATTCCCGCATCCGATAAGAATTAAAATTTCAATTCTTTGAGTAACAGTTAAATGTGCCATAATACTTTAAATTGAATAATAATTTCTATGTCGCTTACAATACTTTTTCGGTGTGACAATGACACTTTGCAAAGATTTTCACCTACGTGATCCATAAAAGAACTATGGAATTCGAAAAACTAAACTTGATAACGTTTTTGCTTTATTTTAATTGATTTACGTTTTCTAACATTCAATTGTCATTTACTCGAAAGCTTTCCCATGTAAGAGGGCAAAATTTTAGTGCTGTCTCATACAAAACACCTGAGTAAATACTTAAACTAAACATTTTGATCCGAAGAACATATGGTAGAATGATGCAAAGGCCTCCTAAAGGCACCCAGTATAACTGCTATTTTACCGTAAGTAATCGCCCATGGAGACATACTAGATTTTCACTTAATGTTGATACATTTTATTAAAGCAAGTTGGCTTAAAGCGTAATAGTATGAAGTGAAAAATCAAGTATGTTTCCATGGGTCATTACTTACACTATCCTGTAAATAAAGTCGTGAAACATGAAAACTTTATCTAAACTCACGTACGGATCTAATTTGACATTTTCAAATACCGAAAGGAATGAAAGGCAACTACAGTACTCTTAAATCTTATCCGACAGTTACTTATGCAAATACGAGTTGTCATTAATTCATGTTATGCACTCCAACCTGCGCAAAATGCATTTTATTCAGATCAATACCGCACCCATATGCAACGAGTGAGTGCCTACCATTGATTGAAAAGATATGTACCAAGCCAATGCTAAGAGAGACTTGCAGCACGACTTCATAGAAATAGTGAAATACAGTGTGTTTGGAAAAGTTGATACAAAACTTAAGGCGGTAAAAGTAGAACCAAAAAAAGTAAAAATTATTCCTATAAACATATGACCATCCAAAGGGGTCTTATCATTTGGACATTGTTGAAAATAACATTCTTTCTGATTAAGATAATGGAATTAAAATTGTAGGTAACAATCATATCATAAGGGTCTTTAATTATTATAAGTTTCATGAAAATCGGTTACAACAGAAATGTTTCGATTTTTTTTTCTTTTGAATTATGAATTATCAAGCAAATAATGTTATTTTTAATGAATTAGGCTTTTTTAAAGAAAAAAATTATCTACTTTTCTTTCGAATTCTGCGTAGTTTAGTTTGACATAATTATTTTTGAAATAATGTATAGTTCAAAACAGTACCAAATAAATTTTTTTACAATTTTTACTCAGCAGACATCTGTCATGGCGACAGTTTCATTGTAATGATTGTCACTTTCTGTAATGGAAATAGTCTGCAGGCTGAAGAGACCTACAGACGTACTTACAAGTTTACTAATTAACATAAGAAATCAAACGAGTAAAGAATAGTATTTACATTACAAGTTGTGAAAGCTTACTTTTAGGTGCGAAGTATATTTAAGTACAGGGTGATTCATTAAGAATGGGCAATCTCTGAACTGGAGATACTATACACACCAAAATATGGAGATTGAGCTTAACATGTCTTATACAAATATTGCAGGTTTACGAGAAAATAAAATTCATCCGCACTTAAATCCTGCCATCGAGGTGGCCATGGTACGGGCGCTTCATTTCCACGACCAAACCATTTCTCTGGAAATGATCGATTTAAAAAATCCCGCACTTGCCGAGCATAATGTGCAGAAGCTCCATGTCGTACAAAACCATGTCTGTTCGTAGTTCAAGAGGAATATCGCCTAGAATATCTGGAAGAACATTTTCCAAAAAGCTTAGATATTCAGCACCTGCCAATCGATTCGGTAGAAAGAATTGTCCCTGAAGATGATTGCCAACAATGCGGGCCCTCAAAACTCATTGAAAATCCTTGTCGATGACAAGTTTCAAAAGTGGCATGGAGATCCTCAACACACCACGTATGAAGATTGTACAAATTTATTGCCATCCCGTGTAAACAAGCCTCACCAATGTTTAGATGATCTCTTTTTGGTCCTATTTTTACCGCCTTAAGTTTTTTACCAACTTTTCCAAACACCCCGTACAAGTGGTGATCAAAGTGATCACTCTGTAAAACTGATGGAAAATTCTTAATGAAAGATAATTCTTACTGGTAATTTTTGTAGCAATTGTATATAAGGACTATTTAAACATTTCTACAAGTTGTATAGATTTTTTCAGCAAGAAATGAATATAGCAATAAGATTTGCCTAATACGGACATTTAATGATTCAATCACGAGTTAATAGCTATATGGTCAATGCCCTTCTAGTACGTTAATATATTTTAAGAATTTTAAAGCCTTACGTAAGCCGTGCAGCAAACGAATGTTTGGTGACGATTTGTAAAATCCAACGAAAGCTTCCACGAAAAAACAATGCAAACTGAATATTTATACAGTACAATGTACTGGAATGGTAGTAAAAAATAAATAAATGCATAAATTTACCTTTCACCTGACCCAACAAAAATATCGCCTGGGATATCTGGAAGAACATTTTCCAAAAAGCTTAGATATTCAGCACCTGCCAATCGATTCGGTAGAAAGAATTGTTCCTGAAGATGATTGCCAACAATGCGGGCCCTCAAAACTCATTGAAAATCCTTGTCGATGACGAGTTTCAAAAGTGGCATGGAGATCCTCAACACGCCACGTATGAAGATTGTACAAATTTATTGCCATCCCGTGTAAACAAGCCTCACCAATGTTTAGAGGATCTTTTTTTGGTCCTATTTTTACCGCCTTAAGTTTTTTATCAACTTTTCCAAACACCCCGTACAAGTGGTGATCAAAGTGATCACTCTGTATTAAAAACTGATGGAAAATTCTTACTGGTAATTTTGTAGCATTTGTATATAAAGATTTTTAAACATTTCTACAAGTTGTATAGACTTTTCAGCAAGAAATGAATATAGCAATAAGATTTGCCTAATACGGACATTTAATGATTCAATCACGAGTTAATAGCTATATGGTCAATGCCCTTCTAGTACGTTAATATATTTTAAGAATTTTAAAGCCTTACGTAAGCCGTGCTGCAAACGAATGTTTGGTGACGATTAGTAAAATCCAACGAAAGCTTCCACGAAAAAACAATGCAAACTGATTATTTATACAGTACAATGTACTGGACTGGTAGCAAAAAATAAATAAATGCATAAATTTACCTTTCACCTGACCCAACAAAAATAGTCTAGAGGAGACAGGTCGGGTGAACGGACTGGCCGTTCAATTGGTGGAACTGCCAATGGTAATCTTTTACCGAAGTTGGAACATTTTCCGATTCTCTATTTTTATTGCCCCATCTACCCTTGCTTCTTCGCCTGGCAGGTTATGGCCGGCTATTTCAAGTGCAATACATCGTGGCTCACGCCGCTGCTTTGATCTGGTCTTTGGTCTCTATTTTCATTCCCTCATTAACCCTTGCCTCTTCGGCATGTTTTAACTGGCTATTTCATGTGCAACACCGTTACCGCTGCCTTGATCTGGTCTTTGGTAAGTAAATATTAAAGGTACCGACAAAGAGTGATACAACTATTATGTAAACTTTGCTTTGGCCACGAACCATCATTAGCGTTTATGCAATATTTTAAATATTATACAGGTTTGAGAATTTAAAATGGCATAATAGTTCAGAAAGTGGTTCATGTATTTGCGGTATATTGTTGTCTTGTAACGAAATTTACTTGTCTTGCTTGTAGGAGAATCGAGTTTGAAATAATTCACGGTGGAATTCATAACAGATGCCAACTGTACCGTACGCATTAATTTGCAGAAAAGCTTGTTTACGCCAGCGAAGCGCGAGAAGAATAATTATTTTCGATTAAAAATACATTTTGCGAAAAAAGCCAAACTCAGTACCGAGAAAAAATAATTGCAAGTAGGAACAATCGAGAAGTGGGGTAGTAAAATAAAATAAAACAGTACATAGTAGCTTTAGTTAATAGTAGACTTAAAGTCCGGATATCGTGGCGGTCATGGTATCGGTTCTCCTCATCCAATCCCTTGGTATTAATGTTTGGACACGCGTACATGGTACGGATATCATTGAGCCTCGTGTATGATACGTCATACTGCTGCAATACGCCGTGTACGTCCTAGACCTGCATCTCTTCGGTTTCAAATTTCCCTCGCGTTGCACTACACTTGCACACACCGCATACCGCGGTAAAAGCAGCGGCATTTGGCACATATTTACCGGGAAATCGTTCTGCTAAAGCATTATCACATCACCATACATTAAAACGATATCTATCAACTCCGAGTTGGTATACACGTAAGCCATTTTTGACACTTGAAAACTAATGTAGAGACTGGCATCGAAAAACATTAATACCTACAAAAAGTATTTTTTCACAGTGATACAAAATCGAACTTTCCGAATGGGAATGGAATGAGACCAATTGCAAATGAAAGTTGACATTATCCATAACAAAACCTTGAAGGGTTTTTTTTAGTTCAGTGCGAGATTCTTTTTACACGCATTTGAAGTTGTTGATTTTCGATATTTATTTTTACCTAAAACTGACGCTAGATAGCGCTGTCATACGAATGGTGCAATTTCTTGTAAATTTTCAATAAAAAAACGGTGTATTTACTGCTTCACTGCTTTAGACATAATATTTGAGCCCTTAAAGACAATAAGGCAATAAAACTCAGTAACGCACAAATTCAAAACAAGATCATAAAGATACACAAGCGCACAATTATATTACCTGACAATCTATATATACTGACAACAACGTACCAAGACAATTTAGTAAAAAAACAACCACTGAAGATGGTGCATAGCCGGAATTAATGTTTGCAGCATTTGAAATATTATTATGTTTGTGGAAAATATAATAGACAAAAAAATTTGGTGCCAAAATATGAGAGTATGACACAATTGTATTTACAGTATTTTGGAATAGAGGTTATTGAGAATGTAGATTGGGTACCTGAAAAAGTGTGCATAACTTGCAATGGTTCTTTAATTAAATGGTCACAAAAGAAAAGGAAGTCAATGCAGTTTGGTGTTCCAATGTTATGGTACAATCCAGGTAATTTTTTTAAAATTTATTTTATATCATACTTTAAAATAAAAAAGTTGTTTTTGTAGGCACCATTTGTATGACAGCGCCGTCTAGCGTCAGTTTTAGGTAAAAATAAATATCGAAAATGAATTCCTCGACCGCAAAAACAGTAAGATACCACAACTTTCCAGGATAATAAAAATAAAAAAGCACTATTTTATCAAATTTTCAATGATCTTTCCTTGTTAGACAGCGTTCCAAAATCAACAACTTCAAAAGCGTGTAAAAATATTTTCGCACTGAACTAAAAAAAACCTTCAAGGTTTTGTTATTGATAATGTCAACTTTCATTTGCAATTGGTCTCATCCCATTCCCATTTTGGTTGTTGCACTGTGAATCGGCTACAGCTTTCAGCGTAATATATTTTCAATGAATTTCCATCTGTAACGTTGGCGAACATTTTACGTGAATAGGGAGCAGGCTGAACGCACCTTTAGTACACATTAGTTTAATTAAAACAGGCTAAATAGGTAATTTATCTGATGGACAGACAATGTCAGGCTTATGTGTACAAATCCTTGAAAAAGTTTCTAACATGTACTGCCAATTATCTCGAATTTTCTCGAGCATAGATCGCATAATCGAAGCGAATGCAATTATCTACGATGCATAATTATTCTGTGTATGCCTGGCATGTTAAAAATAGACCGTATTTGCTTCTACCTACATGCAGATTGTGAATCAAGGACTTTTTCCGTTGATACAACGCGTCCCAAATAACGGATATTTATATATATAAAAAAAAATACCTACTATAGAACATGATGGTAGTTTCTCAGATCATCAGATAAATATATAATTTCCTTCTTTACTTTGCCGTTATAAATAAACGCCCTGTGTATATAATACGTACACATTAAACGACAGAAATCGATTCAGCTATTCACTTCGTGAAGAAATAATATAAGACGATGTCTCCTCCTACGTACTAAAGGCATATGATAAAAAAAAATGTTAAAATACCGAAATGGAAACAAATGTATTAATATTATGCTAAACTCCAGGTCACTGAACGAATAGAAGTGTCAAATGTGGACACATCATTGCTGTTTCATACCATTTGGCGTTGGTATGGATCTTTATATAATTCATTAGTAGTAACCTTATGTGATGTGATTTTATCATGTCTGCTTCTTGAATAATTTAGTGACATGGTGCAAGAATCAGCTTCTGAAGTGTTAATTTTAATATAAAGACAAAGTAATAACATCTCTACACCTCATTCAAATCACGAGAATTACCTCAGTCAAATACTTGTGTGGGAGAGGGGGCGGCATATTATTATTATTAAGTAGGCCGCATTTGCGCCCAGGAACGACTTACGTTGGTAGGCCCTAACCACAATTCAGTGAAGGAATGAGGGAAACTTGGACAACCACATTAATTAGGGGGGTGGTTAAACGTCGACCAGTATCATTATCTCACATTGACCCAAGCCAACGTTCTTCACCGTTGTGAAAACAGCAGCTAAAGATAGCAGTCAGGCCCTACAGAAACGCCCGAATGATCATAGACGTTCGTCGAGATAGAACACGGTTAACATTTAGCATATATTTAAAATATCCTAAATAAAACATTTATTTTTGTAATTTTCTCAATTTGAACGTAATATGATAACGAATATTAATTGTGAAGAAAACGAAATGAGAAAAAATTAAGGCATAAGAAATTTGAGTGTTAAACTTGGTACAGTTCGTGCATTTTAACAGGCTGAAACTCGGTGGGTAAATATTTTATAAAATTATCAATTTTCTGATAAAGTGGCATCCACTCGCAAGCCGTCAGAGAGGCGGAAATTGAATTAAACTAAAAATTCGATATATCTAAAATGGAAACCTATCATTTTAACAGGCTGAAACTTGGTAGGTAATTACTCTATAAAATTATTAATTTTCTGATACCAGTGGCATCCACTCGCAAGCCGTCAGAGGTATGGCAATTGGTATAAATTGAATATTAGATATTTCTAAAATGGAAACCTGTCATTTTAACAGACTGAAACTGGATAGGTAATTACTTTATAAAATTAACTTATTTAATATTCTCCATTTTCCACCCCTCAGACGCCTTGTGGATGGATGCCACTGGTATTAGAAAATTAGCTACCGAGTTACAGCCTGTTAAAATGACGGGATTCCATTTTAGAAATTTTAAATATTCAATTTACCCCAATTTCCACCCCTCCGTAATAAAATGTCTCACACCATGTCAACTAAACTCAATTTAGTTAAATCTTGATTGGCTATTCATAATTCAGTTAAATCTTGTTTTAAGTTTAACTAAAGGTAATTTAATTGACCTTAGAAAATACTAAACCCAAAGTACGAATAAAAGGTGAATGTTCGGAAAGCTTTACTATTGATACAGGACTGAGACAAGGAGATCCACTCTCAACGCTTCTTTTTAATTTAGTACTAGAAAAGGTCATAAGAGATAGTGAGTTGAACAGAGAAGGACACATATTGTTTAAAAGTCACCAAATAGTAAGTTATGCAGATGACGTGGCCATCATTGCTAGAGATAGTAGGGAATTGGAAGAAGTAACGAGAAAACTTGTGGAGGAAGCAAGTAAAGTGGGATTGCAGATACATCAAAAGAAAAGTAAGCTTCTGAGAATAGAAGAACAAAAAAGGATACAAATTTTAAATTGAGAACAGAGCATGGAGAGATGGAGTTTGAAGTTCAAGAATATGTGTATTTGGGGGCGCTAATAACAGCTAACTGTGATGAGGAACAAGAAATAAATAGGAGAATAATAAAAGCAAACAGAAGTTCGGCAGCAGTCAACCACTTATTGAAATAAAAAATTTGTCCAGACGAGTAAAATTTAGAATGTATAAAACAATTTTGAGACCGACAGCGCTGTATGGTAGTGAAACCTGGGTTCTCAATAAGAAGTCAAGAGAAAACCTTTTAAGGTGGGAAAGGAAGATCTTAAGAAGAATTCTAGGGGGTAAGAGGACAGAGGAAGGCTATGTAAGGAGAAATAATGAGGAAATATATGCAATGTACCAGGCACCAACAATAGACGAATTTGTAAAAGCCAGGAGTGCAGTGGCTAGGGCATCTAGAACGTATGGAGGATGAAAGGGCAGTTAAGAAAATAGTAGGGAGTAAACCTAACTACAAGAAAAAAAGAGGTAGACCGAGGAAGCGATGGAGAGAGGCAGTGGCAATAGATTAGGGGAGAAAAATGTAATGGATTGGAAAATAAAGGCGAAGAACAGAATGGAGTGGAGGAGAATAACACAGCTCTGGGCCTAAAAGGCCTGTAAACAGCTTTATATATATATAAAGGTAATTTAAACAACTTTTATTCCTAATCCAACCACTATAGTCGCTATTACTTGTTGGCACTGCCATCTAAATCGCAAAGAAAGACACACAGAATTGCCTATTTACAATACAGTTTATTATTTTCCCAATTTAGTATAGTTTTGAGTATTATGATGAAAAGATAAAAGTAATATTTTATATGCATAAAATATGGGGACAGGAAACAACCATATTTTTTGTCTAATTAGACAATGACACATTATCAAGCTACATACAATATATACGTATTTTTTAAAGTAATTATAAAGTACTACTTAATTCCAGTAAACAATAACAGCTTGTTATGTTCTCGCAACCCATGTCAGCTTGTACTGTCTGTCTTGAAAAATTATTACAGAAAAAAACAAGCCAGCTCTTCATCTGATAAACATCTAGCGCTTAAAATTGCACAGATCTCTGGATATAATTGGTTTAGTACATTCGTAATGCGATTAAACGGCGCGTGTTTTTTGTTTTTCGCTCGACATCTGGCGATCGGTAATGGCAAACATAAGACGAAGGATATGTACTAGTGAAAAGTCGTTATTGTGTTATTTTTAGTGCAGACGAACGTCTAGAGAAGAGAACTCGCTAAGCACATGTAATGTTAATTTATGTGAAAAAAAACAGGGCCGAATCCAGGAGAAATTCTGGGGCGGCGAAATTGACCCATAGTTTAATATTATTGCAAAGTCCCAAACATCCCTATTGCAATGATTGGTTAGTGTGCGACAGACATACCTTCGAGATGCAAAGGGATAAATCGAGTCTACACCCTGGAGTTATGTACAAAATTCCGAGACGTTTATTACGGTCACTGCACATAACTGCAAAGTTATGTCACTTCGTCATGGAATGTAGCAATAAAATAGTCTACCAAGAGCTTTGTAAAGCCAATGTTTCCGTCTAGACATTTTCTACAGTAAATACTATGACCAAGTATTAACTTTAAACACGCTCACTTTCGTGTTCTGATTTGATTTATAACCTTTACTGAATACTAATTAGTCATGTCCAAAACCTTCAAAATCTGTAAGCGTGAATCGCCTAATTTTATTCGTTTTTAATTATTTTAATATTTACGCAAAAAAAATCTAAAGCAATAAAGTGTCCCAATTTAGTCCCTCCTCTTACGCTACTCCACCACATATGGATAATGTTGATGAGTTCATGAAAAACCTCACACTTCTACCAAATGACAGGGTATAATTATTTCGATCTCTCCACAGTAGTAAAATTGTTAGAAAAAGAAAAGTTCCACTCTACAAAGTACATTTAGTGCAAGTAAGTACAAAAAGAGTCAAGAGAGTTTTTCTACCAAATTGAACGAGGAATTCAAAAATAACATTAATTTTTAGAAAAAAACAGGAACATACTATTTTTTTATTGAAAAATAGCGACTGACGATCTGCTACTTGCGCCATTGGTGACAGTAAAAGAAACTTTTGCATTGCAAAACTTAAGTCTTCCAATGTTATTGACACCTGTCAAATTTCATTTAATTATCTCGAACGGTTTCAAAAAAATGTATTTTTCTGTTTTTCAGAACAAACTTCAACACCCTGTATTTTCGTAACGAAGCAATTTTGGAATATTGTTTGTATCGCAAACTACGGTTATTTTTCGACGTAGAACATAGCCTTAAAGTTTGGCACAAAAAGCTGGTCCACCCTGTATAAAATATAAAACCAATAGGTTTGAAATGAAATTTGTGTAACTGACAGAAAATTTGGCAGATGAGTCACCACCTGGATTTTCTAGAAAACGTATTTTGCAATGTTTATTGTTTCACATGACACATTTCAGAAGTAAAATAGGATTACCACTACAAAAATAAATTCACATCATTCCAAACGTCCACGATAAAATATTTTCAACGGTATACAGCTTAGAATTTTACATTTTGAAAACATAATACGCGAAAATATTTTTATTGTTTGAAATGCATTTAAAATTCGATCGGTCTGCCAAGAATCTCTGTCAGATTTTCGGGTACTATTATCCACTTAAGCTTAGGCAAGCCAACTTTTTAACGAAGACAAAATATAATATAACGAAAGATTGTTTGAATATAAATATAGAAGCACGTTATCGAAATCTGAAAACAAAACCCCAAACATCAGAGTATTAATCATGGGCTTTTTAGACTAATTTTCAGCTGTCAAACAGCTTTAAAACAAAATCAAGTTAAAATCGCTTAACGTAATCGGGAGTTTTCGAACTTTTACTGCAATATGATTCTGCCTTCCCCCTACCCCTTACTTTGATAAAGCAATATGTCAAATAAACAATTTTTAGTGTGTGTCAATAGAAGAGTCCAAAACCATTCAACATACTTGGTACTTATATAACACAAATATTTAAAGTATTCTTCATGTTTCTGGTTCCTCTAATGTTCCTCAGAATTCATTTCTTCAGTAATAAACCCCACAGAATGATTGATATGTAATAAGTTAATATATTAAATAAATAGACTTGTTAAAACCAAAAACAGTCACAGTAAATTCATAATTAAAACGTTGCTAAGTTACAAGTAAGTTGATCTCAGTAAGTAACCCATTATTATGGATCGGTCAGTGATCGCGCGGTTTAAGGCGTCAGTACTTGAATCGAGGTGACTGGATTGCTGTGGGTTCGCCCCTGCAGCCGGTAGACCGTATATAAGCTATATTCGTGGAGAGATTGGCACCCTCTCTGCGGGTATGGTAGGGTGGAAGAATGTTGACTTGGGTCAATGTGAGAGATTGATACCGGTTGGCATTTAACTACCCCCCTAATTAATGAGGTTTTCCAGGTTTCCCTCATTCCTGCACTGAATGGTGGTTAGGGCCTACCAACGTAAGTCGTTCCTGGGCGCAAATGCGGCCTGTTTAATAATAATCATAATATGCCGCCCCCTCTCCCGCACAAGTCATCGACTTCTGGGCTAATCCTCGTGATTAGAATGAGGGGTAGAGATATTATTATTATATTATATATATTAATATACACTACATTAATTTATAGTACTACAGCAGCGCTTGCATGGATGTACTTGTTCATAAACAATTTGCATGTGCTCGTAAGTAATCAGGATACCCCTCTATCTAATTTATATGTTGTGGTCATCACTCATCAGTTTATCATCATTATATGCCAAGATCGGCTGGTCGATTTGCAGGCTGGCGGTACGACATCCGGCACAAATAAATTTCTGCAATGTAAGTGCTCTTTAAATTATGCCAATCCCAATAAGAAGGCGGTAGCGACTAGCGAGGCATTAGGAATAAAATATTCCGACGAGTGAAATCCCATCCGGTATCGATAGCAGCTGTCTAGAGCTATTTCAGTCGACCGGCCGACCGTTAGAACGAAAATAGCAGGCATCCAGACGCTCGGACATGACTGACGACGCCATTTACGAAATCAAGATCATGCTTGTTTTACTGCGGGCACCGTCGGTTCGGTGCCAACAACGGAACGTGGAAGGGTTAAATTGAAATTCTGTAAGAATTCCAGATGTGTTACCGTACACTGTCGTCCTTATTTAAAAATTTCAAACGTCAAGAACTGACGTTTCAATCATTTTGTCTCGGATTTTGTACTTTTTCAAGACTAACCGCAAACTTTTGTGAAACTAACGTTCTATTTTATTTATTTAACCATACAAATTTCCGATTTGTTATAGGTTTAAACAGATTTATGTTGCGTCACAAGTATTAATTTATCAACCGGCAACGTCGCCGAATTATTTTAACCTTTTACGCGATTAATTTCCGATTCAACAGAAAGATTATACCTGCTTTCTTTCTCTCAGAATCTTGTGATCATGATTACATCTGCAACAGGATTGGTGGATTTTAAAAAGAAGGCAACTTGATTGGTAAATATAGAATTATGATCACAAAACCATGTTCGAAAGAAAGCAGCTATTTTCTTTATTAATTTTCGATCGCATCGACCGTATTTTATGAAATTTGGTGTAGGGGGTTTCTTGGGACTAGAATTTCGAATATGTCGACGATTTTGGTGTATCTGCTAGAGAACGCCACCAACGATGGTTTGGACCCTTTTAAATCGCTACGACTTTTGTGCTATACTGTATCTAATTTTGGACTGGAAACATTTTCTTCCCTATCTGTTCTAGTTAAAAAAGATACACCTTGCTGATGTCGCTAGAAGCAATGGTTTTTGAGAAAAACGCATCTAAATCTCATATGATGCATGAAATTTATCTAACAGTAAAGTAAAATTGTTGCGTAAGTAATGGGCCATACTGTAACAGCATAATACTGTGATCAAAATAAGTCAATTTACTTTAGCTTATCCTAAAAAAATCCAAAAATCCACCAAAATCAATAATAACAAAGATATAGGGTGAGATGTAACTGGTCTGCTACTTCCTGCTCGGCCTAAGCGGCTCGACTTGCAGAAAGCAACTTACAATATCGTAGGTACTTAACCGCAGACCTCTCGCCCCGGGCGATGCGCCATTAAATCTATAACAGTAACCGACAGTCGGTCATCTCACCTATGGCATACTGATGAGGGCTAACAAGCCCGAAACCGGTCTATGTCTGGTGGAGTGGCCGACAAGGGTTCTTGGCTGTTTCACACAGATACTGCAGGTATAATTCAATGCCGGTCGGGGCATTAGCCCACGGAGTAGTTGTTTCCTGCAGTATCATTTATAGATTTAAAGATATAGGGTGTCAAAATTGAAAAAAATAAATCACATTTTCCTTCTTATCTTTCGATCGGTTGAAGCCAATTTTCACATATTTGTAGGTATATAATTGCATCTCGATTTCTATAAACATTAACTTAGCGTCCTAAGTGCGCCCCTGTAATGACGTCATCAGCGAAGCAAGTGTGGATTTTATTCAATCATCCAAAACGGGAAAAGAATTTAGCAGTCACCTGTATGATTAATTATGACAAAACGACTAAACTGCAATGTTACTACTAATAAAAATTGAAAATTGAAGAGGGCCCAAATTAGAGCCCTGTAGTACCCACTGCACAATTATTGACACGTACTAGCGTTAAGAGAAGGAATTCTGCCGTTACGGAAAAGTATGGCACCACGGGTATTTATTTTGTTGGATTCACAATTTTATTAATACAACGCCACGAAATAAACAATCTTGTAAAAGTTTATGCAAACGATAAGATTTATTCATATATTCAAGATTTATTAAATTAGTGTATATAGTTAAGGATACAAGCACAGAAAATATAGCTTAGCTATATTTTCTGTGATACAAGTTACTTTGAGAATAAAAATCTTTACTTTTGTTTAGGCAACCAGCAATTCAGACGCGAATAATAAAAGTTGCCTAACTACCAATACTAAGCTTGTTCTCCATGCTACATTTTGATTTGGATTAAAAATTTAATTAGGGTTTATACACTCTTCAAAAAGCAAAAGTGCATTGACAAAATACTTTAACTCAATTTTAAATTATGCTACATATATATATTTTCATATATATAATAAAATACCCTTATATGTATAAGTACATACATCAAAAAATTGACTAGCAGCAATGATTTTACTTCAACAAAACAGTAATTAACAAAATAACATAGTACTATTCAATAAATACTGCATTAATACATCTAATTAAGATCAGGTTGTCGAATTCTCGATTCCTTATTAAGATTCTTACAATGCACCTTCAACATATCCATAACTTCATGATTGTACTCTTCTGGTGTGGGTTTAATATTTGTTACCCAATAATATATATCCCAATCGTTAGACGGTCCATTAATCAATCTGAAATCAGGACAATTATATCATGAACAGTAAATATCATGAAACCTACTTATCATAATCGTCTATTTGCTCTACGGTCAGTTTATGCAGATACTTTGCTACGAAAGTACTCAAAAGCAAATCGTTCTCCAGCATACCACGCTTTCTGGACTGATACAATAATCTAAAACATCGGATATAGAAAAATTATGTAACGCTTCTTTCGTTTCGGCATCAACCTTGCTTTGCGCTGCTCGAGAGGTTCATTTTCCCTTGATTTTGGCCTAGGGATTATAAATGAAGGTTCATCTGGGGGATCCACAACATCAGAACTGAAAAATCTGCAAGCAGGAACTGGGAATTTTTTAGCAACATTTCCGACACCGGTTTTCTAAAATTTAAAAAAAAGGTTATATCTGTCACTTCAACAATTTTAAAGCTTACCGAAATATATCTTGAAATAATTTGTATCGTATTCATTTTTATGTGCTTTCAAGTTGCAGAAATATTAAATTGTTTATATTTTGTTGTCATCCATCACAGAACATACACTACAATCCATGTGTTATCTGTCATTTATCAATTTACTGCCAAATGTCAAGAAGTATAAACTCAAAGAACAAGGTGACAGAAGTTAGTCTGTGACCATATACTTCTAAACTAGAAGGTCTGTGTCTAAGACCAGAAGAAGAAGAGGATCAGGATTTGGAAAAATCTTTAAACAGGCCAAATTATAATCTGTTCACCTATACCAAACATTTATTAAAAATCAAAACACAATACTTACCTACTGTTTGTATTAAGGTCCCGTAATTTTAAAATAGTGTTTTCCACAAAGACAAATGATTTTAAACATTTATAATTATCGAACTATACAGGATGTTTTATTGGGAAATTAATACGTTAATAGTTAATACAGGGCATCTAGAAAGCCTCAAAAAACCTGTTGACGGGTCTAATCATTACCGACATACAGGACCCCAGCAAACAAGACTACGTTTTTCCGATTTTGGAACATGTTTGAAAAATGTTTTTCCCCCAAATGAAAAGGTAGCCTTAAGGCGGTATGACACGATGTAATATTTCACATAGTTTTTTATGTGATATAATTAAAATGGTTCGTCCCGTATCATACAAGCAAAATGTACAGTTTTCTATATATAAAACTGAAAATTAAAACATGTTCTATTTTTATAAAATTCTGAATACATTTTTATGTGAACAATAATATAACCTCCAGTGCATCTTTCTCAAATCTTTCCTATGTTTGCTTAATTTATTGGCTATTGGTTATAATAACAATAATTATTATTAGTACTAAATATATACAAAAATGCTTATATAATTCTGTGCAAAATTTTATATATAATATTATACCGTGTCATACGGTTTACGTATAAAATACTAATTAATTGTGAATTTAATGATAAAACTAGGTTTACTAGTTTTTACTTGAAGAAATCTGTCAGACATATTTTATATCAATCAAATATGAAGACTTACATGCGCAACTACAGTAAAGTGGATTGAATGAAGTAGTGCTCTATGGGGTCTGCCCCGCACAGAGCCTAGCCCGAGAACAACAAAGGCATGTCAAAGAATCCCAGCTAAAGCTAGGGATATGCACATTAATTCAGTTACCAGTAGAGAACAGTTACCGAAATCAGTACAATTTCCGTAGCGTTGGCGCATATAGTGTAGTGTATAGATGCGACGTTTAGGTTTAGTGGTTGAGAGAAGAGATGGCGTTAAAATAAAATTAGTAGAATTATTTTTAAAATAATGTTTATATTTGAACCCAGTTTTCAATTAATTTGTCATTTTAATACATATGGTACGAAGTTATTTATTATTCAATGGTTAAAGCCAAAAAAAAAAGAAAATTTTCTCTATAATTTACATGAGTTTTCCCTAGAGAAGTCAAAATTTCCCTAGAGTTGGCAACGCTGCGTCAGCGGCCAGTAACTGTCTGAAAAGGATTTAAATAATGATATCAATTTTTTTAATTGCATACATAAGTGCGTATTATACAGTGTGTCCAATTTTCCAGGTTAACAGGAAAATATGTTTGTCTGGAAGGAAGTATGGTGGAAAAAACTAAAATTTAATTTATATTAACCTTTTTTAACAATTTAGTATTCACAATTCATTATATTTTTTGTACGTTAATAATTTTTACTGTGGCCGCAATTTAAAGTGTTAAACTTGTACTGTGTGTTCTTTGTCCGTTTGGTAGGTATTTGTTTTCACTGCCATGACAATCTTTGACCTACTTACAATTTTTAGTTGACTTTAACAACCTATAATTTATACAGTACCAATATCTCTTCCGCTCTTCGCAAGGGTCTAAGGCAAGGTAAGTAAATCCATCTCTTCTAGGTAAAACATTACTCTGAAATTTCTCCACGATGAGATATCATTTTGAAACTTGATGTGTGACCTCCTTAACAAATTAGAATTTCGACACTAGCAATATAAGTTCTTTCGCAAGGGTCTAAAGTAAGTAAATATTTCTCCTTTAGGTAAAAAATTGCTCTGAAATCTCTCCACGATGAGATAGCAATTTTTTACCAAGAGGGGAAGGATTTACTTACCTTAGACCCTTGCGAAGGGATTTATTCATATTAGTATTGTCGAAATTCTAATTTGTTAAGGAGAATACACACCAACCTTCAAAATAATATCTCATATGAATAAATTCATACCTAGAAAAAATAATTCACTTACCTTAGACCAATGCGAACGTTATTAGAAACAGATTCCATGCTAAATTTGAGATTAATATATCATGACATTTGACGCGGCACTCGCAACTAGTGAATCTGTTGTATTTATATTTACCTCAGTTAGAGTAATTATATGTACCATTTCAGGTGTTTGTTTTTTGGTAGTAAATGCACTCGGGATAAGTGTTCAATATATACAATAATATTGCGGTTTTTTTCAATATATGTTACGTTTGTTGATGTGTTGACAGTTCGTATTATTCGTCAGTTTAAACCATAGAAACAGTAACTTATTCTAATATATAAAATTCTCGTGTCACAGTGTTAGACGCCATACTCCTCGGAAACGGCTTGACCGATTTTTATGAAATTTTATATGTATATTCGGTAGGTCTGAAAATCGGTCGTAATCTATTTTTCATACCCCTAAGTGATAAGGGTGGTCCACCCCAAACATTTTTTTTTAATTTATTGGACAAAAGTTTTTATTTTTATTTTTTATGATGTGGCATTAAAAAATACATACAACCCTTAATTTTCACCCTTCTATGACAAACCCCTATTTTTTAATAGCCACTAGATCAGTTATCCCCGCTAGGCGTCTACCGGTGTCACTTCTCACCACAAACCTAGAAAAAATATTCTCACTCAGTTAAACAGCACGGAGCGATGAGAACAAAGCCGACTACTAAAATATTCACCAGAAATAATTCATATGGCAAAACAACGTTTGCCGGGTCACCTAGTATTTGTATAAATTTAGTATTTCGCAGACATCCGGACATTTCCGGTACGCACGCCAATGGCCAGTTCCTTCGGGTGTTTCCGTAATATTAACCTGCCAAAAGAACACCGGTGAATTCTAACAATGCATCGAAATCGCCTTATGACAATGAGTTTTTCAACAATTATTGTAGTCGCACACAAACCAATACCAATGAATATAAATGAATGTAATTTGTTTATGTGATTCGAGTTTATGAATCAAACAATGGACGAGCACCAGGTCAATTGCATATATTTCCTACACGAAGGAAAACATTTTCCGCGTTCGAAATAACACTAGAATCTCACTTCCGAAACTCCGAAGAATTACAAATCGAAGACGTTATCGGTGGCGATAAGGCAATCATAGCGCCTTCTAAAGTTCACGACCTTAATTATCATATTTCGAAATTAAATACATTTAGTTTAACACATGATTCGCTCGATACTGTTATTTTTCTTGTGCTCTAGAAGTTTTGCCACTCATTGCATCACTCAGATTCGTATATAACGTTATTAGGACAGATAAGAGCTTTTTCAACAAAAAACAAAGATTATAAATTAAAGGAATTATCATATAGTTATTAATATTCATTAACATTCATAGCTGGATAGTCCGAACATCCGTGAACTCCGAAGAAAATATAGCAAGGTCAGTGCGAGTGTTTTAGCAACAGTATTAGTGTGCGATTTCCGTTTTTTTTTTTAAGTGCATACAGTGATAACTGATCTCCCTGAAGATGTCCGTAATTACTTCAAAACAGGTAACAAGAAACATATATTACAATACAAGTTATTTCGATGTCTGTTTCATTTAGTTCGAATATTAACGTTTAAATAGTTTAAATGTAATGTATGTCTTTTAAAATGAAACATAGTTTTCTTCTTTCCTACCAACTATCTGACATAAGGCAACCATTCAAACACATTTTGTATTTCGCATTTTTCATCTGAAAAAAAATTGGTCATCAAGTACGATTCGCGATATCGGCGGCAATTTTTTACGTGTTTCGATATACTGGACAAAGCTACCAACTTTTGGAATAAAAATCAGTCATGACAACAGCAAACAACCAATCATGGTAAAGACTTATTTATAACTTATAGTGGACCAATAGAGCTGCAATAATATAACGTCATATGTTTTTCATTTATACACAATGAGTTTATTCAACAATAACGTGTAAGAATTTGAGGAAAGTTTTTCAAAATTAGGTATACACTAATAGTATATTAATATAAAATCAAGTATTCCAATACCAACTATAAACAATTCGAAAATTGCGGACTAAAGTCTTGACCTCATGGATGCGACACTTGATGATACACGCACAAATTTTTTAATGGCGGGATAAGTTTCAACTTCAACATATTCATCATAAAACTGTCATTGACTGTCATAATAGATTGTCAGATGCTCAAGATAAACCTACCAACTCCACATAATCATGAAAATACAAATAATATTTAAACTGTTGCGAAATTCATTAATAATTTACATCAAAAGCTGCGCAATTCGCTCAAATATCCGCGAATTTCGCGTCCATGAGAACAAGGCTTAATGCTGCTGCTTAGCTCGCAAACAACACTGTTTAGAAAAAGATAACGACAACTTAGCTTGAGGTTAAATAAGTTTAATGGTCAATGTAAAATTACAATTATTATCACTACTTCTCCTCTTCAGCTAAAATTAAAAACAAATCTCTATTCGATCATGACGTAATATCCTCCTGATATGGTATCTTCAATTTGATAGGTTATGAAAACTATGGTCGTATAGTTCCTCGTTTTTCAGATACAGTAAAAAATTATTATTTGACATTTGCTATTGCTAGTTGTCAACTGTTCTACAGAGGTCATTAGCTTTGACGTTGACAAGCGGTATTTTCAAATACAATGGACCCGTTTAGTAGTGACGTCACATACGCCAAATGATAAGCAACCGATAGTACACACTGTCTTGATGAATTTCTCAATTTTTTACTAGATAGATTTTCGACCTTCTACGTTAAACGTAAGTATCAAAAAAGTTTATAAGAACTAAATGAATAATACAATAATTTATCTATATCTTTTAAGTTTATAGAACAATATTGACCTTTATGGAATTAATAACTGTAACTAGTGTTATTGAGCATGCGCATTGAAGGTAATTTCATGTAAGGGAAGCCTCGCGACAAGATCAAGATATCATTCGCGAAAAGTTTGGTTATAAGTCAACATTGTCATTTCTGTGTTTATCAGTTTATACTTTGCTTTCTTTCAGTGAAGTTTTGTAACAATTTTTGATATATTATCATGTCCAAAAGCCACTAATACTCTATTTTTAAACTACGAGGTGTAAAAAAAGAAGTTATATCAGGGTCATTCAGAACTTATCAAAAAAAAAATATATACTGTACAGGGGTACAAATACAATTTTGTAAACATAAATCAAAAAGAGCAGTTTGAAAATGACTTAAAAATACACTTCTGCACGACACTGGAAAATTGTCCACTGTAAAATCCGACAAGGCAAAACATACAATCGGTGCCTGGACAAAAAATTTATAGAAATTCCCAAGAAAAGAAATAAATAGCATTTTATAACACCTAGTTTTGAACTCGATAAGTTATTGACAGCAGCTATGATACGTTTGTGTAAATCAACAATTGTGTCCATTTCGGTGCCATACACTTCACTTTCTAAATATCGCCACAAAAAGAAGTCCAAATGATTTAAAGTGATGGCCATGATCGTCCAATCCTTTGGTATTAATGCTTGGACACGCTGTACACGGTACGGATATAATTGAGCCCCGTGTATGATACGCCACACTGGTGCAATACGCCGTGGACGCTCTGGACCTGCATCTCTTCCACGATTCGGTTGTAAGTTTACTGTGCCATGCCCGCGTTGCACTACCCTTGCATTCACTGCACAATGCGGTAAACGTAGCTGCATTTGGCACATATTTACCGGGAAATCTCTCTGCTATACACGTAAGCCATTTTTCATTTGAAAAACTAATGCAAATACTCGCATCACAAAAACGTTAACACCTACTATAAGTAATTGGATTTCAATATTCGGAATTGCCTTGCTACAGACTACAGTAACCCAGCAATGTAAAGGTTGAAGATAATATAACTTCAATAATTTTTTTCTCGAAAACTAGGATATATAAGAATTTTACAAAAATTTGTTTACGATATTGACTTCATTTTGTCGTCTATCTGATTTGCTCTATCTATAACAGATTTGCAGTAACCCTTGAAAACCTACCAATTTAAAATACCCTACTATGAAAATTTGTTGTGGGTTGCCAAAATACGTGACGTCACATTAAACAAGTCTATTTAGTGTTTTTTTCGTCCAATGACGTCTATTTAATTTGTTGTATTGTAGGTTGCATATTATAACGTAAAATGTATCTCTAATAAAATTTAGTTGATTTTTTGTGTCTTTCTTAAAGAATACAATTTTTACCTGAAATGCATTTACGATACAACATATAACAAACAATGCAGAAAACCTAACCTAAAAAAATATTGTTAATGTAACTAGAAATGGTATACCATGCCGTTTTCCTCAGATCCTAAACGTGCTATGTTCCGATCTGCGTTCAAAAAGATAAGAATAACCCGGATATAAGATAAAACAAAATATTTAATGCCGTATAAATCTTATTTGCTCAGTTGCAACTAACTTATCACTACAACAAATTATATTTGAAGTGTGCTATGCATTGGAGATTCCTCAACACTTATCTATTTTATCTTAAGTAGTTGTAGGTCAAAATTTTAAACCAGTATATTAAATCATATTTTCCGGATAGGATCATCTATCTTGATTTTGTTCGAGATTTTAAACAAATTTCACTATACATTCAAAATGATGTAAATGAATTCCAAATTAATGCAATGTCTTCTAAAATTGTTGAAAATAAGGAGCAACTATGATATTAGTAGCAATATTTTCATATTTACATTAGTAATTTAGATTCCTAGACCTTGTAGCAATTTTTTATAGTGCGCCCTCTGAAAATTCGAAGCTCGCTTCACACCTAAAATAGATACTTACGATTTTGTCAACAAACAGAAGCCAGTACAAGCTGATAAAATCATCCGACATAAACCAGAATAACCGATAAACTTTAACTGCAGAGATTGAAAATGTGTTGAAATTTGATAAGACTGTACTTAACGATAATGGAGATTTTTTCAACTCCACTACAAATTCTTGTTTGTGTTTATAGTTACATAAATAACAGTGCGGTTGACTGTTACCAGTTATTTCTTAACTTTGTTTTGAGATTGTTTTTAGAATTATGATGAAATGGAAGCGTGGTTGAAGCAAGAAATGTAATTTTCGCATAGCAACCTGAAACTTTGTGTGAATACGTGAATATAAACTACTTTGGAAATGGAAATGAGCTAAATGCGTTAATAATGATGATTTTGCACACTTTTATGTTCTAACTCACAATATTTGAGCTGTTCGCGAACGTTCTGCATTGTTCGACAGTCTGGACGCATCTTAATCTTAATACGATTTTCAGATATTTTAAATAATACAGGGTGTTAAAAAAGAGTGTAAAATATTTCAGGAGGTAATAGTATGAACCAAAATAAGCAGCAAACTTTTAATAAACATGGGTCCGCAAAGTAACGGTTGCGGAGATATGGACCACTATTCAAACATTTTATTTTATTAGGAATAAACCGACAAAGGAAGCTTTTAACAAACAAAAAACAAAGTTACAGAAGATGTTCAAAAGTGCCCTCCGTCCTCCGTTCATTTCGATCTTAGAGGCCATAAAACAGGTCCGGCCTGATCTGAACCCTCTAGATTTCTTTGTTTGGGGATATTTGAAGACATTAGTGTATGGTACTCCCGTAAATAGGCTGGAAGAGCTGCAGCTACGGATTAATAAAAAGTGTCAAGAAATCCAAACCAAGGAGGGTGTTTTCGAAAGAGTTCGAATATCGTTGAGACGAAGATGTCGTGCCTGCTTGGAAATGGACGAAGGGCACTTTGAACATCTTCTGTAACTTTGTTTTTTGTTTGTTATAAACTTCCTTTGTCGGTTTATTCCTAATAAAATAAAATGTTTGAAAAACGAATAGTGGTCCATATCTCCGCAACCGTTACTTTGCGGACCCATGTTTATTAAGACTTTTCTGCTTATTTTGGTTCATACTATTACCTCCTGAAATATTTTACACTATTTTTTTAACACCCTGTATACATACATTTATATTTAATTAAGAATCACAACTTTGTAACATTCTGTTAACATATTTGGTATTGAAAACACAAAACAAATTATATTCTAAGGCACAGTACCTATTATATTAACAAAAAAAGCTTACGCCATTGTCTCCACCAGTAACAATGGTTGTAAAAATATTACCAAAATTTCACATTCTATAACCCTAAAATGTCAATATTTAATGATTTTTGTTTGTTATTTTTGAAATTAGATATGTTACATTCTACGCCAATGCACGAAAAGGATTATTATAAGTATGTTTACTACAAAAAAAGTAGTAATTACTTTGCCTCAAATTGTGCAAGATTAAATTGTTTCTTTCTCTTGTAGGCTTTAAATTCATTTTGTTAATATTTTTTTGAAACCCAACCAAAATATTTTAATTTTTGTTTTTGCTGAAGAATGCACTAGGTACTAAATTTATCTCTGTCAGAAAAAAAACTCTTAAATGAAAATTTAAAGAAAGAAAGAAAATTATGAATACGAAATAGATTTTGAAAACTATAAACTTTAATTAACGATCATAACTTTTTGAAAAAGCACTTTGGTACTGAGGTATATTCGATTAATTACGTTGATTTAACCAGACAGCTTAGGACAGTTTGACATTCTCTCAAATTAAATTTAATTTTAATTTTTTATATAGGTAGGTATCTATAATCTTGTTTCAATCGAGTAACATTATCTTATTTTTAAGTCAGCAGAAATTATATGGGGCTTTGCTTTGAAAAAAAAAAAATTAAATTTGTCTCAAAACATATTTTTTACGATACATTTTAACACCAGAATGGGGAAATTGCAAGATTTTTCCAAATACGAGCAGAATAAAGAATGGTTTATTTTAATCAAAATGGCCTTACACAATTTCGTGGCAATGTAAACCTAAAAACGGTATTTAAAAATTTAATTTGGCCACGCCCCCAACAAAACGTAGACCTGTGACGTCATACGCCGTTCCCACGTGTATACCTAAATACACCAGTATGCTTTAGTTCATATCTATACAGATTCGGAAATTGCGGATCTTTACAGAGAAAGTAGAAATTGCCGCTTCATCGCAGGGAAGGTACGAACTTTAAGAGGGGCGGCGACGTGCATTGGTGTAGCATTCCCCACTACTACAGTAACCGGTTCCATATCGCCAACGCCAATTCGCCATTGTCTGAAAACTGTCCGGTCAACTGATGCCAGTGTTGTCAGATCTCATGCATTCCGAGGAAATCTCATGTTCTCATATTTTGATTACAAAATCTCATGCTTTTTAATAGACACAAAAAGAAATAATAAAATTATTAAAATTACTCTTTGAAATCTACCAAAACAAAGACCTAACGAGAAATAAAGGCAAAATTGAATAGATAGAGGTAGGTATCTACAATATTTGGGTAGGTACTTGAAATGTCCTTTATTGTAGACTGCTCTCTTAATAATTAGCAATGAATACATAAACGGGTACGACAGTATGGATATGCGGTGTGTGTGCTGTATTCACGCTGTATTGCAGTGATTCTTAACTCTATTCCGTAAGGGTACCTACATTTTCTGGAAACAACAGATTTTACGACCCGTGAGTCACCCTGCGTCACGTCAACTGCGCCTCAACGTTCGCCCGGCCTAACAATAAAATAAATTAGAAAGGTTACGTGGTTAATAACTTTTAAGTAAGTACCTGTAACTACCTACTTACAATGTAATATTATGATAAAATAGCAGAACATAATGCTTTTTAATGAAATAAAAATGGCATTACAAAAGTAATTAAAAATTAAGCTGTGTCAAGAGGTGTTTTTTGATAAATTAAGCCATCTCATGCTTTTTTCTCCAAACCTCATGCTTCTTTGAAATTATTCTCATGCACCGAATTTTTCCCACCTGGCAACACTGCTTGATGCCAACACTCTGTGGTCGAAGTATGCGTGTAGCATGACACAAATACACACAAGCGGCAAAATACAATTCACCATCAAGATCCTCACTTTCCGAGTCTGTATAAGATTTCCATGCTTTCGGACAACGCAGGGCATACGTTTAGAACAGTTAATTTGTCATTTGTCATATTATCAGGTGTTATTGTATTAAATAGACATTAATTATGAATAAAGTTGCAAAAAAGACTCCTAAAATGTGCACAGTACTCTCCTAAGTTGATCCTATCATTTACGTGATGTGCTAGAATGTTATATGAGGCATTTATAAAATTTTGCTATCTGACTTCACTACATTAAATTACTTATTATTTTTCAAAGTAAAGCAAGTAGTTTAATGTGAAAGATGACATAATTTGATAAATACGTCAAGTAAAACCATCTATGTTCTTACCCCACAGCATTGTCACCGTAATTGTCACAAGCGAATCTATATTGTAAGGGATAAGTTACGTTTAACAATACCGTAAGTTCATCACATCACCACTAATAATTCTGGCATTACCTACACAGTATTTACACTATGACCCAAAAATGCGACAAAAACGCAAAGAGACAATACACAAACATCTGTTTACATCAATTCGTGCAACTTCCTGCTCGAGTCAAATCATTAATAAAAAATATAAAAGGATGTAAATAAATACTTACCAAATTCGTTTTTACGCATTTCGCTATTCACTATTTGGCACACTATTCTCTTTATAGATAACATGCAAATCTTGAAATCTGATGACGTTTCTGTAACATAAATAAACAAAGTAATTATAATAATGCAAAATCAAACAAAAACAAACGTAACTATTTTACACGCCTAATTTAGCAAAATATAATTTCGTAAGAACATATTTACTGTTTAAGTTGAGATAACAATGTCCTATTTTTCAAATAGGAACGCAAATATTTTGTTCTATAAACGATCATGTTTTTGCTCATATAAGTAGTGTTTATACATTTTTAAATCTGTCCTTAACGTGTAACACTACTTGTTTTTCGTATACAAAAATTTTAAAAATATTTCTTGATGTAACAAGGTTTAAAAATGACATTGAAGATGTGTTACATAAAACAACAACTACAATAATTTAAGAAAACATACTTTTCACATTACTTATAATCGACTTATGCAAGAAAGTTTAAAGTTAATTTAATAAAACCAATCATAATCGGTATTTCAGTACTTTAAATTCTATTGTTTTGTTTTGTTTCAGTGTGCTTGCAAGTGGGTTTTGAGACACCAACACAAACTGAAACAAGCAGCCAAATCATGTTCTTTGAAAGTCAAGGAAGCTTTGGGAGTGGATGAAAGAGCTTACGAACAAGTTGAAACTGATTCTGAATACACATTCCGAGTAAGTAAAAAAATAGCCAGAGTGTACCGCTATTAAGCTTTCGTTGTTGAGATACTTACACAATGCTGATATTTTCAAGATATGTTATATCTCCAAATATCTTCTAAATGCATAAAATTGTGTGTACATAATACATGAATGAAATGACATGCAACATTAAAAAACGTCAAGCGATCATTTTCTAATTTCACTTTATCGATTTGTGCACATAAATTGCACGCATTGTTTTTATTTATTATTACAAGGTTGTTAGAATGTGCGTCTAATTTTCGTGTAACATCTTGCGAACGGTTTCTTTGTTGACGGTTAACTCGTCAGACAACGCACGAATGCTTAGGCGCCGGTCAGACGTGATCAGTGCACGCAAACGGTCAACATTCGCGTCAGTACGAGAGGTGACGGGAGCTTCTTCACGTGTATCGTCTATTCTACCAGTTCTACCGATTCACGACCCTTCTTGAACCGTTTTGTCCATTCAAACACGCGTGTTTTCGACATGCACTCGTCTCCATAGATCACCTACAATTTTCGAAGGATTTCCGGGGATTTTTCGCCAGATTTCACAAAAAATTGAATCACAACACATTGCTTGGAATTAGAGTCACTCATTTTTACGACGCTACTAAAAAAGTTTCTTCCAAAAAATACACATAAAACACAAACCAAACGTGCTATCGACTTCAACCTTGGCCTGAAACTAAAAGGAAGGTCCTCTCTCTAGAAAAACGTTGACGAACGATGCGGTGTTGCCAGTTTTCGAGTTATAACGAAATTCCCGGAACTTAATTGCCACATCTCGTATACAGGGTGAGTCAGTCATAATGTCATTAATTTTAAGAGGAGCTAGGGAAGAATGAGTATAATGCGAATACGTGATTAAAAAAAAATCTAAATGCATATTTACGCCGAAAAAAAATATTTTCAAATCATTATTTAAACCCCCTTTTCAGACTGTCACTGACCGGTCACAGCCTTGGTCGGTTACAGCTCACAGTTCAACTCGATATCGACCTGATGCAATGTTGTCAAGTTGTAATATTTTTCTATATAGTACCTACCCACCTAGGTTTTGGACATCACAAATAAACGGTTGTACTGACTATTTTAGAATATCATTTTTTCTTGCTCAGTTCAATTTCAGGCAATAATAATTTAAAATGTTAATACCCAATAAAATCAAATAATAATAATCAAATAATTCTATTAAAATAGGGTGTTATAAACAAAAGTCCAAATCTCATAAACTCCTTTAATTTATTTTGACTACCGGTTTCGTAGTACGATGACTACATCTTCAGGTCTCCAAGGAATTTTAATTAAACAAGAGTTGTCAAAAAACTATCAAATACCAACGTATATGTCATAAAATGTTTCATTAATTATAAATAACTAAATAAATAATATGTCATGCAGTTAAAGAGGCTAACAGAATATGGTTAGACAAACTTTTGCCTTATTTTTCAAGACAAGATTTTTTTAAATTTTGCAAGATTTCTTATCTAGGCCAACACTAAAAAATACTAATGATGTTGTCTGAAGCTATTTATTTGTGGCATAATTTTAGTTTATTTTTTTCGGAAGTGTGGCAAAAACCCAATAAAACTAAATAAAAAATACTAATGACGCTTTCAAATTTATCTGAAAAAAAAAATACTCATCAACATCAAAAATACAGTTAACAACTACAATATATGGCTGATGTTATCCTGCAGAAATATTATCATTTTCTTGAACCTTGGCGATTTACTTGCGTAAATGATTTTTTATTAAATTTTCGTAAATATCAAGTATGTCTGCCTAAATTTCGAAAAGATTATCTCGTTTCAGGTCATTTAAAAATAAACCACATAAATGAGGTCACAAAATTTAAGCAATAAATCAGTTCATATTGCAATTAATGCGTAAGTGTGCGAAAAACAATTTGATAATTATAAATTTTTGTTGTTTCCTCACAGGCAATTCAATGTTGGCATAATGCAGTGTGCAAAAACTAAAATAAAAACGGTTTGATCAGTCGACTTTTGTCTTGATACATATTTTATGGTTGTACCGTTGAGTGAGAAATTATAGATAGAGGCGCAACCTGATGGCGAAATGCGTATCCACTTTTGGGCCCGAGATAGTATTAGGTAATAGCAGCTCTTTGGTTCTAAGACGGAGGTTTTCTTTGCTTGTTAAACCATTGAATTACACAGAATACTCGAAATTAACTGTCGTTAACAACAGTTCTTGACAGACGGATAAATCTCGGGCCCAAAAAAAACCCTACTGTAAAACACGGTATAACATAACGGAACGTCAAACATGAAGGCCTTTGTTTCTTGTCCGACTTTAAAAACATTTTGCCCTATATATGCCCTTTATTTTCAAGATACATGGTGTTAAACTTGTAGATCGAATACGCATTTCGCCATTAAGGTTGCGCCTCTATCTATAATTTCTCACTCAACGGTTGTACTCATTTTCGCCATATATAGATGACTTCCAAAATTGTAGAGAGTGACTCATCGCTAGCTTTTATCTTGTATTATCAATTACCCAAGGTCGAAAATAATAAAATGACTATTCACAACACATAGATGAGTACGGAAGATACGGGTGGCATGATTACCTAAGCGTGCCACTTGAGAAGAGTTAAAGCACACAAAATTATCAAAAATAAGTTGCGTCAGCCGAACCTAGCACAATAACAATTTACTTTCAATGTGCCACCTGTGTCATCCTCTCTACAAATTAGAATGTCGTCCTTTGGACGGCGATTGCCCATCACTACCCACTTACATCTACCTGATGCGTACTCCGCGGATATCACACTTAAACCTTGTCCTCATGGACGCGAAATTTACGGATTTTTGTACGAATTTTGCAACTTCTGTTTTATTTATTTATGGCGGAAAAATCTCAACTTTTGACAACTGCAATCTGCGAAACTGTCAAACACTATAAATATTATTGCCCCTTTCATTATCATATGGTGTTAACAAATTTATTTTGAGCTTCTGATAATATACCATGGCAGTTTCATGATGAAATTGATAGAAAATGTTATAGGTACTTGACAAAGTTTGTTACAAATAGAGATTTTTTCACCATTCACGCAAATATTTGCGAATTCCGCATTCAAAAGGACAAAAAGCTTTAGAATACTGGAATACACACTATTTACTATTGGTTACCTAGCACTGTCACTATAACGGTCACACATTAACACTTATTATATCATATCGTACCGCTTTGTTTCGTCAAAATTTAATATATTCCTCGATTCAGATTCTTATTTTTTAATATTTATTTAAAATAGTGTCTTCACCATATCACTATTTCGTCCTTTCCACCACTTTCCTTTTCACAGTTGTACTTCCTTACCACTTTTTTATTTGCGCACATATGCTATTCACGTACAATTTTGTTAATGAAATACATATTTCAACATCACTTACACTCATATTTTGACCTCCCGCTCTAAACTTTTCATACATGTCATCATCCGATATTCCTCACTTGTTAAATTAGGACGATTTTGAGAATACGTTGTAGAGCTTGAATTATTCTCCATTCTTAAGAATACAAAATCACTATTAAAATTAATTACATTCATAATTAAATTAGCGAACAGATATATCCGAAATTACTAGTCATCAGCCAACCAATACATGTATAAATATGCAATGCATAGTATAGCAATCATTATTATCTAGGACTTGATTTACATTTGGTTCTGGAAAACACTGTTATAACAATTATAGCACAATTATGTTTGCTTCAGTCAAAAATGGTGTCGATTTTCCTCTTTGCGGTTTCTAGGTTACAGGTATGACTTTTCTCTTACATATAATGCAAACTTCATAACAGTAAATGAATTTCATCAGTAGGTAACTACATTCAGAGTGATTCAATTTATGCTGCAGATAGAAAGGAGGTTAAAGGTCTCCAAAACTAAATGCCAGTTTGTCAATGGACTCTGTTGAAACCAGTTCTTCCTAGCACTGTAAACCTCGGTGTAAACTAATGGCGATTTATTTGTCTGAGTCATTCACGACGACCTTCTTAAATTAATTCCATGCTGAACATCCTGCGTAGAAATTGTAACGTTCTTAGTACTGGAGTGTGGCATCTCGCCAGAGATTTTTGTGGCAATTTTAACCTGAGAATCTGTAGACTTGTCGGCGTACCCTTCCGCTACGGTGAAAGATTTACATCCCCCTAATCTCTTCATCTGGAGAATGCCACGACGGCTGTTTACTAATAGTGTAGCTGCCGTTCTTCGGAAGCAGTGTCCCGTGTATGTTTTACAATGTGGAAGCTTCAGAGATACTTTTTTTGGGAAATTGCCATCGAATTGTGGCGAGTAATTTTACTGAATTTAAATTGTAAAAGGAAGTTTTCGTTTAGAACGTCTAAACAAAGTGCAACATATGTCTGAATTGACGTTACCCATTCTTCATTACTCACTTTAAGGCTTACGCTGAGCGTTCTATTAAACGATATATAAGGTCTGTTCCAACAACCGTCGAGAACTGGTTCAGAACCGTGAGAAATGTTTGACCAACAAAGTCTTACGTCGCATTCGCCGACAGTACATTGACAACTGAACTGACTGACTAATTCTGGACGGTTCGGAATCGATTCTTGCTGTGTTGGAACAAACCCATAGTTTTCACTCAGTAACTCCTTAACGGATCATGATAAAAATATGCGGTTTTTTAATAGACTATAAATATTATTTTACGTCGACGCTGTGTTTTGAAATTTTGAAAAAGTGTAAAATTGTTATTTTTTTAAATGAATGTCGCATATTTTCAAAATTTCAAAACACTGCGTTGACGTAAAATAATATTTGTAGTCTATTAAAAAAACCGCATATTTTTATAATTTTTCGTAGAGGAGTTACTGAGCAAAAACTATATCCCTTTGGATCGAGCGCTCGCCGTAAGCCTTAAATACTCTTGACTGGTAGGTTTTTGATGTTGAAATTTTCAATGTGAACCTTATTTTCCATAATTAACATCAGTCAATTTCATTTTACACAGTTGGTTACTTCAACATGCACCTGATACACCAGTTATGAGTGCAACCTTTATAGGTAGCATATCATGAGGTGCATTCTTCAAACATGCCGGAATGTTCTCACTGGACAAAGTGCTTGACTTTTTAGATACATATCCTAGATTTTGATGTTTCAAAAATGTTAATAACTTCTAAAATTTGGAGATATCTACTTTATCTTTAATATCTAAAACGTTATCAACTAAGAATTCCATTCTGTCTTCAAAAATATAATAATATACAGGGTGTACATTTAAAATAAGGAGGTTGTGGACTACCGGTATTTTTGGAAATAGCTACGTTAAAAATATTTTCTTAGACGTTCAAAATCTGAAATGTTCTCACTTTATAGTAATGGTCATCGTGAATGACATATCTAAAGCATATACCTACCAACTGTATTAGAAAAATGTATCACCTCAAGATGATATTTTTGGCATATTACAACTAAACCTATAAAATTTTCCGCAAACAGTAGTTCTAATTCATACAGTTGCTGTAGAATAGCAGTATATTTGATATACAATTTGAATATTCCATAATTCAAAGATATATTGTTTTTAAATTAACAGTTATCAGTAATCATAATTCCAAATGATCCTGGCGTTAGATTGACATTGAAAAATAGAACGCATGTTATTACTTTTACCTCAAGGTGTTCAATTTGAACGATTCACAAATGGCACTTTTTGACATACGACCCACATTTGTGACGTTATATTGTTCGAGATATGACATAATTTTTTTAAATAGCAACTCCCAATTTTGACCATGCCATTTGAAAGAGCGTGTCATTCTACATACATACATCATGAAAAATTATGGTGTTACATAACAAAAATTTCAAGAAAATAATGTTTGAAGATTTTAAAATTTAATTTTCACAATACTGAAAATGATAATGATTATGTAAAAAATCGACTAAATTAAATGTTCAAATTGTGCACCGTTGGCTGCTTGACAGTAGCCAAGACGATTAATAAATTCTTTTTGGACATTATAATAATAACTTCAGGAGGTATACGATGTATCTCGTGACGAAATCTTGCTTCTAAATCTTCTAAATTAACCGGTCTAGTAATGTATACTTTGCTTTTTAAGTATCCCCACAAGAAATAATGTAGGGGTGCCAAATCAAGCGATCTGGCTGGCCACTCAATCGGCCCCCTTCTCCCTGTGTTGCATAATGGGGAGGTGCACAGTATTGTGAAAATTAAATTTTAAAATCTTCAAACATTATTTTCTTGAAATTTTTGTTATGTAACACCATAATTTTTCATGTGTGTATGTAGAGTGACACGTTCTTTCAAATGGCATGGTCAAAATTGGGGGTTGCTATTTAAAAAAATTACCGATAACGTCATATCTCGAACAACGATGACATCACAAATATGGGTCGTATGTAAAAAAGTGCCTTCTTTAAAACAAAATCGACGTGCCAGGGGATTTTTTCGAAAATTTCTCAATTTCAAAAATAATGAATTTACTCGTTACTTTTCGAAAGCACTGTATAATGAAAAGAAGTCAAGCTCAACAATTTTCAAAATTCAAAGCAATGCGTTGGGAGTATTAATAGGACGATAATTTTCAATAATTTGCTAAAATTTGAATATGTCACACATTTAAAATTATTGGGTATATGTTGTAATCATTTTATAATTATTTTTTCCAGGAATCGTAACGAACGCACTATGCGATCACGGTTAAGACGCATTGCGGACCGTTCTGTGTCGATCTGATCATGGCTTTTTACAAAATCAGTCGCATATTATCATGTAGTTCTCTATGCGCCCCCAACGCTTTCTACTGTACTATTTAGGTTTGTCAAAATATGTTCTGTAGAAGAATTATTTTTATTTGCTTTTTTACTTGACGGGACTGGCCGAGATGTCAGAATGTTTACATCGAGAGGACGATGCGAGCAAGTCCAGCCCTAGACCTTTTAGTGCAAACGCGTACGTTTGAAATAATTAGAAGACTCTCCACTAAACGAGGCTAGCATGGTCCATAGCCTAGACCGTGACCGCATAACATGTTTCCTCCTTATAACAGTTCCCAGAGCCGCGCCAACTCGGGGTGCAAAGGGTGCGTGACACCCGGGCGCCACGATCCAGGGGGCGGCAAATGACCGTTGGTTAGTAGCAGACGTCAGTCAAGCTAAACTGCACACTCCCTGTTAAAATATATCTCTTCCCCGTTTTTACATTTTTTTTTTCAGTTAGATCAGATCCCCTTACTATAAATAAGTCCTTTTTAAAATCTTAGTTGACTTGTTAAAGTGCGAGGTTGACTCGACGTCACTTATTTTTGGTAATTGTATGTTTTGCTTTGCATCCTTTTCAAGTGGCACGTCTATAGAATCTTGTTCTCTGCAACCCTCATCTCTCGCACTGATCCATGTGGTGTGAATTAGTCACTATCTATTATTTTCTACCTTGGGTAATTGACGAAATAAAAACTTTTAATTTAGGAAATAACATCATTTTTATAATCTAATGTCTCGAAATTGGCAAAAACTGTTATATCACTACTACTACAAATAATGGGATGTAATACAATTATTTTGATTGTATTTTTTGTATATTTTTATATCTGAGAGTCTTCTAATTTATTACGCCTATGCATTTTTACTCCTCGCACGCTTTGCCCGTTGAGGAATTTGCAAAAAGAAACACTCAAAAAATTATTTTTTGAACGACAAGATACCTACTATTTAAATGAAGTCCAGTAATACTGATATGTGAGCATCATTTTATGTGTTGTTGTTATTTTTACACATGTATTTTATATTATAAATATATTTACTGTTACTTATGAAGACTATTTAAGTTCCTATTCTCAGTTATTTTTTTAATATTGTTTGTTTTCTGTTAATTATTGAAGAAAAATACATTTTTTATTATTATTAATGTATATTTCCATATTTATTTTATTGCTCCATTATTTAGTGATTAACCTAGAATGCTGCTAGAGCGGCAGCAAAGATTCTGCACCCCGGCGACAGGTACCCTTGGCGCGGCCCTGACAGTTCCTTATTTATAAACTTTTTTTACTTTTCAATGCATATCCGTTGAAGGTACACTTTGTAAATATGAAATATTTGATATTAAAATAAAGAAGAATAATATTATTTTTATTTTGAAATGTGTTCAACGGAAAAATAATGCGTAGGAAAGAGCTTAATTATTTCCTTATTGTTTTCAATCAAAATTCATTGAATATTAATGTTCATGTGTACGATTATATTAAATTATTGATTGACACGTCATCTAACTTTTTGACTAAGTTCATTAGACTTAGTTTGGTGTAAACATCATGGACAACTTCACTTATTCCTGTCTTAAGATGTAATTTGTCCATTTAGATCTCAAATCCCTTTAATCAGTTTCTACGATCATTGCAACATTCGAATAGCTTTTCACGGCGTATTTATTTCCGTTGTTTCTTTATTCGATCACTGCTTGATTCTATTAAATTTTTATACAATGCTATTTAATTAAGTATCTTTTTATTTTTTTGATTTCGTCATTTTCCAAAAAGAAACCCGTCTTTCTTTATTAAATTTTTAAATAACTGATGATTTAAGAGCTTATTTGACCGATACATTTCTAAAACATCAATTTAACAATTTTTTTGTGGTCGTAGTAACATCATATCAGCGTTCACACATTTAATCTTGTCTCAGTTCAGCAACTTTTCAATTAAGAAACTTTTATCATAAATTACCGACTGTTTATGTTGATCTAAATGGATCTTATGCTATTTTTGGTTCAGATTTTGTGACAAATTTCAATTAGCGAACCATTACACTTCAATATGCAACTCAAAATTAAAAATATGGGATGTTTACGCTGAATTAAAATACTAATTCCATTAATTATAGACACATAATAACATTAAATACAAAAATTAGAACGATGAATTTCTCATCATCATTTCTTGTATATGTTTCTTTTTTTCAGTACAGAGATTTGACAACGAAACTAGCAGATCCCAATCGTTTACGTAGCAAGCCAGAAGTGACAGAGCTGAAGTTTGGACAGTTCTTCACTGACCATATGCTAAAGATCTTCTACCACAAGCAACTAGCAGGGTGGCAAAAGCCCATCATAATTCCCTTCGAGAACATTTCTCTTCATCCGGCAGCTAAAGTCCTACACTACGCTATAGAGGTAATGTCTAATACTTAACAAAATGTATTTGTCTTTAACGATGAATTATTTGATGCATAATTTCATAGCGTTTTTGGTTTCTGTGACAGAATTGTAGATTTGCACAGATATTATCGTTAAAGCAATTTGTGAATAAGGTATTAGGGATAGAAGAATACAACGCAAAATCTAGTTACTTTGTTAAAAAAAGCGCCTTTATTTTACTTCACCTTCTTTCTTTGGTTTCATGTTGTGCAAAATTAAATCCTATTTTATCTACTATAGACTTTGTACCGAACGAACATGCTTAGTCAACTCAATAATACTGTCACGTCAACTAATACTAAATTATCACAGTTTGACTACCTACCTCGAATTCTATAAACCCAATCTTCGATAATCTCATCGCTAGCAGCAATCTATAGGAGTACCAGTTTAGGCCATATATAAAAATTGCAATGATATAACAATTTTTGCCAATTTCGAGACATTAGATATCAAGAATGATTGAGTTTTTTTCAAATTTATAGCTTTCATCTTGTATCGGTACAAGTTAATTTAGAACTTTTGTCAAGAAGTTCAAAAGGATTCTTAGCAACATTTTAAATATAAAAGTGTTTCCTATAAAATGATGTATTTTTATTTCTGCCTAAAACTAAGTCTATTGGATTTAATTTCACAATGATATGGCGGTAAACGGAGTATATGAATTCCTCGAGGTTTGACCATCTCATTCACTTTTTTCTCTTTGAGCTATTTCTAATAATTGTACGATAAAACATATGCTTCATGGTAAACTCCCCTTCTACGTGATTAAAAAACATGCAAATCATTTTATAAAATCCCGTACTCCAATGTGTTATTATTAATCTTTCATCCTGTAGAAAATCCGTCTAAAAATAATTCTCTCTTACTCTTAACATTACCATCCTGCCAAACTTTTCCTGTAATATGGCCTCCGGTTATCCGTATTTCATCCATTTAATATATCTTACCGGTCGGTGGTTGAACGATTTAAAGCATCACAACCTGTATCCATACGACCGGTAAGATCGTAATCAGCTATATTTGTGCAGGGAATTGGCACCCTCTCTGCGGGTATGTTAGGGTGGAAGAACGTTGGCTTGGGTCAATGTGAGAGATTGATACTCGTCGGCATTTGACCATCCCCCTAATTAATGAGGTTTTCCAGGTTTCCCTCATTCCTGCAGTGAATGGTGGTTAGGGTCTACCAACGTAAGTCAATCCTGTGCGCAAATGCGGCCTGCTTAATAACAATATGCCGCCTCCTCTCCCGCACAAGTCTCTGACTTTTGAGCTAACGCTCGTAATTAGAATGAAGAGTAGAGATATTATTCTATATCTTTTTGCCACATGCACGAAATTTTCTTAGTATTCTCCTCGCTATACTACATTTTCGTCTTTATCAATTAAAGAAAACAATTTATAATTCGACAAAAGCGCCAAGAGGTTTGGCATCTATCCGATTATAATTTACCAAAATCAAAAAAATATCTACCACTTCATGAAAGCTAATTTTAAAACATTCAATACAGATGTACCTACATCTGTTGACCTCTACGATTACCAGATTTGGCAGCACTGGATTTTTTAAGAATGCGACTGCCAATTGTAAAATTTTTGTAATAAAAGAATTACGTTTAAATTCTAAAATTCTCAAGTAATGTGTTCATATTAATTTTAGCTTTTTGAAGGTCTGAAGGCCTACAGAGGCGTAGACGATAAAATTCGAATATTCCGGCCAGAGATGAACATGGCACGCATGAACAAATCGGCATTTAACGCAGGTCTGCCGACGTTCGATGGGTACGAGCTGATAAGATGCCTCAACAGACTGATCCAAGTTGACCAGGAATGGGTACCCCATGGGGAGGGGAGCAGCCTCTATATTAGACCTACTCTGATAGGCATAGATGTAAGTTTTCCATGAGTATTGTTAAATTCAACAAGGATATACTGATTTAACAACAGTAGATATACAGACTGTTTGTATTATCGTATACACCTCCCAGATGTCCAGATTTAAATCCGTTGGATTTCTTTTTGTATGGGAATATGAAGTCATTGCCTTAAAGTTATAAGGTTATATGTTACAATTTTAACTTTATTATATAAAAATGCATGGCCAACTATGCACCATGCAACATTCAACATTAGTTTTATCAATTTTAACGTTTCTTGAAAACTTCCAAAATACAAGCAACTGTTATGTTATTATGAAGGAAAAAATCATACAATTGAATTGCATAAAAATATACAGAAAGGAAAAAACTGATTTGTTTCATCAGTTCAATGCCGTTTCTGTATGAGACACGACAAAATACTATTAAAAAAATTCTCGGAATGAAAAACTGAGTATGTGTGCAAAATTTGAATGTCCTAAGCCTACTTTGATTTTCTCCTCGATATTCAGAGAAACTTTTCTTAATAACATTTGGTTGTATCTCGTACAGAAACAACATTATACTGATGAAAAATATCAGGTTTTTTCCAAATTATCAATGCTTACTGATGGATTTGAAATCATGGCAGTTTTTTGTTTCTTAAACAAGCAGAACTAAATCCCAGAAGGCCATTTTTCAACATCAAACTTTTTTCCTCTCACAAGAGTCGAATTTTGGTCACATGCATTTGAAATTATCCTATATCCAGTGGCACACTTGAAATAAAATGCACTCAGATTTCAAATTTAAAATCGCTAATCTATTTTTTGGATTTCTGCGGTTTAAAAAAAAACAATGTAGGCCTTGAAAATTTAATTTTCATTCTGAAATTGTATAAAGTAGAAGTAGAAAAAAATCTTTTATATCGGCTAACATAAAACTTTTAGTGAGGTACTCCTCTTTTGAATGGACCAATCTGTACATTTTTTAATTAAACTGTACTTTAATTTCATTAATTCAATTTAATTCAATAAAAAATTGATTGATTTATTTGTATATTATTTATAATTGTATTAAAATTTCTGTTTTCTTCTCTTAAGTCTAATTCTAATCTTATTCGAGTACCCTCTTCTACAACAATCGAAAGTTTGTTTATTCAGATATAGAACATACTGTAAACAAAATAGAAAAAATCATTTTAGCATATTTTCGAAAATTATCTTCGGCAAATTGTAAAGATCTTATGATTAAATAAATAAAAGCATTTGGGTACTTATGTGCTAAATAGTTTTTATTATTTGTAATCATCGTTATCATGAAACCAAATCTATTGCACAATATGGCGAAATTTTACATTATGTCACTTCTTTCCAAGTACAAATTCCGATATTAAAGACATTAAATAAAGATAATTCTATTGTTAATAACCAGTTATCTTAATTTCATCGATTCAAGTATCTTTCAAGATGTGATTTCTAAGCACGATGAGAGATATATTGAAATATTTTCAGCAAATTTTGATACTTTGCCACAAACGATGCGACTGGTTAACTTATAATTAAACTTCGATTAACTTTAGTCTATTTTTAATACGTTTAAAAGAAATAGTAATGTCAAATTACAGAAGCATTGTTAAATATTTAAATGACACAAACATTTTAGCTAATTATAAAGCCACGAGAATTTGGTAGATTTTTAGGGAACATCATTTTAGATTATTTTAAACTAATGATATTAATTATCATTAATACAATCTTAACATTGCGTTAATGTTACTGATTTTGCTGTTGTCCAAGGCCAAATTCCGATATTAAAGATAAATCTGTGTTTTAACCAGTTATATCAATTTTTGTTGATAAAGGTAAAACTATCTTTAACATTGTCTCAGTTCTTAAGAGATGAGAGATAAATTTAAATATTTTTCATATGTTTTGGTACTTGCCTAAATTACGATATGCTCTCATATATTTGTTCCTTGACGAATACTTCAGATGATGTAATGCTTTTTTTTAAATGTTTTCAGCTATTCAACTCGCATTGTTACGTCGTAAGAACCCTACCTCTCTTGTACGGTGTTCTCAATTGATGTGGACTATATTATACTTTACTTTTTGCTCCAAATGAGCATGGAAACACTAGTTTTAAATAATTGTTTATTGACTTGAATACAGCTTTACTCTCGGTTACTGACAGACTAACTGGCGACTGGCTTGTTAGACTCTATTCTCCTGCTCTACCCGTATGAGGGCGCTAACTGTAGCGGCAACATTTAAATTGCCTTAACATGCCGGCCGCCTTGAAATGTATAACATACTTTCAACATAAGAACCATAATATACATAAGTATATACATTACAACATAGTAACACATTAGAACATAAACATACAGTTTATACATTCAACATAAAGATTAAAATTAGCATTTATGAGTTGCAAAGTTAAACACATTAGACTCTTTTTCAAACGGAAACACGCACAGCTTTGAAACAGGCCTTTTCACTACACTATTATTCACCTTTACGCTCACAACGCGTAACACACCGTCTTGGCCAGGATGTAGCTGCGTTACCAGTCCGATGTGCCACTTCAGGGGTGGCGCGTGGTCTTCCTTGATCAGCACGACAGTTCCTACTTTAATATAGTTTGATGCTCTCGCCTTCCATTTAACTCTGGACTGGAGTTCTGACAGATAGTCTCTATGCCATTTTGACCAAAAATGTTGAGTCAGCTTCTGTAATCTTTGATAATATTTAAGTCTGCCTTCCGGGATTTCAAGGACATTTTCCTCTGGTAAGGCAGTTAGTGGTTTTCCCACCAAAAAATGACCTGGAGTCAAGGGATTTAATTCATCAGGTTCGGATGTGATTGGACAAAGAGGTCTGGAGTTAAGGATCGATTCTATTTTAATAAGTACAGTGGCTAAACCCTCGAAATCAAGATGAGCGTTACCCAACACTCTTTTTAGGTGATATTTCACGTTCTTAACGCCCGCCTCCCAGATACCGCCGAAATTGGGGCTCTTGCGGGAATAAAATGCCAATTGATACTTTCACTAGCAGCATTTCTGATTATATTATCTGAATTATCATTGAGAAATGAAAAAATGTCATTTAATTTGGCACTTGCTCCTACATAAGTCCTGCCATTATCGGAATAAATATTAGCTGGCCTGCCCCTCCTACCAACGAATCGGTTTAGTGCGGCTATGAAACATTCAGTTGTAAGATCTGAGACAAGTTCAAGGTGTATTGCTTTAGTTGCTAAACATACAAACAAACAAACATAAGCCTTCGTAAGTTTCGCGCCTCTAGTTTTTCTGTCCTTTATCTGAAACGGTCCTGCGTAGTCTACCCCTGTATTTTGAAACGGGAAGCTCTGATTTACGCGATAGCCTGGCAGATTACCCATCAAATATTCACTAGTACTCGGATGTACCTTGAAACAAGTGACACATTGCCGAACTATAGATTTGCACAATCTTCTTCCGCTTATAGGCCAAAATCTTTGTCTTATAGATGATAATAGCATAGTCGGGCCACAGTGTAATAGCCGAATATGCTCTTGTTCTAATATTAGTTTCGTAATTACATGTTTGGCAGGTAAGATGATAGGATGCCTTTTATCAAATTTGCTAGATGAATTTTGAATTCTACCCCCAACACGAATTAATTTATTTTTATCAAGAAATGGGTTTAATGTGAGCAAATGACTCTTTGTATTTAATAATTTATTTTTAATTAAATTGTCGTAATCCAACGGAAATGATTGTTGTTGCGCCAATCTAATCAAAACATGCATGGATTTTAATAATTCATCGCTAGTTAATGGACCCTTGATTCTTGAATCCTTACTAGTTTTTGCGTTAGATATAAATCTAATACAGTATGCAAATATTCTTTGAAATTTATTCATAGTTGAGAACTTATCAAATATATTGAAATCGTCTGTACTCGTCATGCAAATAATCGTACGTTGTTCAGGTATTATTTCCATATTGTCAATATTATTTTGATTTAACGGTACATTATTAGTACATAGCCAGGGCGGTCCTGACCACCACAATCTAGAGTTTATAATATCTGACGCCTTCATGCCACGCGAAATCAAATCCGCAGGATTATTCTTTGATTCTACATGGTACCAATCTTGTACATTCGTCAATCTCTGAATTTCTCCGACGCGATTTGCAACGAAAGTTTTCCATTGCGTAGGTGATGCCCGTATCCACGCCAGTGTAATAGTTGAATCTGTCCAAAAAAATTGTTTATCAAAATTGATTTTAATAGACTCCACACATTTTGCAACCAGTTGTGCTAACAAGACAGCTCCGCAGAGCTCAAGTCTTGGTAATGTTAATTGTTTAATTGGTGCGACCCTAGATTTTGCAGTTAACAACGTAGACGAATATTGACCTGATTTGTCACAACATCTAATATAAATGCAAGCCCCATAGGCTCGTTCACTGGCATCGCAAAATGCGTGAAGTTCGATACTCTTACAATCGGGTGTTATCACATGTCTCGGAATTCTGATATAATTAATATTATGTAAATCATTGCAAAATTGTCTCCAGATAGTAAATAGATTTTGGGGTAAAGTCTCGTCCCACCCTAGTTTAGCTAACCACAATTTTTGTATCAGCATTTTCGCGATTATTATAATTGGAGCTAATAGTCCAAGCGGATCGAAAATTTGAGCTATTATAGAAAGAATAGTGCGCTTGTTAACAATCTGATTATTAATATTTGAAATTGTATATTGAATTGTGTCTCTACTAGCATTCCAGAATATTCCCAACGTTTTACTAGCCTCATTTTCGCCAATTTGAACTAAACTCTCCGGTAACTGATTATTAATATAAAATTTATCGCATAACTCTTGTTTATTAGTAAGCCATTTGCGTAACTCGAAACCCGCGCTAGATAATATTTTAGAAACATCATGTTGTATTTGCAATAAATCCTTTTCCGAATCTGACCCGGTAAGACAATCGTCGACATAAAAATCGTGTTTTATTGTATGACTCGCTAATGGGTAAAACTGTGTATTCTCAATTGCCAGTTGGTATAGACATCTAGTGGCAAGGTATGGTGCCGATGCCGTACCATATGTCACTGTACATAATTCAAAACATTGTACCTTGTCCGACGGATCAAATCTCCAAAATATTCGTTGCAAATGTTGCTGCTTAACATCAATTGCAATCATTCGATACATTTTCGAGATGTCTGAACTCATTACATACTTGTATTTCCTGAATCTTAAAATTATTGAAAACAAATCGTCTTGTATGGTATAGCCAATATGTTGAATATCATTTAGCGACAACCCGGTATCTGACTTCATTGACGCATCAAAAACTACACGTACGCGCGTTGTACTACTAGATTCTTTTACGACAGGATGATGTGGTAAATAATAAGTTAACGTGTCATTACTGTCATTATCATTTTCTTGAATTTCCTTCATGTGACCTAATTGTAAATATTCTCGCATAAATTTTTTATATTCCTCGTATAATTTAGGATTTTTCAGTAATTTCCGCTCTTGATTATAGAAACGTTTTAAAGCTAAATCTCTTGAATTGCCTAATTGTGTAAAATTATCCTTTAATGGCATCATAACAATAAATCGACCTTGTTCGTTACGTTTAAAAGTATTCAAAAAATGTGATTCACAATATTGCTCATTTTCTGACAAATCCCTTGTCACGTTAACTTCCTCAACTTGCCAAAATTTCATAAGTTGATCGTCATTAAACTTATTAAAATCGGTACAAAAACAACTTACAACATTGCCCTTACTCGGTATATTCATATGACCTGCTACAATCCATCCTAACCTAGTTTTCTGCAACGTAATACGAGTATTGCCAATTTGTATTTGCCCGACACACAGTAGTTCCCAAAAAATACTCGAACCTAATAAAATATCTATCGGACCTGTATTATTAAATGTGGGGTCGGCTAATTGTAAATTTTCAGGAATATTTAAAATAGTTTTATTGAACGAAATTGATGGAATATGTTCCGTGATTTTTGGTAATATTAAACAATAGACAGACATTTTGTATGATTTGTTATTGGATATTAACTGTAACTGAGTAGAATAATTTGCATTAGCCCTGGACTGGCCTACACCTGTGATAGAAAAACTAACTGATTGTAATTTTAGGTTTAATTTTTTGCATAGTTCCTCAGTGATAAAATTGCTTTGCGAGCCGTTGTCTAACAATGCTCTACACTGATGTAAATTGCCCCGTGCATCTCGAGCGAAAACAGTAGCTGTTGCTAATAGAACCTGTGATGTTTTAAAACCTTGATTATCGCCCTTAAAAACACGCCCAGAATGACCTACAAAACTGACTTCATTATCAGCTGCTTTATCCTCGGTCTTACCGTCCGAATATAGTGAATTGTTTGTCTGCACGTGCACTTCGCTAGCGCTCGTCTCCCCCGGCCCGCCCGGCTCAATATGTAGCAAGCTATTATGTTTTTTACCGCATTTTTTACAACCGGACGCTACGCAGTCTTTCGAGATGTGATTCGGACGCAAACAATTCACACATAACTTGAGTTTTCTAATCTCGCTAATTCTAGAAGTCGGTATATGTTTCAAAAGTTGTTCACAATTGTAAATCGTATGATCTTTTTTACAAAAATAGCAACTTAATTTTCCCTCGCTAATATATGCATTTATCTGACCTCTCGGTTTTGCTTGATACTGATATTTAGCTTGATTATTACGACAATCTGATAATGAATTGTATTCTAACTTTTCTAATAACTCGCAACGTTGTTTTAAAAATTTGTTAATATCTGACATTGTAGGCAATTCATTTGCTGTTTCAAACAATTCCCATTCCCTTCTCGTAATAGAATCTAACTTACTCGTAATGATATAAATAATTAATGTGTCCCATTGTTCAATAGGCTCCCCTAGTACCTTTAATGCTCGTAAGTTTTTTGTTACCTCATCAAATAGTTTCCGTAATTCAACATGAGATTCTTTGCTCATAGCCTGTAATTCAAAAATTGCTTTGACATGATTGTGAATAATAAGTTTTTTATTCTCATATCGATCTTTTAAAATCTGCCATGCTATAGCGTAATTAGCTTCGGATACTTTTATTGATTCTATAATTTTGCAAGCATTGGCTTGTAGTGATGACCGTAAATAGTAAAACTTCTGTACGTCTGATATTGTATTGTTTTCATGTATTAGCGCACTAAAGGAATCCCTGAATTCCACCCACTCGTCATAGCGCCCACTAAATGATGGTAATTTTATTGTCGGCAATTTAATAGAATCGGTAGACTGGGACAAATTTTGAACAGAACCTTGTACTTGCAAACTTGAAATTGGCCGAGGTGTAATTGCATTTTTTATGCTCGCTACTAGTCTATAGTACGACGCTTCAAATTCATCGCGCTCCTCGTTGTCAATCGTTTCACTTAAGAACTCTATTTCTGCTTGTATACTATTAAATTCGTCTAATAGGGCTCTATTCTTTGTAATCGCGTATTTAATTCAGTAACTAGTAAATCGTTAATTGTAATTGATAAGTCTAGAGAATCGAAATAAACTTTTTGTCTAGTTATTTTAGCTTTTAACTGGCCGCGCTGTGCCCTTAATCTCGTTAGTTCAGCCATCGTAAAACTAATAGAAATCGTAAAGGAATAATAGGAATAATAGGACTCACTGTATATTGATGTTATTTCTGGAATGTAGACCTTTCTGCCTGCTGCTTGTCTTGTAGATACGTATTGTGCACGTAGATATCTCTCCTCTCGTGTCGCTCAATAATCCGGTCGATGGAACCAAATGTTACGTCGTAAGAACCCTACCTCTCTTGTAAGGTGTTCTCAATTGATGTGGACTATATTATACTTTACTTTTGCTCCAAATGAGCATGGAAACACTAGTTTTAAATAATTGTTTATTGACTTGAATACAGCTTTACTCTCGGTTACTGACAGACTAACTGGCGACTGGCTTGTTAGACTCTATTCTCCTGCTCTACCCGTATGAGGGCGCTAACTGTAGCGGCAACATTTAAATTGCCTTAACTCGCATATTAGTCATTTTTTTGTTTTTATCTGACACACGGGAATAAATTGATAAAATTATTATTTTTTTCTTGTTTATCCGTCAGAAAGTTGTTGCTGACACATACTACGGTATATTGGGCAAGAACTACATTCATTAACAATGGGACAGACTTAATGGCAGGTTACCGACATCAAAATAGAGCGATTAAGCCAAATAGGTATAATCCGAATGTTGCTTTTACATCTACAGGGTGTCAAAGTTAAAATTTTATTTTCGATATTTGTAAATAACTTTTTAAAAATCGAAATATATGCAGACATTTTGGAGATCGGGGTTTTTGGGGGCGAGAAATTCAAATTTGTTTATAATTTTCAAAAAGACCGACCTGCTTATATCCATTCGAGAACGCAAAAACATTTCGCGCTCGAGATACAAACAATATTTTTTCGAAAACTGCAATAAAATAAGACAATTCGTTATGTACAACAATTTGACTCACTTTGCCAATTGAAACTTAACGAAAATGTCGATTTCTGATAGTTTTAGAAAAATTAATTATTCTATATGTAATGTTAGACTTTTTATATTAGGCTGATTTAAGATTAAGATTTTTATAAATATGTCTATTTTTTTAATAGATATTTACTAAACAGGATGTACGTCAAATAACTCTATTGACAGTTGAAGCCTCTGCAGGTTCTGTATTCAAAAACGATAACACAGACTTGATTCCAGGGTACCCTGGGGGTTGGACAGTCCGATTCCGCTCTTCTTTACACGATCCTGTGTCCTGTTGGCGACTACTTCCAGGGAATCGACGACTCCATCTCCCTTCTAGCCGATCCCAGATACATCAGGTCCTGGCCTGGGGGCTGCGGCGACCAAAAGATGGGGTCAAATTATGGACCCACCTTCAGAGTGCAACGTCTCGCGAAGTCCAAGGGTCGCCAGCAGGTCTTGTGGTTGTACGGCCCCGACCACCAGATCACGGAAGTGGGGACCATGAACATATTCGTGTTCTACATAGACGATAACGGAGGTAGGTCGAGCTGGCATCACCGTTAATTACACAGCCCCACAAAAAAAAAAATCCTGTTTTGGACGTCCCGGTCGCGACTGTGGTATTTTCGTGTTTTTCAATTCTGGACCTGAGACTGGGTGTGAAAAGTTTTTGGTCAGCTGAAATTCCCGGTTTGGGTGCGGGAAAATGGCCCATTGGGGCCGGAAAATCATATATCGGACGTACCAGTCGCAAAAGTGGGACTTTCATGTATTTTTCAATCCTGGTCCTTAGAGTATGCTCAAAAAGTTTTTGGACAGCTTAAATTCCCAGTTTGGGTCCGGAAAAATGGCCCATTGGGGCCGGAAACTCATATTTCGGACGTACCAATCGCAACAGTGGGATTTTTATGTACTAATTCCTGTAGCTTAGACTGTGCTTGACAGGTTTATGGCCATGTGAAATTCCCTGTTCGGGACCGGGAAAATGTCAAATACAAAAAATACAAAAACGAAACAAAAGAATATCGTGCAATAAAATAGAAGGAAATCATATACAAACAAAAATACTACTGATTACTTCCGAAACCACAAATACCACTGTTGCGACTGGTATGTCCAAAATATGATTTTCCGGACCCAAACTGGGAATTTCAGCTGACCAAAAACTTTCCACACCCAGTCTCAGGTCCAGAATTGAAAAGCACACGGAAATACCACAGTCGCGACCGGGACGTCCACAACAGGATTTTTCCGCCCCAAGGGGTCATTTTCCCGGACCCAAACCCGGAATTTCAGTTGGCCATAAATCGAGCACAAATCCGGCTTTAGCTCCAAAATTCAGCGTCGACTTCGCCTTATCCCGGGAACCGCATTTCAGGTCATTTTTGGCCCCTGGGGCCAATTCCAGACGTGTAGGCCCAATTCTGAGCTCGGGATCGGATTCGGCGTCGAAAAATACATGGGAATACATATGTCACTCTCTTGTGTATGAACTTTTTTTTTGTGGGGCTGTGTTATATACTATTTGAGTTTCTTATAAAATACAAGGTTTACGAAACTAACATTTTAAGATTTTGAAAGGTGCTTTGGCATTTCTTTTAAAAATGACTTTTAACATTAGCATATTGTTTAACCTAGTATTTAAAAGTAAATCACTGGAGATCGTAGTTTTTTTACGATATTGACGATATTTTTCATGACGCATCTATTCCCAAATTTGTATATCTTTTTTTAGTTCTGAATCGATTTGTACCCTTTGGAAAGTATAACATATGTTTTATACTGCATAAGTGTTAATAGTAAATTAATTTCAACACTAGTGCAAAGTAAAACATCGACGTTTGTAGTTTTATCACTATTTATTTTTTCAGAAAAAGTATTAGCAACCCCTCCCTTAAACGGACTCATTTTACCCGGAATAATCCGGCAGTCGATAATACAACTATGCGAGGAGTGGAAAGAATTCAGAGTGGAACAGCGCAGCATAACCATGAAGGAGGTGATCAAACTGCAGAAGAGAGAAAGAGTAAGTGAAATAAAACGCTCGCAACGTGCAGAATTTCACTGTAAATTTTCGAATAAATCGAAATAATTTTAACCCCAAAAAAGGAAATCGTAGATGACGTGAAATTCAACGCGAATGGATTAGGAAATCGAAAGTTGAAGTAATCGACTGATGATTTCAAAACAGGTCTATTGGAACGCGTAACTTGGCAAATTAAGTAATCAAAACAAAGGGCGAATTTGTACGTACTTTTAAAGTAGGAGGTGTGTGTGGAATTAACGTCATTTCAGTGACGTCACGTGACCTCTCATTGTTTTATCTTGCACAAAATGACCACGCTGCTCTTAATATAGATAGGCAACATTGTTTCGATGATTTGTAAAAATATTCTTATCAGCCAAGTGAAGAAAACATGTTTTTGTTTAATAAGAATGCGCATTTTTGTCTTTCGAGGTAAATAACATTAGTTATTTGTTAGCTATTGCCCCGATTTTAGAACTATGTTATCTATTTACATACAGCGTGATTCACGAATAGCTTTTAGGGGAGAGAAACTCGATAACGATTTTTTTTTTATTTCGTATGTACCAGGCAGTTGAGTTGGCAAAAGCAAATTGTGCAGATGATACGAAATGTCAAAAGAAATTTTTTGACGGCAGGCACTGAAAAATAGCAGATTATGTCCTATATTTAATTATTGAAAAATCAATAGCTTCTGTCATATCTCACGATCAAATTAAAGATACTAAAAACTGGTAATGAATTCAAGGTTACAAAATTAATTGGTTTACAGTTTATTTTAAAAATAATTGAACAAAAAGTACCATACAAATTATTGATTACACAGGATCTCAGTTCAAAAGTTGATGGTTAAAAAGATACAGAATTAAAATTTTAAAAAAGGGAAGCCGAAAAAAGTTATGCTATTTAAAAGAAGCATGCTGGATCATAAGTGACGCCCTCTACCAGTGACGTCAAAATTTGAAGCAAATTTTAATTTCTTGTCCCCAAAAACCACCGTACTCCAAAGCCACACGTTTACTGAAAATTAATGTTGAAAATTACCTTGAAAAAATCCATGTGGATTTTCATCAGAGTGTACCCAGTTCTGAAATTTTCGTATAGAATCTCTTGAAAGACTTGCCAGTCAGTAAATAAAACGTCATTTAAAAAATTAGAATTCTGAGTGGTTACATGAAGAATCCATTGGTAAAAACTAGACGCGATAAAAAGTCTCGAACTGCTACTCTTTAGAATGTTAAATACGGTGAAGTAGCTTACATTCAATATGCTGGCAGCTAGTTTCAGGTGATTCCAAAACTATATCAAGAACTGCTTCTTCTAGTTGCACAGTTCGTACTTCTGGAAGTCAGCAGTTCGTTTTATAAATTTACCATTTTCGGGTTGGTGAAGGCGAGCAAATATTGTGTGATGAGGTATCCTACGTTCTTGATACAACTCAGCATACAGTCGTCAAGCTTGCAGAGCATTTCCATTACTTCGACCATAGGCAAAATGCATATCAGCCATTTAGGCATTTATAAATTTTTGCATTTTTTTGACGGACACAAAAATGATTCACTTATTGACAATTTTTTTAGCAAACAAATAATGAAGAAATGCTAATTTAACATTTTGACGAGATGGTTGTATTTTATTTAGAAATATTGATAGATAATGTATCAACAGAAATTAAAAATACAGAACTTTCTCAAAAACGGTGCATCCTACGAACAAAATTGGAGAGACCAATTTTATTTAGAATTGATGGCGAATTTCTAAAAAACTATCAAAATGGGAATAAGTCAGTGCCGTACCACTTTTTTTTATTAAAAAAGGTTGTGGCATTCTCGCACGAACGTCACTGGTGCAACAACTAGAAATATTCGGATCGCCCCAAAAAATGCACATTTATCCCTCTAAAGCGTGTTTCAAATTCCGAGTCAATAACTTTAAAACCCTTTGAAATAATTAAAAAAATTAAAACACTGTATCTCGGACACGAAGCATATTTCGACCTACGTCTATATAGACATTTTTCACAAAATAACTTCGGCAGCCACCCCCTAAAATATTTCGCACTTATTTACAAACACCCGGTATATCTTCTTTTTTAACTGATTTATATTTTCAGCTTTTGGAGATATTTGGATCTGGAACAGCATGCGTCATCAGCCCCGTATCCTCGATAGAATACCTGGGAGAAGTCATAGAAATACCCACCACCCAACACAGTTTCCCCGTCTACAAGAAGATAAAGGAACATCTCACTGCCATCCAGTACGGGCATATCGACCATCCGTGGGCCCAGCCCATCGAATAGTACAGCGCGTGTTGCGCTATTTTACTTGTCTGTGGTATATTTTTGTACATAGTAGATTTTATTAATTTAATATGGAACTGTTGTACAATTTATTTATGCTGATAGCAGGCTGGGACGAGTTTTACGATTTAGAGTGCGCAATGATGGATTGCTCGTGGTGGCTGTGGAATAAAGAAGGGAAAAGCGAACCAACTTTTTTTGTGTGCGTGAAACAGCTTGATTTGAATTTGAAGTAATTTTGTTGACCTTTTCAAAAAGTCGCTTGGGTGAATAACTGACGACTAAACTATTCAAATCTAAGGGGGAGATATTTTTTGTATTAACTAAATTAAATTATTTGTAATTATGTATGGAACCAATGAGCAATTTTGAAGTTCAATATTTTCAGTGATGCAACTGTGAAATAATATGAATGCAATTTGTAAATGTAAACCATATAAATGTCAGGAAATGAGAACTAACTTTTCTAAATGTGTATCAAAATCGGTTAGTTTTATTTTAATACTTAATTTACCTCAAATAGTCAATTATATTTAAAAAAATTTAAATTTCGAATTTTCTAGATAATTCCAGAATGTGAACGCGATTCATCCAGTCGCATCTCGAAGGCACGTCACAGTTAACCGATTTCTCAGTGGGAGTGACCGAGGCTAATCTCGTGGCAATAATGAAATTGACTTCAATCGAAACTTTATTTGACTTTTTTCTTGAATACATTTGCTGCTTTCTGAATTCAAACTGATTTCGCTAACATGCAAATGACGTTTTCTGAAACCCATCTAGGAAATGTACCCATTAGAACTAGAATGATTTCAATTCGAATAAATTGTGATAAAGTAACCGATACATACAATGTAATGAAGAAATATGAATAAAAAAATGTTCCTAATATGGTACTGTTAATTTTATTTTAGTGGGATGCCAATTTTTTAATAAAAATTTGTAAATGGAATGAACACCTATTAGGTGAAATGGTTACAAGGGCGTCTTATAATGAGGTACAATCTATTGCAGTAACAATGGCACTCTTCAAAACGAATTTTACGATTTATTTCGAACTGCTGACGTATTTATATAATTTACTTTGAACTTTCAACATGAGTTTGAAGTTGTTTCCACTCATCAATAGAGATCTAAAGAAATTTCTTCGCAGAATTTCCAGTAAGTAGTTCAAAACTAATTTGAAGGAGTGGCATTATCATAGCAAAATTGTATCTATTGGCAGCGTCAGTTTTTCAAGTTACAGGGGGAATCGTTTTTTTTAATCACTAAAGGTTGAAAGATCACATTCACGCTAAAAACTCTGTAAAACAGGTGAACATTTGTTGATATATAAGTTGTAAATAACTAGGTATAACAAAAACCTATAAAATTATATTAAAAAACGAATTATGGTATTTTAAATACAATTTGTATATTTATATTATTTTATACGTCTATTTGTAATAACTTTTTTGTTCATATTTGCCACTATTTGTACATTGTATATAGTTAAGTAATAGCAATAATAGATAAAATGCAATGGGTTATTTAATTAATAATGACTCAGCTTTTCTTTACAAGTGTGTACCTACCTATTTCTTAAGTAGTTAAGTAATAAGTTTTAAAATTTAATCATGTGATAGTGGAAAAGTATATACCAACAATACCAGAAAATATTTGTAAATAATAAATGTACAATAAATGATTTTCTTAAGATGCGTTTAATTTGTCTATACAATAATTTGCATTTTTATTTAATTAAACATAAATCAATTTGCTTAACGAAAATATGATCCATTTAATTTCTTGAAAAATTTCGGTCACATTATATAGGGTGTTTCATAATATATGCGCAGGACTTCAGGATAGCTCGTCCAAAAATTTGAAAAAAAGTTTGTATTACCTTACCCTCTAGAATGCAACAAACAAACAATTTTCGAGATATTGAAATTGTAAAAAAAATTCGTTTTTTGCGAATATCTCCGGAATCGTTTATCGTACAGAAAAAAGCTTTTGTAAGCATTTACTACTCATAATAAGCTATGTTCTGTGCGAGAAAAATTTTCTTTCAATGTCATAATTGGTGATGATATTGAAGGGGAAGTGGGTGTTTTTCTCCCTAACTTCTACGCCACTGGAAAAAGTACGGTTTTGAGGCGCCCATTTGAACCGATGTTTTCTACACAAAAAATGTGCTCTTGGTCATAAGCTCTAAAGTTGACCGTTTTCGAGAAAAATCTACTTTTATGTTGAAAAACATGGTAAATTTTTTGAAATAAATTTTTTTTACTAATTAAACACAATTTATTTAATCGTTAGAACAAGTAACAAAACCAAACGTTAACTTCATAGTTGCAAAATTAAAAGAAAAATCGTACACAGTTAAATTAATACTACTTGACAAAAAACATTATAATACATTTAGAAGAAATTGAAAATTTTTTACGAGAAACACCTGATAATAAAATTTCTATAAAATTAATATAAACCGATCGACTTTACCAATTTTGTACAACTTTTCAATTCATTTTAATAATAATTGGTGTTTGTGGAGCTATGAGAAGGGATTAGCTACTAAAGACAACGATCCATGATATACAAGACAAATATTCAATTGCAATATTGCAATGTAAGACAAATTTTTGTAAAAATTGAAACATTAAAAAAACTAGCTAAAATTTATTTTGTTTCATTTCAACAATATTCCGCCTTTTGACGCATATCCATGTTTTTAAACGACAGTACCTAAATGTTTAAATTAAATTAGGTACCTACTGCAATAAAAAATATTATATAAAGTTAAAATAGGAGCACAAGAACATGCAAAGACAAGGTCTATATCCAATAATTAAACTTCCAATATCAGTTGCAGTCCAGCAAAAACGTAAATAATTTATTTCAATATTTTTTACTTCTATTAATACATATTTACAATTTAATGAAATGAAAAACTAATTAATACTCTAAAGGTTACTTTATCTTTAAAAAATTAAAATTTTATAAAATTCATTATGCATTAATTACATGTATGGTACATACAATGTGGTCACCAAAAACTTACCACTTTAATATTTTAAGGGTGAAGACCATCTTTAGGGGGATTGCACCCCTAAATCAAAAACTGATGAGTTCAAATGTTTTATTTTTAATTTTTTCATCAAAACAAAGAAAACTATTGGCAATTGTTCGATGGCCTACACTTGTATACCATATTAAACTAGTTCATATATCATTAAATTAAAAATACTGACTTCTTTAATGCTCCAAAATTCAGATATCACTTAAAAAAAATAGAAAGCGCACCAAGCATTCTACGAATTTCATTTCAATGTTTTCGGTACAAGTGCTATACTTTTCAGTTACCATGTAACTGAAGCCGTGCATAAATATTTACTACAGATTCCATATTATTTAATGCTACTTTTTTGTATCTTTATTGTCCTAGTCCTACATTTGACAACCCTCGCGTTGTTGTATATTACGAATGTGAAATGACCTACTTTCCCAACTGAAAGAGTGGAGATTTTTTTGTGACTAACCTTAACCTTACTCTAACAATATATTCCGTACCTTACCGAATAATCTTATCCAGACTATACCGTCCAGATAAAATTTTTAAAATTTGTGCACGAGTAAATATCAACCGTGTGTTAAGGAAAACGTAAAAACTGTTTCATTACAAAAGTCAGGGACGCGCATGCGGACAGTCTGCGGGCTATAATTTAGAAACAAAATATGGAAAGTCAAAATTTCTTAAATTTTCAATCGGTTTTAAAAACAAAGAATAATACAAAAATAAGGTATACTAGTTGAAATTCCATAAGATCTATAGTTTTCGAGAAAAATGGAGTTAAAGTCAATTTTTACTTCAATTCAGGAATACCAACCTAAAATAAATGTAAATATTTAACCAGTAACCGAGCAGCAGCAATAATAAATGCAATGGAAGCTTTTTTTACCCTAAAATATAATTATTAAAATTACTTTTCATTTTTAACAGTTTTTGTTTCGTAGGTATACAAATGGGAATGATATAATGTCAAAAGTTAAAATTACTTTTAGGTTGGTACGGGTTACATATGACAGCAAAATTGTTAAGAAACTTGCCAAGTCCAGAACATAATGTAAAACCAAAGTGCGACCTTGAAGAAATTAATGAATTAATTCATCAATTTCTTCGTCAATAAATTGTTAGTGTTAAGCCCGCTTTAGAGATGTCGTGCCCATAGTTCTTGACGAGTTTGTACAGTGGTGGTCAGCTTAAAGTCACCACTTGCATGTTTTGTCTTTTTCTAGCACCGTGTATAACAAATGGCACTAGCGCGTACTGGTGTCGCGTAAACTGTGCCTTTCATAAATTCCCAAAACTAGAGCTGGTCCGAGTTTGTAAACACATTTGGTCATTTGGAATATAAAAAATCAGATCCAAACAATTTTTCAAGTGTGTCTATTTTTCCCTAATATTTCGAAATTATTCTGTATAGGAAGGCAATATTTCGTTTTAAAGAAATCAAGATTTCATTTAGCCCCCCCCCCCCCTGAAAAAGGTAACTGTACGGCTCTGTACGTATAATACTGCATTAGTGTGCATTATTATATACATAAATATTTACGTTTCCATTCCAAGGTACGAGTTTAAAAAATTACTATCCAGCAAGAAATGTACCATGTTTTATGCGTCATGGGGTCCCAATGAGAGACTTTTTACCTAGACAGTATTTTATGTTATGATCTTATACCTTGGGAAAACCCATTTACGAGTTTTTATGAGAGATAGCAGATAGGCGAGTACCGTGAAATACATTTGTCCTCAAAATGGTAAATCCCGAATCAACAAGAACTACTTAAGATTCTTAAGAACTTTATCAAAGGATAATTTATATATTATTAAAACGCGTGTGTATTTCGTAAAACAGGGTTATCGCAGGAAGGCACAGAATCGCATTAGAAATAGTTTTACGAGGGTAAACATTGTAAACAAACTTATGAATAATAATTCTACAGAATTTAAAACAATAAATAATAAATCAATGAGTATTTCGTAATTTTTGGGAAAAAACGAATAAGTTTTTACAGTTATTGCCAAAAAATACTTAACTACTTATGTTTTTTTGCACTGGCCATGAAATACCTATGCAATTATTCAAACAGCAGAACGAGAAGTAATTATAATCAGATTCGTATTAACAATTGCAAAGTTTTTTAATAAGCTGTTCAGTGTGCAAATAAGGTCACACGATTCAACCACCACCTGTCCTTACTTCGGAAGGACAGTCCTTACTGTGTCCTTCCGTCCTTACAAAAAAATGTCTACTTTGTGAAAATAGTAAAGTTGTAATCATTATAACAAAAAGTGACGTGATATGCAAAAATAATTCGTAAATGTACTGAGAAAATAATACAAATTAATGTCATAGCAATTAAAAACGAAATCGAGATCAGCTGATTGTTGTGAAGTTCAAGAAACTTTTCAGTTCGGACCAAAAAGTTCAACAATTTTGTTGAACGCGGCTGGCAAATTCGGTAAACCAACCAAAACAAAAATCTCTGGGCGAAATTCTTGCCGATATTTTCCGTATTCTAATTATATTTATTATTATATAGTTATATAATTATATAGTTTGGGGTTTGGACGATCATCATATTTTTGTCTCCGCAAAGTGTCTTTGGACTCCAAGAGAACATTTTTCCATTGTTAATTAATCGCTCTGTTTACATTATATATTTGCTTCAAAACCTTACAAAATCTCAATTTTCAATTCTCAAGTATTTTTAAAAAAGAGAGATGAAATTATCGGCTCTAACATCCCAAAGTATTGAAATGCCTACTTTATGAAGCACCCTCGTAATTATTTGAAAATTTTAAATGCGATAAAAAATAAATACTGATAATATTGTATGTATATGTTTTGAAATAATAAATAATGTTATTATATGTATAGTACACTTTTAAATACTGAATAAATAGGTGTATAATTAATTACTTACACTGCAAATTAAATTATCTCGTCAAAACTAAAAAAACCCCTCCTTCTCGTCGCCAAACGCAATGAGTGGAACGATAGCAGATTTATCTGAATGTGGAAGAAATCAGTCCGTAAATGTTATTGTTGCCGACACAAGCACAAGTACAGAACTAATGATGGGCGAATCGAAAAAAGACGTGACAGGAAAAACTAAACACAAAAACCATCATCAAGAAGAATCGGCGCCGGTTAAAGAAGGGCTGACAACTGTGGCTCATTGTTGTGTCTTCACTTTTGTTTTTCTGATTGTGTACTTGTGTTTCAAGGAACCCTTCGATTTCTTCACCTGGCACCCATTGTTGCTGTCTATAGGAGTAAGTACCTACTTGTTTTTTGATCAACTTTTCATTTATTCAAATGAAATCAGCGCCAAAATTTCATTGGTGCAAGCTTGAAGGCTTTTCAAAACATTTAGGTTAGGATAATAAAATGTATGTCACGAAGTTTAAATTTTGAATTACATTTCGTGTTTTACTTAAAAAAAAATGTAAACTGAATATTTTTTTGTTTTCAGTGGATGTTCTTGATGAGCGAAGGAATTTTGGCCCTATCAAAGGAGAGCATATTGAGAAAGAAATTCAAAATAAGTGGTTCTTTAAAAATTTTTCTACACTGGACCTCTCTCACGGCTGCAGCTGTATTAATAGGCATAGGGTTCCTCATAATTACCATAAATAAAAATAGACTGAATAAATACCATTACACCAGCTGGCACGGCTTACTGGGACTTATCGGTGTGATCGCGTACCTTCCCCCATGCATTAACGGTGTGGCAACGCTATATGGTAAAGACTTGAAAGCGTACCTGAACCCGAAAATTGTGAAACTAGTCCACGTGGTCACCGGGACTTTATGTTTTGCCTGTGGGGGAATATCTCTTATTTTAAGTGTATACACGAAATGGTTTGCAAGAAGGACGAATAGCAATCTATTCATATTTTTACTTGGACTTGTTGTTACCGTATTTCCCGTTGTATGGGTTGTGCAACGTCCTTTAATTAAATCCGTAAGAAATATCGCCAAGATGTTTTCGAAGCAAGATAAAGATTAAGTACCAGATGTATTAAGATTAATATTTAACACTTGTAAAGTACTTATTTAAGGGAAACAAAAATTGTGTCGAATAGAGATATAACTGAATTAGATAAATTGTGTAATATAGTGATAAATAAAATATATTTATTTCTTTAGTCATTATTTTATTGGGTCTGAAATTTCCACTAATGCCACAAATGATTTATTTTTGAAGTTATGTGACCTTGCACAATTTTAAAACTATTGGTGCATTCAGTGTTGCCTACCACTCTTAACCACTAAATATGGTTACATAAATAGGGACATTTTGTGTTTTATGTTATGATTACTTCAACAGTCAGATGGTAGATGGTTCATTTTTTAATTTAATGCCACTTAAATAAAAAAGAAAGTTGTTTATACCAGTCAATCTAGTTAGTTTCATTGTTTTATCACTAAATAAAGTGAGCACACATACAGTCTGGTAACAAATGATTCAATTCTTATGAGAGGTATGTATGTACAAAATTTCCTTTGTATCATGGTTAATGCAGTATTATTTTTCTAGAAATAAGTCATCTGTACTATTAAAAAGCAATGGAATAATACCTACACATATTTTTGGACACTTAGCAGAAATATGTCAGTGGATACTTCCATACTTTTGGTAGGTTATATTAATTTGTTAAAGGTTAATAGTTATTTAACAATACAATACTATATAATAATTTAGGAATCTTTGTTAATATTTTGGTTCTACTGGATTGTCTCACCATAAGTAATAGAAATGTCACTGTCATAATAGTTTTTAGATATATGATTATAATCGTTCCATTATATAAACTGGGAAATAGTAATTTCAATGTCATAATTCATATATCCCATATATTGGAAATGTATATAGTTAATACAAATTTCCATAAAATTATATAATTATTGTATGTATTTTATTCAAATTAAGTAGGTATCACTCGTTATAGTCTAAGAGAGAAGTTTATCTTTTGTTTTTAGCAACCAATGAGACTAAAGACTGAGAGAGGCTATAATTTTTAACTTTGAGGTTAATAATATATTAAAATAGTTTTGTAAACAAGTCATAAAATGTATTTTCTTTTAATGTTAATTTAATGAGTGACATCTTTTTTGGTTTGCAGCAACGCAAAAATACGTTAACATCGAAATGGGACGTCCTATTTGACGACACCCCCAAGGAATGGATTGGATTCAAGCCGTCTTTGGGGGACCACATATATACCTGTTATGCTTGTCGCCACATGTAAGTTACCACTTAACAAAATAATTACAATTTATAACGGAAAATATTTACAGGTTTTCTTGCTTAAGATCATTGCAAGACCACGTTAATCGGAGGATCATAGTCATACGATACAACTGTTCCGGGTGCTCAAATGAAATTTTAACATTTTACAACCGCTGCTCGTTTCTATTACACACCCGAAAACATTTCAGTTTAAGTGAAGGCAAAATCAATCTCTGTGAGATCGATATGTTTACCCTACCGGTTGCTTTGGCAGGGTTCTTGCCTCATCCAAACGTCCCAACACTTTATGCCACCGAAGAAGAAACGATACCTGAAAATGTGTTTATTAACACACAGTCTTACAGTCCGAATGTAAGCGAGAGGGGCAAGCAAATAATAACGTTGAAACCTGACGATATCGTACTTAGGCAGCTTGAAAAATCTTTATATTTGAAACAAATCTGTGCCAATGTTCCGAAATGTGAATTAGTCACTTTAGAATATCAAGAAGCGTTTAGAAGGCAAAATTTGGCAACGGAAGAAAATAATAATGCAAACAACGTGGAGGCGGGACTGGTAGACATAAAACAAGAACCTCCCGAAGAAGAAGAGCCCCAACGAGCAGTTATCATGCCTGTGATATCAAAAGTAGAATCGGTCAAAGAAAGCAAGTTCCGTCTGCCTAGATGCTTAGATTGCAACACTTTCCAAAAGGATACGATGGCGGAACACTACTTAGGCAAGAACAAACCCTTTGACAATTCCCTGAAGTGTTCAATTTGCAAATTCATCGCGTCCACGACTTGTTCCCTCAAAGCACACATAAGAATCCACGAGAATATTCCCCCATACGTCTGTCCAGACTGTGGGAAAGACTTTCCCACTTGGGAGATGCTGCGGAAACATATGGATGACGTTTGCTTCCACTTAGCTAAACACGTCCGCTTCCGCTGTCCTGGTAAAAGATGCGGTAAGCTCTTTGCTGTCAGCACGACGTTTGCTTTACATTTTCAGACACATCTGAAGTGTTTCTTCACCTGTTCCCTTTGCAACGCTACCGTTTTTAAATCCGCGGATGCCGAAACCCACAAACAGTCCCATGCCGAATCCTGCACTTTAAAAAAATTGTACGAGTGTCCGCTTTGCCCACACGTAGGCACTTTAAACGAAGACAGTTACAATGCGCACGTAAATACGCACGCAACTGATACTAAGAGGTGCTTGTACGTGTACATGTGCAAGCATTGTCGGAGCTACTTCCGTTCCACTACGACTTATGCCACTCACTTACTGAAATGTAGTTCCAAACAAAACATACACGTCAGGAAGTACGACATCCCGAGATACGTCACGAGAGACTGTGAGAAATGCACCAACAAGATAATCTTCAACGAACAAAAACCCGCTACTCTCTGCAACAAATGCAAACAACAAACCGACACCGCTAAGCCCGTCATTAGCAAGAGGTTTTTCTGCATTTTGTGCAACAAACAAATCCAACCTGAGGAAAAAAGTTATCACCGGAGGCAGTGCAAATACGGAAGGCCGTACGTTGTCGTACAGAAGCTAACGATGGAAGACGTAGAGCACCTCTCTTTCAGTTCCAGCGGCAGCGATTTCGATTCGTCTTCTACCCCCACGAGATCGAGGAATTTAAACAGACGCAGATCCAGCGATTCATGGAAAACCGACGACAGTGCCAAGAAGAAACGCAAACGCACTTATCCGAACATTTCCAGACAGAGAAAAGCAGAGAAGGAAGTGGAATTCGACTTAACGGCCGAGGAACCCGTGCAGTTCGACGGGACTTATCGCTGCAAGCTGTGCGATTACGAAGATACAGACCGTGATAGGTTTCACGGACATATCAAGGAACACAGAGATATTTCCACAGCTTACCAATGCATGGAGTGTGCCGAATGTTTCGTAGTGAAACCGTCGCTTGAGAAGCATCTGTTGCATTTTCACAATATTGTGGACCACGAGTCGTACTTAAATGAAAACGATTGTTTTGATGTGGACGCAGTGAAGGAATTGGAGAACGTTATGAAGCTGGCGCCTGGGGAATCCAAGGAGCCAGTTAAGGAAAATCAGTGCAGAGTCTGTCGTCAAGAATTCCAAGACGCTTTGTCGTTGAACAAACACTTTAGAATACATGGCATGGCGTTTTTGTTAAGGAACGCCAAATAACTTGTCGCTCTGTTTTATGCTTAAGTTGAATACTTTCTTATTTTAAATTTGTTGAATGTATTTATAGCCTAGTTTTGAAAAATAATAATAATTAATTATTATTATTTCTAACTATCTTACTTTTATCTCTAACGTTCAGTATACATATCAAAAAATAATTATTTTTTAAAGAAAGCATTTAGTTATCGTTAAAATATACGCATATACAGTTAAATATTTTTGTACCGTCTAGTTTAGCATCTTTTATGGGTGCTAGTGTGGGTTCCCATAAAAATACCGTTTTTATAATCGTTGAAATATGTTCAATAAATAAAACTTTGAACATTGTTTTTAGTGAATTCTTATTATATATTTTTCTATACTGATTAATTGGATTAATTTTCTTACCTACATAAATTCCAATTTTTTTTCTCATCACCAACCTTTATCGTGGCCATAACTACATCACTACAAAATATTGAAATTTTCAAAATTCAGTGAATTACGTTTGAATTTACAAGCACAAAGTGTATGTACAAGTAGTTCAAATGTATCACTCAGGGTTTATTTCATTTTGAATGCTTTACGCTCTATTCTTGTTCAAGAATTTGACATATCTGATCCACACATTAAACTTGAATTTATTGATAATTTTTGAGGTTAGGAAGGATTTTCGTATTTTGTGTGTTTCCTATAAGACTGTATTCATTCCATCACAACACCTACAATTGTCTATTCCGTAATAAATAAATTAAGTTGCCAATCATTTCAGAAAGTTTTGGATTATGAAATCGTATCTGTATTTCACGCTATTATTTTCTCTGATCCTAACAATCCATACGAAGAAATATAAAGACGATGAAAAACCTGAGTGGGCCAAAAAGGACATAAGAGACTACACAGATGCCGACATGGAAAGATTACTTGACCAATGGGAAGTATGTAGTTTAAGTAATTTAAATTTTGTGTATTAATAAACTATTTTCACAGGAGGATGACGAACCTCTTGAAGACGATGAACTTCCAGAACATTTGCGACCAATGCCTCAACTTGACTTGAATAATCTAGACCCAAGCGATCCTGAAGGTCTGTTGCAAGCTACAAAAAAGGGGAGGACGTTGATGACATTTGTCGAGGTGTCTGGAAATCCGACACAAGATGAAACCGAGACATTGACTAAATTATGGCAAACTAGCTTATGGAATAGTCATATACAAGCAGAAAGGTAAATAAAGCTATTACTGGTTAAAATATTTTAACATTGCATTTTTAGGTATATCGTGGATGACAACAGAGCGATATTTTTATTCAAAGATGGATCTCAAGCGTGGACTGCAAAGGAATACTTGATTGAACAAGAAAAATGTAAGAGTGTAACGATCGAATCAAAAGTTTATCCTGGAAAATACTCTGGTAATTATAAGGAAGAGTTGTAATAATCTATTTCCTTTCTTTTTTGTTATATTTATGTAATAAATAATTTTCGTATTTTTGCAATACTTTTTTATTTAAATAATGAAGAAAATAAATACATTAACATAGTTTAAGTCGGTTCACTAGTTGATTGTTCTTGTGTCGATTGTACTTCTTTACGCAGTTCTCGAACGACTGAAGCAAGCACTTCCGGATTCACGCCTGCCTCACAAAGCCTTACACAGATTGCAAGGGTTTCTGGTTCTAATCCGGTACACAACAGTTTAGACAATTCCATAAGCGACTGAAATGTTTCTTTGGCTTCTTTTATAGGTGCCAATTTATTGTTAGCCATCTAGAATTTACTTAATGAGTAGTTTAATTATAAATGACAGTAAATAACTTACTTTAGAATTTGCAGAATGAACCGTTAAAATATATTAATAATCTCTTAACCTCATTTTAAGCGTTCAAATCAAACTGTCACTGTCATTCATGAAACAAAAAAAATGTACCACCACAGAACACCTAGTATATGTACCACACAAACCTAGAAAAAATATAGAATGTGGCAGTGTCATATTGCCGGCGATCGCAAATTCATGGCTGCCCTAAAAGGTCCAAATCGCTAAAACTTGGGTTTTATGCCAATTTACGTTGGTTGTATTGTAGCGTGAAGCTCATTTGTTTACTGTGATTGGTCACATTCATGTCACATTCTTTAATGACATTTAAAATGACAGCAAGTTAGTTAATTTCAGATTGCAATGCAACCATCATATTTGCACAACTGCCAACATAAAGCAACTAAAATATCCATTTTCTGGACCGTAGGTCCCTAGAAAACGCGGCACCTGTCACGTGACCTATATCATGAACCGACGCAGTCTATATTTTTTCTAGGTTTGTGACTATGCAATTATAGCCCAATTCGTTAGGTGCTACAGGTGCTACTCCTAGTGGCTCCAAGAGATCTTAGATTAAAGAGAGTACGGAGCAATGACGTCACAGATCATACGTTTAGAGCAGTCAGATGTTGGAGTAATTCAGAGTAATTTGCCTGTGTTCGTTAAGAGGAACTTAACATAACCAATTTATTTGATTTGTTGTTTGTTGTAAGGAGTGTATGTGTGTTTTAGCATTTTTTTCTTCAATTTGGATACCTATACAAAAAGCAAATTTGTTATCCACCATGAAAAAAGAAAACTTATTAGTTTTATTGGCGGAATTAGTGGAAGGAGAAAAAAATTCTTCAAGTCGTAAACATGTTCATGAATTTCAGTAATTTTGCTGATCACAAGCAGAAATCACCTCACCACTTCAAATTCGGTGATTGTGCCACTACCAATATACAAATACATAAAATAACATAACTAAATATCTACCAAAATTATTGAACATAAACAGGATGTTTACCGACATTTACGTCAGATATATCAACAAATAATAAAATCAGTTGACTGCTCTAGCTGTTCTACTCCCTTTGCTCCAGCACAAATGACAGAGTATCCAGAGCAATGATCTTATTGATCGAAGTGAAATACTCCTGCATAACGAACAACATAGATTTCGTGCCCGGCCTTAACAAACGCCGACAAAATACTCCGATTTACTTGGAGTAAGTCAAGCAGACACAACGAACAGGGCTTATATTTGATTATTGCTGTTTTCCTTTTACTTGTACATACTCGATGTGCACTATCCACAAAGAAAGAAAAAGAGTCGAAGTCACAGATTACAAAGACAATAGTCGAAACCACTGAAATTATAAAATTACATTTCAGTGGTCGAAGCTTACTAATAATGTTTCCATCTTTTATTAATAGAGCATAAGCATAGTTTAAACAACTACAATAGGAGAAATATGTATATCATGCACCTTCTAAGTTATTTTGATTTCTAATTTGAATTAGGTATACTTGAACAGTTCTAATCAATCATCCAATGATATTTTCAGTATTTTCGCTTGTCATTCACATTAGTTGTCCTTGTTTAAGTAATTTTTATTAATGAATTGGTCAGTTATTTTAAATCATTCTGAAACAGTTCGCTATTGGAACCAAAAAAGTCCCCCGTTACTGTAAAATTGCAAATGAATGGAAAACAGGTTATGGCTGATGTGTATTCCTTTCTCAAGAACCTAAATTACTAGGGTTTTATGGAGGTAACTCGTAATGATCTTTAATCTAACCCAAGATCCTATCTTAAGTTGAGAGATCTTGAATCTAACTAACAAAAACACACATGTTCACTTTTTCTCATAGTGTACAATGGTCATACAATGATCGTCAGCTTAAAGTCACCACTTCCATGTTTTGTCCCTTTCTAGCACCGTGTATAATAAATGGCATTAGAAAATGGACCATGGAACTGGTGACTTTAAGCTGACGACCATTGTACGTAATATGTTTAATTTGGTCTGATCCAGTGCTTAGTATACTGTGATCCAGAGAAACAGTTTTGTGCATCGCATTAAACAGAATGGAAACAACTTTCCCAAATTAATTGTATTCAGTGGTAACTGGTACTGTCATGCTGTCAGTTCGAGTTAGGTCAGCTGATTGCTCGTGCTCACTGTCTACTATTGTCAGGTGACAATTAAAATATATTTTAGACAACAATTTAATAAAATATTTAACATGGCATTACACTCAGCAGTTAAAGGAAAACTCATTTCAGTTATCGGAGATGAGGTGAGTAGTTTATATGTTACAAAATCGTGACCAATTTTTAAATTTTTTTTTAATTGTAGGATACCTGTGTAGGGTTTCTCTTGGGTGGAGTCGGCGAAATTAACAAAAACCGTCACCCCAATTTCCTAGTGGTAGATAAAAGTAAGTAAGAAAATTATAAAAACGCCCTTTATTTAATACTCGTCTTGAACCAGATACCGCTGTGAGCGAAATCGAAGATTGTTTCAAACGCTTCATCAAACGAGACGATATCGACATCATTTTGATCAATCAGAACATCGCAGAAATTATCAGGCATGTGATTGACAGTCATAACTCTCCTATTCCTGCAGTTTTGGAGATTCCCTCAAAGGATCATCCGTACGATGCCAGTAAAGATTCCATTCTTCGACGTGCTAAGGTAAGTTCATTTTCATATAGCGTAGGTGACGATATTGATTCGATTTTACTTTACAGGGAATGTTCAATCCAGACGAACTGAGTTAAATGTATCAAATCTGCGACGTATATGTATTAAATGTAGATTTAACTTTAGATGTTGTACATATATACATTCCCCGCTATTCAGTATCTTTATTCAAATTAATGTTTTATCGTGCAAACAATAAAGTTATTTAAAAAAGTATATATTATTTGTGTCAAGTTTTCCAATTGATTCAATATTATGAAAAATCAGGAAAATGCGTGCCGTCAATTTGACGGGACGGGATCTTATATGTGGTTCTTAAAATCATTTGAAAATATAGGAAATTTTAACATTTTTTTCTAATTATAACCCTCAAGCAATTTAAAGATAATTAAGGAAAACCTTCTTAAATAGAACTTTAACACTTCACAATTGCGACTAAAATAAAAAATATCAAACAATCATCACTATTTCTTCAGAGCCAACTCAAACTCGTTTTTTTAGATTTAATCGAGACACCTTGTATATTTTTTCATCAATACACAAACAGTAATACCTCGTAATTTTCAATATTTCATCATTTAGTTGAAAAATATGGATACGATTTGTAGGTACATCCTGTATACTTTTATTTAAAATTAAAAAACATCTTACCGATTCCGCCTTTAAAAATAGGCTTGGCGCAATCATTTTTGTTGTGTAGTATTTAGCACAGAATAACAATTAATGACAATATTGACAAAATAAAGATCCTGAAATTTAAATTTTTATTTTGTAAACAATTACAAGAAACAAATATAAGTGTAAATGTCACACAAATAAGCAAAAATCACAGAGTCGATCAATATTTCCAAAAATTAAAGAAAATAAACCAAAAAAGCGTAAATCTTAATACTTAAAGAATACTTTAAATAACAAAAAAAAAAACCAACAATATTTACCAGTTTTAAATAATTAAGATCTGAAATGTCTTTTCAAGTACAAATAACTTTTTCCTTAGAACTTTGAAATTTTTAACTAAGATATTGTCGCTTAAAATTTATTTTTAACAGAGATCTGGAAGTTCCTTTAAAAAATTTATCGAACCTAATATAAATACTAACCAAAATTAAAAGTCCATCAAAAATACTGAAAATGCAAAATAAATTAAGTTTATAACTTTTGCCCCGCAAAATTTTTCAATATAAATAGTTTTATAAATAAAATAATTTACAACAAATACTCTGGTCCGACAATTAAGTACAAATTTCCCAGTACCAAAACGCTACTCATCTTCATGGGCAGCAATGAACAACTTTTGACTAATTAGCGTTAGTTTACCTAAAAAAAAAAAACAAATCGCAATGTAATTTTATGAAATGATTCAATATTCAGCATTAAAGTTACAAAAAATAAACTTCATAGGAATTGTACAGAATGATTTATGTTTTTTAAAAAAAGGATACAATTTTAAAAATATATGCCCAATTTCAATCAAATATCTATAAAACCACTAAGCTATCAACAAAAATCAGTTTTAAAATTTTTATTTTGAAAATTGAGCTTCAAAATGAAAAGTGGCATAAAGTCCCACTATTTTGGTCCAAAGAATGTGTGGTTAGCGGCTTGACCTACTAATTTTTAACACCCTGTATATTTTGTCCAGAAATGATGGAATTAAAAAAAATCACTTGTTATTGTAAATGAAGAGGAATTTTGAAAAAATAATTCTCACAGTGTCAGAGCATATAAAAAAATTGCTAACCCTCCATTATAGACCTTCAATCGACAAATAAACATTTTAAAGAAGTACCTTCATTTTAAATGATAATTTATTGTTATTTTTTAGAATTTACCTGGATTTAAATGCAGAATAATTGAATCATCCTGTATTTAACCAATATCGTTATTCATTACTTACAAAAAAATTAAAAAAGAACTGAATACGAAAAAACTTAATTACAATAAAATCATTCGATGCATTCTAATTTATTAGTCATGAAATGTCAGAATGAGAAAGTCACCTGGAATGTCTTAAAAAAAGTAAAAGTAGTAAAAAGTCAAGAAAAATTTAACAACCGTGGCAAATAAACGATTGTGAAAGTTTATCAAATACAGTATAATTTTTACATGCTTCGTTATTTCATGTCAAAATTATCTATATAGTTATCAGTGACTTGTTCATATTATTTGGTTGGAAAACTCAGTACATTGTCTAAAAAAAGAAAAAAAAACAAAAATAATTATTTTTTTATATTTTTTTTGCTTTTTTTATTTTTTTTGTTCCTTTTCAACTATTTTCTCAAATTACAAAAGGGTTACACTCATATGTGACTACACGTGCATACTTACGCATAACATTCTGGAATGTTTCCGGCTTGTTCTTCCAAACCACCCCGAAATAGTAGAACGGTATCCCCGACAAAGTAATGAGCAAACCGCCCAGCACGATAAGAGGAGACTCCACAAGGGGAAGGACCAAGAGGAAGAGACAAATCAAAACGAACACTATCGGCACCAATATGTTGACTCGTATAGGTCGTACCATGTCGGGGTTCTTCCATCTCAAGTATAACAGACCCGACACGGACAACGTCACGAAGAACGATTCAACGATCGTGCAGTACTGGATCAACATATGGATGTCGCTCGTACTCAACATGAGCAGAGACAAAAAGCACTGAAAAGAAAAATTTTAACCATCGTTATAAGCAACAACGACGTAAACTTACGAGGAAGAAAAGACTGGGGGCCGGCGTCAACCTGTTAATATTCAAATGCGCTAACGCGACGGGAAAGTGTCCGTCTCTCGCGCCGACGTACATCATGCGAGAGGCGGTCATGATATGTACACTCAGGCCCCCGAAAGCCGATACGGCCACCATTATCGGAAGGATCCACGCAAAATTTCCCAATACAGTGTTGCCAAACGTCTAAAAATAAAAGACTTAATCCACGCTTTTCAAAACAACTGCAAAGGTCACTTTTACTTACCACTGCAATAGCATCTGACGATACCATCGCGTCTGGGGTTAATACTGATAAGTACGCCATGTTTGCCAACACGTAAATACCGGTAACCAACGGTAATGAAATATATATAGCCCGCGGCAAATTCCTGAACAAAACAAATAGAATTATGATCGTTAAGGTTTGCTATAGGACGAATACTTACACAAAAGGGTTTTTCAGTTCCTCCGTCATAAAATTCAGATAACTCCTAAAAATCACACAGAAATTAAGAAATAAACTAAGGTAATTACAGTAGCACGTACCACCCCGAATATGAAAAAATGCCAGAGTAGAACGCCTTGGCAATTTTGCCAGGATTTGTGGTGGTTCCTTCAAAGGAATTCTTAAAATTTTCCACGTTGCCCAAAGACATCCAAACCACCCCAATGAGTATAACGACGACCAGAGCAGCGATTTTGCAGAACATAAAGACGTTCTGTAATTTTATCGTTGCCTTCACATTGTACCCATTTAAAAATGATAAAGCACCTGCAATTAGTAATAAGTCATAATGTACACATAAGAGATTTACAAGGGTGTAATCTCAGTAAGTGCATACTTTCAGCGACAAAATATGACAATTTAACTCTACCTACCTGTAAATATATAAAAAATGCCCCCGTTCAAAGATACAGGATGTTAAAGAAGTTTTCAATTTATTTTTTCACAATATTATTATTATAGCTTTATAAATTTTTCGCTTATCAGTTTGTTTGAAATTAGATATAGGTCTGTGGTTAACCAAATCATAAGAGATACTATTATAAGCAAAGAGTAAAAAACAAACGAAGAAACTGACCTTATTTTATGACACATGACCAAGACAATTTCTCTCTGTCGTAGCATAACAAAACTTTTCTTTTTTTGAGATAAATTCGATATTTTAATAGCTGTTTTACACTTAACAATTCATTTGTAAAGAAATTGATCAATTTATATGTAATCAACTTGATCAATTGCACAAATGTGACCCGCTTAATAATAATATTCCGCCCCTTCTCCCGCACAAGTCTCTGAGTTCTGGGTTAATCCTCGTGATTAGAATGATAGATAGAGATAGTATTGTGAAAGATTTGTTTTCAAAACTTAAACAAATACAAAATGAAACTATATATCTCTAAAAATGGCCAATAAATTGTTATCAATTTCTGTTTTACACTACTTAAAATAAATTGAAGATCAACTAGTTAAATAATTATAAAGTGGAACGTGCAATGTTGGAGATAACTACAGAGAAATCAATTGCATTTAACAACATTTTTAAGTGAATAATTGACAAAATAATTGTGAAAAATGATTTTAATATATTGTATACTGTGTATACCATTTCAAATGGAAACATTGCTGCAAAAATTGTATTTATTATCCGATTTATTTCGGGTTTTTTCTAAATCATGGAGCAGTAAAAACTGGTGGTGGTGTTCTGGTTCAAAGTATTAAAATTGATTCTATTGATCTATTTTCAAGGCCTACTTCAAATTTTTTTCACTGCCAAATGTTACAAAAACTGTTTTGCAATTTTTTTTTTTCAAATATAACTACACGCTGCATCCCCTAAAATGATTTTATGCCAAATTTTGTAAATCGTTCACTTATAATGAGTGCAATAAAATGTCTATTGACGACTTCACGTCGTGTGCAATAAACGCTTACTTTTTGCACTTGTTGCATAAATAACTATGATATTTTGCATCAGTATAACTTTTACTGTTCCATTTTACAGACATATTTTCATTTGAAATGGGTCATATTGTAGGTAGGGAAATAGGGTTAAATCGTCATATTTTATGGAAAAATGCACAGTTAATAGGATACTCCATTTTTTTGTTACACTGTATAATATTAACAAGCCAACTTTACGATTTTGTAATTTTGACTCAGGTTTTGTCATAATTTTGCTAGAAACTGTCTATAAAATGACAGTTTGTTTAAATTGCAACTTATTTATGAGACCTCTTATTCTTTTTTTTGACAATATAAACGAGTCAAAAAAGTATCTTCAACAATCATTTACGACAAACCTATGACAAATCCTACAACAAGCAAAATTTCTAAATTTGTTTTTAGGTGCCCAACTTTATGTAAAATTACCACCAACCCCTATTTTTTTGGAAACATTGGGATTTCACTGAAATTTTTGAGATAATCAAAATTACAAAAGAATTGAAATTGGTCTGCCAATTGTCCATTTGTTGATAACTTACATATGACACATGCTGCAACTAACCGAACACCAAAATCGGGCATATCACATTGCGGAAAAAACGGTTGTATGACATATTTGGCAAAGGTTAAACCCATTATGGCATTTGTTGTGGGCCTAAATGTGAAAACAAATAAAATTCAATATCTAAGTACGTAATTAACTTAGTGCTTTTTTTAATGTAAATTTTAAGCAAATTATATGCAAAAATATACAATTTTAAAATTTATATTATTTCAAAATGGCCAAAGAAATCAGCAAATATTTATGCTAACAGTCAATCTACAGTCAACCAATTATCTATTCATCTAATTTGAGCTTAATATAACAAATAATTAAATGTATTCAACATAAAGAATTTTTTCAATGCATCTTAAAAAACCATAAAATTGAAACATAATTAAATCTTCTGTCTGTTCTGAGTACTCAAATCACAAACATTAAATACATAAATAAAAATACTTACACAAAAATTATATTAGCTGCCCACAGATACAAGAATGAGGGTAAGGGCCCGAAAGCCTCGTTTATATACGCGTAATCACCTCCCGACTTTGGTATCGACGTTCCAAGTTCTGCGTAACAAAGCGCACCTATCATAGATAAAAATCCACATAATACCCATACTACTAATGAAAATCCAATAGAATCGACTTCCTGAATTATACCCTTTGGCGAAATAAATATACCTAGAATATAAATCAAAATACAAATATTGATTGTACTAATTTATGTTGAAGGGTTGCTAACCAGAGCCGAATATAATTCCTAAAATAATAGCAACTCCTTCTAGTAACCCCATATGTTTCTTCATCTTAACTCTACCATCATCGATTTCATCCATTGTATCAGGTAATAACTTATTTTCTGTAGGAGACTGTACATCTTTGGTTTGCGAAGGCATTTTGGTATGGTAACTGCTTCTAAAATAAAAATTCTGTATGTAGTGTAACATTATCTGGCATTACATCATTTCACTTACTATTCTTAAATGCTACAAGTACTTACTTTTATGAAATAAATACTGGTTTTAATTATCTTATACACTATTTGAACTAGAACTTCTATATTTCTGACATTAGTTTCAAATTTCAAACAATTCCGAGGTCACACGTGCATTTTTTAGGTTATTACCACTATTGCACTATAGTATAGTTACTCCCTGTTTACACTCAAATCTCAATACAGATAAATTAAACATAAAATTCTAAATCCAGCCAAACCAAAAGTGGTCATTTCTGTAAGGAGACTGTTTTTTTATAGAATGTTCATACAGCTAGGAAAATAAAACTATAGACTTCTTCAGATTTCTGTGGTTCTTTTGCCACAGCGATCATATCATTGGTTAGAAACGCAGTTAGAAAGTGTGTGGAAATTCATTCATCCAATAACAAATGACATATAGGTTCCAAGTGTGGTATTTCACTCTTTTAGGCTATAAAAGTTGAAAATCATGAGTTTTTTTAAACAGTAAATTAATAATCAAATTATTTTTAATACATTTTCCTAGTACAAGAATAACGATTTTTCACATTGCGGTTGATCATCTCAAAGCCACTTATTTGCTTTATTTATTTAACATAGGTTTAACTATTTCACAGTCAAAATTTTAGATCTTAATTGGCTATTAAATTGAACGAATCACAGACCTAGATTTCAAAATAGGTTTAAAGTGTGTTTGTTTCAAAAATCCGAATTTTTATATTTTAGGACTGTTTATAGGTTTGTTTCAGCAATAATAGATTATAGAAGAATAATTTCTTCTCAGCAAGTTACGGAATCTGTTTTAGTTAATATAACTCAAAAAGTGATTGGGAGAACATTTCTGAACTAGTCTCTGCTTGAACATAAAATAAGATTAACTGTTTATATTTCAATATATTTTCCTTATTTTCCTAAATTATTTATATTTTATAAAATTTCAATTTAAAATGTAATTTTAAAATAAACTTTTGTACTTGTTCATTTATAAAAGTAAAGTTAAAATTCAATAATGGCTAATTTTGTATAATACCAGTGTCTAATACTATATTTATAAATTCTATTTTTTATTTTTAAAATTTGTATATTCTTAACTTTATGATGAACCAATGAATGCTTATATCACAGGACACCTTTAAGCTGTGCTTATATCGTATTTATTACTTCTTGTATTTACTATTTACTTCAAACGGATAGGATCACAAGAGAAGTGTCAAGTTAAAACGAAAGTGAAGTGAACTGATCTGATTTTAAGTACACTTCTCTTCTTTCGGACACAAATCTAGAAATAAAGAACGTGCCCCAGCCCCATATAATTTTAACCACAAATCACTGAAAAGAATTTTAACTTTTACCTTACCTAACCTAAAAGTGTGATAAAAGCTTTTTGTGGCAAGAAACCAAGCGTTATCGTTTTCACAAAATTTGGTCACTAATCCATTAATAATTTTACTGACCAATTTTTATTTTCACGGCTAATTTATTTGTTTCAAGTAAGTACACAATTAGATTTATTTTTAAAACGGCTTTACGTTGCTTTTGAAACTTTATCTACAATGGGCAGCTAACATGAGTATGTATTGGAAAATAACCATTATATCAACATAGAGCGTTAACGCTCCTAGTATATATTCTTCTGGTGATAACTCAATTCTGCGACCTCCCAAAATTTGCTGGGTATCGTACATCAAATACTGAAAATAAGTGACTATAACTAAATAACTTCATGAAATTAATTATACTTACTGCACAGAAAAGTAGTGTTATAAGGCTTGCATAAATAAGATAGGCTATATTTGATCCGGTAATTATTGTTATTACAATGGCAACTATGCCGTAAACCATAACTATAAGAGATGCTATGCACAGAATCATTCCACATCCTGTTATGTCAAACTGCAAATTATTATAAATTAAATGCAACGATTGTTGGACTAATTTTACTTTGCCGCTTTATTTTAAAATTCTAAAACAAAGGGTACCTACTTCTATAATTCATATAAATTTTTGTAACTTGTAATTCGACTCTAGTAAAGGTAATATAGTGCGTAGTTCAGCGTAATTTAAAACATACCCAGTGTTGGCAAGCTAGTAAGGAAAGTAGTGTACATATTCCTCCTGTGGCCCCCATAGATATCATAACTATTTTAGTTTCATAAAAGCAAGATACAGCAGCTGTCATATAAGCCATACATAGAGTCTGAAAATGTTCAATTTTTTAGCTGATTATTTAAATTTGTTCTTGCAAATTTAAAAGTTTGATAACCTCTTTGATGATTTATGATAAAATAAATTTTGTAATGGGAAAATTGGAACTTTTAACGTGGTACTTAAATCGTTTGTACTTACCAATAATGCTAATAGAAAAAAATTTAAAGGAAATGTTCTCCTTAATGTTGTATAGCAGAATAACATAAACATTAAAAACATTAAAGCGACCCTAAAAAAAAGAATATTAAAAATGCTATAGTAATGATAATGTAAGATTTACGCTGACGCTATCATCAGTGGCCATTGGCGTCTGAGAAATTCCCTGACATTTTTTCTAAAAAGAATAAGAAGTTTATAAAATATTATTAAATGTAAAATTCAAACGTTACAATAATGCTGTGCAAATAAAAGCGCAAAAAATATTGAACACATTTTAAATTTGTTCAGTATTTTCTGTTCAAATTATATTTGACATGCAAAAATTATTACTCGTATATGGAGAGGGTTATGAAACCAAAGGAAAACAATAGCTGTACGGCAAGTATCATATAGACCTTCCGAATAAACTTATTTCTGATTATTTTCGAATTAAATATATTTCCCATGTCGAAATCGCCACTTCTATATGACGGGGCTCGACTAGCGTCTTCAATCATCCCCACACCATAGTCCTACAAAAAAACTGATTTGGCGTGTCCTTCATTTTTTTATTGGTTGCTGTTTGTCATCATTTGGCTAATTTCTAAATAATAGTTTTTACCACATTTTGCGTTTGATAAACTGGCGTTTGTCCCGCCATACCCTGATATTCGACCCTCTGAGGTCTCTGGTAACCGTCATAGGGAGGTGGAGGTCTGTTCATATAATTACTTCTCTCTGAGATCACATTCTGGGTTCTGTTATTCATACTAAAAATGGTAGGAACGTCCGTACTGGTCATTTTTTCCTTCTGACATGGATCGACTGTAACAAAACTATCTTCGTCCTCAAGTTTTACTCTTTCTCGTAATAATAGATTTTCTATGGAGCTTATAGAGTTGCTTGCAGATCTGGCAGATCCAGAAGCAATAGCCATGTTTATAGAAGTATGTGGTGATTCGATAGCAGCCAAAGGAGCCTCATTGTTTTTTAGCTTCTTTAACATCTCCAGTAAATCGTTTAAAGACTTACTGTTTCCAGATTTCTCTAAACTAATTAATGCATTGTTTGGTTCTTTGGGAGAATAGGCACTGTTTATGTTAATAAGGAATGATCTTTTTAAGTCTTCCTTATTGTACCGATACTTTAAACTTTCGGATAATTCATCCAAAGAACTTAAGGAACTACTTTTTACAGCCTGCTTGTTAGAATTCTCAGTCACAACAGTTAATTTTACGTTAAATTGTGCCCCAACACCACTTGAGGTAGATTGTTCAGCGTTACTTTGATCAGCTGTCTCTCCAAGCTTTGCGTCTCTTCTGTTATCATCTTTTGCAGTATTTGTTGAACTCATAACTTAATGTCATGTCATTTGACATGAATTTGACATACTACAAAAAGCATGGATGGTGGATTTTCAACCTGTTTTAAATTTGCAAAAAAATTATTAGTTATATTCATATTTTACGCACATCAGCGTACATCTCTCAGGATACAGGGTGAGTCATAATGTCATTAATTTTAACCACGTATTTGGGAGGCCTATTAAAGGCAGAAAATCGAAAACAAAATTTTTTACTTGACCTTTAAAAAAATAAACAAATCACCCTATAAAAATCGGTAACACGACGCTCCTGGTGCGCTACGAACTTTCTGATGACGCACCCATACGACAATCGAATGCCGGATTAAACATCGTTGCCACATCATGTTTACATACATAAGATCGTCTAACACTTCAGCGTGTTATTCAAATTTACCCCCATTTAGCACTTTCTGGGGGGATGGAGAGAATACAAGCAGTCGTTTATTTATTTCGGTCTCGCGTATTCGTCGTAAATTCACAATGTATAATTTTACAAACTCCGAATATGCGAAAATGGTGTGTTATACGGAGAATGTTTACGAAATGTGAATGCCGCTGTTACGGAATTTTAGAGATGTCTACCTAACAAGACATTTTTCAGTTGCGCGAACTTTGTGTAAGTGCCTTCGCGATACGGGTTCTGTAAAACTGCGCCGGGTGAATCAAATTTCGGCTGACCATAATTTTATTTATTAATAAAGTGCTATGGATGAGTGCAATTTTACTCAAACTGGCATTTTAAACAGGTTAGTACCGTACTACCTTTAGGCTAGATGTACGTAACTACAAACTGATTAATTAGTTGTACTTACGAGTTATACTAAAAGTTCATATTTATTTGTAAAACATAGTGAAAACGTAATATCAAAATTATTAAACTGTAATAACCTAACATTTGAAAACATTTATTTATTATTTACATTTGTTATTATTAACAAATAAATTAATATTTAAGGAAAATTAATTCTAGATAAAAAAAATAGTTTTACTCATTGTCCCTGTGTAACAGTACAAAAATTAGGTAACTAGGTTATTGACCTAATAATACGGTAGGTCAAGATTCACTCTCGATAACTTATGATGAGCATCAAATCAGAGGCGTGCCATTTCGGTTTTGGACAGTTTTCTGTCGACAACACGAGGGTTTTTTATTTCTTAGTATTTAAACACGAAACACTTTTCAGCTTCTCTTAATAATTTACCCAGTGGGTATAGGTTTTTTATGTAATGTATGTAAATGGTTTATTACTCGGTTTATTATTAGATACATTGGAGTTTTGTGATTTCAATGTAACTGAGCTAATTTCTTTGCAGTCATAACAGCTACATTTGCTCAGAGGAAAATCCACACGCTACTTGTCGATTTAGCTTTCAGAGGTGATTTGTTGTTTGTATGGGCAGGAGTGTACGGGTATCGTTTGATTGGACCGTATTTTCATCGGAAAACCTGAGTGGACCGCGTTACTTGCAATTTTTAATAGAATTATTTGATTATTATTATTTAATTTCATTGGATATTAACATTTTAAATTATTATTGGCTGAAGTTGAACTGAGCAAGAAAAAATGATATTCTAAAATAGTCAGTACAGCTGTTTATTTGTGATGTCTAAAACCTAGGCAGGTACTAGAAAAATATTTCAACTTGGCAACATTGCATCAGGTCGACATCGAGTTGAACTGTGAGCTGTAAACGACCAAGGCTATGAGCGATCAGTGACAGTCTGAAAAGGGGGTTTAAATATTGATTTGAATTTTTTTTTGGCGTAAATATGCATTATACTCATTATTCCCTATCTCCTCTTAAAATTAATGATATTATGACTGACCCCTTGTATATGTTATATGTTAAATATAAAATATGTTTGGTATAACTTAAGGTTAGGTCTTGTTTAAATTTAGTTTGGTTAGATTAGATACTATTATTCCAAACCTAACCTAACTTAATCTTAGTCAGTCGAATTTAACTCTAAATACAATTATATATATATATATTTCTTAGAGCTCAGCAACTATTTATGTGTTACTAATCAGTACATAACAGTTTACAATAAATTATTTCTACATTGGTTTCAAAATTTAGGTCGTTATTTACAGAAACTAATTAAAAACACTACGAGATTGAAAATAATTAGTATGTTCATATAAAGTGTCATCGCTCCCAGTATATACTCTTCTGGTGATATCTCAATTCTACGTCCTCCCAAAATCTTCTGGGTATCGTACATCAAATACTGAAAATACACAATATAATAATTAACATAACTTTTAGATAAATGTACTTACCACACAAAAAACTACTGTTAAAAGGCCCGCAAGTATAACGTACGATATATTCCACCCAGTAGTTACACCTATTATTGTGGCAAACATACCAAAACTTATAACTATGACAAATGCTATGAAGAGTATTGTTCCCCATCGTGTAATATCGAACTGAAAAATATACGTCATCATATGTCACAAACTTCCATGGTATTGCAGCGATACTAACTTTGTATTCTTCTTATGATCGTAATAAGATAAAGTTCATTATTTACTTTTTTTGTTGTGTAGGTGTTATGATCGCATTCAGTATTGTGTTGATATTTTTAATTGTACAAAAAGCTTTCTTAGGAAAACATTAAGAAATATTCTTCATACGAGTATTTTTTTATTATTGTGAATTGTGTTTTTTATTTTTTTTTACTCATACTTTATTGTTCATTTGTTTTTATATACTGCTATTATTCTCTTAACATTTTACTAGCAGCTATAAAATTATAATTATTTATGTGGTCTATTGGCTTAATTAAAAAAAAATATTATTTAAAAAATCAGGGGTTAACATACCCAGGTCAACCAAGCAAGTATAGAAATTAGAGTACATATTCCGCTTGTGGCTCCCATTGATATCATAACTATTTTAGTTTCGTAGTAGCAGGACACAGCTGCCATCACATAGGCCGTACACAACGTCTAAAACCGGTTAAAATGCGTTTATTAATTAATAAATGTGTCTTGATCTAAATTTTAGATACCTACCATTACAGATAATAGTATAAAATTAAAAGGGTAGGTTCTTCTTGTTTCTTTGTGACAGACTAATACGATCATTAAGACAAATAATATGATTCTAAAACAGTTTGGATATAAAAACGTGATAGTAACGACAATAATGAGTGATTACATAGCCTGAACCATGACCAGCCAATGACGTTTGACAAATTCCCTCGTGTTTTTTCTAAAAGATCGAAACATTATTTTCAGACGATGGAAAAAATAAATTACGTCACACTGAACAAATTTTTTTGTCTAATCATTTTATAAGAAATTTATTCACTTTTTTAATTCTAATTTTTCTTTTTAATTCAATTTGTTCAGTGTTATTTTTTTAATATAATAATTACTCGTATATGCAAAAAGTTATGAAGCCAAATGTAAACAGTAACTGTACGGCAAGAATCAAGTACACCTTCCTGATAAACTTGTTCCTAACTTCTCTGGTATTGAATAGGTCTCCCGTATCCATATCTATATCGTCGTTTCTAAATGGCAGACTCTGACGTCTGTCTTGTGGCATTCCCATTTGATATCGCTACGAACTTTTCATCAATACAAATTTTACAAATCTTTTTTTTCTTACCATATTTGGCGGTTGGCAACCCATAGTTTGTCCAGGCATATTTTGACGCAGAAAGACTGGAGTTTGTGGGTTATACTGATAAGCTGGATGAGTTTGACGGGCGAAATTATTTCCTACTATTATTATATTTTGCCTTGTTTTAGGCGGGTCGTAAACAGTTGGACAGGTCATTTGCTCACCTTTAAATTCGTCATTTTTTCCCCCTAATATGTTTTCTATCGAGCTTAAAGAGTTGCTCTTACATTTCTTAGGTTCGATAACAATATTTATTGATGTACATATTTTATCCAAAGATGCTTGATCTTTATTTTTTGTATAAGGTAAATCATTTAGCGATTTACTACTTTCCCTTAGCTGATAATCTGTTTTATTGTTAACAGTCTTCTCTGTGATTTTTTTAGTCAAGGAACTTGCTGAATTACTAGATAAAATAAGTTTTTCTAAGATCTTGGTATCAGTTGCTTTAAAGTTTGACTTAATACCAGATGATGTAGGTTCTTGTTTGTTGCCATTTCGATTAAAGCCTTGCCCTCTATATATTATTTTATTGTCACCTGTAATATCTGTTGAGCTCATAATTTCCACTTCTTATCTTTTTGACATCGATTTGACATGTAAAAAGGAATGAGTGGTGGATTTTCAGTTTCCATGTTGCTCTCTATGAAATAAAAAAGAGGTACAAGTTGTAATTTGAAATGTTTTTATTGAAGTATCAGTTATATTCAACTGCGTGAAAAACTACACATTTTCTTTGTGTTTTTTTTCTTACTTAGTAGTAGATTTGGCGTCTTCATACTGTCCACACGACTCAGCACTTGCAAAGCTGTTGTTTTCGCTGATATCGGCCACTGCGTTCCTATTGGCATCTTCTAATGAAGGATTGCTCCGTGCAGAATAAAATCCACTGCTACTGTCCCTCATCGTCTCGTTTTTTGTATCTTCTACTTCAGTTGGTAGTCTAATTTCCTTTGTTGAGAATTTACTGGTAGGTTTCCTTCTGACCTCATTTTCTTTTTCTTCCTCGGATTTTTTGTTTGATGAACTCAGTGGGATTGAGAATTTAAATTTGTTGACATCACTCATAATTTTGATTAATTTGACAGTATAGACAGTAATGAGACATTTAAAATCAGATAAGGGTAATTAAAAGTATGGAACAGAATAGCTGCCAGTAAATAGTAAGTAAAAAAATTGATATGTGCAAATCGCATTTGATTATGAATATGAGTTTATCATTTTCATGTATTTTTTTTTTATTTTCTCACTTAAGTGCATCAGAAACAGATTTTATATTCCACTTTTCATCCAGGCTTTCGCATTATGATCAGAACCGACTAACACACACTGAAAACATGTTTTTATGGAGATGACTGTGCTCTTTTGCTATAAATTATTGTCCCTGGTGGCAAAATTTGTGAAATTTAGTTAAAAATTTGAATTGCATTTTTATTTAGGTGTCAGCGTGTGATTACTGCGGTTGAACATTTATTATGGGATTAATGACTAATCTATTAAATAGTAAATACTCATGATTTCATATCCATTACACCGAGTGTTAATAAAAATGCAAATTTAAGTTGTTCGTTTCTGTTATTATTTCAAGATCAAGATTCACTGCTGTCGGATTATCACTGTATATTGTCTCAAACTGGTTTTTTGATGACAGCGTAAGGTTTTTTGTATTATTGTCAGTATTTAAATACGAAAAAACTTTTCTGCCTCTTAATAATTTACCTAGTGGGTATTGTTTTTTACCTCACTATTTGCAAATGATTTATTATTTGATCTGTTGGAGTTTTGTAACTTCAATATTAAACATTTTTTTAACTGAAAGTTAATATGTGCATACTTTTAAAAAATAATTTATATAGTATTCATTTACATATTTTAACATTACAATAAGTAGGTACTAGGAAAATTTTTAAATTTGGCAACCTAGCCTCAAGCCAATACTGGGGTGAATTGGGAACTGAGTCAATGACAGTCTGAAGAGGGGGTTGTAGAAGCATTTACTTTGTTTTTAAAAGGGATAAGGGATGTGACTTTATTTCGTTTTAGGATGTCTGGTATTGCCGCGGCTCGTTTAGCTGAGGAACGTAAAGCATGGAGGAAAGACCATCCCTTTGGGTTTGTTGCTCGCCCTTCTAAAAATCCTGACGGTTCCCTCAATTTGATGAATTGGGAGTGTTCTATTCCCGGCAAAAAAGGTACCCCCTGGGAAGAGGGACACTACAAATTGAGGATGCTCTTCAAAGAAGACTATCCAACGAGCCCCCCAAAGTGCAAATTCGAACCGCCACTCTTCCACCCAAACGTTTACCCATCAGGTACGTATAGTGGCTTCATTGGATCAAATACATATTTTTTTTTATATAGAAGTAGTTATAATATATAAATTATGTGTTTATTTTTTTTAAATATTATGTTTTTTTGCTTATTTTTACTTGCTTTCAGAAACATTGTTAAAACTTTTGTCATTTTGAAAAATTTGCCTCACCAAATTGGCATTTGGTCTAGGGTTCAGTTAGTCGGTTTTCTTTGGTAATTTCTTAAGTACCAACATAAAAAAAATAAATTTACTTGGTATGACAGTTGATCACTGTTTCGGACACTGTATCTCATATACGAGTTGTTTTGTTTCAAATAATGGCAACAACTTTTTTTGGTATGCAGGGACCGTTTGTTTGTCATTGTTAGACGAAGAAAAAGACTGGAGACCAGCCATCACCATAAAACAAATCCTCTTGGGCATCCAGGACTTGCTCAACGAGCCCAACGTCAAAGATCCCGCTCAGGCCGAGGCTTATACAATCTACTGCCAGAATCGACTGGAATACGAAAAGAGAGTGAGGGCTCAGGCCCGCGCCATGAGCCATCAGGAAAGCTAAGGCTACGCAAGTGTAGACAGATCCGCCCGTCCCGGAAAAAGTCACGATAGAAAGACTTTGTCTTTTTTTACTTAACCTGGCATGAATATCAGATGAGAACTCGACTGTGTGACTCTTTTAGGAACTGACGGTAATTTTAAATTTAAGTATTATTATTATCATCGGAGGTGTTGCGCCTTATTATTTTTTTAATGGTTTCTTTTATCCTTTACAATATAAAATTGCAATTGCTGGTCGTGTTGTAATCTTACAATTATCTCTATAATTATCTCTTATTCATTAGGTTTAATTTATTCGTATTTTTCTTGTGAAGTAATTAAGATAGCACTTAAAATTAATATTAATATAAACCATGTAATATTTGAGGGCTTTGTTGAAATGTTTATGATGTAATATCTCCACACATCTGACCTACAAAATTTTGTTACTCTGTAAAATCTGTGGAAAATAAAAATTTTTTCTTAATCCATCCCAAATTTCTTTTAGGTTATAGATTTTTCTGTTTTTTTAAATGTCAATCCAGAACTGTATAAATTCACTGAAAGCATCATTAAATATAACAATTCTTACATCTTACTACCTGTTTCGTAAGTTTGTCAACAAATTATAAACTCTTAACAAAAACTTTTATAATAACACATGCGAATTCTTTAAACCATTATTTTAGTAACCGGTAACTAGTCGCAGCACCTATCTCCTATGATGTACCGATATAGGAATTTATTGGTTGGGATTATGGGTCTGCATTAACAAGTATCTGCCATATGGGAAGGGTGTCGAACATTGGGATACCATTTGTAGTTTGTTTTCAAACCTTTGGTTGAATGACGTTCTCTCCGAAACACTAGTTTAGGTTTATGCATCATGACATGGGATTTCAAAGAAAATACGGAGTTTACATGTTTCAGCAACCATTGGAGCTCTAGCTAAATTTCAGTTCATAAACTAGAATGTAGAACAATTTTTAACAAATACAGACATGAATATTGGCCACAAAATATCACTGGAGGGTAAGGTTAGGTTGGCAACTTTTGTATTGCCAACCTTGATCTGTTGTTAAAGTTTAAACATATAAAGAAATAGCTAATGCAAATATTCTTGATGTTTTGCATTTTTGTACTTTTTATGACTAAATATCGTGCAATCTCAATAAAGTTTGCAAAATTACAGAAAATTTTTGCTACATACAGAGTGTTAAAAAAAGAGTGTACAATACTTCAGGAGGTAATAGTATGAACCAAAATAAGCAGAAAAGTCTTAACAGACATGGGTCCGCAAAGTAACTATTGCGGAGATATGGACTATTCGTTTTTCAAACATTTTATTTTATTAGGAATAAACCGACAAAGGAAGCTTTTAACAAACAAAAAACAAAGTTACAGAAGATGTTCAAAGTGCTCTCCGTCCATTTCCAAGCAGGCACGACTCAACGATATTCGAACTCTTTCGAAAACACCCTCCTTGGTTTGGATTTCTTGACACTTTTGATCAAATCCGTAGCTGCAGCTCTTCCAGGCTATTTACAGGAGTACCATACACTAATGTCTTCAAATATCCCCAAACAAAGAAATCTAGAGGGTTCAGATCAGGCGATCTTGGAGGCCATAAAACAGGTCCGGCCCTTCCTACTCATCTATGTGGAAAAGTTTGATGTAAATGCTCTCTAACGGCCATGGAAAAATGAGCTGGAGCACCATCATGCTGGAACCACATTTGTTGCGTCTGATTCAAAGGAATGTCTTCCAAAAACTCATACAGTGTGTTCTGCAGAAAGTTGAGGTAAGCAGCGCCTGTTAATCGGTTTGGTAAAACAACAGGACCTAGAAACCTGTCACCTACAATACCCATCCAAATGTTTAATGAAAAACGTGCCTGATGTACAGATTCTATTAGAGCATGAGGATTTTCGTCGGCCCAAATATGCGTATTGTGAAAATTAAACATTAAACATTAAAACCATGTCTTGTGAACCCGGCCCCATCAGTAAAAAGAATGTTTGCAAGAAAACCAGGGTCTTCAGCATCATGACGTAGAAACCAGCAGCAAAAAACCAAACGTGCTTGATGATCATTTATTGAATTTAAGGTCTGTACTCGTTGCACATGGTATGGATAAAGCAGTTGCTCGTGAAGGATTCTCCAAACAAGAGGACCACAAATTGCTACCTCGGCTGATGATCTCCGCACACTTGTACCTGGATTCTGCTCTGCCAGTGCTAGAATTTCTTCTTCTGCTCTAGGAGTGGATACCGATCTTGGTCTTCCGGATAAATGGCACCGTTTGCTGTAGGAACCGGTAACACGCAATCTTTGGTAAATTCTTCCAAACATGCGTTGTGAAGGAATCTGGTGATTTGGATAAGTGTCAACATAAAGTCGTCGCACTTCAGTGGCATTCCCATTAGCACGATCATATATGAAATGCATGTCTGTTAATTATGCGTTACAGTAACCAGCCATAGCAAGAGAAAACTTGTGCACTGAGAACAACTGTCAAATACGTACTGTTTATTTCACTGAACATCAACCAACTATTATAAGAAAATACACGTTTTTGCAAAATAAAAAAAGGAGCTAAAAAACATAAAACATTCCATATCTCTGCAACCGTTACTTTGCGGAACCATGTTTATTGAGAGTTTTCTGCTTATTTTGGTTCATACTATTACCTTTTTAAATGTTTTACACTCTTTTTTTAACACCCTGTATACACAACAGATTTGTTGGATAGTTGTTCACTCACACCCCCGACTTATTACAAGGTGTCTTGTGCAGATTCTGCACTTGTCTTTGTTCAAGAAAAAATTATGCTATTTTCAAACTGTTTGGTACTATTTATGCAAAACAAATTTATAAAAAAATGTTAAAAAACAAAACCACATCTATTATGCAAGTAATTTGTTTTCACCCATACAGCAGTTCTGAAATCTATCAACAGATGTCAGCCACCTCGTAATTGTCATCAATAAAATTTAAAGACAACATGGCAGCCTTCTAGATATGTGATTAAAAATGTTATTTGGAATTATTAAGCTGGCTTTACGGAATCTGCTGTCTTAATTCATATTATTTCCTTCAACGTTATAACAAATTCATGTTTTGAATATTACCAATAAAAGTGGTAGACTTTTTTTACACGTAAAATGATTGCAGAAAGGTAAAGTTAGGTTAGAGTTCGCAACTTTTGTGTTGCCAATCTTTGTGGTGATAAATTTGAAACGTCCTCGTACATAAAAATAGCTAATAAAATTTGAGCATAATATGGGAGCTGCCTATGAACAGAAATGCTATCAAGTTTATATTATGAAACCTCAACTCGTAAAATTTAGATTTTTATCATTATAGATGTTGTGAATAAATTGGTACTGATATTTTTGTGGAAAGGTGAGGTTAGGTTTAAGTTAGTAACTTTTATATTGCCAACCTTAATTTGTAAGTAGTTCATTTCAACTCGAAAGTTCCATAGATGACTTACCTTATTTTGGCCTAACAATCATTATCTGGTAGAAAATAGGTAGGTTTGATTTAAAAATAAAAACAAAGAAAAATATATATTTATCCCAAGAAAGCAAGCAATAACAGTGGAAATCGTAAGAACGTTTCAAATATATGAATAAATGTATATATTCTAAAAAACATGTAAAGCGTTCAAGCGGTGCGAAAATAAAAAAATATAAAATATTTTTAAACGTGAATAAAAAAAAACATTTGTGTATTCTTAATTGAGATTAACCCGTCAATTTATTTTGTACGTTTGAACAAAATCTATGAAAAATAAATTGTCTTTTAAGTTAAAGCCTACCTGTAAAAATATTACCGATAAAAAAATGAAGTAGTTAAAAAATTATTAGTTATTAAAAAACATGACTAGCTTACATTATTCATATAATAAATACTTTCAGTAGACTCAACAGTTTATATAAATTACAATTTTTATAGAAAATATAGCTAAGCGCGACGTACTCAATTGCCTCTCAGGGATTCAATCTTCAAGCATATTTTCTCTTTTATCGCGGGATCCCCTATTAAAAGTGTCTTTGTTGTGTCGTTGGAACTGAAAAGCTTCTTCTTTTTCTCAGAGGTAGTTATTAGGACACCTTTAGGAACAACTTTTGGCGGTTCTGGAAGCTCATTCCAAGTATACGACCAATCGATCTGAAGAATATTTCATATTTAATCAATAGAAATCGTTGCGATAGAGCCTTCAACAATTCCCAAGTCTTCTGTGAATGTTAGGCAACCAAACTTACATTATTGGCAATGATTAACACAAAATTCCCTAAACAGTAACACTGTTCCTGGGGTTCATATCATTTGGTGGTGTTTGTAAATAATGCAGAAAAAACTACCATTATGACAAATTCATGTTTTGAATATTCAAATAAAAGTGGTAGACGTTTTTCTATGTGTTGTAAATCGAATGCAGAAAGGTAAGGTTAGGTTAGAGTTGGGAACTTTTGTATTGCCAACCTTTACGTGGTGGTAAATTTGAAACATTCCCATACATAAAAATAGATATAATAATAATATCTCTACCCCTCATTCTAATCACGAGGATTAGCCCAGAAGTCGAAGACTTGTGCGGAAGAGGGGGCGGCACATTATTATTAAGCAGGCCGCATTTGCGCCCAGGAACGACTTACGTTGGTAGGCCCTAACCACCATTCAGTGCAGGAATGAGGGAAACCTGGAAAACCTCATTAATTAGGGGGGTAGTCAAATGTCAATCGGTATCAATCTCTCACATTGACCCAAGCCAACATTCTTCCACCCTACCATACCCGCAGAGAGGGTGCCAATCTCTCCACGAATATAGCTTATATACGATCTACCGGCTGCGGGGGTCAAACCCACAGCGATCGAGTCACCTCGATTCAGGTACTGACGCCTTCAACCGCGCGACCACTGACCACCAATATGTGAACAGAAATGTTGGAAATTGACAGTCAAGTTCGTTTCAAGTTTGGTTCGTATAATTTTGATATTAATCATCATAGATAATTATGAATAAACCGCAGTCCTACTGTACCTCGCAATGGTTCAGCCCTAATTATGAGTGTTAGGCAACCAAACTCGCAGAATTGGTAATAATTAACACAAAATTCCCTAGACAGTAACTATCTTAGCAGTGTATTGTTCATTTTAGACGAATATAAATTTGAGTGTTATAATCTAATTTTTACCAAAAGTGACATCCTTTATTGTTTGTATTTAGTAATTTTTGGGATCCTTATTTTTGAAATACGGTATCGATTTCAAGTCAAACATGTTTGCCAGCCGTTACGATTAAAGATTTATTGATGCAAGTACACGCACAGACAAATCACTATTGATGCGTGAGAATATGGATAAATTTAAACATAATTATTTGTATGCAGCTGTGAACAGCACGAAAAGTTAATATTTGCTTTACATCAATAGTAAACCGCAGTCCTACTGTACCTTGCAATGGTTCAGCTCTAATTATGAGTGTTAGGCAACCAAACTCGTACAATTGGTAATGATTAACAGAAAATTCCCTAGACAGTAACTATCTTAATAGCCCCTATAGGTTACCTAGGAATTTTCATTAGTACCTTTTTAAATGTCAAATTTAATTTGCTAAGGCTCAAAATAATAAATTAGTTGAGATTTAGAAACTGTTGAAGGCCTACAAATCAGTAGTTAACGAGACAAATTGAACTACTACTAGTGTTACTAGTTTTTCCTTACCTGCCACCCTCCGAATATATCATTATGGCATATATAAGCCACACGTTTATCCGTGATCAGCAACACTTCCTTGCCGTCTATTATATCGTAATGAGCGGCGTAAACATCCGTGTTAGCGTACTTTCCCTTGGACAGATCCGTCAACAGTTTATTCCCCACGGCCTCCTTCTTGTTGAAAGGCCGGACCAAACCATCGGACGGGATAAATCTAGACGGTCGCAACTTGACGACCTCCTCTCCGCTTTCGGTACACCTAAAACAGGGTGACATAACATCCGACGGTAAACGGTTTTTAAACGATTCTACCTCTTTACTGCATCTAGAGAACCGCTGGCGAAATCTACGACGCCCGCTACGGGTCGCGTAACCAACCCAACTGCTCCCTTACCGAGGCCAGTGAAGAATCCTTGCACACCCTGCTCCCGAGCTCCCGTGACGGGTTTCGTGACAACGCCCGTCACACCGGAAACGACTCCCTGGAAATGATAATGCAATGTAAGTTATGTGATAAAAAGTGGTCTTAAAGTTGTCGTACCATAACTAAACCTTTTCCGCTTCTAGCGATGCCTTCCGTTACAGTGGCCGGCTTCTTATTTAATTGGTCGCGTCTTTTCCTTTGATAGTCTTCGTCGAATGTTAGTGCGGCGATTCCTTTACCCACAGCCCCGGTGATGCGAGAAACGGCTCCAGCAGCGCCCCCTACAGTGTGGCCGAAAAGACTTTTCACACCTAGAGCTAAACCTTCGGCAAATTCGCCCGGTCCTTGTATGGCGCCCTAAAAAACTCCGTAAAAACCTTGCTGATGACTTTTCACACGTACGTACCTGGAACGGTTCGTAGAACAGATCCTCAACGCCTTTGGTGATGCCCACAACTAACCCGTACGGATTTCCGATGACGTCTAATCCCAAGACCAAAACGTAAAGTTGTTTCACGGTCTGACCAATGTAATGACTGGTCACTTCGCCGATCAGTTGTTTCTGGGTGAGAAAAGTGAACGTCCTCTCAAAATACGCCAATCTGAAAACAAAAGGTGTCAGTTTGGAGCAACTCGTTACCGTGGAGGCGTTTACTTAAAAACGACGTCCTGGAGGTCCGTTAATGTCACTCCAATGCTCTGTAACAGAATTTTGAGGAAATTAGGCGTCGCTACGTTCTGTCCGGTGGACGACGAGCCGGCGGCTATTGAGAAACTGATGTGGATCTTAAGGGGGGAGAAGTGGAGTAGATCGTAGAAACTCTTTTGCACCTTGAGGGATTCGCCCGAAACGTGACTGTACAGACCTTCTTCTACTAGATGTGCATCGGTTAAGAAGAGCTTTTTCTAAAAATATATCGACATTGAAGCAATATTTCGCGATAAAGTGATATAACTTGCCTCTTCTTCATCCGACTGTTCGGCCTCTTGAAGCATCTCGACGATGGCGTTTATGAACCCGAGGTCAACCTTTATATGGAACTCCTGAACCAGTATTTTGAAGTACTTGTACTGCTTGATCTGACTGTTTTTCAATAACAGTTGTACAATACTAACTTCAACGAATGGTTTGATGCCTGGAAGGACAAGATAATATTCAAGTTTCCCTCAGAATACTAAGCTGAAGTTATTATCATTTTTAATCATATAAAAAAATAGTCGTATTATAATTCCAACACACAAGTCAAGTTGTTAATGGTGCCTGGTACCTTTTTAAATAAATTTGTGTCAAACATAGACTGTATGGAACAGAAAATAATTATATAAAAACAATTCGTTTTCTATGACTTTTGGTGTTAGTATAAAGTTTCACTGCCAATAATATCTAATACTAATGATGCCAATTTGGGTGGTATACAGGATGATTCAGTTATTAATTTTAACCATTTATTTGGAAGGCCTAATAGACAAAAAAATATTTATCTGACCTTTCAAAAGATAAACAATTCACCAACCTCTACCACGTGAAAATAATAACTGATGGATGAAAAAGGGAGAGAGAGAGGTCGGCATGACTAAATCAGCCTGTAGTTGCTGTATAACCATTCTCACACTGTTTTTGTGACTTATTCCGTTTTATAAGGTTTTATATTTTATACGAGAAATGTCACCAATTAAAATGAAACATACCTTGTTAAAAATATCCTTATGTAACAAAATTCCTACAAAATTAGACTTACCGCTATCAACAGCCACGCTTCTTGGTGGAGGCACAGGTGCGAGGACCACCGGGAATATAGAGTCAAATATCTGGTTATCGATCTGCAACCTATTGATCTTAGCGTGAAGTTGCATCTGGTTGGGACTGCTCTTCATCTGCAACCATAGGCCGGTCTCGAATGTCCTTCTCATCTTCTTCTTGTTAGGCTTCAATATAAGGTCTGATCTGAAGTCAACGACTACCTTCTCGTCGATGGTCACAATGTGATTGTTCTGGTCCGGCTCGGCAATCTGTTTCAGCAGGTAATGCTGGTAAGCGCTTTCCAGTTGCATAGATAACTTCTTATTGAGGCTCTTGAACCTCCTGCCGTCCATCTTACACGATTCCCAAATGATGCCTTTGCAATTAATCGATGTAATTTTTTTTAGATTACTTGTGATAAGTAAATTTAGCTTTCTTTAGTAGATGTCTAAGAAATTATCAAATCACTAACTAGGATCTTATATCAAATATTAATTAAAATTTAACTTTCTTCAGTTGTATTGAAGAAATTACCATATCACAACTAGGACCTTACATCAAATGTCAATTCAAATGTAACTTCCTTTGATTGATGTTTAAGAAATTACTAACTAGGACCTTAGATCAAACAACAATTCAAATTTAACTGGCTTTGGTTGGTCTTTAAAAAATTACAAAATCATAACTAGAACTTAACATCAATAGTCCTGAAATTTAACTTTCTTTAGTTGGTATTTAAGAAATTACCAAATCACTAACTAGATCCTAACATCAATAGTCCTGAAGGTTAACTTTCTTTAGTTGGTGTTTAAGAAATTACGAAATTACTAACTAGGACCTTAGATCAAATGTCAATTCAAATTTAACTGTCTTTGGTTACTGTCTAAGAAATTACCAAATCACTAACTAGGACCTTAGATCAAATGTAATTCAAATTTAACTGTCTTTGGTTACTGTTTAAAAAATTACAAAATCACTAACTAGAATCTAACATCAATAGTCCTCAAATTTAACTTTCTTTAGTTGGTGTTTAAGAAATGATCAAATCACTAACTAGGATCTTAGATAAAATGTAATTCAAATTTAACTGTGGCTGGTGTTTAAGAAATGATCAAATCACTAACTAGTACCTTCGATCAAATGTCTATTCAAATTTAACTTTCTCTAGTTGGTTATTAAGAAAATAATAAATCACTAATTAGGATCTTAGATCAAATGTCAATTCAAATTTAACTGTCTTTGGTTGGTGTTTTAAAAATTACAAAATCACTAACTAGAATCTATCAATAGTCCTCAAATTTAACTTTCTTTAGTTGGTGTTTAAGAAATGATCAAATCACTAACTAGTACCTTCGATCAAATGTCAATTCAAATGTAACTCTCTTTAGTTCGTGTTTAAGAAGTAGGACCTTAGATCAAATGTCAATTCAAATTTAACTTTCTCTAGTTGGTGATTAAGAAATTACCAACTAGAGAAACCAAATCACTAATTAGGATGTTAGATCAAATGGCAATTCAAATTTAACTGTCTTTGGTTAGTGTTTAAAAAATTACAAAATCACTAACTAGATCCTAACATCAATAGTCCTGAAATTTAACTTTCTTTAGTTGGTATTTAAGAAATTACCAAATCACTAACTAGATCCTAACATCAATAGTCCTGAAGGTTAACTTTCTTTAGTTGGTGTTTAAGAAATTACCAAATCACTAACTAGGACCTTAGATCAAATGTAATTCAAATTTAACTGTCTTTGGTTACTGTTTAAAAAATTACAAAATCACTAACTAGAATCTAACATCAATAGTCCTCAAATTTAACTTTCTTTAGTTGGTGTTTAAGAAATTATCAAATCACTAACTAGGACCTGCGATCAAATGTCAATTCAAATGTAACTTTCTTTAGCTGGTGTTTAAAAAATTATCAAATCACTAATTAGGACCTTAGGTCAAATGTAAATTCAAATGTAACTTTCTCTAGTTGGTGATTAAGAAAACACCAAATCACTACTTAAGATCTTAGATCAAATGGCAATTCAAATTTAACTGTCTTTGGTCGGTGTTTAAAAAATTACCAAATCACTAACTAGGACCTTCGATCAAATGTCAATTCAAATGTAACTTTCTTTAGTTGGTGTTTAAGAAATTACTAAATTACTAACTACGACCTTAGATCAAATGACAATTCTTTAACTGTCTTTGCTTAGTGTTTAAAAAATTACAAAATCACTAACTAGAACCTAATATTACCAAATCAGTAATTAGGACCAAATATCAATTCAAGGGATGTTCCTAATTCAAGGTCTGTCTGTTTGTGCAAGTTAGATTTACTAAAATTTCTAGGTTCACTTTTGCCATTTGAATAGGGAAAAAAAAATATTTTCCAAAGTACAAAAATTCTATGAAAAAAAAACTAATCAAAACAAAATACTTTTTCATTTAGATTGGTAATAAAAATTAAAATAAAACATAATATATACAATTAAATATTTATATAAATAGTATGTAAGCAATCCCTCATAGTTAGTGAATTTTTAAATCAGGATTGCAAATATGCGTATGCTTACGGTTGTGACTAAATTTTGGACATTGTCTGCAACACTATAGCTATAAAAACGTTCTTACCTGAACTAGCGATTCCTAGGTACATCACTTCCTGCCGGGTCAGGTTATTGACCAGAGACATTCCGATTCCGTGTATAGACACGTTTATCTCCTGCTGGATGACTTCTAACAAATTGCTGGCCTCCGCGTTTTCGGCGATCCCTTTAATGTGCGTGAACAACAGCACCCGTTGCATGCCGTCCAAGAAAGAGGCCCAATAAATCTTCTTTGCATGTTTGGGGCTGTATTCCCCACAAATGTCCTTCCTTAGGTCGTCTATTATTGTCTTCTCGTTGCCCTTGTCCCACACTATCTGCCTGGGCCCCGAGGGGTTCTCCCAGGTGTACAGAATAGAATTATTCGGTTCCAAATTTCTAAATAACATACATAATTTAGCATGTCCAGTTTTTATTGTCCAAAATGGGGGGAGCACAGTTCTTTAGGGATAAGTGGTGCCCAGAATTTTTTTAAGGTAAATAAAGTAGTTATAATTCGGTTCTTTAACTAAAGAAATGGCAGAGAGCTTATTTGCAATGGAGAATCATTTTATAAAAACAATTGCTTCTCTATGACTACATGTTATTTTAAAGTGGTGATTATTTAATAATTGCATATTTAAACTTAACAGTGATTTTAAGGCCTACTTTAATAATATTAATGTTTTTAATTGTTTTTAATTATTTTTTTGTTCAACTTTTGTTGTTTTAATTATTTCTGTTTGGCATACTTTTTCGTTCTATTATTCATTAAAAACAAGAAGTCAATAAAAGCTTTAATCGTAAATGTTGCTATAGTATAAGAAAAAAAAATTACTAAATTGGTAATAAAATGCAATGTGTACTTAATGCTCACATCTTCTTAACATTTCTTGAACGTGCAAACGGCTTACTGGAAACAGGGTCTGGATCAAGGTCGGGGTCATAGGGGGTAAAATTTCTATACATAAAAAATATTACATTGATAGTGCGATTTGAGCGATTCAAGCTAAGGACTACGCCCTCTTGTGACAAAAATTTGAACTATTTCTAGAGAGTCTTTGGTTGGTGGAGTAGACTAGTATAATTATTAACACGTGTGTGTTTAATTCTTTTTATTGACACTTGTGAACAGTGTTGGATAACCTTTCAGCCAGAGACTCTTTAACCTTAAATGATGCAAAATTAAAATACATAATTTGAATTAACAAATCAAATATGATATTTCACAATATATGATATTTGCAACAGCCAACATGTTTTTCAGCAAATTTTATATTGGCTGCCTTAAAAAAGTCCCTCTTTTGTTTTGAGGTCACTGCATGCAAATCCAATGCCAATATAATAATATTGACAGTTGACAGCTGTCAAACAACAAGGAACAAGTAAAATTGAGAAAATCCATAAATGTATATTTTTGAGGTTGCTGAGTTCAAAACTGATGTTAAAAAGACGATATTGCCAGTTGACAGCTGTCAACTAACTGTCAAACAACAAGGAACAAGTAAAATTGAGAAAATCCATACGTAAATGTATGTGGATTTTATCAATTTTCCATTCTTGCTTGTTGTTTGACAGTTGACAGCTATCAACTGGCAATATCATCTTTTTAACACCAGTTTTGAACTCAGCAACCTCAAAAACATATTTTTACATCTGGATTTTATCAATTTTACTTGTTCCTTGTTGTTTGACAGCTAGTTGACAGCTGTCAACTATCAATATTATTATATTGGCATTGGATTTGGATGCAGTGACCTCGAAAACAAAAGAGGGGACTTTTTTTAAGGCAGCCAATACCAAACTTTCCAAAAGATTACCCTTTTAAGTAGTAAGTATTGGTGAATCCGTGGAGCTTTGGAGCTCCGTAGGAGCCAAAATAAGCAAAATTGAGCTTTGAGACTTTTGTTCAGGATGCCGAAACAAACAACATATCCAAATTTCAGCCAATTTGACCGAGAGCCAATTCCCATAAAGTTTGTGCGGGGTCCTTTATAAAGGAATATATTAAATAGTCGAGAAATTTTCTACAAACATATTTAAAACATTAACGTGTGACACCAATTTTGATTGTTATCATTTGACATATATCGTTTTCTACTCCAACGGTGTATTTCAATGAAATAATAAAGGCAGAAATAATATTCAAAGTAATAAAATATATATTAATTTTATTTTTGCAATCCAAATAAAACTGTATTGAAAATTCTAGCTTATATTTCAAGGTTGGCAACAAGGATTTAGCCATAAAATGGTTAATTGCAGTATTTTATCATTCTATAAACTTTACGCCATCTATTGTTTCCTACATGAAATACTAGTTCTTTGATTTATTCATCGTCTGCTAAATCCCAACCGCTGTGCTTTCTTCACGAGCCACTAGATGGCGCTGTAAAATTCAAGATGTCGGATGTAAGGGTGAACAACAATTTGTTTACAATTGCCACTAAAGATTATAACGCTTTTAATTACCAGCCAGGTTGTGTTTTATGGTGAAATTCTTTGTATATTTTAGGTGAAAGTGTATTTTAGAAGTTATCAAACTTTAATGTAATACAAATTCCTAGTGTATATATCGTCAATTCCTTGTATGTTCGTAACCACAACCTTTCAGTTTTAGATATTAGGGCTCGGTCCGAGATATCTATAACAGATATCTTGGACTATTTGGTGGATCATGTGTGACCTCTAAAAGAAGGTGAGGCGAGGCCACACAAGTTTTGTCTGGGATAGAACGTGTGAAGCCCCAAGTTGTTGAAGACCTGTGTTAACAAACGTCTGCTTTTGTTCAGCCACCCCATGAAATATCTATTTTATTAAATGGAGAAAATTGGCAGTGTAATGTGTAATACAGATTTAAAAACATCCTTAGTTCACAACATAACATTGTTATAATTACCTGGCATAAAATCCTCTATAAGAAAATGTTTGCTACAGCACTCTACAGTACGTATGATGGTGTTGCCTATTGTAAGGCAAAGCAATTTTGCAGACGATGATTTATCAAAGAGATTATGACACACACATGGCACAGCTAAGGTAGGCATTATAAAACAACAATTTCACTAACCTTTTTTGAACAGATTCCTTCTCCCAGAAGATAATGGGTTTCTCTGTGTGGTTAATAAGAAGCGCTGGGGCGCATCCGTACTCGTACGGCGCCAAATTTATGTAAATACCTCCTTCTGTTATCTGTATATCGACGTTTACTCCTCCATACTGAAATAAAATATAAATTTCCAACAAAGTATTAAAATCGTTCATCACGCAACAAATTTACCTTATTATTCAGTCGTAGCAACGTGTTGTGGCTTTCGGTGTACAGGAAAGGGGCGGAGCTTTCCTTAGTACCTCCTACCCGTAGCCGCAGTACTTTGTCTTCCATTTCGCTGCGGGGCCACAGTGCCGAACAAGACGTTGGTTCGACTGGGAGCCAAGGGTCAGCCGGTCTATCGTTTTCTTGGCATTCGACGATGTAGGGGGCGTTATTTATGATAACGTGGTATGGGGTGAACGTTACCTGTTTCGTTAAGCTGTTGTATGTTAGCTGAATGTGCACGCCGATCTAAAAATTTATTTAAGCTTTAAATAAGTGCTTAAATATTTCACTTCGAATGTACCTGGTAATTTTTGTCGTTGGCCTTACAAATTATGACGCCAGAAGACCCCGCCACGTCTAGAGAGAATTTGTCAGACCATTCACCCAATTCGACCCTTATACAAGCCTTTTTCTTGCCGAAGAAATTTTTGGGGTTGAACGAGAACAGTATGGGTCCCTTGAAATGCGGTGGGTGGTGCAAAACGTTCAAGTGTTCGTCGGAGTCCTGGCGAAAACAGATTTGGCATTAAGCAATGCGGTACGCAATATTTTTATCAAAGTTCACAGTAAGCTGAATAGAGCAAGGAAATGAAGAAAAGTTTTAAGAGCATAGCAAATAATTACTCTCACAAAAAAATTGCTCTGACGTAGCTTTTTCTCACACTTATTGTTTTTCCTCATTTTCTCGATCTGTATTTACGGTGAAACAAAATATACATACATTCACATCAAATTTCCTTCCTCCAACGACTCTTATTACAATCTATATGAATTAGTTACATACAAAATTTAAAATATAACGCCTAAGAAACTGCCGCATCTTTAACATCGTGACATCATTATAGCAGTAGTTCAAACGACTCGTTACTACATAGCGCACGTTGCTACATTAATTTAAGAATTTGGGTGTCTTTAATGAGTTTAATTATTGAATTATTTGGAGCCTGCAGGTAGAATTAAAACACCAGAGTTGTTTAATTAGATTTTTATGTCCTCTTTCTTAGATAGATTGTCACAGACTATATAAAGCTATACAGGGTGAGTCAGTCATGATGTCATTAATTTTAAGAGGCGACAGGGAATGAGTATAATGCGAATACGCGATTAAAAAAAAAATCTAGATGCATATTTACGCCGAAAAAAAATATTTTCAAATCATTATTTAAACCCCCTTTTCAGACTGTCATTGACCGCTCACAGCCTTGGTCGTTTACAACTCACAGTTCAACTCGATGGCGACCTGATGCAATGTTGCCAAGTTGAAATATTTTTCTAGTACCTACCTACCTAGGTTTTAGACATCACAAATAAATGGATGTACAGACTATTTTAGAATATCATTTTTTCTTGCTCAGTTCAACTTCGGCCAATAATAATTTAAAATGTTAATATCCAATGAAATCAAATAATAATAATCAAATAATTCTATTAAAAATTGCAAGTAACGCGGTCCACTCAGGTTTTCCGGAAGAGAATAACGTCCAATGAAACGATACCTGTACACCCCTGCCCATACGTTGACAACAAATCGCCTCTGAAAGCTAAACCGACAAGTAGCGTGTGGATTTTCATCTGAGCAAATGTAGCTGTTATGACTGAAATTAGCTTAGTTACATTGAAATCACAAAACTCCAACGTATCTAATAATAAACCGAGTAATAAACCATTTACGTACATTACATAAAAAACCTATACCCAATCAGTCGTCTGCCATCTTTTCCTACATTTTAAAACTCTCAAATTTCACCGAATTTTTAACACCGGTAAAGTTGAAGCTTTATATAATTTTGGAAAAATTACGCAATTCAATTTACGTTCACTGGATATTTAAACATATCTATTAGTATTATCACAATTTCTATATACATATATACATGTTGCTAATATTTAAAAAGAAATTCTATTGCATCGCATCGCACATATTTTTCGTCCCGTCTGAAGTAGACAAAAGGATAAAGAACGTTTGTTTATATAAAACGATTTAAAACTTCTGCCCATGCAAACATAAAATAAGCTAAAGAAATAATCACAGTACAAACTCGTAAGCGGCTGCTAAGGTTTTCAAGGGATCAAAGCTAACATCCATTGACAATGTCCGTACGATGACATATAGTTTCATTTGTTTTTAACTGCAGCTAAAGCCAACTGTCAACTGGATTAGGTTATGTCGTATAAGGTTATGTGTAAAGGAGGAGGGCCTCTAAGGCTGGTTTTTGGCACCTTTTGTGTTTTAAAATAAAAGAAGAATATTTTTTTGCCATTAAGTATAAGTCATAAACAGTCGATTTGACCCTAAACGGAACCTCAAATACCCCCCCCCCCTCCTATTCACTCCACAGTCCCTATAATAAAATAATAGGATAGCATAAACGCCTTGTAAGTGACTAACTATTTGCCAGACTACTACCCTTGAGCCCTTTTACATATTAATTCACTCATACCCTGCCCCCCCCAACAGTACCCCTCCCCTCCCTCGCTGATTTTATTGAAACTACTCTTAGCGTTACCCAGAAAGAAACAACGTGGTAGGTGTTTCTTTTGGGGTGCTTTTTAAATAAAAATCTGCAAGGGGGGGAGATATACTGTTTGGGGGGGGGGCAGGGTATGAGTGAATTAATATGTAAAAGGGCTCAACTGGCAAATATAGTCACTTATAAACGTTATGCTACCTATTTATTTTATCATAGGACTGTGGAGTATTTGAGTTTTGTTCTGGTCAAATCAGCTGTTTATGACTTATACTTACACAAAAAAAACATTTTGTTTTTGAAACAAAACAAAAGGGGTCGAAAACCGGCCTTAGAGGCCCCCCTCCTTTACAAATGTACATTCACAGTTGACAACAATAAAGAATAAGCACTATAATAAAATTGTTTAAAATATAACAATTATAAATAAGTAAAATGATATCAAGTAAGGTAAACAGAGATCGGAAATATTAATTCTTTTGTTTATAACTGTAGTTGTCACTTGCAACTTAACAGTCAACTGTCAATACAATTAGGTTAGGTTGCATAAGTTATAAATTTACAATTATACACTTTATGTTCACAGAAGCAAAGGCTAAGTAATACATTAAAAATCAACAACAATTGACAACATCCACATGAAATTTTAACTCTATTCATTTTACTGCAACTATCAGTTGCATCTGTACAGTCAATTGTCAAATGGATTCAGTAACTTTGCATACATTGTAAGTTTACGGTTGATCCAAATAAAGATATATAAAAAAATACATATTTGTAAGTTTAATGCACACGTTTTTACAATCAAACCGGTCAGTGATTATCATCGACAATGTCCGTATGGTGAAATATAGTTTCTTTTGATGTAAACTGCAGCTAGAGTCAACTGTTAATTGGAGGTTATGTGTAAATTTACAAATGTACACTTACAGTTGACAACAATAAAAATTAAGTACTATAATTTGTATGTATGAACTAAGCTAAACAGAGATCTGAAATATTCATTCTTTTGTTTGTAACTGTAGCTGTCACTTGCAACTTAACAGTCAACTGTGAATAGAATTAGGTTAGGCTGTATAAGTTGTAAATTTACAATAATACACTTAACGTTCACAAAAGCAAAGACTAAGTAATACATTAAAAAATTGAAACAACAACTGAAGACACATAAAATTTTACTGCTACTGTCAGTTGCATCTTTACAGTCATCTGTGAATTGGATTAAGTTACTTTGTATAAATTGTAAGTTTACGGTTGATCCAAATAAAATATAAAAAGATATATATTTGTAAGTTTAATGCACACGTTTTTACAATCAAACCGGTCAGTGAATATCATCGACAATGTCCGTATGGTAAAATATAGTTTCTTTTGTTTTTGTAAATTTACAAATGTACACTTACAGTTGACAACGATAAAAATTAAGTACTACAATTTGACTGTTTCAAAAATAACAATTATTGTTAATAATATTTGTAAGATGTATGAACTAAGCTAAACAGAGATCGGAAATATTCTTGTGTTTGTAACTGTAGTTGTCACTTGCAACTTAACAGTCAACTGTCAATACAATTAGGTTAGGTTGCATAAGTTGTAAATTTACAATTATACACTTAACGTTCACAAAAGCAAAGGCTAATACATTAAAAAATTTAATGTTTCAGCAACAACTGATAACAATATCCTCATGAAATTTTAATGCTATTCATTTTACTGCAACTGTCAGTTGCATCTTTACAGTTAACTGTCATTTGGATTAAGTAACTTTGTATAAATTGTAAGTTTACTGTTGGCTATGTGTAAATGTACAATTATACGTGTACAGTTGACACAAATAAAGTATATAAGTTTAATGTGCTCGTTTTTACAATCGAACCGGTTAGTGACTTTTATTTATAAAGCTGCTTGATCCCTCAACATAATTAAAATAAAAAGAAAAACCAAAACCGACATAATTTCATAAGTGAGTACCTTAGCGGGACTGCCAACAGCCTCATGTTTCTCAGTCTTTTTAGACTTCTGAAAAGAGAATCAAGACATTCGTTATAATCTTTTTAAATGATGTACTTTCCATTAGCTTTTGCACTTTAAAGGTATCAAGCTAACAAAATTCCTAAAACTGAAATTAGCTTAATACCACCAAAGTAAAATTGTTGTTTTGAAGTTGGAATAAGAGTATTTACCCTGTATCCAATCATGAGACCCGTCTTGTTCAGCATCCAGAAGGGACAGTAGAGAGACATGATGAACGACCCGTTCTTGTTCAACGTGTGCATGCCGAGGTCGAGCATCATCTTCGTCGGACTGTCGTAGCTGGCGAACGTCCAAACCGAGAATTCGTCCGGATCTTCGACGATTTCTTTCCTGCAGGACCATTCCTTTTCTAGATACTCCGGAAGCTGGAAAAAAATTGGAAACACTTTTCCAGATACACGTAAAAGAAATTAAAACTCACCCTTATAACAAGTACGTTCCTTCCCGGATCGAGCGTTGGCAACTGCAGCGTGTCACCCGCCTTAACCTCATATTCGTCCGCATGCTCATCGATGCAACACACTACGTTATAGGGTAGAAAGTTTTTGAAGATAACGGACGGTCTTAGGTGGATATTGTAACAAGTACTGGTCATGGTATGTCGGGACGTTTCCTCAAAATACACCTGCTTCATCTTTCCTACGCACTTGATAATAAAAGGACATTTTCCCTTGTCAGCTTCCTTATTAGGGCATTGTAGCATTTTGGTAACCGACACGCTGGTCTGCAAATTTTTCCAAATGTAAGGAGCGGAGGTGACGGAATGGCCTGAAACGGCGAAGAACAATTCGTTTGTTGGAGTGTATACGGCTTTCAGGGGTACGTTCAGGTAACTGCCCGGCTGTGCTGCACCTAGTAGCTCCAACTCGTTCCCTTTAGCGGTCATGAAGTATACGTCGACGGGAACGTCAAGGTGATTGTAGACCTTAAATGTGACGTGGCTGTAATACTCTTTGATCTAATACCGCGGTAATACTTACTCGTAAAATGCTGCGAAGCGTTATGACAGTAGAGCCATCCTCCACTTTTATGTCGGATATTAAGCCCCATGTGTCGGGACCATCTCTGCGGTAATTCAACGAGAAGAATCTTTGATCAGCCCGTCCCACAGGTAGGACGAGGACACAATTCTTGCTGGTGATCTGGTGGAAAAATTTAGTTACATGCGTTACATACAGGTTAACTTATGTTAAAAATTTAAAGGGGACTGAAACGAAGCAAAGTCTGAGGTAATGTCATGAAATTATTGTATCTAAAGGTTAAATTTATAAGAGACAGGGGTAATCTAAAGTGTGTTTTAAATTGATTTAGAACTCTAAAACAACGGTCAGAAGAAAAAAAAGATAGGTTACGATCACTATATCCATATTTCAAACATCTCTGGTCACCGAGAAAGAGATCGATACAAGAGAGAAAGAGGGGGAAGGGAGCAGTAAGAAAGAGAACAGAAAAGAAATTAAAATAGTGAAAAAAATTATTGGAAGAAAAAGGGGAGAGAGGAGAAGGAAGAATGTGGAGAGAGAGAGGGAGGGGAGAGAAGAGGGAGGGGAGAGAAGCGAGAGGGAGAGACGGAGGCGAGAGGGAAAAGAGATCGAGGCGAGAGGAAGAAGAGATCGAGGTGAGAGGAAGAAGAGATCGAGGCGAGAGGAAGAGATCGAGGCGAGAGGAAGAGATCGAGGCGAGAGGAAGAAGAGATCGAGGCGAGAGGAAGAAGAGATCGAGGCGAGAGGAAGAAGAGATTGAGGCGAGAGGAAGAAGAGATCGAGGCGAGAGGAAGGCGAGATCGAGGCGAGAGGAAGAAGAGACCGAGGTGAGAGGGATAAGAGAGGGAGGAGAGAGGAGAGACAAAAGCGAGAGCGAGGAGAGACAAGAGGGAGACGAGAGGGGGGGAGGTAGTGTTAAGAGGCAGGGGGGCAGAGAAAAAATTAAAATAGTGAAGAAATTTATTGGAAGGAAAAGGGAGAGAAGGAAGAACGCGGTGGGAGAGAGGGAAAGGCGAGAGGGAGAGACGGAGGCGAGAGGGAGAGACCGAGGCGAGAGGAAGGAGAGACCGAGGCGAGAGGAAGGAGAGACCGAGGCGAGAGGGATAAGAGACGAAGTCGAGAGGGAGGAGAGACGGAAGCGAGAGGGAGGAGATACGGAAGCGAGAGAGAGGAGATACAGAGGTGAGAGGGAGGAGAGGCGAGAGGGAAGAGAGACAGAGGCGAGGGGACAGAGAAAGAAAATTAAAATATCTAATTAAACTTTGATTTACAAACATTTACTACATAATGCCTGTAGTATTTTAAAACTTCAGTAGTTTTTATGATTTGGCAGGTTTTTAAGTTTCTTTTTATTTCATTACAAAAAATGATAATTCTGAAAATCCAGCAGTTCTCAAAAGGTCATTGCAATATTGTCATAGGTAAGATTTTAAAATTATATTTGACCAATGCAAAACCATGTATTGTGCTCACCTCAACGTAACGGACATATTGCAAAAAATAATGACGATTCTGATGCTGAATTGTATAAATTCTTTAAACACGTTTGTGAGTTTGGTTTGTTATTGGCTATCTTGAGGTCTCTCCCCTCGAAATAACATTTAATCCAGCTTGTAATGCCCGATTTCCACTCGGCACACACAAATGGTCATACCTTCACAAAAATGTAGCTGTGAAACACTGACACTCTCTCTATATTCGTGACGGGACATATAAATTAAAAGATTGATCAAGTTTGAGTTATCGTGAACTTCGTTATCCACAATCGTTTCGTTGTTTTCACTGTCAGTTTATTTATTGTGGATTAATGAATTATAATGCTACGAAACGGTAAGTTAAAACAACTAGATAATCTCTATACAGGGTGAGTCAGTCATAATGTCATTAATTTTAACCACGTATTCGGGAGGCCTAATAAAGGCAGAAAATCGAAAAAATTTTTTACTCGACCTTTCAAAAATAAACAAATCACCCTATAAAAATCAGTAACACGACGCTCCTGGTACGCTACAAACTTTTTGATGGCGCACCGAAATTCCACAGTAATGCACAGACTTGCCGTATTAACCATGGATGCCACATTTACATACATAATATCGCCAAACACATCAGCGTGTTATTCAAATTTACCTCCATTTAGCACTCTGCAATTCCCGCATTTCTTTCCCCCCAAATTTGTAGATCATGCCCATAGAAATCATAAAATATATAGAACGCCAGAAGCCTTTACATTAGGCACTCAAAAATAGTCAGACTATGGAGGGGCGTAGAAATCAGCCATCTAGGGAAAACTTAATGTAAGCAGTTGGTTACACTGCATTTTAAACCTAGCATACAATTGAATTCAAAACGGAAGGACCATAGAAATCACAAATTGGACGTAAAATGTTCATATTTTAAAATTCCCGCCTATTAGTGTGAAGCTGCCTCGTTAGTGTAACCAACTCATGAAAGCTAAGTTACTGTAATATTACCAGACTCGCGTTTTCTCCATAGGTTGACTATTTTCGATACCTCTTTTGGCGTTCTATATATTTTATGATTTCTATGATCATGCCACACATTTGGAGGGGGATGGAGAGAATACAAGCAGTAAGCAGTAGTTTGTTTATTTCGGTCTAACCTCACGTATTTGGAGTAAATTCACAACGCATAATTTTACAGATTCGAATATGTGGAAATGGTAGTGTTATACGGAGAATGTTTACGAAATGCGACTGAATTTTATTAATAAAGTGCTATGGACGGATATGTTCAGGTTTACTTGAAATGTGGGCTGTAAACAGGTTAGTATCATACTACTTAAAAAACAATACATTTCTAGGCTAGATGTACGTAACTACAAATTGTACATCTGATTATGTGTTAATTGTACTTACGAGTAATACTAAAAATTCATATTTATTTGTAAAACGAGTGAAAACGTAATATCAAAATTATTAAACTGTAATAACCTAACATTCAAAAACATTTATTTATTATCTACATTTGTTTTTATTTTGGACAGTTTTCTGTCGACAACACGATGGTTTTTATTAAGTTCTTAGTATTTAAACACGAAACACTTTTCAGCTTCTCAATAATTTACCCATTGGGTATAGGTTTTTTATGTAATGTACGTAAATGGTTTATTACTCAGTTTATTATTAGACACGTTGAAGTTTTGTTGCAGTCATAACAGCTACATTTGCTCAGAGAAAAATCAACACGCGAGTGTACGGGTATCGCTTTGATTGGGCCGTATTTTCTACGGAAAACCTGAGTGGACGCGTTACTTGCAATTTTTAATAGAATTATTTGATTATTATTATTTGATTTTATTGGGTGTTAACATTTTAAATTATTATTGGCTGAAGTTGAACTGAGCAAGAAAAATGATATTCTACAATAGTCAGTACAACCGTTTATTTGTGATGTCTAAAACCTAGGTGGGTAGGTACTATATAGAAAAATATTACAACTTGACAACATTGCATCAGGTCGATGTCGAGTTGAACTGTCAGCTGTAACCGACTAAGGCTGTGACCGGTCAGTAACAGTCTGAAAAGGGGTTTAAATAATGATTTGAAAATATTTTTTTCGGCGTAAATATGCATTTAGATTTTTTTTAATCACGTATTTGCATTATACTCATTATTCCCTATCTCCTCTTAAAATTAATGACATTATAACTGACTCAATCTCTATATAACATTTTGAAGATTCCACATATGGTAAATGGAAATTAAATATAAAGATAATTTTTCAATAAACAAGGTTGAACAATTAAGTATTATCCTCTCAAGTTACAAAACAATCAAAAAATAAGTTTAAAGCAAGTGTCAAAACACATTTTTAAATGGAGAGCAAATTTTTGGTAAAATTGGTATTAATCCTTCTACTACAACGATACCTACATCAAAAGTCGCAAAAAAAATATTTACCTTTATATGCAAAAATTTGTCCTGCTGCTGATGCTGTGCCAACAATTCCTTACTCAGATGTAAGATGGCGTTAGCAGCATCTTGCGATTTCAGTTGCAAAGGCACCGCAGTGGACTTATTTATATCGTCCAAAGAACCACCCTCTGCAATTTTGAAGGAGCTCTTCTCCAGCAATAAGGTCACGTCCTCTCCCAGTTCGTTCAGTACCTTATACGGCGCGTTCGTCTCTGAGATCGGTTTTACAACCGTTGTCTCCATAGCGGTAGCGAAGGCTTTACCCAGGTTCTGAAGGACCTCCAAACAGGTTTTGGTGACGGTCATTTCCAGGACATGTTCGGAAACTACGTCGATACTCATCACCGGTTGAGGCAGGGAATCGCCTTCGCTTTCAGACGTCGTAGGGCTCGCAGCACTCAAAGCTTCTTCTTGGTCATTCATCGACACCTAAACATTTTTAAAATATCACCTGTGCCGTAGAAAGAGAGTGTATTATTTTCTTTTACCTCTACTTTAAGTTCCCAAGGTACATAAGTTAATTTGCCATTTTTCTCTACCTCGACAGGTTCGATAAGTGGTTCCCATAAAGCTAAATAGCTGTTATAATACCCCATTTGCATCGTTAAGCTCGCTTCAACGCCTAACTGGAAAAAAAATCAAAATTTTAATATGAATATTAAGCTTACGAGTTCCGCGAACTTACTTGTGAACTCCAGTTCCGAGCGGCTCCTTGAAAACCCGTCTCAAACTGCAGCATCGGCAGAGTTTTATTGCCCACTCCCGCCTCGATGGTAAAAACGATGGAAGGCACGGTGATAATGCACAGTTCTTGTAAAACAGTCTTGGGTCGTGCTGCTTCTTCATATACCAATCCTTCTATTTCCACAATCTCAAAAGCCTGATCTAAAAAAAAGGGATGCAACATTCGTTGAATTGCAAAATGTCTTTTCAGTTACCTGCCCTTAAGAACCAATAATCCGAATCGGTGAAACGCTTTTGGTCCCAGAGGTTAGGGTGATTGATCTGCTCTTCTTCGTCTTCGTCAGATGAGGTTCCTGAACTTGTCATGGTTACCATAACCCTGTTTAGTAGCTCTATCGTGGCGGGAGAGACGCTCAGCCGGATGTCGGTGATTAAAAGCTATTTTGAAAGTTTTAATTAATGACGGTGATCCACAAAATCAGCAGAAAACCAAGGAACGTTAACAGGGTATTCCCGAATTTGGAGTAGTTCAAATGTACATATAAATTATAACCTTGTTTTTGCGTAGGGCCAGTCTCATAGGTCACTTCCAGTGGCAAATTTAAATAATTACATTTCATTCCAATTTTGTTAATCTTTTTCCATGTAACCATTAATTTAAAAAAGAAAAATCTTAAGTTAAAATCGATTGTATTCAAATACGTGTTCTTTAAATTCACTGCATTGCTCGTTAAAATAAAGCTAAAAAGAGTAATAATAAAAATGAAAATGAAAACCAACAATTGCAGCATTTGTTCCTGAATCTGCAGTAGTTCAAATATACATATAAATCATATAAAGGTACGTACAAACCAAAGGTCGCAAACAGCTCGTGTTCGCTTTTCGAGTTCGGCTGAAGTTCGGTACATGAGCGGTAAGAACAAAGAAATTGTTAGCGAGCACGTGTTGAATAGCACTTGCAGTGTGGACGTTTTACCGAGCAAGTAGGTATATTGAACTAAAAAGGCGTAGAATACGGATCAAATTGTGAATTTGATCGAACAATATCAGTGCTATCCAAATCTATGGAATCCAAGAAATCCAAATAGGAATATTCAAAAAGACTCAATACAAAGAATTAGTGCGGTGTTAAACATATTGCCAGATGATGTAGAACGCAAAATAGAAGAGCCCGTGCCAAGGTACTAAGAATAAAGAATGGCACAGGCAATCATCATCACTCATTTTAATCTTATTTCGTTAATAACGAACAACCTGCTTCGAACTCCTGGTGAACCCTAACTTCATAACGGAACATGTAGTGTATTAGAACTATACCTAGTGTCGACGTTGAGCTCATGAGCTGTTCGCGAATAGCTCCCGAACTACTCGCGAACAATATCTTTGGTTTGTACGCACCTTAAGATGGGCCATATTGTTAAATAATTGTTAAGAGACCATCCCATTGTATATAATTTTTAGATGAACTATTAAAAAGTTATTGTCCATTAAATTCAACAAAATTAGTAGAAAAACAACAAAAATTAGTTAATATCTATTTTTTAATACGGAGTAGTTCAAACGTACAACTGAATTATACGAATTGCCTGCCCATTGTTAAACAACAGTAGAAAGACTCTCAAAGTGTCTAATTTTTAGATGGCCCTTAGAAAGTCTTTGTTCATTATTTTCAACGAAATTGGTGGAAAAACTATGAAAATTAAATATCCATTTGTGAATTTGGAGTAGTTAAAATGTACATGTAAATTGTATAAGATGGCTAAACAATATTGTAGTTTTTGCCATTACATTAAAAAAATCTGTAGAAAAACTGTAAATTGAATAATATCCATTCCTAAATCTAAAGTAGTTCAAATGTACACATAAATGATATAACCATTCAACTCTCTATAATTTATAGATGGTCTTTCCAAAGCTTTTGCCCATTAAATCCAACAGAATCAGTAGAAAACCTATGTAAATCGAATAATATCCTTTTCCGAATCTGGTTTAGTTAAAATGTACATGTAAATTATATAAAATAACCCACTGTTTAAAATATCGTTGTTTTCAGAAAATTCAACAAAATCAGTAGAAAAACTATGTAAATCGAATAATATTCATTTTCGAATCTGGAGTAGTTCAAATGTACATGTAAATTATACATGATGAAGGTACACTGTTAAACAATTGATTAGAGACGTTCAAAGGCCATTAAACTCTCTACGATTTTTAGATGGCCTTTAGAACATTTATGTCCAATAAATTCAACAGAATCAGTAGATAGAACAAAAATTAATTGTCAATTCCTAAATTTGAAATAGTTCAAATGTACGTGTATATATTGAAATCCATAAATTTGATGTGTATCTCACCTCAAGATGCAGTCCTTTATCCTGAGGCGTTGAACCCGCTATGCTGAGGTTGACGGGATAGAGAATGTGGCCCTTGGTTTCCTCACGATGCGCTGGGTTATAATTACACGTATAGAGTTGGAAGTCCTTGATGATGCCGTTTATTACCTGATGGGCGCCAGCGACACGTAACTTCACCAGAATTTCAGCCTGTAAAAAAACTAATATGTTACTTCAGGACGGAGAAACCAAAAACAGTTACGTTTAAAATCATCGCGTTTGTGTCTATGCTGTCCATGTGCTCCACAAGGATGATATCCGGCTTTTCCAGTTTCAAATTTATAGTCATCTGGGATGCTTTTTCCCCCTCCTTTTTGACCACTACTTTCGATTCCACAGTTTTAGTTTGAGTCCCTTTAGACTCGTGGTGTATAGCATGTGTGGGTGGTGGTGTTTTGGCACTGTCTATGCTGAAAAACGCCGCGAGCTTCATAAGGTAGTCCACGGAGATGATGATGGTGAAACTGAAAATTCTAACGTCGACTGTAAAACATAAAATAAATTATTTTACATCCGGTCTTGAATGTGATAGAAGCTGTTTTAAATTTAGGTGAATTTTGCAATTTCAATATCAAAGTGTCGATGATCCCAACTTTATTAATAAAGTGCTGTTGATAGATGAGTGTTGTTTTATACGTGCTGGCATTTTGAACAGCAAACATTATACTAAAAATACACACAAATAAGTATTTAAGGTAAAATATCATTCTAGGTAAAAAAATCTATTTACTACTTGTCATTGAGTAAGTATTAAAAATGCAGTAAACTAGAGTATCGACTTAATAATACGGTAGATCACGATTCACTGTTGTCGGCTTGTTTATCACTGAATGTGTCGCAGTGTTAGACAACACATAGGTTTTTTTCTATTAGTCAGTATTCAAATTCAAAAAACTTTTTTAATAGTGTATATATATATATATATATATATATATATATATGTATGCCAAATGATTACTTCAGGACACTTATGTACATTATGTAAAAATGCTTTACATTTACAATGTAAAGTCAAAAATGATAATCATATTTTATATATAGCATATATTAACGAATGACATATGTACTGTCTACTTCCGGTACAATTCTGCCATAGGTGCGTGGTGTGTAGGTAGGTATAGTAAAGTCTCTATATTGAGCGACCTTTTAAAAACGGTCACCTCCAATAAGGGACACATTGTAAATTTCGAAAAACTAATAGATGTTCAAAGTTTCCTATTTTAATTTATAAAAGTGAATCGACTGAAAAAAATTGTCCAAATTTAAACATAATGTGAATATCAGATTTTACAAACAAAAATTAATAACTCATTATAAACCGCAACTGAAAAATATTCTAAATAAGGTAATTATTTGTTATAGCAAGTAATGTTTAAAATACGTATATCAGCTTTTATTGGTTGACCTCATATTTTTATGTATCTACATAAGCATACCTAATTTGTAGATATATATATACAGAGTGTTCTGGTTTGTTTGGAACAAATTGAAACAGTAGATAGAATAATCGATTTTAAGAGGAAAACTTTATATGAACATGGTCTCTTTCTCGATCAGTAGCGGAGTTACGGGGGGCTAAAATTTGAATAAAAATATATATTTTTTTTATTACCAAGTCCGTATTACACACAGCGCCTTCAAATTTGATTCATGTACTGTTAAACTAGTCTCGGATATTATACCAGTTAATTTTTTGAAATCGTTTTACAGGGTGTTATTTTTTCAAGGATCTGCTATCATCAAACCCTTCAGAAACTTTTTCTTGTACGTCCCTGGTAAAGTTTGAAACATTTATTTACTCGCTTGATTCATTGTCTCAATTTCGTCTCTAAATTAACGTTTTACAAGATTTACAAGAATACATTCAAAAGTCAAGAGAGACGAAATTTAGACAATGAATCAAGCGAGTAAAAAAACGTTTCAAACTTTACCAGGGACGTACAAGAAAAATTTCTGAAGGGTTTGATGATAGCAGATGAAAAAATAACACCCTGTATAACGATTTCAAAATATGAACTTGTATAATATCCGAGACTAGTTGCACAGTACACGTATTTTGAAGGCGCTTTGTAATACGGACTTGGTAATAAAAAAAATAAATATATTTTGTCGAAACTTTAGCCCCCCCTAACTCCGCTACTGATCGAGAAAGAGACCCTTGTCATATAAAGTTTTCTCTTAAAATAGCTTATTCTGTCTACCGTTTCGATTTGTTCCAAACAAACCGGAACACCCTGTATATGTAGCTAGTTTCTTCAATGAAAATAAAGAAAGCACAAAAATAACCAAAACATGACTTATTTATTTTTGACTTCCACATAACGGCCATTTTTATATTAAATTTTGGTGGCGGCTATTAGAGAAATATAATCAGATGATAAAACGTAAAAACGTAATATTATCATTATTAATTGCAGATTCAACATATTTCTGTAAATATTAAAAAAATGTCGGATCTCATTAGTACTTGCAATTATAAATGTCTTGGATATCGACAATAGCTACTCATTCATACGTATATGTAACAGAAAAAAGTAATTTAAAAAATTCACAGCAGTTAGGTAAGGTATTTTTGATATTTTATAAGAAAACTAATATTTAACAGTAATTGTTCATATAAGGATAATTTATATATAAGACTTATACAAATGTTCTAGAATTTGCTAAGACACAATTGAGGCGTGAATAAGTTTATAATTACAAATGTGTTGGAAATCAACGGTGATGTATGCATTCATGCAGAAAATATAATCAGATAACGATAAAATGTAAACACTGGACAAAATGTATAGCTTCTGAACGCACTCCTTGAGTTAACTCGAGAAATGAGAGATGGCACCAGTGCGGAAGGGCCACTGGAGTAGGGCGTCAACGCAAGAACTTAGTCATAGATTTTTATGTTAACTTGTGTTATCTTTAAATACAGTCCACCTACTAATCTTAACTAGCAAAGCAAAGGAGTATTTTTCTCCAAACACGTTTAAGGACAAATGTAATAGCTGCATTAATCGCAGATTCAACAAATTTCAGTAAATATTTTAAAATGTCCCGGAACTCACTAGTACTTGCAATTATAAATGCTTTGAAACTCGACGATAGCTACTAATGCATACGTATATACAATAGAAAAAATCATTCACAAAATTCCACAAATGTTAGGTAGGTATTTTTGATGTTTTATATAACAATCACTATTTAACAGCAATTCTTCGTATAAGGATGGTTTATATATGACTTATAAAAATGTTCTGGAACTCGCTGATACATGTACTTAATTATGAATGTTTTGGAAATCAACAGTGATGTATACATGCAGAAAATATAGTCAGATGACTATAAAACATAAGGACGTTTAAGGAAAGATATAAAAGTAGCAGTATTAACTGCAGATTCAATAAATTTCAGTAAATATTTTAAAAATGTCCCGGAACTCACTAGTACTTGCAATGATAGATGTCTTGGAAATCGACGATAGCTACTCCCTCATACGTATACGCAAGAGAAAAAAATCATTCACAAATGTTAGGTAGTTATCTTTGATATTTTATAAGATAACTAGTTTTTAACAGTAACTGTTCATATAAGGATAGTTTCTTATAAGACTTATACAAATATTCTAGACCTCGCTAAGCCATGTACTTATTGCAAATGTTTCGGCCATCAACTGTGATGTATGCATACGCATGCAAAAAATCAGATGACTATAAAACCTAAAAATGTAATAGTAGCAGTATTAATTGCAGATTCAACAAATTTCAGTAAATATTTTTAAAATGTCCCGGAACTCACTAGTACATACTTGCAATGATAAATGTCTATGAAATCGAAGATAGCTACACACTCCTACGTAAATCTCATAGAAAAAAATCAAGTGTCTAGTACTAGAACAAATTCACTGTCAGTATTAGAAAAGATTTTAATAACTTCGTTTTTATGCAACAGGTTTGTATATATTTTTATTTAATTAATGTGATGTGATATCATTAGGTAGGCGATGGTGGTGCCATCTACAATTATTTCTTGAAAGTGTCTTACTTCTATAAATGGCATCTGCAAACACTTGTGCATTTGCTAGCTCCTCAGAAACCAATATAAAGTTATCAGTCTGATAAATTTATGTACTGATAGTTATCGAATGGATTGCGCCAAATGTTGATAAACCGGCCATTTTTTTTAGTCGTAGTGTTTTATGTTAACATGTGAACGGCACGATCGATTGTCGATCGATAATTATTCATTATTACATTTATAACATATTAATTAAATTATTACATTTTATTTCAAGTGTTCATTGTGTTATCCTTCAATACAGTCCACGAGTACCTACTAATCTTAACAAGCAAAACAAAAAGTATTTTTCTCTAAACACGTTTAAGGAAAAATGTAATAGCTGTGTTAATTGCAGATTCAACAAATTTCAGTAAATATTTTAAAAATGTCCCGAAACTCACTAGTAATTGCAATTATAAATGCCTTGGAATTCGACGATAGCTACTCATTCATATGTATATACAATAGAAAAAAATCATTTACAAATATCACAAATGTTAGGTAGTAATTTTTGAAGTTTTATATGACAATCGGTATTTAACAAAAATTCTTATACCGATGGTTTATATATAAGGTTTACAAAATGTTCTGGAACTCGCTGATACATGTACTTAATTATACATGTTTTGCAAATCAACGGTGATGCATACATGCAGAAAATATAATCAGATGGCTATAAAACATAAAGGCGTTTAACGAAAGATGTAAAGGTAGCAGTATTAATTGCAGATCCAACAAATATCAGTAAATATTTTTAAAATGTCCCGGAACTCACTAGTACCTGCAATTATAAATGTCTTGAAATCGACGTTAGCTACTCACTCATACGTATATGCAATAGAAAAATCATTGACAAATGTTAGGTAGTTATTTTTGATATATTTTAAGATAACTAGTATTTAACACTAACAGTAATTGTTCATATAAGAATGGTTTCTTATAATTCTTATTACAAATATTCCAGAACTCGCTAAGGCATGTACTGAATTCCAAATGTTTTGGCCATCAACTGTGATATGTGAATACATGCAGAAAATATAATCAGATGACTATAAAACCTATAAACGTTTAAGGAAAGATATAATAGTAGCAGTATTAATAGCAGAACCAACAAATTTCAGTAAATATTTTTAAAATGTTCCGGAACTCACTAGTACTTGCAATGATAAATGTCTTGGAAATCGACGATAGCTACACACTCATACGTATGTGCAATAAAAAATCATTCACAAATGTTAGGTAGTTATTTTTGATATTTTATTAGATAAGTAACTAGTATTTAACAGTAATTGTTCATAGAGGATAGTTTCTTATAAGACTTATTCAAATATTCTAGACCTTGCTAAGGCATGTACTTATTGCAAATGTTTCGGTCATCAACTATGATGTATGTATACATGCAGAAAATCAGATGACTATAAAACCTATACACGTTTAAGGAAAAATGTAATAGTAGCAGAATTAATTGCAAATTCAACAAATTTCAGTAAATATTTTTAAAATGTCCCGGAACTCACTAGTACTTGCAATGATAGATGTCTTGGAAATCGACGATAGCTACTCACTCATACGAATACGTAAGAGAAAAAAATCATTCACAAATGTTAGGTAGTTATTATCTTTGATATTTTATAAGATAACTTAGTTTTTAACAGTAACTGTTCATATAAGGATAGTTTCTTATAAGACTTATACAAATATTCTAGACCTCGCTAAGGCATGTACTTATTGCAAATGTTTCGGCCACCAACTGTGATGTATGCATACGCATGCAGAAAATCAGATGACTATAAAACCTATACACTTTTAAGGAAAGATGTAATAGTAGCAGTATTAATTGCAGATTCAACAAATTTCAGTAAATATTTTTAAAATGTCCCGGAACTCACTAGTACTTGCAATAATAAATGTCTTGGAAATCGATGACAGCTACTCACTCATACGTATATCTAATAGAAAAAAATCAAGTGTCTAGTACTAGAACAAATTCACTGTCAGTATTAGAAAAGATTTTAATAACTTCGTTTTTATGCAACAGGTGTGTATATATTTTTATTTAATTAATGTGATGTGATATCATTAGGTAGACGATAGTGGTGCCATCTACAACTATTTTTTGAAAGTGTCTTACTTCCATAAATGGCATCTGCAAACACTTGTGCATTTGCTAGCTCCCTCTATGATTATTGCAGATATTAAGGTATCCAGTCTACTGTTATCTATTCAACACATTTTAGAAGGCATGCGTTCAGAAACCAATATAAAGTTATCAGTCTGATAAATTTATGTACTCGATACTTATCGAATGGATTGCGCCAAATGTTGAGAAACCGGCCATTTTTTTAGTCGTAGAGTTTTATGTTAACATGTGAACGGCAATCGATTGTCGATCGATAATTAATCATTATTACATTTATAACATATTTATTAAATTATTACAGTTTATTTCAAGTGTTCATTGTGTTATCCTTCAATACAGTCCACGAGTACCTACTAATCTTAACTAGCAAAACAAAGAAGTATTTTTCTCCAAACACGTTTAAGGAAAAATGTAATAGCTGTATTAATTGCAGATGCAATTATAAATGCCTTGGAATTCGACGATAGCTAGCTAGATTCATACGTATATACAATAGAAAAAAATCATTCACAAATGTTTGGTAGTAATTTTTGAAGTTTTATATGACAATCGGTATTTAACAATAATTCTTCATATACCGATGATGAGGCTTACAAAATGTTCTGGAACACGCTGATACATATACCTACTTAATTATAAATGTTTTTCAAATCAACGATGATGTATACATTCAGAAAATATAATCAGATGGCTATAAAACATAAAGACGTTTAACGAAAGATGTAAAAGTAGCAGTATTAATTGCAGATCCAACAAATATCAGTAAATATTTTTAAAATGTCCCGGAACTCACTAGTACTTGCAATTATAAATGTCTTGGAAATCGACGTTATAGCTACACACTCATACGTATATGTAACAGAAAATAATCATTCACAAATGTTAGATAGTTTTTTTTGATATATTTTAAGATAACTAGTATTTAACAGCAATTGTTCATATAAGGATAGTTTCTTATAAGACTTATACAAATATTCTAGACCTCGCTAAGGCATGTACTTATTGCAAATGTTTCGGCCATCAACTGTGATGTATGCATACGCATGCAGAAAATCAGATGACTATAAAATCTATACACGTTTCAGGAAAGATGTAATAGTATCAGTATTAATTGCAGATTTAACAAATTTCAGTAAATATTTTTAAAATGTCCCGGAACTCACTAGTACTTGCAATTATAAATGTCTTGGAAATCGACGATAGCTACTCACTCATACGTATATGTAATAGAAAAAAATCATTCACAAATGTTAGATAGTTATTTTTGATATTTTATAAGATAACTAGTATTTAACAGTAATTGTTCATATAAGGATAGTTTCTTATAAGACTTATACAAATATTCTAGAACTCGCTAAGCCATGTACTTATTGCAAATGTTTTGGCCATCAACTGTGATGTATGTATACATGCAGAAAATCAGATGACTAAAACCGTTTAAGAAAAGATGTAATACTAGCAGTATTAATTGCAGATTCAACAAATTGTAAATATTTTTAAAATGTCCCGGAACTCACTAGTACTTACAATTATAAATGTCTTGGAAGTCGACGATAGCTACTCACTCATACGTATATGTAATAGAAAAAAATCATTCACAAATGTTAGGTAGTTATTTTTGATATTTTATAAGATAACTAGTATTTAACAGTAATTGTTCATATAAGGATAGTTTCTTATAAGACTTATACAAATATTCTAGGCCTCGCTAAGGCGTGAACAAAGTTATGTATATCAAACTTGATTTTTTAATAAAATAAATCATTTTAATAAATTAAAACATTAAAAGGAAATAAAAAATGGTATCATCATAAACATGTAAATAATGAACAGGTACGAACGATATTTGTTACAAAAATGACAAAAATAAAATTAGAAGTTAGAAAATATAATCAGTTGGCTATAAAACATAAAGACGTTTAACAGACAGGATATTTAGAAGTGTGACGACCAGACGACATATGATTTCTAGGTGTTCCTATATATCATTGATATCATAACTTTTCGCTTTTCAGTGCTACAGTGCTACTATGACTATTGCAATGAATATAACTTCATTTTACTATTTTATTATATGAGTGCACTAGATGCAAAACTCACTAATTGCATTAAATGTCAATTTACAAAAGACTAAAAAAACGAATTAATGTACAATTTATCTCCAGCAAATCATATATTTTTATGTTTGTATCATTATATTGATATTTATACATATCCAAAGCAATTTTAAAATACAAGTTGGAAGTTTTGAGTTATTTTAGAAAAAAAGATGCATTTAGCAATTTTGCATCAATTAAATTCATTAAGAGAGTTTTGCATCTAGGGGACTCATTTAGGACATAAACTAAATAATTCTTGCTTGGAAATATTTTATAAAAATTAATATAAACTGGTTCAACTAGGAGGTGTTCGTTATTTTTTCATGAATTTTGTATGTACGTAACCGTGTTCGTTATTTTTCCCTGAATACCTAACCGTATTTGGTATCTACCATAAAAGAATATTACTAATATAATTTCTTTTCTTTAAAAGACTACAGATAGTTATAGCCGTGTATCGAAATAATTTGTTTCTATCCTCAATATCAAGGTTTGGAAGTCACCAAACCACATACATTATTTCCGGGACAACCTGGAAGACGTCAATCGTCATAGAAGAATTCCGGACCTGACCCGGTATTCAACATATGTCTCGGAAAACAACATTAGAATGCACAAAATGTTCGAATTCAATTGACATACATATATATATATATATATATATATATATACAGGGTGAGTCAGTCATAATGTCATTAATTTTAAGAGGAGATAGGGAATAATGAGTATAATGCGAATACGTGATTAAAAAAAATCTAAATGCATATTAACGCCGAAAAAAAATATTTTCAAATCATTATTTAAACCCTTTTCAGACTGTCACTGACCGGTCACAGCCTTGGTCGGTTACAGCTGACAGTTCAACTCGATATCGAGATGATGATGCAATGTTGTCAAGTTGTAATATTTTTCTGTATAGTACCTACCCACCTAGGTTTTAGACATCACAAATAAACGGTTGTACTGACTATTTTAGATAATGAATATCATTTTTCTTGCTCAGTTCAACTTCAGCCAATAATAATTTAAAATGTTAATACCCAATAAAATCAAATAATAATAATCAAATAATTCTATTAAAAATTGCAAGTAACGCGTCCACTCAGGTTTTCCAGAAAATACGGCCCAATCAAACGATACCCGTACACTCGCGTGTCGATTATTCTGAGCAAATGTAGCCGTTATGACTGCAACAAAACTCCAACGTGTCTAATAATAAACTGAGTAATAAACCATTTACGCATTACATAAAAACCTATACCCAATGGGTAAATTATTGAGAAGCTGAAAAGTGTTTCGTGTTTAAATACAAAGTACGCTGCTAATCGAGTTAATGTTGACCTTGACCTTATTAGGTCAATAACCTAGTTACCTAGTTTTTGTACTGTTATTTAACAAGGAGTAAAACTATTTTTTTAATCTAGATACATGAATGAATTTTCCTTAAATATTGATTTATTTGTTAATAAAAACAAATGTAGATAATAAATAAATGTTTTCGAATGCTAGGCTATTACAGTTTAATAATTTTGATATTACGCTTTCACCACGCTTTTACAAATAAATATGAATTTTTAGTATTACTCGTAAGTACAATTAACGACACATAACCAAATGTACAATTTGTAGTTACGCATATCTAGCCTAGAAATGTATTGTTTTTAAGTAGTATGATACTAACCTGTTTACAGCCCACATAAGTATAACTGCATTTATCCGTCCATAGCACTTTATTAATAAAATTCAGTCGCATTTCGTAAACATTCTCCGTATAACACTACCATTTCCACATACTCGGAATTTGTAAAATTATGCGTTGTGAATTTACGCCAAATACGTGAGGTTAGACCGAAATAAACAAACTACTGCTTGTATTCTCTTTCTCTAAATCCCCCCTCCAATGTGTGGCATGATCTACAAATTTGAGGGGGAAGAAATGCGGGAAATGCAGTGCTAAATGGAGGTAAATTTAAATAACACGCTGATGTGTTAGATGATATTATGTATGTAAATGTGGCATCCATGGTTAATACGGCAAGTCTGTGACATTAGAATTTCGTCGGGTGCGCCATCGTAGCGTACCAGGAGCGTCGTGTTACTGATTTTTATAGGGTGATTTGTTTATTTTTTTAAAGGTCGAGTAAAAAAATTTTTTTTCGATTTTCTGCCTTTATTAGGCCTCCGAATACGTGGTTAAAATTAATGACATTATGACTGACTCACCCTGTATATATATACACTGAACAAATGAAATAAAAAATGAGCAAAAGTATTATTACTTGCAATGCACTGTATGGAAATACTAAGCGTAAAATATATACTCACTGAATATATCATTCCCTTTCTGTTGGTAGGTCACGTCGATCATACTTTTCGGAGCAGCGACCGACTCGGTTGATGAAAATGTAGTACTATCGCCAGCTTCCTGATTGGCGTAAGACCTCTCTATAAGCCTATTCAACTGATTCTCCCGTCCCTTCCGCATGTCGTCCAAAAGGCAATTCACAAGTAACACAGACGTCACGATGGACTGATCGCTGAGGATTCTTCCTTTGACAGATAAACCTTCTATTGAGAACTTTGCTAAATGAGTGTCTTCGGAATGAGACAATATTTGTTTATCCTAAAAAAAAACAACACTGAAATATAGTATAAATCGTTATGGTAGCGCCGCTTACGTTGGAATCACCTCCAGCGTACAAATTGAGGATTAGCTCGTTCATGCTGAAGGTGAACTTCAAGAACACGTTCACCTTCACCTCTTTCTCGGTTTGTAACTTGCACGTAGGTCCGACGTCAACATGTACGATTTGCTCGGATTTCTTTGGCACGGGCTTAGGCTTCACTTCTTCCACCTCCTCCACTTTTCCTTCTGCTAGATTGCCACTTAAGATGCTCATGATCATCTTATAATCGCCATGGCTAAGCAGCAGCTGCAACGAGAGTCGTTACAAAGAAATATTAAACGTGTCGACTCGCGAATTACCTTGATAGTCTTAATTTTCACCGTTACGTAGATGTCCGGTATCGCATTGAACCACGAAGCAGACAAATTACGCCTTATAATAATGTTGATGTTTATCGGTACCAGTAACTCCTCTGCTACAAGTTTTTTATAATTCTCGTCCAATTTCACCCTCAACAGTTGGAATTGGGACAGACTGATTTTCAATTCGTCGATAACAGCCGAGAAACCTTCTTCGTTCTTTGCGTCTAAAGTCAGAAATGTGTTTCCAAGTTGTAGAATGCCGAGGTCCAGGAATAGAGCCTGGAAGCTTTGGGAGTCCACCGGCACTACAATGACTGGAGCCTTGATTTTGACGTCAAGGGCGAGTTTTGTCGCTTTAACGTACGCGTTTTTCACGTTCTCTCTAGCTTGCTGTGCGGCAGCTTGAGATGCTTCGATTATCTTTTGTTGTGCCGTTTGGAATTGATTTAGGAAGTTCTGGAAACCAGACTCATTATGTAGGTGCGTCGTTATTCCAACCTAACTTTTTTGACAGTTGTCAACTGAAGAACGAAGTTCAGTTGTCAACTGTCATTGAAGTTAGGTCAACAACAATTGACAGTTGACAACATACTTTAAATGGGACCGTAAACGTTTGTACGGAGAGGTGAAATGAAATTACGACTTACCAGCATGCTTGAAACGAAACAGTTTAGGAAGATGATTCTCAGTCCGCCCAAGTGAGCCGAGACTTCCATGTCGGGTTTTTCAGATTCTTCTTCTAAGTTGTTCATTATTATTTGCACCTTTAGGGCCGTTCCTCCCGTGCCTGCAATGATCTGAGAAAAATGCACTATTAATTCCTATAGAAATAATTCCGAGATGTAAAAGTGTTTCTATCGGTGTCGTTTGCAAAATAGAAGAAGAAACAAGATCTTACTAATTTGTGTAATGAGTCAGGGTTCAAATCCATGACGGCGATTTCTTGCAAGTTGGCTCTAACTTGCGTGTAACTATCCTTCACGATAATGTTAGACACGATTCCTCTTATGGCGCATAACGAGATGTTGCTTTGATCGGTTGCAAATTTTACGGCCACCTCTTGCAGTTCTGCCAACAATTTGAATTTTATGGTCTCTACCACCTGCGATTTCCTCTTTTTACCTGAAAACAATACGATTATGCGAATTTGCAATTTGAAATATATTTTCAACTCACGTTTTTTGACAGTCATTTGGGCTTCTCCTTCATCTTCCTGGATAGATATTAATTCCCTTTTCGATCGAGTTGAAGCGACGTGGTCTCCTGGTTGATCCAGTGTCACAGTGATCCGATTTAGAAGCGATGTCTGGAAGGCGATAAGCGACAGAAGGCCTTCCTGGTGAAGGGTGATATTTAAAATTGCAAAGTCTAGGATCAAACCCATCTCGCATGAATGGTACTTTGAATGTAGTTCGGGAGATTTTGGATCGACCTAAAAATACCATTATTTGACAAGGAACATTGTTGAGAACGCTGTAAATGTGAAAGCTTTGCCCGTAACCACCCACCTGCGTAAACTGAACCTTCAAGAGGTATTCGCTGCCTTTACCCGTCCCTGGAGTACTGATGATACTGATTATTTCTCCTGAACGGTTTTGTTCCAACAAGATACCGGATAACGCCAATCGAACGTCTGTGACATACGTCTGTTGCGTCAAAGAACACTCCAATTTTTTTATTTTAAACGATGCCAACTCGGAAATGTGAGACGATATTTCGGATTGCTGGTTTAGAATAATAGAGATTTCTGGAAGGAATGAAATTAGAAATATCAGTGTTATCTAATAAGTTTTATTTAGTTTCAAATATTTCAATAAAAAAAATTTTGGGTTCCTATGTCTTATAAGATAAAACTTTGCCTAAAATATATAGAAGGGTGCTTTTGCAAATTATGCATAACATATGAATTTGATGTGGCAATGAAACTATTTAAAATAAATATTAAAATTTCAAGTATCAGAACCGCACTAATTATGCGTAATTTCATTCAGTTTACCGCTAAAAACAAAAATTGGTGGGACATTTGAGCTACTCTTAAATAAAAATAAATTACTTTTCATATTTGGATGCAAATACGAATTTTTATTAGTAAATGCTGGAAAAAAATAATTTATGTGGTGGGACATTTGAACTACTCTTAAATAAAAATTTACTTTTCAAATTTAGGAGCAAATACGAATTTTCATTAGCAAATGGACAATCTTATACAAAGTTAACTATGACTGAGTACAAATATTTTAAGAGAGAATTGAAAAAACTGAAAATTAACATCGTCTCAAAAAATTTCCAAAATTATTTATAAAGCAACTTTAAACTATATTAAACCGTTAATTATCGAAGCCTATGGCCGTTCGCCACACGCAAATTTAAATTTCACATACGTTAAGGGTAGTTTACGCAGCACGACATTAGAATGTGTATCAATTTACCGCGCATTTAACGAAAAACTATTGTTTACAAAATGTAGATAGATATTTATTATTTAATAAGAAATATGCAGAACATGGTTTATAAAACAATTAGCACAAAAAATATCCACCCACCAATGCATTTGCTTCTGTTAATAAATTGTGGCAATCAGAAATTTGAACATTAGTTAAATATTTTTAATTTCTTTGTTCTATCAGACATTCATTCTAATAATTCCAATTCTGATGTTATGGCAATCAAAATGTCAGACATTATCCTGCACCTTGCAATTGCTATGCAACCATCGACACAACAATGTTAATCTATTTTTTTTTGCTTTTCGTGCTGTCAAAATTGTCAAACCATTAGTAAAATTGTATTTATTATGTTTTGTGACAAACATTTTTAATGTTACAATATTCTAAACATCAAAAATCATAGTCATTGATAAATAGGAGTTTAATGTGATTTAAAAAATTTTTTTTGCTTTATAAACAAGTTCGGATAATTTTTGAATGGCGATTCCGTTAATTCGTATTTTTCTCTATCTTTTAAAATATTGTACTTATTGGTCATAGTTAATCGTGTATAAAAGAAAACACATTTTTATATTAGAGCGACAGCTGCCTGTGATTTATGTGGAAGGAATGATTGGTATTAAAACACTAGACATAAACGTCTCTACAGACCTTTTATTACGAATTTGGCCTCCATGGTGGTAAACTGGATGATTTCCTTATCGTCCTCTACCTTTTGGGTAGGCAGTAAGTCTTTCGTCAGCTTCGCGCTTTGTTGTAACTCCTTATACTTCAACAACATCATACTGGAGCTGCTCTTCCGTGTCCCCTACACACAAGAAAGCCATACAATCGCACCTGAACTATTGAAATGCAACTTACCGAGAGCGGTATTGGCTCTTGTACATCGCTTTCGGGCAAGGGAATGCTCTTCCCCAAAGCCGCCAGTAACACCAATCTAGCCTCGGAAACTCTGACATCGATGGAGGGTAACTCGCCAATCACCTTGGCGTGCGGGAACCTGGGATCTTCCGTGATCAGGCACTTAGAGAAAGTGATAGTCAGACTGACTGGGTTGAGAAGGTGCATGTCCGTCCGCTTTGATTTCTCCACGGCGTTGCGCCAGTCCTCGGTGCCCAGCGCCATCAATATCTGTAAATCTGTCAGTTCTAGGACGAAAGAATCGTAGCAGTGCTCCTTCATACGGGAGAAGATATCCTCGAGACCCATGCCCTGCTCATACATGTCTTTCACGGTGTTGATGTTGGTTCGTTTGCCGGACGACACCATCTTGAGGCGACCCAAGTTGGCCACCAGGACGTTTTCGGTGCCGGTATACTTACCCCCGTACGGGATTATCACGTAGGGCGCTTGTAGGTCCACGTACAGATCTAAGCGGACGTGTTTCTCTAAAGCGTGTTGTAGGCCGGTTGAAGTCATTTCTTTGACGTTTGTCAGGCCACTGTCCGCCACTGCCTGTATCCTGCAATTGCAAGTACGATTCAGTGAGTACAAAGTCTGCAGTTCAGAACCACCTGTATGCTTACATTGGCAGCACTGCACAAATGATTTATTTATATACGAGCCGACGCCCAATTGTGGAAAAAGTTACAATCAAAAAATACATAAAATAAGATATTAATATAACACGAACAATTCTAAGATCAAGTATACAAAAAAATTAAACAATAGTAAAGAAAACAAAAACAAGAGTAACCAAAATAATATTAAAATTCAAAACAGAATAGTAAATTACTAACAAAGACAGGATAAGAAGCAAAACAATTTAAATTAAAAAAATGATTAGCCATCATCATATTGGAGGCTAGTTTTATGTGCCAAATATTTTAGAAACTTAACTGTATTTGTTCACTTTTAGTGAAATCGGATTTATCATTTGTAGCTAAGAATACTCTCAGATTATCCCCAAACAGTAAGAATTTACAATAATAGTAACACTCATCAATGTCACTTACAAAGATGTTAAAGAACAAAGGCCCCAAGTGAGAACCTTGAGGCACACTGGGCACGACTGCAATTTCACTGGATATGAACCATTTGACATTTCCCTGAAAGAAAGTACCACAAATCCCCGTAATTGAAGTTTATAGATTGAAATATTGTGATTTACTTTTCTAAATGCTTTAGAAAAATCTGTGGAAATTGAATCAAATTGAAACCCAGCCTCCAAAGCATCAGATAATTAATGACTATAACGAGCAAATTTAATTGTGTCAACCGTTTAGATATGAACCCAAATTGTCGATCAATAAGAAAATTATATATATAAAGCTGTTTACAGGCCTTTTAGGCCCAGAGCTGTGTTATTCTCCTCCACTCCATTCTGTCCTTCGCCTTTCTTTTCCAATCCGTTACATTTTTCTACTTAGATCTATTGCCACTGCCTCTCTCCATCGCTTCCTCGGTCTGCCTCTTTTTTCTTGTAGTTAGGTTTACTCCCTACTATTTTCTTAACTGCCCTTTCATCCTCCATACGTTCTAGATGCCCTAGCCACTGCACTCTCCTGGCTTTTACAACTTCGTCTATTGTTGGTGCCTGGTACATTCCATATATTTCCTCATTATTTCTCCTTACATAGCCTTCCTCTGTCCTCTTACCACCTAGAATTCTTCTTAAGATCTTCCTTTCCCACCTTAAAAGGTTTTCTTGACTTTTGATTGAGCACCCAGGTTTCACTGCCATACAGCGCTGTCGGTCTCAAAATTGTTTTATACATTCTAAATTTTACTCGTCTGGACAAATTTTTGATTTCAATAAGTGGTTGACTGCTGCCGAACTTCTGTTTGCTTTTATTATTCTCCTATTTATTTCTTGTTCCTCATCACAGTTAGCTGTTATTAGCGCCAAATACACATATTCTTGAACTTCTTCAAACTCCATCTCTCCATGCTCTGTTCTCAATTTAAAATTTGTATCCTTTTTTTGTTCTCCTATTCTCAGCAGCTTACTTTTCTCTTGATTTATCTGCAATCCCACTTTACTTGCTTCCTCCACAAGTTTTCTCGTTACTTCTTCTAATTCCCTACTATCTCTAGCAATAATGGCCACATCATCTGCATAACTTACTATTTGGTGACTTTTAAACAATATGTGTCCTTCTCTGTTCAACTCACTATCTCTTATGACCTTTTCTAGTACTAAATTAAAAAGAAGCGTTGAGAGTGGGTCTCCTTGTCTCAGTCCTGTATCAATAGTAAAGCCTTCCGAACATTCACCTTTTATTCGTACTTTGGCTTTAGTATTTTCTAAGGTCATTTTCAATAGCCTAATCAGTTTAGTTGGTATCCCAAATTGTTCCAGAATTTTACTTAGTTTATTCCTTTTGATCGAATCATATGCTTTCCTGAAGTCCACAAATAAAACCATTGCTTTGATCCCATACTCATAGCATGTAGTCAGCATTTCCTTCACCATGAAGATTTGGTCCGTTGTTGACCTTCCCTTTCTAAAACCTGCTTGATACTCCCTATTTGCCGTTCTGCTATAGGTTCTATTCTCTGCTTTATTAACGTTGCCATAATTTTATACCCTATATCTAACAATGATATACCCCTGTAGTTTCTGCAGTCCGTTGCATCTCCCTTTTAAGATTGGTATAATCATAGCATCTCTCCAATCTTCAGGCATACATTCTCTTCTCCAGATCATTCGTATCATTTCGTATATTCTTTGTCTTAAATCCTCTCCTGCGTACTTAATGTTCTCTGCTGTTATTCCGTTTTTCCCTGGACTTTTGTTATTCTTTAAAGCTTCTATAATTATATCTATTTCCTTTTTTGTAGGTTCTTCTACTTCCCTTCCTCTTCTCTTCCCGGTATCATCTCCTCGTGCACCTCTTCTTCCCTTACATTCTCTTCATTCAACATATCTGCAAAGTATTGCCTCCATCTTTCTCTCACTTCTGTTTCCTCTCCAATTAGATTGCCACTTTCATCTCTCACATATATTACTTCCTTCTTTATCTTTTTTCCCTTTTTTATCTCTCTGTAGAAGTTACGTATTTCTTTCCTCTTGTAATGTTGCTCTATTTCCTCTATTTTCTTAACCTGCTCTGCTCTCTTCTTTTGTCTAAACACTTTCTTTGCCTTTTGTCTTTGTTCCCTGTATTTTTCCTTATCTTCCTCTTGTAGTGACTGAAGTGCTTTAATTCTTAGCTTATTTCTCTTCTCCGCCTCTCTTATACACTCTCATCCCACCATCTTTTCCTCCCTGCACACTCTTTTTTTGGTATTACTTTCTCACTTGCTGTTTGTATGACATTTTCGATCTTTATCCACTCTTCATTTATATTTGCTTCCAATATCCGTATGTTTTCTTGCAAACCTTTCCTTACCTCTTCTTCATACTTCTTTGGGTTCTCTCATTTTGTAATGTCGCCATATCTAGTTGTCTTTTTTTCCTTTGTAATCCTTTCCTTTTAATAGGTTTTTTTATCTTCAAATCTATCCTTACTAGATAGTGATCCGAGTCTATATCTGCCCCTCTGCATGACCTAACATTTTTTATTAAGCTTCTGTGATTCTCATCTATGCAAACATGATCAATTTGATTCGAATATGCTCCATCCGGAGAGGTCCAGGTCCCCTTATGTATGTCTTTTCTCTTAAAGAATGTGCTCATTATTTTCATTTTTTGTTCTTCTGCAAATTCAATCAATCTACGCCCATTGTCATTACTCTCTAGGTGTTTACTTTCTGTCCCTACTATACTTTCATACATCCTTTCTCTCCCTATTTTTGCGTTTGCATCCCCTACCACCATTCTTACTGTGTTTTTATTCAGCTTTCCGTAATTTTCTTCTAGCTTCTCATAAAACTCATCTTTTTCTTCTTCTGTTTTTTCTTCTGTTGGCGCATATATATTTAATATCTCTATGTTTATTTCTTCTCTGATTTTAATCATACATAACCTATCTGAAATTGCTTCAAATTTAGAAATTTTATCCTAAAATTTTTATTTACTAAAAATGCTGTTCCGTATCGCCTTGTTTCGCCTCCGCTCGTAAAGAATAAATAATTTTCTAATTCCCATGTGTCCGTCTCCTTTATATGCGTCTCCTGTATCGCTATTATGTCCATTTTGAATTTATTTGCCTCTCTTTCTAGGATTTTTAATGATCCTTCCTCATTTAACCCTCTTACATTCCATGTTCCCATTCTCATTCCTTGATTTGTGTTTTCTTGCTTTCCGTCTTTTCTGTCTTCCCCCTCTCCGTCCTTCTAGCTTCGTTCTGTATTTTTTGCTTTCTGTTCCTGGTTCTATTTATGTCGTTTCCTTTTCTCATAACCGTGTCCATTGCCAGCGATCTTTCTTTTATGTTGAGTGATATATCTAGTTTTTTGCTTCCTTTTTTTCTAGCCTGCTTGCATCATTATTCCACTTCCAAACCTCATTATCAATTACGAGTTTTTGATATCCTACTTTTGCTACCTTTCCTTCCATCCTCACTTCTTTGGCTTTTATTCTTAGTTTCCTTTGAATTTCCCTTTCCATTTTGCTCATATCATCGTTAATATAGACTTTGGCAGCTCCTATCTCCTTTAATTTACTTTTATTTTTCATTATCCTTATCTTGTCCTCGAAGTTTTTTAATTCTACTAAAAATACATTAACTCCTATTTTCGTTACCCCTTCTGTACCAATCTCCATATGCATTGACTTTCTTATAAACTCTTCTATCTGTCCTTTTAGCTCATTTTGATCTAAATTTTCTCTAATTTGTAGGCCTTGCACCACTATATTTTTCTTCCTTTTCTCTTTATCTATACTCTCTACTCTTTCTTCTACCTCTCTCATCTTATCCCTAAGCGCCTTATTTTCCTGCCTCATGTCCTCAATCTCTCCTCTGAGTTGTCTTATCTCCTCTCTATATTCTTTCTCTTCTCTTCTCACCTCTTTTACTTCCTGTGTTAAGCATTCCAGCATTCGCAGCACCTTTCCATGTTGTACTCCATATCCCCTTTCTTTACTGGCGAACGTGCTAGTTTTTTGCTGCAACTGAATACCTCCGCTACTTCTTCCATACTTCTCTTTTCTTTCCCTCATCTGTTCCACTGGCATCACTTTCGGTTTCTATTTCAATTTCTTCCTTTCTTCGCTCGGGTGTCCTTGTTACCCTTTTACTGACCACCGGTTTTTCAGTTTTCTTTATCATTTCCGACACTACTGGTTGCCTATCTCACTTGACACCAGTTCGCTAAACTACCCCAGTTATTTCCTTCTGCAATACGTCTTTGCACTACTGGTTGCCTACCTAACGCGCGTGACAGAGCTGTCCTCGTCGACCGATCGGAGACTCTCTGTCAAACTTTGTAAGCAACACTGAACCTTATTGATGACCTACTTTCACTAACCTCCGAAAAATTTCTGTCTTTCTTTTACTTTTACTCTGTTATTTCCAAATTTTCTTATTTGACTGCTTGCCCCTTTCCTGCACCACCAAAACTCACACTATTTGTATCCCAAAAATAACTCGGCACGGTTCAAATTGGACTTTAATGCCGGAGCACTTTTGCGACACGTACATACACTAACGCGATCGAGAATCAATCCAATAATAAGAAAAATTGGTAAAGTTAAATAATCACAAACTAAACTCTAAAAATCTTTTGGGATAACACTGAGGATACTAACAATTATTAACAAACGATCTATCCCCTACCTTAAGAATAGATGTAAAACCTAATTTCCAAAAATTAGGAAAAATATCCAACTTCCAAGGAGTTGGTAACCAAAGTTAAAAACAATTCACTAACCACTAAATGGACTGTAAAATGCAAGATGTACGGGTGAACAATTCGTTTACTGTTGCCGCTAATGATTATAACGCTTTTAATTACCAGGGAAGTTGTGTTTTATTGTGTAATATATACAGATTTGGAAAGTGAGAATCTTGATGGTGAATTGTATTTTGCCGCTTGCGTGTATTTGTGTCATGCTACACGCATACTTCGACCACAGCGTGTTTGCATCAAGCAGTGTTGCCAGGTGGGAAAAATTCAGTGCATGAGAATAATTTCAAAGAAGCAAGTAATTTTTAATTACTTTTGTAATACCATTTTCATTTCATTAAAAATCATTATGTTCTGCTATTTTATCATAATATTACATTGAAAGTAGGTAGTTACAGGTACTTATACTTAAAAGTTATTAACCACGTAACCTTTCTAATTTATTTTATTGTTAGGCCGGGCGAACGTTGAGGCGCAGTTGACGTGACGCAGGGTGACTCACGGGTTGTAAAATCTGTTGTTTCCAGTACCCTTACGAAATAGAGTTACGAATCACTGCAATACAGCACACACACCTCATATCCGTAGACTGTCATACCCGTTTATGTATTCATTGCTAATTATTAAGAGAGCAGTCTACAATAAAGGATATTTCAAGTACCCAAATATTGTAGATACCTACCTCTATCTATTCAATTTTGCCCTCGATTTTGCCTTTATTTCTCGTTAGGTTTTTGTTTTGGTAGATTTCAAAGAGTAATTTTAATAATCTCATTATTTCTTTTTGTGTCTATTAAAAATCATGAGATTTCCTCGAATGCATGAGATCTGACAACACTGGCATCAGTTGATCTGACAGTTAGATTTTCAATGACGAATTGGCGTTGGCGATACGGAACCGATTGCCGTAGTAGTGGGGAATGCTAGACCAATGCACGTCGTCGCCCCTCTTAAAGTTCGTACCTTCCCTGGAATGAAGCGGCAATTTCTACTTTCTCTGTAAAGATCCGCAATTTCCGAATCTGTATATACCGTGAATTCCTTGTATGTTTGTAACCTCAACTTTCAGATATTTTGGATTACTTGGGGGATCATGAGCCACTTCTAAAAGAAGGCGAGGCACTTAGTTTTGCCTGGGGTAGAACGTGAGAAGCCCCAAGTTGTCTAAAACACATGTTTACAGACGTCTTCTTTAGCTCAGCCACCCCATGAAATATCTATTTTATCAAATGGAGGAAATTGGCAGTTCTGGTACTATTTATACAGAAAAAATTATAAGAAAACATTAAAAAACACACACACACTTCTATTATGCAAGTAATTTGTTGTTCACCTCTACAACAATTCCGAAATCTATCAAAAGATGTCAGCTACTTTGTGATTTTTGTCAATTGATAATTCATTGGTACAGTGCTGCCAATGTAACTCAAAACTGTCAATTTATGTCGTATGCAAGCTTAATTAAATTGTCACTTACTGGTCCAAGGCAGCGTCAGCAGGTATCTTGAAAATATCGATAACCTTATTAATAGTGCTTGCATCGTAAAATATTTTTAAGGGTTTTGCAACGAGTCGGATCTTTTGATCGCAATTTTCGTTCAGCGGATTCGTTTCAAACGTGATCTCTAAAAGGCTACTGTTAGAATGGGTTTCGGTGATGAGTAACTGAGGAATGAAATCCTCTTGCTGAAGTCCCTCGATCTTGAAATCCTCCATCTTCACATTCACCCTTGAAAAAATATCTTTATTTATTCGTAATTACACAAAGCAACGCACTGCTTACTGGATAGCATTTGCCGCCGGTCGCTGTTCTACCATTACCCCCACCGTACTCAAATCGCAGCAGAGGACTCTCTTAATTGCGCTTTCATCATCACGTAACTCAATCTGGAGGTTTCTTAGCAGAAATACGAGGGAAGCTGCAACGAAAGTATTGGGATATGCGGTCGGGGGGGCGCCCTCTTGGTAGCCGATAGCTTTGAACATTTTCGCTTTCTCTGCAGGCGTCAGCTCGCTTTGGAATTGTTTCACTGAAATAGAAAACTTCATTCACGCATTCAAATTTGGTTCGGTTGCAAAAAAGTACCAGTAAAAATGTACGTGTAGGAAAACATTAGATTCGAATGTGACACAAATGCCAACGAAAAAGTAACATAATTTATTCACTATTTTTCACGAGAAATTCATTATTTTACAAAAAATAAATAAATAAATAAAACAAAAAAACCGTTGATAATTGAAATGATAAAAAACTAGGATGCTTTCTATTTGTTGTATACCTACAGTGTAATTATACAACAGAGGTTTGACAGTCATAAACTTAACAGGTATACGTTAAAATAAATAAAGAAACCAGCGTTATTTCCTTAATTTTGGACGGTATTTTGATTTTCGGTAAGTACTTATTATTATTTTTTTCATAAATTATGATTATTTCTGTGACGTTTTAAACATTTAAAAGTTACCAAAATTAACACACATAAAACGGTATTCTGATATTAAAAAATTCATTAATTCTGCTATACACGCGTCAAGAATTCAGACGTCTTACTCAGACGGCTGACGTTACACATTTGTTTTTATTGTCAACGTAATTTTCGATATTTGGTCGCGTTAAAAAACAATCATTTTTGCAATTTAGTGCAATATATAATGCAAACTTTTAGTGTAGTATATAGTTTTATTACTATCAGTTGCAGTTTCTTAAATATTTTGATGAAAATATAATGAATTATTCATTTGTTCGTATGACATAAGTCGTCTGAATTCTTGTCGCGAGTATATTTATACATTCTTTGTGCAAAAATAAAATTGACACAAACTAAATTCATAAATTTTCGCAATAGTTGTTAATCTTCAGATTTTTTGTCACTAAAAAAGATGGCGCACGGTAGGCAACCCGCATATACGCTCAGCTGGCGTAGTGAACAGTTGCCACATTGTGAAAAATTCCTTGATATAACAATTTATTTTAGAACGAATTGAGTTATGCCCTTGTTCATTTATACTTATGGCAGTCAAACCTCTAACACCCTGTATATGCAAAGTAAAAAGGGACCTCAAGTCAAGTCAAGTTAAAACAAAGTGCGGCTTTTAATTTATGATACAGATTTTAAAGGTATTGAAAAATAAACATTGAAAGAAATTTTCAAACGAGTATCTAATTCAATTATATCAGACTGTTGTAAAAAATGGTAAATTTAATAAGCAAAACTGAATAAAAATGGCATCATTAATAGAAAAGAACAGAATTGAAGTATTAATGATGGTTGGATGTAATGACAGATTAAAATCTCACAATGAGACTTGTAAACTGCTTAACGGAGAATATCCTTAGAGGTGTATTTGAACTACTTCAAAAAGTTTTAGTAACTGGTACTGCTACAGATTTACTATCGACACGTTGGAGCTCAAGTCAATGAAAACATTAAATGAAACGCATCATTGGGAAAAGAAAAATTCCACGCTTACAAAATACATTTAGTGCAAGAGTTGAATGAGGATGACCCAGATCATAGCATAAAGTTCTGCAACAATATCATATTGTTACAAAGTTACTTCCTTGAATGGAACTGTTGTCATAGTTGCAGGTAGTGATCTCAAAATAATGCCTATTGGGTTCAAAAATGACATAGCCAACACCAATGTAAATACATGAGCTGAAATGATAAGACACTGTATGTTAAGGCCTTACTTCGAGGGCTGACGGTAGCCGAGCGGCCAAGGCGGCGACGAACAGTTGCTGCCAGGGAAGCACGAGCGGCCGGAAGTTGGTTCGAATCCAACACGGGGCAGAAGAATTTTTCTGTCCTACCCATGGATGTTTGTGATTGTAGGGGTGGAGGGTAGTGTAAGTTAGTAGGTAAAAAGGGCCAAATATGGCCTAATTACCAGTAAGCTTCAGTACCTTTACCTTATTTTTAAGACCTTACTTCTTTGAAAAAAATTTGTTCTATTTTGCCCTAATCCCTGCTCTAGCAGCTCTTTATCCAAACAATGAGGATTATGATGTTTTCTTTCATCCGATATGGTTCAACAAGAAAATAGTTTCCTTGGCAGATAGATAGGGTAATGAAGACCAACTGAACCACCACCCTCTCCTGATTTAACCTTTTTCTTGTGGAGTTACTTAAAATTGCGGGTCTATTAAACCAAATAATTTAGAGAACCTATAGCTGTGAATTAATGAAGGACAAAGCTGCACTTTACTTTAACCTGTATTTTTTTGGAAAACTTCCTCACAAAACATTCATTTAAACTAGTTACGGTCAAATCTAACATTTTTGTACAATAAGAAGTGGTCATTGTACAACAGGCTCACAATGGCAATATCATATCAGTATATCAGTATAATCTATTTAAATTTTATTAAAGTGACTGACATATATTTAAAACGATTTTAAGTAGCCAAGAGAAGAATTTGTTAGGTGAGACGTGAAGTATGTTTTAAATTTTCTTCATACGCAAACATAGTGTACAGTGTGCATTATAGAGAACAAAATACATACGATCAAGTACCGAGTGGTGACAATGCAATAAATAATAAAGAGAAAAGTGTACGGTGACATTTTATAGTAAAAAGCAATATCATCGAAGTATTTTATAATTAGTGGCTGTAATTAATAGCGCTCAAACTAATAATATATTAATGTCTATTATTCTGCTTCGCTGAATACTTACGTAATTCCTGTCTATCCTTTATTTCGATTTCGGAAGTTTTAGGGGTAATACCATACCACCACTCATACCAAGATTGTTTCTTTGCAGTACCTAAGATAGGTATAAGTTACTAAGGCATGGCATTTTATAAGTAATACGTTCCTGGAAGATACCGTACCTACTAGTTAACGTTTCATTTAATCGTAAACGAAATTTTAGATTCCTTCAAAATGAACAAGAGAATTGAAACAGAAGTTAGAAGTTTCTTATAGAGAGAAGATGGAGGTTCTCTTTTGAAAAACAGTGTAGGAATTATTTGTTCTAAAGTACTAGAACAAACGTTTTAATATTATTAAAAAATAATCAGAATAGGGATAATAATAGACACTCGGGAAACACTAAATGGAACTTTCTAACCACACGATACAATTAAGGAATTGTGACAGAAAAATGTATAAGAAAATGTATTGAAAAAATGTCGATAACCTTTTTGCTCCGTTGTAGAAACTGCTACAAGACTTATAAGTATTTTAAACTTATTCAGTAACGGAAGACCCCTGAAATCGTATAAAACAAATTTTTAACTTACGTAAATCTGCACCCGCTCCAGTGTCCTGAGACGAAAACCCACTCCAAGCCCAACTGAACCACCCTGCCTGTTGCGCCTCTATTTCTTGCAAGCGTTGCAACTCGACTTCCATCTGTTGCCGTATGATAACAATATTCACTACATCCAAAAGTTGCTCACATCCCTCCAACTGCTGTTTCTCCTCTTCCTTAATCTACAACAAAACACACAGACAACACGATAAACTAAGCGGTCGAAATTGCAACTACCGTTTTCTTCAGTAGCTTTCTATACAAGCCGGTGTACTCCCGGCATTTGTTGCGATATTCAAAGATATTCTCCCAATTCCAGTCCCGTCTTTTCCGTCTAACTTCCTCCTCTAAAATGCACTGATACGCGAAATGCCACCATTTCTTATAGTATCCTTTGTAACTCGGAACGTTAGGTCTGTATTTGCGGTAAGGAACGCCCCTGCTCATCCGACCCAAAGAATCAGTAAGAGCGATTACATCGCGGTACTGAGATTTGCTTAATCCGATGAATAGAGTGCCCATATCCAGGTTCACTTGGGTTTTAGGAATGGAATAAGCGGGAGTGTCCTTGTCTGGTCTCTTGTTCATCCGTAGTCGAGAGGATGCGTTGATTGGACCCAGTACTTAAAAAAATTCATTATCATTGGGTGTGGAAAAATAGGACGCAAAACTACAGTTACATATAATGCTCACATTCAGGGTCATCACTTTTATGAGGTCCAGTATAGGGAAAAACGTTACCTGATATGCAGAGAATTCAGTCATTATGTCATTAATTTTAACAATGAATTTAGAAGGCCTAATAAACTGAAAATTAAAAAAAACTACTTAATATTTTAAAAAACAAACAAATTAACCCATAACTCCAGGTAACACGACACTCTTGGTTTGCAACTAATTTTCTGATAGAGCGTTTGAGCGCTGAAGCAAAACAGCGTTGCCACGTCAGGACACTTAATAACATTAACACTTCAAGGCAGCACTGCCAACAATTTTAGATATAGTTTTATAAGTTTTTAACATTTTAAATTATTACTCTAGAAAAAACATAAGAATTTCCAAATTAGTCAATTGTTTATTTATGTCGTCTAATACTAGTGAAAATACTTAAATTTGGCAACATTGCACTCAGACCAGCACCAACCGCAGTAGAACCAGTCTGAGTCTTTAATCGCATATTCATATTACAATAATTTTTCCATATCTTCACTTAAAATTAATGACACAATAAATGAATCTCCCTGTAAATGACGTAAATAAGCATGTAACTTTTTTTACCTATGATGTTCCTGTTTTTTTTTTTTATTATAAAAATCTTAAATTTTACTTTATTTTTGTGAAAAACTATGTCTGTATGCCATTTTCTCTAACATAACTATAAGTCTAATGACATTTTTGATAAAAATAAAGTATCTTAAGATTTTTTTTTATAAAAAAGCAAACAAAGTTGTGACACCCTCTAGGAAATATATACGAAATAGATAACACTTGTGGTGGTCTCACTTTTTTGCGTCTACAAATTCAAAAACAACGTTAAACATTGTACATTGTAACATGCACATACATTAAAAAAGGGAATCCAATAAAGACAGATGTTCATAAATCGTCATTTGTCTGAGTTTTTCATAAATTTATTTACAAGATTGTTGTAATTTTTTTTATACAAAAATTGAAAATAAATAATTAAAAAAATATTCCTCTTTAAAAAAAGTGCTTATATACTGTTGTAATTTTTTTATACAAAAATTGAAAATGAATAATTAAAAAATTATTCCTCTTTAAAAGAGTGCTTATATACTTTTTTCATCTAAACAAATATTTATTTTATATTATTTTTCACAATATCAAATATTTAACCCAGATAACAAATTCTAATAAAATAATTCCAAAAATAAAATCTTCGTTTTCATATTTTTATGTTGTTAGCACCTATATAAACATACTTAAACAAATTAAATGTTTCTATTTTACACATTCTCCAAGGTTAAAAATAACATAACTAGAAGTGATTAAAAATCACATTACTGTACTCTGTTCTGAGTCATTCAATTCAGTAAGGCTGACAGCATATAAATACACAGGCTGGTCTGTAGATAAAGGGTGGATTGCTAAGGTAAAAATGTTGTGATTTAGCTCGAAAGTTAATAGTTAAAGAGACAGAGTTAAATGTAAAATATTTGTTTTTTTTTCTTCATTTATTTCTTAATAAATAATGCTAATATTTGGACTTTTTTTGGGTTAAGGCTCTGAAATTTGTTCATAGTTTGGTTGTACTTTATAAAGAATGCCAGCAGAATTTCTTTATTTGTACTTATCTTATCTTTGGTGTCAATCTTTATTTCACCATTTTTTTTTTCATATAAAAAAGTATACTTTATGTTTCCGAAACATTTGATTTTGAAGCTTCCAATGCTGAGCTAAATTAATTAAAATTTAGAAATGTCAAAAAAAAGGATTATTAAAGCCAGCCTCAGAAAACGACGTAGTCACGTGACTTATTAGTGTTGCTGGCATTGACTACAGTATTGAAAATTTCAAGTTAAATACCTCGAAAATGGTGTGAGACGGCGACTTTCGCAAAGTATATCTTTTTTGAGCAAAGAAAGTTGAAAAAAAGAATTTGATACCAAAGATGAGATACCTTAAAGTATAAAAAGTTTTGTCGTTTTTAACACATTCCATCTACTGCAGCTGGCGCCCTCTATGAATTAACCAAACTATGAATAAATTTCAATTCCTCGACCAAAAAAGCCCAAAACCCAAAATTTTGTATGAATATAAATATTTATCAAGAAATGAATAAAAAAACTAAATAAACATTTTACTTTTGACATCCTGTATCTTTTTAATTATCAGCTTTTAGACTAAACTAAGTTCAGCTAAATCACAATATTGTTACCTTGGGAATCTACCTAATACATTTTGATCCATTATATCGCGACCAGCCTGTATAAAATTAGTTAGCACAACTTCAAAGTAATATACAAGGTCACAGCATAATATTATTGAAGTTACATATCCTTTACTGTGGTTATTTTGTGTTTCATTGGCAAACATCTATAATTAAACCAAATGGTCAGGTTTAATATAGAATAGATTTCAGGCTGATTTATGAGGTCTCTCACATAATTGAACCTGAATAACTATGATGTCACCGCCTGTCATCCTCCATGAAATTTATTATTTGTAAACAAGGGGACAATGAATGCACACAGATAATAATTGATGTGATAGGTGTGGAATGTTTTGAAGGTGCAAAAATAATAATTTTATCATACAGAAATCTGATAAGACTTATTTTTAAGGACATAATAAACAAATCCCCGTTATCAAGTATTTATTTTAATCCTTGCACCAATTCTGATGTCTTATTTTAAAAAATAATAATTTAATATTGATAAAATGGAATTTAAGTAACGTTTTTTTTTTTTTCACTCACCATAGTGAAAATTGTCAAACGTCTTTTCTTTAGAAGAAATCGATTGCAGCAAATAATCCATCATTAAAGTAGCACTCTCATCTCCGTATAGTTTGGAATTGCAGTTCCAATACACGGCCAAGGCTTCTAAGTCAACAATCTATCAAAAAAAACAAAAACAGTAAGCTGATGAAACATTTTAAAATATCAATAATACTACATACCTTATAAAATTTCTCCATATCGTCACTAATAGCTTTTTCCCAGTTTTCGTCGGTACTTTCAATATTTAAAGTGTGTAGGGACAACCCGCATGAGAAGGGAGTATCTGGGTTGGAAATTTTGTCTTCATATCTGATGTGGATGTTTGTTATTTTCAATTGAAGATTTTTTATGACGGTGGCAATTATGTTTTCTGTGAAAGTAGCATTCGCCTTTGGCTTATCTAAAAGTTATGCAAAAATGAAGTCAATAAAGAAGATGGTACAGACTTTCAACCTTTTTCAGCTTCGGCCTTCTTTGCTTCTTCAATCTTTTGTAATTCTTTCCTCTTGGCTTCCTGCTTGTTTTTTTCTTCTTTATGTGCGTCATATTTAACTTGCTGGTTTGGTACTGCCAGAAGTAAGATACTATCCAGTTCGATTACCCATGGAGAAGAGTATACACGTTTCCAAGGAATTTTTATTAAAAGTTTGCCTAAAACCGATTTGGAGAAATATAATTCAAATAGACACAACATCAATATTTACCTATAGTTCCATACACAGCCTGTATAGGTAAATCGAGGTCATCTAAACAAGAACGTTTTATTACCAAATCTCTAAGTTCCACATCACCTAGAAATAAAAATTGATTTTGTTTTGTGGAAAAAATATGTTAATTGTTAAGTAAAATACCTCCCCATATTCCAATTGACAATTGCTTTCCATCCAAATTCTCCACAAAATCTCCCAAATATTTATTTAAAAAAAAAGATATAGTGCTTTCAAAAACCATCCTTAACTCATTTATTTATCGATAAACTAAACTAAATTCGTTTGACCAGACAGTTGCATATTTTTAAATGGTCTATTATCGATGATGACATCATACAAGGTTATCTTCCGAAATTCGTTAAATATAATTTGACCTTTAAAAAAATATACTTACTTACTCAGGTAATAACTTATTTGATTGCAAATTTGACTAATTAAAATCACAGAAATTTTCACTGCAGTTAATTATTCTTACTGTTGACGTCTGTCATTGATTTTTGAAAACATAAAACTCTTATATATGTTTTGTGTATAAAACCGACGTCTGCTAGCGATCGAGCGACGAGCAAAATACGGATTTGTCAGGTGTCAAGTCAAGGATCAGGGAATCGGGATCGAAATGATCGGAATGAAAGCTATGACCATACGAGTAATATTTATTTAGTCTTATGGCTATGACCCAATATATAGCTATATGAACCCAATGATCCGGATCACAGATCATAGAAAACATAACAATCAAGAAAGCATAGATCAAAATAAGTGCAAAAACCAAAAATCAAAATGAAAATCACAAAACACTGTAGCTCCACAGATTAAATGTAGCTCTATACCCACTACTGAAATGTACGATATGGAATGCGTTTAGTTCCATTGCGCATCCAAAGAAATGTACCACTACCACTACCGCACAGGAGCAGACAAAAGGAGGCACACGAAACTCAACAAAGAAATACTTCAGTGGTTATGTATGTGGGTGCGAGAGACACAATCAACCACAAAATATAAAGAAGACAATCAACTGCACGTACGATATGAATGGTGTTCTTACATTTCCCATTATTTTGTTTGTAAACACGTCATTGGCGTACAGTGTGGTTAACCTGTGGGTTAACCAGTACATTCTTTTGTTGGAACTTGTCATGTTTAATAAGGGACTGTAAAATTAACCAGCATATAGCACCAAATAATTCTTCATATCGAGAATTCTATTTCATTTCAATTCACAATCAGCTAAATCTTTATTGCTTCGCCATTCCTAGAAGACACAAAACAAATATGGCGCTGATCATGAGTAATCCCGTTCGCGCAGCTTTTAGCGCATTCCAGTCGTCATCATAATATAAAATTACATTTCAGTGATATAATACCCACAAGCTTCTAGGTGTGTGTTTACTGTAGGTTATTATTTCCTTTGTTTTTCAGTGTAGCGTAAATTACACTACGCTGAAAATCAGCTGTTCAGCGCAGTGCAGAAGTGGTGCTAGAATCAAAGGAATAACGAAGTGTGAGATGGTGTAGCCAGAGAACAACCATGCGTATGCAGTAATAAGATTAGGATATATTCTAAATTTGAAAGATGTACGAATTATGGACGTCAAAGATGTTTTTTGTGATGGTGTCTAGACAATAAATTAGTAGATCTTTATTCAAGCTCGACTAGCTCGAGTAATAGTGGTGATGAAGTAGAAACATTAGAAACATATTAATCAGTTCTTTATTTAAAAGATAAAATCGAAATTAAATTAAATAATATGTAGAAGAAATTATACCTAAATATTGAGAGTTTTTTAAATATTTTAGCATTTCACTCCTGCTTGGCCTGGGTGTAGATAAATTATTACACTAGTGTATCTAACACTGGGACAATGGAATAAAAAAGTGTGGTGTAAAATACAATACTCTCTTGCAAAGGAACGTTCTCGGGCTATTCAGTGCAGCTGGTGCTACACTTTCTGTGCAAAGGAATATACCTTGTCTATACCATTGAGTTTATATGCTTATATAACCAATCTACCCTTAGTTTTCTTTTGGGAGGATTAAACAACTCAATCGCTTGAAGTCCCATACCTACTTTCTATTTTTATAATTATCATAAATTAAGCATCAATAAGTCATAAAGAGCATCACATAAGCAACATTCGAAAACCGTTCAAATTTAAACTGCGGGTCTGGCAAATTGCTTTCTAACATATGCCTAAGTATTACAAAAATGTTTGGTTGTTTTATTGTTTTTCTTCTGTACATAACGTTACACTATTTTGATTTGGTGTTAATAATGATACTGCACATTTTCGAAAGGAAAAAAATATTATCGAAGGAAGAAAAAATATAACACTAAATTACTGATTGGTAAATTCATTTAACACTGTGCTGAAGAATATACTATAGCCTTGTTCGCGGTAGCGATTCCGAACTAGTTCAGGATTAATTTATGGATCAGAGCAAGCGCAGTTTGCATTTCTGACGATCAAATTCAAACTGCGCCTGAGCACCGTAAATTAATCCTGAACTAGTTCGGAATCGCTACCGCGAACAGGGCTTATTATATATAACTGATATATATATAACTGAATCAAACCGTTCGTTAAAAAATAGTTTTAAAAAGTGCTTCATGCACCAAAATAAAAAAAACACGGTGCATCATCTTGTGCTTGGCGTTCACTTAAAAAATAATTGCTCTTCTGAGCCTTGTCGAGCTGTACGGGTGCTTTACAAAACGCCAAAAAAGAAAGCAGCAATAAAATCTTGTTAATGTTTTTTAATTAATGAAACATCTTCAGATTAGTTTATTTCAAAATAAATTTAAGAAATAACTGTTATCAATATTTTTTTTATTAAATGAAATAAAGTATGTTTTCATATAATTTTTAAAATTTACTGTAGAAAAACCATCTGATCTCTATCGGACACTAGGTAAACTTTCTGCTAATTAACAGTATAGGTCCCTGTTAGCAATTGCTAGGTCCAGTAAACTTGACTAGGTGTCGCTGATAAATGTCAGCTGTCAGAATCGCAAGTAAACATTTTAACAATCAGTTGTTATGGCCGACTGACTGATTAAAATTTGTCAAATCAGTTACCAAAATTCTAGTGACGTTGTCGACAGTTCCATATACAGAAAACATCTAAAAGTTTCACACACAGTTTACATAGAAAAATACTGCAGTGTTGGTGCAACAATATCTCCATCTCCACTTTAATTTTATTGTTTAATTGCGTCATGTCATCAGGACCTTGACTTATGAAGGTTTCGGAGAATTAAAAAATCACGTTTGGTTAATCTAATTGCCAAATATCGTTGACATCAGTGTGTATATGTAAACAAAATAGTTAACAGACGAAAATATGAGCAGCGTAAGGTGCAGTTTGGCCACCGCCGGCAAGTATGCCTTTGCAACAAGAAACACAAAATTGCAACATGGTAAGTGCACTATTTTAGTTTTTTCGTCATACAATTCAAGAAATCGGCTATTCATGCGTGAATTTGTCGTCAAATGTCTTAAAAATACTAGCGAAAGTCACGACTTTCATTTTCTGTACAACGTTTGTTTTTCCAACTGACAAACGGAAAGAATATCAGTACCATTTTCACTTTAATATTGTTGTATGATGAATTTTTTCATTTCAATTTGGCACCTGTAATATGTGTCTCCCTACGCAGTAAAATCAAAATAAATACGTTCCTACAATTTTTTTAGATCAGAAACGTGGCAATTCACTCGTTCAAGATAACTATTTTTATATGTATCGCTGATTTAGATAAAAACGAGGCAATTAAGTGATAACATCGACCGCGAATGGACTAATCAAAAAGTTTATTTTATGTTCCTGATAATTTTCTGTTTAGACTTGACATCAAAATATAATAGACTATATAGTCACTACTCGTATAAACAAACATGTGTATGCTATTGCTAGGGTTTATAAATACTGTGTTTATAAGGTTCATTCTGTTATACAGGGTGATCCCTAGGTAATGGGCCAACATTTATGGGTTTCTAAGTAAAGATATTGCGATTTAGCCAAACTTTTAGGTTTACCTATTCTAAAAGTTGATAGTTATATACAGCGTGCTCAATGCAAAATATTTTTCTTTTTTTTTTCTTTTTTTCTTAAGAAATGCTAATATCTATACAAAACTTTTGGAATTTGGGTTTATTTGGGTCCAGGATTTGAAATATGTTCACAGCTCGGTTGTAGTTATAGAGAGCGCCAGCTGCGGAAGATTGGATATGTTAAAAAAGACAGACAACTTTTTTTATACCAAGCCAAATATATCGAAAAAGGCGCGAGACAGCGACTTTCATAAAGTATAATTTTTTTGTGTAACAAAATTGGAAAATAAGAATTTGATACCAAAGATGAGTACCTTATCGTAAAGCATAAAAAAGTTCTGTCGTTTTAACACTCAATGTACCACAGTTGGCGCACTCTATAAACGTACTGTCAACAGATCTCAATTCCTCGGCCCAAAAAAGCTCAAACCCCAAAATTTTGTATTGGTAGGCATTTGTTAAGAAATAAATGAAAAAAAAAAACGAGAAAAAACTAAAATACGTAATAATTTACATTGAACACCCTGTATCTTTTTAACTGTAAACTATTGGATTAAATTAAGTTCAGCTAAATGGAAATATTTTTACTTTAAAACACTACCCATTAATTTTGGTCCATTACTTCACAATCACCTTGTATGTTAATTAATTACATGCAAAGAGATTTGAGTACTTTTATCAGTAATACTCTTCATTTTTATTCAACTAAATTACGTATATCCGTTATTAGGGATAGACTTTACAGAGGACTTTGTCACAATGGGTGAGATTTATCAACAAAATGAGTTGGCAAAATACAAATTGTTTGATCATTGTAAGGATTAATTCTTATTTTCACGACTAGACTTTGTCGAAGGGGTAACCATTCATGGAAATCTTGGCACAAATCTTGGAACATCCTTACGACATCCTGCGAAATAAACAAAAATCGTGCGAAATTCCAAGAAATCGTGTGAAAGAAATCACCAGAAATGGCGCAAAATCCTGAAAACGCAAATTTAACTGTAAAGACTGACAGTTGGAAATTTCTATTTTGCAAATTCTTGTCACAATTTTGTTTGCAGTGCCTTAGACTTTGTTATCATTTTGTTAGAGTAAAAAAAATACATTTATCACCAAATGTTTTCTTTATGCATGAGAGATTTGTTTCAATGTCGATAAATATCGGAAAAATCATAGACCGCTTTTAAAATTCACATATTTGTACTTTATAATTTGAATTTTATCCAATTATGAAGTATTTTAAGTGATACCAATCCAGCGCCAGCGTTCCGAACAGGATGTCTGAGTTTGCGAATGAAACTTTAGCCTTCACCCACTGACATTACCCAAAATATACCTATATCGCGATTTTGTTAATAGGTAATAATTGGTATAATTTATGTAAATTTTCTTAAAATGTATTCATTTAAAAATGATTGGTTAGTTACAATGGCAATGACATTTAGTGTAAAGTGACGCCAGAGAGGACCTTGTTGGAGGAATTAAATTCGTTAGGTCTATGTCGTTTTTTTACGAAACACTTGCTTCACCATTAGATGTGATATGAATTATTTTGTTCAGTAATAAACAATTATCAAGTACCATTGCGAAACATGCTTTTGCATTAATACGAAAACACAGCTCTTGGTTAATGTGATAAACAATGTTTAGGATGTTGCATGTTGAAATTGTCAGAATAAGTTGATACATGTACAATGATACTCTCCATTTGCATATATCTATCTTTCATTTGCCTTGGAATAACCTTAAAGCTGACCTGAAAGTGTTAAATACATTCCGGATTCGAATCGAGCGACCCCAAAAACATGGTGGTCTCGTCCACTTGTATACCTATTTTGCTATTTGAACTTGAAATGGCCACGAATCTGAGCTGACATGATTTAAATGCACCCTGAATTCGGATCAAGCAACCCCAAAAACGTATGCACGACAACGCTGTCTAGTTATATGTCTGTCTTTAGATTTGACCTTGTAATGACCTTAAACCTGACCTGATGGTTTAAACAGACCTTGGATTCGAATCCAGCGACCTCCTAACAATATCCAAATTTTGTATAACGTTTCTTAAATATCCTAAATCATCATATAAAATTAAAAGACGTTGTTTTTTTGACGTCCTATAGACTCCTAAAGTTTGATCACTTAAAACTCAAACACCCTGTAGAATAATACGAAACTGTTAATCTGTCCTGTTTGTTATACATTATCTGTGCATATGCATTCGACATTATTGCCTAACCATTTTACGTTTTGCCCATGAAATTTAAAACTCGAATTTGTCGGTGTTTTCGACAACTGGGACTAAGCGACCTTCGTCAGCTTTGGTCACTGAGAGTGAAGAAATCTGGGTCATGCAGTTTCTTACACGATATTTAATAGATTAATGAATAGTGGCGAAGATTACGGGTAGGCAAGGTAGACATACCCAAGATATTGTATTTTCCAGCAAATGCACTGACAAATTTTAAAGACGACGTATTTGTTTTAATTAATGCATTTTTTCTTTAAAATTTAACGAGTAAAATAATGTTTTAAATGAAATTCTGCGCGATATATTAACATTCTTTTAAAATTCGATCAATGGAAACAACAGTTTGGCACGGTTTGGCATAATTTTAAACGTGACTCTCTCTCAATAAACACCTTGTAGTGTTTCAATTTACTCGAACTCATAGTCAGAGAGAAGACCAACAATACAATTGTATATAGTCAGCGGACGATATTGTGGACAGTGACTAATAGATAATATAAAAACACTATTACTATTAAGCGGATAATATTTTTATAAGAGATAACACATTATTTACCTCATTATTACTGTGCCGCTTTCTATGCACAACGATACTATACTCACATGTACCCCACCACCATACAGACTCAGTACAGTCAAACTGAAGCCCGATGTATTCTCTATCTCTGTTTATTGCATTGTGGGAAACAATAGTTTGGTGTGTGTAAACCGGTTCTTAAGGTTTACGGTGAGCGCTCTATCAAACGATATATAACATCTGTTGCAACAAGTCGAGAACTGTTCAGTACCGTGAGAAATGTTTGACCAACAACGTCTTACGTCGCATCTGCCGAGAGTACATTAACAACTAAACTGACTGACTAATTGTGGATGGTTCGGAATCGATTCTTGCTGTGTTGGAACAAACCCATAGTTTTCGCTCAGTGACTCCTTAACGGATAATGATAAAAATATGCGGTTTTATTAATAGACTTCAAATATTATTTTTACGTCGGCGCTGTGTTTTGAAATTTTGAAAAAGTGTAAAATAAATTTTTTTAAAATGAATTTTGCATATTTTCAAAATTTCAAAACACAGCGCCGACGTAAAATAGTATTTGTAGTCTATTAAAAAAACCGCATATTTTTATCATTTTTCGTTGAGGAGTTACTGAGCGAAAACTATATCCCTTTGGATCGAGTGCTCACCGTAAGCCTTAATTACATTTATGCACTTTAACCAACGAACATACGATTACTTTCCAACGTCTTGATTCTTTCACCGCTAATGTGATTTTTAGGTGGTTTTTCATTTGAGACTTTAGGACGATATTGCTTAAACGGGCAATACAGAAACATTTCTCTAATACAAGTTTCTGGACAAAATATAACTGATGACGTCGTTAGTCGTTTCTGTCAAATTCCAAAGATAATACTTTCCATTGAAAATGGAAAACTTCCCTCGTCCCATTTAACGCCACGTGTCCCAAATTTGGTCCATACTATTAAGACAATTAATTTAATTTTTTACCCAGTTTGCATTTTTTTACTCTCAATGTGGACCCTGTAGAACCAGTAACGGATTTAAATCTTGTTTGATATTATATTCTCTAAAGAATATATTAAAGGTTAGTCCACATGGGCGCGAAATTCGATGATTTTAGTGCGATTTTCGCAGTTTTTGTTTTAAATCATTTAATGGCGGGAAATTCGCAACTTTTACCGCAAAACAGTACACAGTTGAAGTTATTATTGCCTTTATTATTGTTATATTTATTATTATAATCCCGTATCATGATTTACGGTGTCCTTAAAGTTTACTTTGTATATCAAAAAATCGTTTAGAAAACGGAAAAGCGTTAAACGATTAAAATTAAATTTGGTATATAAAAATATATTAATAAAAGGTTTTTCTTGATGCCAAAATATGTATTCATATTTTTTTGTGTATTACTTATCTGATTGTCACAATGTTTTTTTTCTGGTAAAACCTAAAATTTGTTTTAATAAATCTGTATTTTCCAAAATTTTGACGATCAAATTTCATAATTTTTTAACGTCCTTTTTTGACATAATAAACTTTCATATTGCAGTTCCTTGTATACCTGCTAATCCGCAGGTGTTCTCTTTAAATGTGGACAGCAAATTATTAAACCATGCATGGGAAATTCCTTGTTGATTAATTGTTGCCCAGTCATGCAAGACATATGCACATTGTGTGTGTCGAGTCTTTTGGACTATACAGGGTGGTCGAAAAAATTATACATTTTATTTTGTGTACAAATAGAAACAGTTGCATTTATTTCTTTACATTTGTATGTCTAATTTCTAAGAGCATAATTGAATAGTAGATTTGTTAAAATCTCTAAAATCCCACATGTTGATTTTAATGGTACTTGGTAAAGGATTATAGATAGTCTGTGTAAACATTCTATATATCACAGAGGGCGCTTATTGTTTGTGATGCCATTTTTTTTTTCAAAAACGTTTCCATTTATTTTTCAATTTTCTAGTACATTTGAAGCACTGTTTCATTCTGCAAGTGTGTCTTACTTTTTAATTTGAAACTTAATTTTTCAGAAAAAGTTGATAAAATAGTAATGTAGTACAAAAAAGTCCAAATTATGTCAGTAAGCAAAATGCCTACAATAAAGTACAAACACTCGAAACCTCTGTTTAGTCATAAATTGCTCTATGCAGACGATAAACGATGGTCGTCGTGTGGACTTTTGTCTTTTATTGACAACTAATAGCAACAAAATTTAAAAAATAAGATTGGTGTACATAAAATAAAATCATTATTAGTCTTATTTTTTTTTAATAATTTTATTTTGACAAAAAATTAGTTTTAGTGTCCCAATTTTCTGAAAGGAAATGTGAGATATGTGAAATACCGGCTGAAAACTGTAAAAGTGCGTTTTCTTTTTCCTTTCATAACTTTTTTTAAACTAAAATTACGATTGTAGTAGATTCGTAGTCAACTATTCCTTTTCTTTGGCAAGAGCAAAAGGAGGAGAGCAAAAAACATGAATTTCCACCTCTATTAGAAAGCTTCTGTCGAATTTGATAACAGTTCCTTTAAAAATAAAAAAGTTATGTAAGGATAAAGAAAATGCACTTTTCCAGTTTTCATCCGTTATTTCAGAAATTCTACAAATTATTCTTTTCAGAAATATTCAGACAAATATGCACCATTTTCCTAATTTAAGCTACCCTGTATATATTGCCGTGTCCGAAATTGCAATACGGGGGTATATGAGAAAGACGAACACAAAACATATACGGCAAATATCAACCAATACAGATATTAACGCTCTAAAACTACTTTAAAGGAAAGACAAAGTGACATCGTAAGTATCGTAACAAATTTGGAAGAGTAGGTAAACAGTATTGCCAAACCTATTTTTGTCAGTCTACAGATTTTTAAAGTCATACAACTTATACATATTTAATACAGTCGTAATTAATATATACTATTTAAAAACTTTTTCCCGAGCTTTTTCTATGCTGTCTCACTCAAATTAATAATATTGGTTTTGTTACTTATTATTTATACCTACATTTTTCATGCATTATATACTATCTATTCTATTCTATTATTTAATATACCTAAACGCGTGTTTAAACTAACCTACGAATATTTTTGTTCTTGTGCAAATATTTTGTCAGATACTTATGAATTTCATATTTCTGATCTGACAACACTGAATATAAAGAAGTTGAGGGGAGGGTTCAGGACTCAGGTTTCAGGTTTGGTTTAGTAGTAAGTTTTATTATGACAGAGAAAGAGAATTCTTGTACTTACATATGGAAAGGCCGGTTTGTTGAAAATTGTTTAACGTAGTCCATGACTGAAAATTAATAAATACCTATATACATATACACTTAGGTCACTAGGTTCTTAGGTAAACATTGTGAATGTCCATTTTTGTGCGTTGGGTAAGCAACATTTTTTCTTTTTAAGATATTTCATCAGATTCTAATGAAGATGATAGCCTCTACTACATATAAAATAACACAAATTTTTTCCCTATAATTTATGTCAGAAATCAGGATAATTCAAGTATAAAAAAAACGAGAAATGTTAGCGAATTTTATAATAATTACGGAATACAGGGAAATGTAAGGGAAATAATAAAATTTTCGGTTACACTTTTGACACAATTTAAATTTACCGCTTCTTCGGTCGGTACTTCACCGGGTAGTTCGTTTTCTAAACGTTTCCCTCTCAGCATTGACACAAGACACAAGACGTATTTAGTGCGATTTAACGTGGGGTAAGTACCATTATCCATTATCAAACATATTTTACTTCGACCAAATAATATCTCTACCCCTCATTCTAATTACGAGGATTAGCCCAGAAGTCAAAGACTTGCGCGTTCTTTTTTTAATGATATATTTTTACAAAACAGGGCCAACTATGTTTAAATTTTTTACTTACACTCGGTAGATTGTGATGGATTATTTAAATGTTAATTTGGAAAAAAAATCTTTTTTTTTTTCACTGAATAATCACAATTGATAATTTGAATTTAATTGAAAACTACCTTGATAAAGAAGGTATCAAGGTAATTATTTACATTAGCGTAAACCTCTCCAATCTTAACAAAAATTCCAACCCCTATTTTCGAGGGTGCTGATCACGAATCTGAAGTCAGATTTCGGTGCTCGCATGTAGTTTTCGACATCAATATGGATATGGATATGTAAGCGGTGTGGGACACATTGTATATCTGAAAAAGTATAGACAATCGATGTACATGTGTATAATTTGATTGTTGACGTTGTTTAGAGCATAATTATTTTTAATAATTATTGTTATAGGTATGTAGGAGAAGTTTAAGATATATTGTACATCTGAAAAAGTCTCAACAATTGGTATATTGTCATACAATATAAATATTATTTTTTGGCATAAGTTTAATTAACATTAACAAGGTGCATTTGTCGTATTATTTGAATACTAAACTGTTCTTATGTTCTTTAGAACAGAATAATTATTTTTTATAATTGTTAGAACAATCTAAAGTTCTTGTCTAAATGTTTCAGGAGTACTGTCGGCCATCTACACCACCAAAAACCTGTCCCACAAGGGTATATCAACGAGCGTGGTCCTCCTGAAGACGATCGGTGCCGGGGACCCTCCCACCGGCAGCCAACCGCCCCCTCCGCCCCCGACCAAAGATTCCGGAAGTGGAGGCGGAAAAAACAAGAACACCCTCTCCTGTCCGAAGTGCGGCGACCCCTGCACCCACGTGGAAACCTTCGTCAGCTCGACACGATTCGTGAAGTGCGAGAAGTGTCACCATTTCTTCGTCGTGCTGAGCGAGATGGATAGCAAGAAGAAGATCGGCGTGGACGAGAAGACGGGACAGTATAGGAAGCCGCCCCCGCCTCCTAAGAAGATCTACGATTATTTGAACAAGCACGTCGTGGGGCAGGAGTATGCTAAGAAGGTTTGTATGCTGTATTTTGTTTAAAAGTAATGTGTACTACAGAAAAAATGGTTTACTAGAGTCATTTGCTGTAAAAAATATTTCATAGTATAGTCGGGTTTCGAAATAGTAGTGACTTATTTTATAAACTCGCTTATAATTTATAGCAATCAACACAAAGATAAATACATATTGTCCGTATTTTTTTTTTATAAATTTGTATTACGTGATCTTGTGTTTGTGTTCTTAAGAATGGAGAATATTTCAAGCTCTACAGCGTGTCCTCAAAATCATAAAAGCCTCAATCTAACTAGTGAGGAATATCAGATGATAGAAAACGTGTCTGAAGGGATTAGGGCGAGAGACCAAAACATAAGCATATGTGATGCAATTGAAATAGTACCTCATTAATAAGAGTGTCTGAGTAGTGTATATTGTGCAATAAAGAGTGGTAAAGAAGAACATACGACTAGGAAGCAAAAAATAGTGGAAACTAAGATGAGGGTTGATAACGATACAAAATATGCGATTCATTTAAGAATTCATGGATGGTATTTTAAAAATTAGCTTCTGACAATAAAAATAACAGGTTGCTATCTCACAGGATAAAACTTTGTCTAGAATATCTAGAAGGGTGCTTTTGAATTATGCGTGACATAAATTTCCGTTATGCACAATGAAATCGAAAAAGTTTGCGGATAGAAAAAAATGAAATAGTATATATGGCAAACAAACTATTTAAAACAAATATTAGAAGGTCAAAATTTGAATCGAAGAATCGATTGACGAAACGTTAATAAATGAAAGCCATATGGTGACAAAAGTGTGGCACGATTGCAATATCAAAAGCTAGGAAGGATCTACATTTTTGAAGGATTTTCAATTGGATTAAAGTCACCTTGTTATAATCATGAAGATATGGATAGTGAAGTATTGGAAAAATTGTTTAAATTTGAATTTTTATCACATGAACCTAGTGGTGTAATTGTAATGGATACCTATGTCATAGCCGACAATGTTTTTGTGTAACCATTATAGTGACAGTGCAGTAGTATTCTATAGTGTGTAGGTTCAGTGCAGCGTATTATAAGTGTTAAAGTGTGATATCTGTGGAGTGCGCATCAGGTATGTGTAAGTGGGTGGTAGTGGGCCATCGCCGTTCAAAAGGAAGGCATTTTAATTTGTGGAGAAGATGACACAAGGGGGGGGGGGACTTTTATAGTAAACTGTTAGTGCTAGGTTCAATCGACATCAACCTATTTTTGGTAATTTTGTGTGCTTTACTCTTCTCAAGTAGCACGTCTAAGTAATAATAATTGTTTTTAATATTTATGTAGTTAGATAATTAGTTATTTTAATTTTGTTAGGTATTGTCCGTGGCCGTGTACAATCATTACAAAAGGATATACAACAACAATCCTATGCAGGCAAATAATTCAAGGCAAGAAATGGCTGTGATGGAACAGGGCCCTCATCAAAATATTACCCACAGAGGTCAGTCTTATGTTTTTTTATTCTTTTTGATCGATACTTTATAAATTTCGACTGTAAAGGCGTAGAAGGCCTGAATATTATGTTACTTTTAACCATTCACAAAGTTTTGGGAGGATGTACCGTACCGTTTTTATTTAAAAACTTTGTGAATGGTTCCGTGTTTTTAAACGTTAGCGCCTATAACCTTGTGAAATAATGTGGAGATCAACTACATATCGCAGGTTTGGGGCATACGTCGATGGGTTTGAATTTCGGCGGCAATATGGATGGCGGGGCTGGTGCGACGAGGCCATCCCAGGCCACAGGGTCCGATATACTAGACAGGACCTCGCACGAGTTAAAACTAGAAAAAAGCAATATCTTACTCCTGGGACCTACAGGATCAGGTGAGATGTGTTAATAGTGTGGGTAAAGCAGTGGCTTAGATTATCGAAGTTTTGACAAAATTTTTTTTTAGTAATTTTTTTTTTTTTTTTGGTAATATACAGGGTGATTCTGTCATAATATGTCATTAATTTTACCCACGTATTTGGAAAGCCCAAAAAAGGCAGAAAATAGACAAAAAATTTTTTACTAGCCCTTTCAAAAGATAAGAAAATCAACTCATAACAATCAGAAACATGGTTATTCCTGGTACGCTACAAATTTTCTGATGATGCGTTTGAGTGTTGAAGCCAAACAGTACTGCCATTCAGGACCACATACATAATAACTGTACTGAAGTAATATATTTTTTTTATATTCATGAACTGCAGTATGCGATCTAAAATATATTCATTTTATATATTTTTTGAGGTGCCTTTCGTCATGTTCTTGAAAGCAGAATAAAGCCGAGCTTGTATGTTAATATTCTCAAATTCTGCAAATCGAACTTGATTATGAATATGAAACAAAATCAAATTCCGTGTCTTTCCAGGCTTTCTCGTCATAATCAGTACCAAATAACACACATGCACCCAGAAATCAAAAAAGCGTCACAAATCCAATTGTTTCTTAAAATATGTCTTTATTAAAATGTTTTTTATAATTTTTTCCACGACACAAGCACCGGAGTCTTTCACTATTAATTGTAGTTTGTTCAATTCAGTTTCACCCGATTTGAATTGCATTGTTATTTAAGTAATTAGTAACATTAATTTCCTACTATAATCTACATTAATGACACAAACAACCCCGAAAATACCCTTCGTAAACAACTCGAAGTCACATCTGTCTCAACATGCAATTCGACGACGGATTTCCAGCAGCTTAGGAAAACGGACTCGGAACAAGCTTGGGCTTATTCCGCCGTTAACATATTAAAAGGGAATTTAGACTGTCAACTTTGTAGCTGTGCCGATTACAACCATTCCCCCGATGTCGGCACTTTATTACTGTGGTTGAGCATTTAATATGAGACTAATCTAAATACTCACGTGTTTGTTAATTTTTTTTTTTTGCTTTATTGTAGATAGAGACCTTTTATTAGTCCATATGTTAAAAATTACAACAAAATACCCAGAGGGTGTAGGACTTGGCACAAAAAAAAATCATATGGTATTATTAATTGTATTGTACTATCCTCACTTCTCTCCTCTTAAAATTAATAACGTTATAACTGAATCACCCGTATAACCTGTATTATAAATGTTTTGTTTCTTCTTGTGTTTCTTATGACGCTTCGATATTTCTCTCGGAAAATGTTACATCGTTGACGTTATTATAGGCAAAACCCTCCTAGCACAGACGATAGCTCAATGCCTAGACGTGCCTTTTGCGATCTGCGATTGCACCACCCTAACTCAGGCGGGCTACGTCGGAGAGGACATAGAGAGCGTTATCGGAAAGTTACTACAAGACGCTAGCTACAGCGTAGAACGGGCCCAAGTTGGTATCGTATTCTTAGACGAGGTGGATAAAATTGGCGCCGTCCCCGGAATACACCAACTGAGAGACGTCGGAGGTAAGACCCTGCCAAAAAGCAGCCCGAAGTGTTAAAAACATCACCGTTTTTTGTTTTAAAGGTGAGGGGGTCCAACAGGGCATGTTGAAGATGCTGGAGGGCACCGTCGTAAACGTTCCCGAGAGAAACTCTCCTAGGAAGCTCAGAGGAGAGACGATCCAAATCGACACGACTAATATCCTTTTCGTAGCCAGCGGCGCCTACAACGGGTTGGAAAGGTTGATACAGAGAAGAAACAACGAGAACGTAAGTAACTCTTTCATAGATTTTTGTGTTTCGAGATACCTGTGTTTCAACCGACTTGGGCCTCATTGGCAATAATTATCAGTGATGCTTTAATCTTGAAAACGGTTCACCTGACTTGTGTTTAAAATTAGGTTAATTTTAGTACCTTGGTTTTGGGGCGCCGACGTCCGTGGGACAGGGGAGGAGGGCGGTGGCCCAAGAGGCAACGTTGCATCAGTCATCTCAGTCGGCAGAGGAGGAGAACGCAGAGAAAGATGCAGCGTTGAAGCAGGTGCAAGCGAGAGATCTCATAGATTTTGGAATGATCCCGGTAAGTGTGACAATTCTATTACAAATATAGCAGTTTTATCTGTACTTTTTCCTCTGTCGATTCTTTTAAGTATGTTTTCCTTTCAAATGTCTATTATTTCTTTAACGTGATTCAATTAAATGAATCGATAACTTTCACTATCACTTTGTTGAATTACCGTTGACTGTTTGTTTCTTTGTCTGTGTACTACCCTGTTTACATATAATAGCAGGCGTTCATTTAGGCTAGGTCAATATGAGACGTCATTGACATTGATACTTTAAATAGCATTAATTTTGTCTATTAACGTTGGCTGTTTGTTTTCTTTCCCGTCTACTAACTTGTTGCATATCTTAAGTGTTCTTCTACCCTAGGTCAGAAGTTTAAGATACACATTCAAGTATTTATTTAACTTGAAAAAAAATTCAGAGTTAATTCTCTTGCAGGAATTTGTAGGTAGGTTTCCGGTACTGGTGCCTTTCCACTCCCTCAGCGAAAGCATGCTGGTGCGGATCCTGACGGAACCGAAGAACGCCCTGGTACCGCAGTACCAACGACTGCTTGCCATGGACCAGTGCAACCTCAGTTTCACTCCCGATTCCCTAAAAGCCGTCGCACACCTGGCGATGGAAAGGAAGACGGGTGCGAGAGGTCTCAGGGCTATAATGGTGGGTGAATCCTCATCTTTAACGTTCAATGTCTCATACCACAACTTTTTAGGAAACTCTCCTGCTGGAACCGATGTTTGAGGTACCGGGTGCCAACATCACGGAAGTCCATGTAACGGAAGAGTACGTCATGGGAAAAGGGGCGCCCGAGTATGTTAGGAATTCGGAAACGGTGACGGGCCCCGAGCCCTCAGACGAAGACGAGCTCAATACGTCGATTAGGGTGAAACAATGAGATTAGTGGGATAATTGAACGAAACCGGACATAAATCAGCGCAGTCAGTCGGCTGATGTATTCCCTCGACAGATAATGTAATTTTTTAAGGAAAACAACACAAAAAAATGTTTTACGACCGTGTGCAAATATAGATAGTTTTAATCAAAATGCGAAGTTTCTGGTACAGGGTGTTTCAAAAAATGTCGCCTCTCAGAAGTTCCGAGTCGTCGCGTTGGGTGGTCTCGGGCTTGAAGACCGAGGTAGGTTGACTGTGATCGATTGAAATGTTAAAAATTTTCTAGCCTAGCGTTGTTTAATCTTATTTTATTGTACATATGCTTTATAGTCCCTATACACTATTTAAAAATAGACAAGTGGGAAAAAGAGTCGTTTCTTATTTTTGTTTGAGTTTATATTCCGGCTGTCGGTGGCAGGTCGCTTTGTTGAAGGTATTTTTTGGTCCACCTTGTACATTATGTAAAAAGTGAGTTCTGTTTTATATGGTAGTTCAAACGAACCGCCCGTGTTGCCGAGAGGGCTGTTCCTTGTGTAAATATAAACGGATTTATTTCATTCATGTTATATTTATTGATAGTAAAATGTTTGTCAGAACAACGACCGTAGTTTCGCGCTTGATGAAACTCGGCGAATTGTTAGGAGAATTAAATATATTATACACTAATAAAAATTTTATTTTTGTATTTTTTATTTAACTGCCCGATCATATTGCATTATATTTTATTGTGACATCGTTTTTTATTATTCTCAGTTCTCTGAACTACTAGAATAAATTTGGTTGCAAGAAATTTGTGACATTTATTGCGAGAGTTTCTCCTATTTTTAACTACAAGTGGAAACGGCTTTATTATATAGAAAAAATATTGCATTGAAAACGACTGTGGAAATAATTTACAAAGTTTGTTACAATTTATTTTGATTCCATTTACCCTGAGATTTATTGCGAGAGTTGCCAAATTGGACAAGATAAAATTTTTGTCAAATAATTTTGCGAGACTTAAATAGTAGTACATTTTGATTTCCTAAAGTTTTCTTGACTGATGAATACAAGATTTTGCCTGGAACATTTTGTGAGTGAAAATTGGGTGTTTTTGTTCTTGTCGGGCTCAGAGACCGAGGTAAGTCGACTGTTATCCATTGAAATAAAAATATGCAAGTGGGAAATGAATTGTTTTTTATTTTTGCCAAGTTTATTTTATGACTGATGGTGGTAGGTCACACTGTTGGAGATATTAATACAGTAGTTCATATGAACCGCCTGTGTTGCCGATAGGGTATATCGTGTAAATATAAATGGAGATCTTTCATTCTTATTATATTTATTGATAGTAAAATGTTTGTCAAAAAAACGACCGCAGTTTCACGCTTGAAGAAACTGCGAATTTTTAGGACAATTAAATATACACTAATAAAAATTTTATTTTTATATTTAACTTAATATTTTATTGTGATATTGTTTTTGTTATTCTTAGTTGTTTGAACTACTGGAATGAATTTGCAAGAAACTTGTGACAATTATTTCAAGAGTTTCTGCTTTTAACCAAGTGAATGGCTTTATTTGGAAAAAAACATTGCAGTGGAAACAAATACGTGTAAATAATTAGGACTCTTGATACAATTAAATTTGATTCTATATGGCTTGATTTATTACGAGTTAAAATTGATACTATGCAATTTAAACAGTAATTATCTGCAAACACGGAATTCCAGGAAACAACTACTCTGCGGGCTAATGCCCCGACCAGCATTGAATTACACCTGGAAAACCTATAGCAACAGCTAGAGTCATTCGTCAGACGCCCACCAGACATATACCGGTTTCGAGCTTATTAGCTCTCATCAGTATGCCATAGGTGAGGTATCCGACGAATAATCCTAGCTGCTTTCGTCTGTCTAACCCGACAGAAGGGACCATGAGTACGCGGTGTAGAACTAACTACATCTATCGGCCGTTCGCTACTCCATGCCGGACTGAAAATGTCACAGGCACGAAGCGTTCTACATGCAGTAGACACCATTGAAAGCTGTCGACCTTTATCGCGTTCGGCGAGAAACGATATTTTGCTAACACGGAATTCCAGGAAACAACGACGAATGACTCTAGCTGTTGCTATAGGTTTTCCAGGTGTAATTCAATGCTGGTCGGTGCATTAGCCCGCAGAGTAGTTGTTTCCTGGAATTCCGTGTTTGCAAAATATCGTTTCTCGCCGAACACGATAAAGGTTGACAGCTTTCAATGGTGTCTACTGCATGTAGAACGCTTCGTGTCTGTGACATTTTCAGTCCGGCATGGAGTAGCGAACGGCCGATAGATGTAGTTAGTTCTACACCGCGTAGTAATTATCTGATGCACAAACAAAATTTTCATCAAATTATTCTGATATTTTTGAGGAGCGATTTTTGGAAAATTAGATTTGATCCGAGGGTTGCCGCATTAGACACTTTAATTATACAGTAGTTCAAACGAACCGCCTGCATTGCTGGGAACAGTGATTTTACACAAACTTTACTCTTCGTAGTCGTTCTACTTACCTCTAAATAAAACTAATCATTTACCATGCCATAATTCTCCAGTCCTTGAGAAAATTAAATGGATTTAAATCTGGAAAACATGGAGATTATGAGATACGATTTGTACGGTATGCTACAAAAAAAAAAAAATAAACTGTCCTCGTACAGGACATATTTTTTAATATTTAGCATTCTTTTTTACAAAAAAACTTTTATTCTCAATTACATACAAAAGGTCTCCCAGTTTTCCAGATTTGAATCCGTTGGATTTTTGTGAGGACTGCACAGAAAGGTGTTTTATTCTTCTGAATTTGGATCAAAATTATTTTTATCTGATACAAAAATTACCAAATAATGTCAATTATGGTAATTTTGTTGATAATCGAATCAGGTAAGCATGTTCCTCTAATTTTTTTATACAATATCGTTGTTGATGCATAGTTGGTCGACTTGTCAAACTTAGAAAGAAATTAATAGATGGCGACACTCTTTTAAAGTCCATGCATCCTTTAACTGAATATAAGAATACCATGGATTTTAAGAGTATCGCCATCTATTATAATTATTTCTAAGTTTGACTACAATGATATAAATTGCTTTCTATTTGGATAGCGGAATCTTGTAATGATTAAAACAATCGAAATTATCAAATTTTTACTAATATATAACATACGATTTGTATACAAACAAATATACAGAAAACATCAAAATATAATCTAAAATACATCTCATTGAGATCTACGTACAATAATTAATAATACAAATAACAGATGTCATGACTTTAATAAACAACTAAATCTAAAAATTAAGAATATATCTGATATACTTCCTTTTTTTTGGTTCTTGTTTCTTGTGCCCTTCTGCAATAAAGTGAGAGAAATATAGAATATATACTATTTTAATATCCACGCTACTTAGAGAAAAGTGTAAAACATTATCGTGTTTTAAGTACCCTCGAAGAATTCCTCGGGACACGCGGCCTACGCCTAGCGACGCTCGCGTGCTGCCCTCTAGAAGGACTTGCCGAAAACACGTCGAATTTTGTAATTCGAAAAGTGAATAGCTAAAACATTTGACTTGACTTAAAATTAGGACTAGTAAATACTTATAAGAGGTTATGATACAGGGCGAGCCAAAAAGGTACATACTTTATTACCAAGTTATTCGAAATAAAACAATAACGCTAACAGGATGTCTTGGAAACGTGGCAAATATCAAACAGAGAGATCAAGTGTAAATACGTTTGAAATTTATTATTAATAAGAGCAGTCGGAGATCATGTTAGAGCCAAAAAGCATTGAGACCGCTGTCAAAAACTTTTTAGGCCGACAGCTTCACAACCTTAGTTATTTACGTTAAAAGTAAAATAATACTTAGTTCTTCGACACCCTGTGTACGAATTAATTTTAATGTACATCTTTTTGGCTAACGCTATATATCTGTGTAGAAACGTGAGGAGATTTATTGTCAAATTATTATTATTTTAAATCATATTGGTATCATACGAAATGATATGCTTGAGAAAATTATTTTATAATTATATAAAATATTTAAGCGAAAAGCGATAACAAGACTACGAAAGCGTAGAGCGGCTTTTTTATGTAACTGTAAATTTACAGTTACAATCGTAAATTAACCAGAGATAACTGTAACAGCTGTCAGTTATGACTGACAGTTGTTGCAATAACTGTCAAACATTTGCTTGACAGTTGTTACTGTCAATTGTAATGACAACTGACAACCGTCAAATGATTGTTTGGTAGTTGTTACACTGTCAAGTAGCTGTTAGTTGCCGTAGTTACTAACTTTGTTTGTAGGATACCAGAATTAGATTGAAACTGTTTGTAAGGGTTATTAATTTGTCAGTTACAGTTACGTTTGTAAGTTCGATCGTAACTGTCGGTTAGAGATGAAGCGAAATTGTGGCCGTTCTATGCTTTGGTACGATAGACTGGATAAGCTTTTTGTATAAAATATAAGTATATATCACTTTTTTGTACATTAATGACTTAGGGCTTTCTTTAATCTATGTTCCAAAATAGAGACTAAAGACTTTTTCCAGTGCAAAAATATGCTATATCCTAAATTTTCATGCAGTACAATACAGTGTGTACCATCACGAACGGCCACGATCGATATATGGAAAAATATATACAGGGTGATTTTGAAAATTTGATTATTTGTGAACGTCACAAATTTTCAAAATTGCTCTGTATATACTTTTTCATATATCGATCATAGCTGTTCGTGGTGCAACACACTGTATAAATAAAGATATGTAGTATTGTTATATGTACAACGATTTACCACGACACCATTCTTCAATATCGAATTTTATTTGGGAAATTTTGAGCACGGCTACAAAATTATAATATTGCTATTTCTTCAGAGAATTGGAAATCCAGATGGAATCAACACCGATAAAATATCATATTGTCAATATCAACAAATACCGAGTAAAAATGTATATTCCCACAGATGTACATCTCATCGATTCCTAGTTGTACGAAAATTGCTTTCATCCGAGCAGGAATAATATACATTTTTCCACGTACAAAATAAATCACCCAATCGACATGAAAACTAAATCACACTTATAAAAAAAATCACAAAAAGCAGGACTAAAGATCCCCGTTGTCGATGGCCTTGTTGAGGTCTGCGACCACCCTACCCAGGGCCTCTCTGTATTCCGAGTCTCTTTTAAAAATGGCATCCAAAAAGTGTTCGTTTGTAAAGAAGGAGAACACACTCTCGATTCTCGACAGGGACTTGTCTGTCAGATGTTTCGAAACGATGATTTCAAGGCACTTTTGGCTTTCGTTTAGAGCGTTGACTATGTAGTTCCGGTCGTAACTGAAGTCCACCTCGTAGAAGGATATGAGAGCCATGCCGGCCATCCGGAACTTGGATTTGAACTTCTCGGCCTGTTTGATTTCGTCTTCGGAAAGCATGTTATTCCTGTGTAAGACCCCCAGCTTTATGACGACTTTTATTATGTTCTTGATGAGTTTCTCCGCTTCTTTTTTGTTATTCGACTGAAACAGAATGGGAGATTGAACAAAAAATATATTTAGAATATGAATGGTGTCAACAATTCGACCAATAAAAAATAAAACTACTTTTTTCTGGAAAATGGACTATGCGTATATCATCATTTGTTTTTGGAAGTTAGTTTTTAACTATTCTGTAGAGGTCTCTTACTGTATCTCTTTTTGGGGTTATGTTTTGTGCTTGTAGTTGTATTTTACACGTACAAGGTATTTGATTCAGCGGTAAATAAGATTTTTAGTAGGTAATATTAGTGGAAAAATTTGTGTTTGTGAAAAATTAGACGTGCATTGCAAACAAATCGCAAAATTTACTAACCACTAGATGGCGTTTAAAATTCAAGATGTCGGATGTAAGGGTGAACAGTGAACAATTGCCGCTAAAGATTATAAAGCTCTTAAATGCCAGGTTATGTTTTATGGTGTAATTCTTTTAATAATAATAATAAAGTAATTTTTAAGGTGAAAGTGTATTTTAGGAGATATCAAACTTTTATGCACTAGAGTGCATTACATATAACGTGAATTCCTTGTATGTTCCTAACTTTAACATTTCAGATTAAGATATAATGGTTTGGTTCGAGATATCTATGATATCTTGGACTACTTGGGGGACAGTATCCAACCTCTAAAAGAAGGTGAGGCATATAATTTTGTCTGGGGTAGAACGCGAGAAGTCCCATGTTGTCAAAAGTCTGTATTTACAGCGTCTGTCTTAGTTCAGCCACCCCATGAAATATCCATATTTTATTAAATGGAGAAAATTAGCAGTGTAATATATAATACAGATTTAAAAACATCCTTAATTAATTCACAACATAACCTTGTTATAAAGACCTGGCATAAAACCGTCTATAAGAAAATATTTACTGCATAGTATCATATTACATCACGTATTTTGTTATCGGTTTTCCGATTCTCAATTTAATTTTCCACTGCTTAAAGAGTTTTGGTGCTTAACCTATAAAAATATTTTGAAATGTCACTGGAAAAGATTGCAGCTAGCGATCTCTACAAAAATATCGAGAAGTGACATTTTTAGCATTTTCAAAAACTTCTATCAAATGTCAGGGCAAAGATACGGCCAAATTTTAATTTAAAAAAATCAATATGGCAAACTGTTTAATGGTTAATTTCGTAAAAACATGATTGTGGATTGAACAACCTTTACATTTAATTTAATCTTGGGAACTGTGTTTCAAAGCATGGTTCTAGATTTATGAGTTGAAAAAAAAACCTGGTGAAGTCATATTTTCAAAATAAAAAAGAATTGTGAAATCAAAGAAACGGAAAATTTTTAAATCGGCGCAAATGAGTATGTCAACGACGTCACTTTGCAACATTTTTTGCCAATTGAAATGTTTACTTTCAAGTTAGGTTAAAAAGTGTTGAATAAGCATGCTTCTACGCGATGGTGAAAACGAACTCGCATGCGAGTGTTTACTCCAACTGTCTAAGTGGCTGCAGCAAAAATACGCTGCTGAAGATTAGCGACGTCGACAATGGACAACATATCTGCTAATTCTTATTCAATTAAGGAATTGTTAAATAAAACAACGTAATCCAAGGTCGACAAGACGGGCCCGCTACCGCACCGACAACCACAATGAACCAACGAACTTAACCCAATTAGTGCACTGTAATCAGTTGAATAAGTGAAGCAAAGCAAAGTTCGTCCAAGTTTTTGATAGTAATTCTTGATATTAATTTAAATATAATAAAAATCTAGAAATCTTTGACACCCTGTATCTCGGAAACGGTGAACTTTTAGATATAGGTATATTCGGGTAAATCTCATTTATTTTCAGTGAACAATCACCCCTTCTAAGAATGCCAGTAATACCTAAGACATCCTGTATATCTGCTAGTAGCTATCGTCTGGTCCCCATTAACAATAAATTTACTTTTTTTAAAATAAGATTTCTTGAGATACCACTTCTAACTTTATAGTCATTCGACAATTGGTGTACAATAAAAAAATCACAATTCACAAGACCGGCAACAAAAGACGTTTCACCAACCATTTGGGTATTACCAGGCGATAACGCACACAATTTTTTTACAAACAAAAAGCCACATATAATAAAATACTCACGTATTGTTTAGCAAGACGGTATAAGTTATCAAGTAAGGAGGCCGTAGTGTCATCGATGAACGCCCTGGCGATGTTCTTGCCGGCCATTCGGGACAAGATCTTCTTTTGGGCCCTCAGCCCGATGTCTCTGGCTTTGAAAGCGCTCTCGGTCATAACTGCAACAGAACGGGATGGATCAAAACGCGGATAAAAGTGGCGTGACACAGAACTGATTCAAGTATAGATACCTAGGAGATTCAACAGTATACATCATAAGAACTACTCACTGTGTACATTGATAAGATATAAAGATGGTTAATGATATTTGTAGAAACGACAATATTTACAGTCATTACAATACAAAATATTCTGTGTACAATGTGACTTATTCTAAAGAGAACAACAACAATGATTCCGTGCGAATATGAATTACGAAAAACTATTCCTTAACATACAGTGTGTTCATAAAGTAACGCATAAATTCATTATTAGTTAAATCATCGTCTGTTAAATCGCGTCACCTTTGTAATACTTGTCTGTCGAATCACCTGAATTTTAATGTAGAATTCTGCAATATGCTGTAGTATCGACACCTATGTTAGTATTTGGAAACATACACATCAGACCATAAATGTCAGAATTTGACATTTGATATTGACACTGTAATAACTTACCTTTTAATAGAACCTACTTATTTAATTTGGTTTGCAAAATGTATGTATTTTATATCTACTACTTTAAAACTTTAAAATATGCAAAATTAATACCATTTCTGAACTCCACACATCGTACTTCTGTCCTAATACTGTAGATTGTTACAAAATACCTACACAATAATGGACTGCTACTTCACTTTTACTATGAAAAACACTATATTTCATTATTTTAAGTTGTAACAATTTATAAATTTAAAAATAACACGTCAACAGAAATGTACATTCAACAGATATTTGAAATCTGTCATAATTTTTAAGAAACGTCAAATTACTGATAGCAGTTGACAACTATGACATATGTGCTGTAGAGTACTGCCACGCGCGGTGAGTCACTGTAAACGGGCAAAGGAATAGACTAGAAAAAGCGCGGCTGCTGCGATTTAGCAGACGATGGTTAAATAAACAATATTATTAAAAATTCCCGAAATAGCTCGATTTTTGATTTTAATTTACTGTTATTTTGAATAACAATTTAATATACAGGGAGACCTACCTTCGAATAATGATGTGATCACCAGTATATTAAAATGGACATCCCCATTTCCGGATTTTCGTTGCTGAGCTGATTTCAAAAATGTAAGTTGCTTAGTAAATTGGTACAGGGTGGGCAACAATACCAAAATTACAAGTTGTTTACAAATGAATAAACGTACTAAAATTAATGAACGTGTCTGTGGTGTTTTTTAATAGATTGTCAAAGTAGTTGTAATAACAATACATAATTTTATTTAATTTTTAGTACATTTCATTTGTAAACAACTTGAAATTTTGGTATTATTACCCACCTTGTACCAATTTGAAGCAATTTGTGATATCAGCCAAGTAAGGGAAATCCGGAAATAGGGAAAAAATGGCGTATTCCAAAAAAACCGGTGATTTGAAAAAACAGTAAATTAAAATAAAAAATCGATCTGTTTCGGAAATTTTTAATAATATTGTTTAATTAGCTAGTAATGAATTACGCGTTACTTTATGAACGCAGTATACAGTATGTCCCATTTTTCAGGTTAACACCTATAGAAATGTGATAAGGCTGTGGAATTTCCGCTAGCCAATTTTTCTACAATTATTACCCTGAAGGGAGGTTATATTCTACTAACCATTTTATTGTTGTGGCAAAATCCTAACCTACTACGATTTGTTAAAGGGGTTGTTTTTCCAAAATACCCACATACCAAATTTGGTCGACAAATGTATATTGAGTGTTTTTTTATGGAGTACCAAACTACGAAAAATCAAACAACTAAAATTATAATAAGCACATCAAAGATTGCCATGAAAGGGAAAACAAATGGATGTTTTAAAAAGTTATAAACATTATTTCGTGTACATATTACGCAAGCTGTATATTCTTGTAATTACATCAGAATTATCAAATCTTATACTACTATGTACCTGAGTTTTTGCAATGTTTTAAAGTCGTCTTATAAAAAATATTGCAAACCGACAAGCCTTCTTTATCTTGTAAGACGCTCTAGACATTAATGAAGTACAACAATGAAGTCATAAAAAAATTAAAAGAAATCTTCGTAGATGATGTAATAAAAAATGTCTATTAAGTTTAATTAAATACAGGTTGTTAGAAATAATGAGTTCCGTTACGTTAATAGACCTGGCATGTAACTGTTCTCGTTTTTTTAGAGTTAGAACAAAAAGACATTTGCTATAAAGCTGGCTACACTACGCAGGCGGCCTGTACAATCTATTGCAATAATACTGACAGTGTCATATCAGGGAGTGCCTGATATCACTTTTTGAACTACTGAAAATTCTAAGTGGACAATTCATTAGTTCTCCATTGGCTATTAATGTTGACAGATGAAAGTAGATTTCATTATGAATCCGTCAGCCAAATAAATTAAATTCATTTTGAAGGGTGGCATTATTATTGTAATATATTGTACAGGGTGTTTCAAACTCGCTAGCTACAAGCATACTGTGATACAGAAAATTTGATAACTTTCTAGATACAACTCTACAGTTCTCCTTGAATTAGGAAACATTTGTAAGCACAAAAGTTATATGTTTGACGTTCGTATTGAGTAATGACAAGTATTTTGTGACATTTATGCACTTTAAACAACAACATTGAATTATTTTCCAACGATTGATCCTTCCACCGCTAATGTTATTTTTAAGTGGTATTTCTTTTGAGACTCTTTAGGTTGATATTGGTTATAACTTTTAAACGGGAAGTAATACAGAAAAATGTCTCTATTAAAAGAAAATTAGAAAAAAAATAGCTTTTTTAACAGAAAACAAAAGTGGGTATGTTTCCAGAAAAAATATAATTGATGATTGTCAAATCCCAAAGATAATAATTTCGATTGAAAATGGAGCTTAAATCATCCTATTTAACACCACGCATCCCAAATTTTATTTAAATTTTTTGTATCTTCACAGTAGGCCTATACTATCCAGCTTGAGACACCCTATATAGGCTGTGTAAAAAACCCACCGGATTTGCATCCACACCGTAAAACAAAAACATGTGTATGAATGTATTATGGCTGGAATTATGGTTTTGGTTAGGAGAAAAATTCAACTGACCACTTATCTATGAATTCATGAATGTCTGGTACCGATTTTTACAGTACGTACACTTATCTAGCCGACAAAATCGTGGGTTTGACAAAAGCAATGCGCTTTATCATTATCAGGATATCCACTATAAGATAGAAAATACTGTTCATATGAATGGTCTAAAATATTACGAAGTAATAAAAAAAGTAGTAGAGAAAGAGATACAACTAAGAAACTGAAATTTTGAACCAGTATTTTGAGAAAGTAACAGTTATAAGTTACTTATCAATCGAATTTGGCAGTTAAAATATCTTTAAAGACAGTGTGAACAAAATGATGGAATGAGATCTATATTTTTTCAGGATCAGATTAAAACAATATCGCTAAAATGAGTATTTAAAATCTCAATACATGTAGAAACAAAAGATGACGAAAACATTGATAGGAGTTTTTTTCTCAAACACCTCCAAGCAGCTACTGCTCTCGAATGGGATGGCCCACAAAATTAGTTTTTCAACATTCTTGAAACAAACAAAACTTTATTAAACTATATTTAGTGAAAAAAACTGGATCTTTATTTCACTATAAACAATAAAATTTGTATTGCACTCTCATAGTGCTCTCATTCTACTACAGCGTTCTGTGGTTATGACATTATGACAAACATAATCGTTCAAATGGACGCCATATTTAGTCCATTTTCTGTGAGATTGAATTACGTTTTAAGCAAATGTATATATTTTATATTATTTTCAATCATATTTATTACATACTGCGCTACGAAATTACTAGAAAATACAATTTATTAAAAATAAAATTAGTTTCCTTTGAATATCAACCGAATTTATTTCTTTCCTTGGGAATTTCTATTAATTTGTTGTCCGGTTGCCGATTACGCTTTATCAGGTTTTACAGTGGTCCTGTTTCCAGTGCCGCGCGGAAGTGAATTTTTAAATCATTTACATTGAAAAAATTTTTTTTTAGATAAGTGCTGCATCACCCTGTATACAAGGTGAGTCAGAAGAATGAGTCAACACTAAGCTGGAGATACTAGACACCAAAGTATTATGTTTAAGCTCATCATGCCTTAAACGACTGTCGCTGGTTTAAGAAAAATTTTATTTTAATCTGTTGAGCTATGCTTAAAAATGTTACAGTAAATAATAAAAATAGTTCAGAAATCTCGAAAAATAAAACACGTAGAGCAAAAGTAATATCAAAAATAACATTCTTGATGTTTTTTCTTTGTAAAATGTACTACTACTTTTACTATTTAAATTTTCCACAAATAAAGTAATAACTTTTAAAAAGAGTTTATAAGACACATTATTTTGCTATTCTAACCTCACATTTTAACAATTATTTTCATATACTTAAACAAAAGTGAAATATCTTATATGCAGAACTATGTAATTTTCTATTGTACCAATATTTACATCTACAGTTGAATTTAAAAAAATACGAAAGATTTCTGTATCTAAAAATTTGTTGGTTAGACCGATTTCTACGTTATAGATTCGTTTTGCTTCGGTACCTTTGAATATTGGCAGGTGGCACGAGATTAAAATTCTTGTTCTTTTGCTAAGCTCTATATTATTCAGTTCTTAACACAATGGCGTACTCAGAAAAATATTTAAGGGTTAAAAAATGTAATATTATTTTAATATAAGAAATACTTTTAAACAAAATATTCGCGTTCGATTTCTTAAAAAAAAAAACTTAAAATAATTGTAACAGCTAATTAAATATAAACAAACAAAAAACCCAACTTACTTGTATCCAACATTTAGGGCTGTTTGGAAAGGGGAGAAAAAATAGCACCGGAAAATAAATGGGTACAGAGTATCCTATAAAAAGAAAGAGAAAATAAATAAATGGCATCCAATATAAGCCGATCGGATGTACGGCAAATTATAACAAATCGAACTAAGGAAACATGCGAATATTAATCGCGGTATTTTGGGGCACGTCTAAATTTAAATGCACTTACAAAGACAGTTACTGCATTCCGTGGCTATGTATTGGTAAATCAGCCAGCTCTCCAGTTCAACCATCGCCGTCATGACTTTTAGGCAAGGATATCGGCAGTGAAATTATTTTTAGACAATCTGTAACAAAACAAGGCAACCATTAATGTTTAATTATGTATAGTTTACGGTATTTGTTCGATATCGGAAAATAGAACGGCTAGAAGCATGCAACATTCCAATGTTATATCGCTCAGCATGAAGAGAACCGTCACAACTCAAAAAGGTTGGTTTTCCAGGAAAAGCAATGTAAACTCGTCGTGGTTTATACAGGGTGTCTGTGAAAGGTTGGGAAATCACAGAGGGGGAGATACTGGTGACCAAAAAAGTCGATTGAGCCAAATATGCCTTATCCGAATGTTGCTGGTTTCAAAAATACAGGGCGTTCAATGCTAGAATTTTATTTTGAAATATCTCAATAACTTTGAATGCTGTCGGAGTATTAACAAACAATTGGCACAATTATGTTTTTTGGCACGGCAAATGAGAATTTTTAACTAATTTTGACGTCACTAGTAGAGGGCGCCACTTATGGCACATAAGTTTCTTTTAAATGGCAGATTTATTTGCTGTTTAGTGTATCCATCTAGACAGATGGATACACTAAATTGTTGTTCGGTCGGAGGAATCACTTATGACGATGGGTGTGCCTCAAGGATCAGTTCTGGGGCCACAATTATTTTTGTTATTTACCAACGATTTACATAAAGCAATTGATGATTGTCCTAACTTATTAGTGACTTACGCTGATGATACAAATGTACTTTTTAGATCAAGTAATATTATGGATGTTGAAGTGTCTGCCAACTCTATATTTAAAAACCTGGCATTGTGGCTAGAAAAAAATAAACTCATGTTAAATGCAGATAAAACCACTATCATGCTTTTTAAATCACTACACTGTAAAATAACTTTTGATGAGGGACTTATAGTGGCGGGTAATTATTTGCAATACTCTCGATCAGCGAAACTGCTTGGCATGTATGTAGATGATAAACTCGACTGGTCTTGTCATATTAATCATTTATGTCATAAATTAACATCTTCCTGTTATGGCCTTAAGTGTTTATCAACACAGTGTAGCCGATATGTTCTTTTATCTCTGTATTATGCAAGTTTTTATTCGCATCTGCGGTATGGGATTATTCACTGGGGATTGTGTAGGGATATCAATAGGGTATTTGTGATACAGAAATATGCCGTTCGAATTATTGGCAGTTTAGGGTTTAGAGAATCTTGTAGGGAAACATTTAAAAATTGTAAAATTTTGACTGTAACTGGTGTGTATATATTGGAGATAGTGTGTTTTGTTTTTCGTCATTTAGAATTATTCACAAAAAATAATCTAAATCATTTATATTATACGCGAAATAAACATATCCTGTGTTCTGAACGACATTATTCATCCTTATATCAAAAAGGGGCTTATTATAATGGTTGCCGTATATACAACTCTTTATCAATCGAGTTTAGAAATTTAAAGTATATTTATACATTTAAGAAAAGAGTTAAACAATATCTTATTGAAATTTGCCCGTATAATATTGATGAATATTTTCAGAATAATGTTGTTCAGTAGTTTTTAATGATATTTGTCTTTTAATAGATTTTTTTTATCCATCCAGTATTTTGTATTTTGTTTTTTGTACTTCTGTGTTTATATGTGTATTATTGTGGTATTTATTTTAGTTTGTACTACTGTGACGTATTTTTCTGTGTTACTATACACATGAGAAATAAAGTTTATTATTATTATTATTGAAACAATCGATTCTCCTATCTGTTATATCTGACAAAGGTATACCTTGTTGAAGTCGTTAGGAGTAATCACTTTTGAAATAAACGTATTTGAAATATTCAATGCAGCGATTGAAAACTGTTATCGTTTCAGGTAACGTGCCTTTTTTACTGAAAATACAGCAAAATGTTACTTGAAAAAGTTGTTCAGAACGGCAAATTATGGAGAAGTGCAAAATTTTAAAAAGATCGGCTGCTTTGATAAAATCTTTGTGCTTGAAAAATAGTTTCAAAATCAAACCCCGCCGATCTTCTTGAAATTTTGCACGCCCCCATAATTTACCGTTCTGAACAACTTTTTCAAGTAACATTTTGCCGTATTTTCAGTAGAAAAGGCACTTTACCTGAAACGATAACAGTTTTCAAGCGGTGCACTGAATATTTCAAATAGGATTATTTCGAAAATTGTTCCTCCTAACGACTTCAACAGGGTATACCTTTTTCAGATATAACAGGTAGGAAAATCGATTGTTTCTATAGTGAGATGTATACATTAAGCTGCAAAAAAGTAAGTGACGCCCTCTACTAGTGACGTCAAAATTAGTTAAAAATTCTTATATGCCGTGCCAAAAAACATAATTGTTCCAATTTTTTTTAATACTCCGACAGGTTTCAAAGTTATTGAGATATTTGAAAATAAAATTCTAGCATTGAACGCCCTGTATTTTTGAAACCAGCAACATTCGGATAAGGCATATTTGGCTCAATCGACTTTTTTTGGTCACCAGTATCTTCAGTTCCGAGATTTCTCAACCTTCCACAGACCTCCTGTATGTACAGGGTGTCCAACGTAACGCTCTCACTCGATTTGTGGCTTTAATGTCATAGTTACAAAAAAATGTCAAATACAAAAATTGTGCCATTTTTATAGATGATTCGACGTGCCTTAGATTTTTTTTTTAAATGCAACATCCTATGTATTTTTTTAAATTCTGATTACATTCATATCATATACTTATATATTTGTTCCAATGGTTACTGAGATTTAAAGGAAAATGTATTGATATATTCGATATTTTCCTTTATATTTCAGTAACCTAACCACTGGGACAAATATATAAGTATATCATATGGATGTAACCAGAATTGTATGCTTTTTCAGAATTTAAAAAATACATAGGGTGTTGCATTAAAAAAAAATAACTTCGGTAAATAATTGTTTTAATTTGATGTTTTATTGTTTTTTTCTAAGGCACGTTGAATCACCTATAAAAATGACACAATTTTTGTATTTGACATTTTTTTGTAACTATGACATTAAAGCCACAAATCGAGTGAGAGCGTTACGCTGGACACGCTGTACGTACAGGGTGAACCTTAAATAAGTACAAATATTTTAACGGCAGGTGTAGTTCGTCATAGATAAGTCTAGTGAGTAATTTTTAAAAATTTCAAATATTTACGGATACAATTTTTTTTAAAAATACCCACATTTTCAGGACCGCTGACCAGATAGACCATTAACGTAACCCCATTAGTATGTGGCAAAGGCAAGTGGAAAGAAAACATGTAATATTTGTGGAAAAGGATTTGATAATTTCAATACACGTAAATTGAAAGTTAATATGAGACAGTTTTGTATCTTCTGAAACCGAACTAAGCTAATGGTTTCTTTAACTTATGCACTGCTTGACGCATCTGATAATAACCAAATTCTAGATTAAACTATGATTGCGAGTCGAGAATCTGGTTTATGTTTATATTTTCAATTTATTGGTAAGGTATAGGGATGATCAGCGGTCCTCAACAAGTTTTCGATTGAAAAATCACAGTGAACTGTACTGCTGGTTAAAATATTTGTACTTATTTAAGGTTCACTCTGTATATATTTTTTTAAGTTTTGCTAGCTAAATAGTTATTTTTATACAGGGTGTTTCAGGACGAGATGTTCAGTATCTTATTTTACGTTTAATTTTAAGCAAAAAATTTCATATGAAGTTAACTCTGGAAACGCTTTGTTTAGGATATACAGAATGTCAAATTTGAACAAATTAATTACATTTTATTTAATAACTCTAGACTACTTTGAGTTAAATTCATGAAATTTTGTACACGCAGGTTTCTCCGGACGGGATGTTCAAATTTTATGCTGTATATCCCAGAGGGAGCCACAAGCGACTATTGGGATTCTTGTAAATCGCTTCGACTTTTTTGTGCCACGGTGTATGTCATTTCGGAATAGGAAAACATTTTCCCCTACGTTTTCTACTTAAGAAATGTACACTTTATTCAAGTTCCTAGGAGTAGCCATTTCTGTTAAAAACTCATGTGAAGATGATGATGCAAATTTGTGTGTTTTGGGTAATTTTAATAACTACGGAATACCAAATATTATTGTGTCAGTGCGATTCAACTGTAAGCGCATGTATGAAGATCCAACCATCAATTCATTCAAGAATGGTTATGACCACCGCCCGTACTAGTTTTAGTGCGTGGGTTTTTGTTATTTCGTGTGCGGATATGGCCTGTTTCGTTCATAATATTTATTTTTCAGTGTATTTTCGACCATTTTGCCTTGATTTTTAGTTATTTATGGATCTTCTGTTTTTTGTAAGATTTTATTTGCCTGTTTTGTCAGCTACTTTTGTATTTACCTACGTGTATTTTTACATACCACTAGTGATTTTTTGCTCAGTGTAAAAAACAGAATTTCAAAGTACATATCTATATAAAAAAATGTTTTGGCTGTCGAACGAAGAATGCAATGTCGATTTTTTGTCTGTTACGTTATACTCTAGATAGGTATATGTATTTCAGGATCCTTCTCCCCGCCCATTCAAAATCAGTCCCCACGGTAACGACCCAGGCAGTTATTCTTGCTTATTGATTTCGGTAATATCGTAAGTGATCACAGTGATCAGCCCGGGTGAGCGTTTATGCGTATAGGGTGATCTCTTTTGAATATGTACGAGTAGATCCATGGATATTTACTTCACAAAAATCAGTATTTTGGCCATATCTACAGGCCGATTCTTAAGCTATAGGCATAAACTTGTGAAATTATAGCTGAGGACAGATAATGACGAATAATGAAAAAAAAAATGTAGTAGAATATTTTTAGTTTCGGAAGTTTACAAAAATTTATCAGGTGACATTTTTTGTTTATAAAAACTAAGAAATAAACAAGTCAGGACGATGTGTTTGGTATTTGTAGCAATAATTATCAGTTGTGCTATTCGAGTTTATTTTCACAGGATTCTAAAAGTGTGGTGCATAATTTCCCAAACCAAGAACTTATGGACATGATACTGGAATACAAGGTATCGCATCAAAATTCAGTGGATGCAGCTCATCTTTATGTCTAAAGGTTTCCTCAAAGATATCATCCGAGACGTGAAGACTTTTTACGTATGATTCAGCGAGGTAGAGACTGGTAATTTGGGGCCGAGGCCTGGGCAACATGGGGGAGCCATTAGACAAGTTGTGAACCTCGTCGAGGAGCAGCCTGGCATAACGTTAAGGCACGACTAAAGGTACGGACTCGCTGGTGCGACTGCGGCTGCGGCTCGCGACTGCGACTCGTTGCTGGCCAATAGGCAGTCTAAATGCTGGCGTTGATGAGAACATTCAGACTGTCTATTGGTCGGCGACGAATCGCAGTCGCAGGCGCAGTCGCACCAGCGAATCCGTACCTTTACTCTACCCATTTCACGTGCAGCAGGTACAAGTCTTACTTCCAAGGGATCTTCCGCTTCCAGTGAACTTTTGGTTGATACATCAGTAGCACTTAAATCCTTTACCATGAACATTTTAGTTACAGTTGAGGCATTTCCACACGAAATAGTATTCATAATTTTCATATTAATAATTAATTAATAACATTGATAATTCGCATGTCACTTCGTCAGTTACCTCATCTATGGCATACTGATGAGAGCTAATAACTTCGAAATTGGTACATGGTGGACTGCTGACGAGTGACTTTAGCTGTTTGCTATAGGTTTTCCAGGTGTAATTCAATGTTGGTCGGGGCATTAGCCCGCAGAGTAGTTGTTTCCTGGAATTCCGTATTTGCAACTTATCGTTATCGGCGAATAGCGATAGAGGTCGCTGGTTTTCAATGGCTTTTTACTGTGATGTAGAATACTTCGCGTATGTATCTTGATAGTCCGGCATAGAGTAGCGAATGGCCGCTAAAGGTAGCTGTGCTGCTCCTCGTTGATCTCTTATAACATTTCAAAGATCACATATGATATATTCAAATTAAATATACATTAATTTTGCCCCCTTTCAATAAACAAGGTCGTCACGATACTGTTCGCAATGACAATTAAATAATAACCCTGCAGGTTACATCATTGCATTTTATAAATCATAAGATTATACAGGGTGATTCAGTCATAATGTCATTAATTTTAACTACGTATTCAGAAAGCCCAATAAAGGCCGGAAATTAAAAAAATATATTATACTCGACCTTTCATCGTTTCAGCCGCTCTAAATAATTTAATCTAGTTAATATTGGATTTTATTTCACTATTTATGTAATGAAATGTGAATGGTTTATTTTGAACCGCTGGAATTTTGTAATTTCAATATTAAATATTTTTTATGTTGAAACTTAATTGCATACTTTTAAACAATAATTTATAACATTAACTACATATTACAATAAGTGGGTATTATAGGAAAATATTTAAATTTGGCAACCTCGCGTCAAGCAGATACTAAGTTGGACTGCGGCGGCAGTCTCAAAAAGGGGTTTACATAATGGTTTGAAAAATTTATTTTCGACGTAAATATGCATTTAGTTTTTTTTTAATCGCATATTCGTATTATATTAATTTTTCCCTGTCTTCTCTTAAAATTAATGACATTATAACTGAATCAACCTGTAAGAAAATCAACTTCAGATCTCATTTAAGGTTGTAATGTTTGCAATTTTACAAAGCCGTTTTTAGACGTCCACGCGCTTTCATATTTCTGCTCAATGGAAATTCGTATTAAGATGGAGCAAGTTTTAATCAACTAATAAAAGTCTATTTTACTAGACAGCAGAGCCATATTTTCAAAAAAAAATAGATCTGAACAATATTTCGGTCGCAATATTGCCCACATTTAGGACTGCGGTGAGACGTTGTTAGGCACTATTATAAAAAAAGAAAGCTGTAGGCTAGTAAATCAAGTCTTCATATACCAGACAATTGCCTCAGATTTCAATTTTTTGCATTTATATTCATGAAATCTGTCCGCCAAGAAGACATGTTTTGCTTAATTTCTGCATACAATTGCCTAACTTACAGGGGTACAAAGTTAAATTTGCTGTTGAAGGTGCTGGTGGGAAAAGCCTGATAAAAGCTACAGTGTTTGGCCGAACATTATACCCTTAAGGATTTTTCTTCGCTTTATTAACCGTCAACAGTACCAGATACAACGCGTGCTGCAATTCGCTAATCCTTCACAGATCACCGCGTACATCGCCACGATCTGGTTTACAACCGAGTTGATAAAACGCCACCCTGACCTAGAACGAACGAGTCCTGCCCCCAGCGTCATATTTCAATAACATACCGAAGCGGGGCACAGCTTCCATTTGCAGCGCGTCGTCGCGAGGGTCTTGGGCTTAATTAAAACGTATTTATGGAGACAAACGGCCGGATAAATTAAATAACTCCGTTATTTCGTATGAAGATGAGGGTTTGCTCGTACGTGCACGAACGGGGTCTAAATGACAGTTTAAAATTACTGATGAGACGACTTCGTCAGTTTAATAGTGATTACTACACCGAGAAACAGGTTCATGAGCATTTAGGGGACACTGAAGGTCATCGAATGAATCTTAATTAAAGTTTGACGTTTGCGTCAGTAGCGTCACTAAGAAACTTAAAAATAATGAAACTATGTTTACATTTTATGAAAACAAGTTTAATCTACCGTAATTATTCGAGTTGTTATGCTGTGGCCTAAATGGTCGCTGCCACTCACAGAGGCCTACGCGGCTGTTAAATTGTAGTGGTGGGGGTATGTGCGTCGACACTGGAGTAGAACGGAAGACTCCGCCCACTACTCGTAGCAGGGCCGACACTACACGATCCATGGCGAGTAATAGTGAGGTTACGCCCACACGGTTACTACGTTCTAGTGGTGGGGGTACGTGTGCCAGTACTGGGGTTGAATATAAGGCACCGTCTACTGCCCAGTGCCCACTGACCGCAGTTGCATCGACTCGAAGTATAAGATTATATTTTGTTACGTGTGCACTTGCAACACAAATTGGCACAATTTAAATATTACGTATACAATTTATAAATATCATAGAAACTGAAACGGTATGTTTGTTTATATACTGATGCTTCAAGAATAATTATGTTTCAGCGAAAATATCAACATATTTTCTCTAATGCGTATGAAATACCTACATTGCAATACATTTTTTACATTTATGATAGGTGAACAATACACTTTTATAGAGGATAGTGGATAATTCACATTTAGAGGATGGATGGACAAATTCCACTAAACAAATCTTCTTAATACAGAAGCTTGACAAGGCCTTCTTAATTAGAAATAAAAACGTGACTCGAATGGTGTATTTATTGTTGAATTCTAATAAAAAAATCTACTGTATTTCTAATAACTTGTTAGTAAATGATATCCAGCGTATTATATCGACTAGATTAAACCTGCACTTTTGTACATTTTAACCAGCAGAGGGAGTTTCTATGACATTAGAAGTAAAAACGTTTGCCTCTTTTCAACTTCATCTGTTAATATACTCCATATGGCTACAAAAATAATTGAATACATTTTTAAATTGGCTTCTGTTACACTATTCATTAATTTTACATAACTTTGCCCTGGTCACAAATTGCCAACGTAAAGTTATGTGAAATTACAGATAAATTTATACATACTAGTCGAGGAAGGGGAAGTATTTTGAAAGAGATGAAACTGAATAAGTTTTCCGAATAAATGTTTTTTATACAGCGTGTCCCAGAATGATGGTCAAATATTTTACCAGTGTATTCCACAGGCCATTTCAGGGGGGGGGGGGGATCTTCATATGAAATTGCAGGAAAAAGTTCTGAACGAAATAAATCTAGGGGTTGCTTATTACCGCCCTCTAGAAACATGAGCCAAGGAATAGACACCACCTCAAAATAGCTTTTGACTAGCTGATAATGTGTACCAAAATTGAAGTTTCTAAGTGTAGCCGTTTTTAAGGAAAAATAAAAAAACTATTTTTTGAGACTCGAATATCTCAACAATAAGGACCCAAATTGAAAAATTTCATATGAAGATCCCCCCCTGAAATGGCTTGTGGAATACACTGGTAAAATATTTGACCATCATTCTGGAACACCCTGTATACCCGTAGGTAACAAGTTTCATACTATCTAAAAATAGAGAAAAAAAACAAAACATTTTTTATAAAATATATCTGACAATTTTTATGGTCCACAGCTGTACATAGTAAATATTTTATACGCACAACATTTTTTTATCCGTCGTGTTGTACTCTACGCGAAATCCCATTTTTTTATTAATAGAAATCAGGTTTACCTGAATACCAAATAACATTCTAACCTAATTATCCGATGTAACGTTTTATTGCTCTTAAATAAATAAACGTATCACGAGCGGCACGGCGTTACACGCGTTTCCCGAAGTAATGCTCCAAACAGGATAATGTCTAAAATTAATAACCCTATTAACATGCGAATGATAACGCGGGAAAAGTTGAAAATCCCCAGAGCCAGCGACGCCATTGCACGGTCTAATATACGGGGAAACAAAACTAGGGGTTTCCAGAAAGTGAAAACATTGAGCTGGTTTTTTCCGCTGCTTTTTATTCTTTAGTATAGTCGAACGATGTAATAACCCTGCTAAAGGATTGACTATACCAGTTTCAAAATACATATAGTAGAGGCTGACCAGCCAAATTTATCTTAGCCAAAAGTTGATGGTTAAAATGGTAAAACACATCAAAGTTAAAATTTTATTTTCGATATTTGTAAATAACTAAAAAATCCAAATATTTGCATACATTTTGAAGATCAAAATTTTATGGAGGCGAGAAATTCAAATTTGTTTCTAATTTTGACGTCACTATTAAATGGCGCCACTTATTGCATATCATGCTTTTTGTAAATGGCAAAACTTTTTTCCGGCTTAGTGTATTCGTCTGACTATTGAAACAATCGATTCTCCTACCTCTTTTTATCCGAAACAGGTATTCATTGTTGAAGTCGTTAGAAATAACTGTTTTCTAAATGATGCTATTTGTAATATTTAGTGCAGCGAGTAAAAACCGTTTTGGTCTCAGGTTAAGTGCCTTATACAGCAAAATGTTACTTCAAAAAGTTGTTTAGAATGGTATGATTGTATGTTCTTCTTTGTACACTACTCACTGGCACTCTTGTGAATGAACTACACTTTCCAACCGCATTACATACACTCATATTTTGATCTCGCGCCCTAATCCCTTCATGCACGTTTTTTATTACAAGTACAATTAAATTAGAGGAGACATATCCTCGAACTGTACCTACGCGTACACCCATGGCTGCTGTGCAGATGGAACAGCCAGATCAGAATTAACGCACCTAATTGACGTCACAACGTCATTACCAATAGAAGTCGAACATTCTAATATGCGCAACCGTATTTGCTGCAGTAGAAGGAATAGCAGGCTCCAGAAAAACGAAACCGAAGTTATGTAATCAGGTATGCTTTGCGAGGTATGCGGCACACACAATTTTATACGAAGAATTTACGGACGGTTTGTATTTCTTTCTCTTTGTGTGTATTGCTATAAATTATGAGCGAGTTTATAAAATGAGCCACTCTACTATTTTGAATTATTATTCGAACGACTATGTTTTAGAAGAAAAGAGAACAACTTGAAACCACATTTTCTACCGCTGTTTCAGTTTGGCGGATTCAGTTCAATTCAATTTGGACACCCTATACAGAGTGGGCAAATTAAATTTTATTGTTTTTATAGTCTCGTTAACTATAGGACATAGAAAATGACTCCTCCGCTCACAATCTCCTTTTAAAACATCAAACACTAAATTGTTACTCTGGAATAAACTGTTTCCTTAGTAAAATGGTGAATAATCATTAATGGAAAGAGAAAAAAATAACAATTTCAACTGGTCCATGGCCACCTATGGTTTGTATTTAAAAAACACAACCTTAGGTTATAACTCAAAAATTAATGGTTACAAAAAAAATTAGGCATGCCACTGGACTCTACTCAAAAAGTGTCTGAAGAACGTATTAATTATTTTTTGTAACTTTACAAATAACCAAGTTACAGACATGCAGTGGCGGAGCCACGAGGGGGAGGGGAGATTGGTTCATATAGGGCAACCTTACATTAGGGTTCATCTGCATTAAATCATTTAAAAATTAAAGGATATGGATAAATATTTAGAAAAACACGACAAAAATAGGGACAATGGAGACCTCGGAAAAGGATCATCTCGCCACCAAAAAAGCAAAGCGCCTCTGCAGCTATCGAGCAACGTGGCAAACTGAGTATATTTGGCTAATGAAACAATTTTTCTGCAAGATGTCTAGTGTGCAAAAAGGATTTTTCAATTAGTCTCGGTGGCCTTAGTGATGTCAAACAGCACTCTAATACAAAAGAGCATAGAAGACGCGAAAATGTCGAAATCTTCTCAAGTTTTAACAAAATTTTTTGCAAACAGAGAAAATATTCAAGAAACTATCGATGTTACTGCAGCAGAGCTTGGGCAAATCTACCACTGCGTTAAGCATAGTCAATCTTACAATTCGTTAGATTGTGCACTCAAACTTACCAAAAATTATAAAAGATTCTGAACTACTAAAAAAAATATTGTCACAGAATTTGCTCCGCTCGCACCCAATTCGACGACTGTGGTATCGCGAAACGCTAGATTGCCCCAATCGCCCCTACGCGATTAGACTTATTTTAAGCAATTTGACCTTGAAAATTTCCGCCTGCGGCGCTAACCTCCCTCTCATCTTCAACTGATATAATAAAAAATAATGTGTCCCGTATCTTAAAATTCAAAAGGTGGCAACCCTGCCTGCAAGTAAGTTCTAGTTTTATTTTTGTCATTTTTGTAACAATTATTGTTCGTACCTGTTTATTATTTACATTTTTATGATGAGATTTTTTTTATTTACTTTTTATTGTTTCAATTTATTAAAAATTATTATTATTTTTTTTTATTAAAAAAATCTAGTCTGAAGTACTTTGTTCACTGAACCCCCCCATGTCAAATTTCTGGCTACGCCACTGCAGACATGTATCGAAAAGTGGAAAATTTAAAATTTTGTTTTTACTCGAAAACAAAAGGCGATATGTTATTTTGGTATCGACCATTAATTTTCTCTTTAAAAAAAGAGATCGAGAGTGGGGTGATCAATTTTTCTATCTCCTATAGATAAAAACATCTTGCGCACCCTGTACGTACACAGGTAACATTCCCCAGGTCGTTGACCTTCGAGCGATCATCTGTTGACATAAATTACCCCCCTTATTATCTCGAAAAGGAAAAAAATTACGCCTTACACAAAGGGAACGACAGGGACCTCCAGTTAACATTGCAAATTGGAATTAATATCGTCCTACGTGGTGGCAGTTTACTGCATTATAACAACGGTTGCACTAATTGAAAAATAATGTTGAGGTTAACTGGCTATAATTCGCGAAGAAATCGACGTCGGACTATTTTTAGAGACTTATTAACTTGATTGTACAGATGATTGCCTTCAACAACTATAGAAAAGCTAAGTTTCACTCTGTTTATACAGAGTGTCTAAATTCTGGTGTTACAACTGAAGTAGAGGGTAATAGAAATTTCAACGTTCACAAAGTATAAATTATAGTTAAAACTAACATCGGCACACGAAAAGAAAAAGTGGTCCCAATCTGAAGTCCATTTAGCTCAAATACCCTCAAAATTTTGTGAGCGAGAGCAACAAATTAGCTACAGTACTTTGCATTCGTTTTTCATTCTTTTGTTCTAAACTGTCAAAATTACTTTTTCAATCTTGTAATGAATAAAAGAGTAATTTTTAGGATTACCCACTAACAACAAAACACACTTTACAGTTTAATAAAATGTCTATTTATTCTTAAAAAATCGAACGAAAGACATATTAATAGATAACAGAAAACTTTCAATGCACTCGTGATAGTTTTATCTGATAATCTAGAAAAATAAAACTGTATTATAGGAAAATTTCTGTACCCGACACAAATTCCTTTACTTAATTACTATAAAACGTTTTCAAATTGAAAACTGTATGCTGAAGGAAAATATAAAATCAATGGCCAACCTCGGGGCGAACGGGCCGCCATAGTTGGCGATAAATAAGGGTTTAATATAGTTTCGGAAAATTTTGTTTTGCTTTATAAATATCTTTTGAAGGGTTATTCTGTTAATTCTTATTTTCCTCACGCCGTCTTAAAATATTTGTACTTAGTCATGGCTAACCGTGTATACAAAGTAAACATTAAATAAGTACAAATATTTGAACCAGCAGTAGAGTTCACTGCGTAGAACACATAATTAATAGTTCTATAAAAAAAAAAACAGGAAGAAAAATGTTAAATTTTAAATAAATTTCGTGATTTTTCAATCGAAAACTTATTGAGGACCGCTGATCTGACTCCAAACTAATATTTTAAAGAGTAGCGGTGGATGAGAATTCCACGGCGTTGCTAGTGTTACACTAATGTTTTCGAATAGGCTTCAACAATGTTAACTAGAAATTTTAGACACGTCAAAGAATGATTGAATTTATGAAAATATTAACAGCCATCTCCTCCCCTTTGTCATTCCTATACCTCACCAATAAATTGAAAATATTACCCGGATTCTCTACTCACAATCATAGTTCAATCTATAATTTGGTTATTATCCATTTTTACTGCACTCCAATTGATTTATCACAATACAATATCGTTATCACTATCACGGATTATCACTACTTAACAAATATGCTTTTAGCATGTCAACCTTTTCACTGTTTGAATAATGCGCCATATTTTATTTAATCACACTGTATTTCACGAAAAATATTAATTAAATACACAAGACACACTTTCTTCTTTTATCTTGTATCTCGTTAGTGTTATTCTATGTGTATTTTTGTGGATGTTATTGTTGGAATTTACAAGGGACTGTAAAATTAACCAGCATATAGCACCAAATAATTCTTCATATCCAGAATTCAATTTTATTTCAATTCAGAATCAGCTAAATCTTTATTGCTCCGCCATTGCTAGGAGGAACAAAACAAATATAGCGCTGATCATGAGTAATCCCATTCGCGCAGCTTTTAGCGCATTCCAGTCATCATAATACAAAATTACATTTCAGTTACCTATACGTTAGTGCCGCAACTCTTAAAACAGATGCGTCAAGCAGTGTATTACTTAAAGAAACCACTAGCTTCGTTCGGTTTCAGAAGATGCAAAAGTGTCTCATATTAACTTTCAATTTACGTGTATTGAAATTATCAAATCCTTTCCCACAAATATTACATGTTTTCTTTCCACTTGCCTTTGCCACAGCTTATTCCTATGTCCTGGACCATACTAGTCCACCGGTATCAACATAACCTTTATTAATCCTAGAGGATGGGGCTGGGGCGGGACAATTCGCCTACTGCTTGTGGCACCTACCTGTTAGCTCTGCCTACGACACCAATTTCTTTTTTGCATGTGCTTGACTCTGCTTTTAAATTGCCTTCTCTTGATATTGAACGTATACATCAAGCTAGTTATTTTGTTATTCCATGTTTTGTGTTTATTTTTAAAATCTGTTTGACCCACTATGAAACTATGAAGTACGAAATGGTTAGCACTGAAGTTATGTGGCGAAAACTAACTCTAATATGTTGTGTGGAAATCATAGTTTTTTGTTATTTTTTATAAAATAATTGAAGGGGATAATTTGTGACAATCTTTCAATGTACAATAATTGTATTAACTTGTGAAATATGGATAAATAGTTTTTTTCAGTAAGTAGGTGAGCTTTTATGCACGTTTATGGATAATTTTTTGGAATCATTGAACAAACTAACTTCCTAAACACTTTAATTGATAGTATCGAACTTGTGAAAATTCATATTTTAATCGTTTATGATAATTTTACTTTACTTATTGCTAAAAACAAGTGTTTTTAAATTAAACAACAGCAAAAATTGAATTTACGTCAAAACATTATTTATTTTACAGATGATATGGCAACCGCGCCTTCAGTAATATGGTTTAATTTATTAGGTCACGTCAGCGGTCCACAAAATGTGGGTATTTTAAAAAATATCTCCGTAAATATTTGAAATTTTTAAAAATTACTTTCACTAGACTTATCTATATGATGAACTAAACCTGCAGTTAAAATATTTGGCCAAGTAGCAATTTATGGCAAAACTCGGGCACAATTTTCTTGTGCCTGAATCGTGTCGACTCTTTTTGGAGCACTTCTGCCTCCGTTCAAATTGTGTCCAAAATTTTCAAGTTTGTGTCGACACATATCCAACTTATTGTGTCAAAAGGATATGTGTGTCTAAATAGCAACATTTTAAACACATGTATTTAAAATGTATCTATTTTGTGTCAGCTTGGACTCTTCAAATATATTTAGACACATACGGGTCGACACTAAATAGACTCAAGTTTGTCTGATTTGTTTCTTAACAAGATTTTCTATTTTGTTACTGAAATGAGTTGAGTAGACACAATAATTACTATTTGGGTACATTTTAAACATAGAGTTTCTTTATTGTTTCCACCATGTGCCGTACAGACACACATGTATCCATGTAGAAACATTTTACACACATAATTTCCATTTTGTTTCTATAATGTGTTTAGTTTATCCGGTTAAAGTGTTTGTGTACTTAACATGGCGCATATTATTATGATAAACGTTGATCTCGGACAACTTTTACAGTTACAATATGGTTAAAATAAAAAAGGTGCAACTCCAAAGGTGCACACTAGCACTTACTATTGACGTGTGAAAAAAAGAAATAGACATTACTCAGAGGAAATTGAGTGAATTTATGAGAGCAAGAGCAAGTGCACCATTTCTATTAAACAACAAAAAGGAAAACATTGTAGTTGGCGATATTTCAGTGAATTTTTGGTCTATATGTAGAAACATTACTCTAAATTGTTTCTTCCATTTTCAAATGTGTTGGGATGGACAATTTGGGGGCAAATTTTATTCACATTACGGAAACATGGTTCTATTTGGACACCACCTATAAGTACGCCATATTTCAACAAGTACTTCAACGTGAATGCACTTGACAAAAATGGCGGCCTTTAAAATCTTATTTTAAATTAAAGCTTTTAGGAATTATTTAAGCCACAACTGTACTAAATATGAAGTCCTAAATAATAAAATATCATTGGTATTTGATTTTTTTGAGAATTACAAAAATATATTTTTTATCGAAAAAAGGAAATAACATCGACTAATTATAATTACTTGGTATTTTTAAGGCCTGCTTAATTTTGAGAAGTACCATGTCAATTATTATCGGTAAACTTTAGTTCGCAAGTGTACCTACGCGAGAAATAGTAAAATGCTCAAAATAAATTAAAATACCATTGTTTTCTAGGAGGAGATGAATGCCTTAAGTCTGTGTTCAAGATTATCCATAATGTATTGGGAAGAAATATAATTTGTGTCTATTAGGATTTATTTTGGTACACAATGAATAGAAAATAATAATTTCGGTAAAATTGAGAACACCATGTGTCAAATTTGTGGCTCTCATTAGAATATAATAACGAACACATTTTGGAAACAACATGACCACATACGAGGCACATGTAAAATAACTTTTGGACACATAATCGACACATATTTAGGCCAAATTAAGAACAAAATAGACATATTGTGGACACATCAAGGTTCAAGGTTTAGACACATATTGGAAACCAAAGGCACAATCAAGACACATTTTTGAAAGATTTTAGATATATTTCAGACTCGCTATTGGACAAATTTTAGACCATATTTAGTACACATTTTAATCACCATTTTGGTTACATTTCCCACTTATAATGGTCTAATAGTCGACAATCTGCCTTAAAAATGTGTCGTGTCCAAATTACAGTGTCGACACAGCGTCGACACTTTGCCCAAAATGAGTCGGAAATTGTTACTTGGGTGTACTTATTCAAGGTTCACCCTGTATATTAATTAGTTTTGAACGAACATCAGTTTGTCACAGAATCTGCTATTAAAGTTTTACCCACGCGTTTAAGTTAAACTATGTACAGAAACAGAAATTTACAATAGGTATACGGATATTGCGTATTAGTTCGCTCACATCACTATCGCGACTTTTGTGGTATGATAAAATTACACACACTCATGTATTATAAAAACATTTGAATATGTATGGAAGTGTCAACAGTGTAATTATTAATAGCGAGACAATTGCAATTAAAATAATAAACGGTATGTTGATATTTCCGCGCTGAAATATATTTTTGGAAATATTTGAAACTATTCAATACTAAATTTTTCATAAAACAATATTCTACGAAAATATTTTCAAGCTGGTCTGCCTATTATTTATAACTTACTAGGAAATAATGATGAATGCAACGATTACATCTAATTCTGAGATAATAAATTCTGTTTAAATCGCCTATAGTCTAAAATAGTAGAAAGTTGAATGACATCCATCGTTACACAGAACATCAAAAATACATTACGTAATCCTTATTTTACAAAAACATAAGTATATGCCTATTTCACACATATATTGCTTTGTTCTGGCAAGGTATATTTGACATTTGAGTACACTAGCATCGGTGTAGGTTATTCACGGGAACTTTTTATTAGTGCAAATGACGTGCCAGTTTGTAAAATGAAACGCCCTAACGAAAACTTGTTATAATAGGCACAGTGAATATAAATTTTTCCTAGCATTGCTTAAATCTTTACAATAAATTCAATATGCGCGTCAAATTCAAATATAGACCAACGCGAACAAAAATAGCCTTCAAATTCACAGTTTACTTCCTCCAAATAGCTGGTCTGCCTATTGTTTATAAATTCCTAGGAAATAATGATGAATGCAACGATTATATCTAATTCTGAGATTATAAATTCTGTTTAAATCGCCTATAGTCTAAAATAGTAGAAAGTTGAATGACATCCATCTTTACACAGAACATCAAAAATACATTATGTAATCCTTATTTTACAAAAACATAAGTATATGCCTATTTCACACATATATTGCTTTGGTCTGGCAAGGTATATTTGACATTTGAGTACACTAGCATCGGTGTAGGTTATTCACGGGAACTTTTTATTAGTGCAAATGACTTGTCAGTTTGTAAAATGAAACGCCCTAAAGAAAACTTGTTATAATAGGCACAAATTTATCCTAACATTGCTTAGATCTTTATTATAAATTCAATATGCGCGTCAAATTCAAATATAGACCAACGCCAACAAAAATAACCTTCAAATTCACAGTTTACTTCCTCCAAATAGCTGGTCTGCCTATTGTTTATAAATTCCTAGGAAATAATGATGAATGCAACGATTACATCTAATTCTGAGATTATAAATTCTGTTTAATCGCCTATAGTCTAAAATAGTAGAAAGTTGAATGACATCCATCGTTACACAGAACATCAAAAATACATTACGTAATCCTTATTTTACAAAAACATAAGTATATGCCTATTTCACACATATATTGCTTTGTTCTGGCAAGGTATATTTGACATTTGAGTACACTAGCATCGGTGTAGGTTATTCACGGGAACTTTTTATTAGTGCAAATGACTTGCCAGTTTGTAAAATGAAACGCCCTAAAGAAAACTTGTTATAATAGGCACAGTGAATATAAATTTTTCCTAGCATTGCTTAAATCTTTACAATAAATTCAATATGCGCGTCAAATTCAAATATAGACCAACGCGAACAAAAATAGCCTTCAAATTCACAGTTTACTTCCTCCAAATAATATTTACCTTCCGGCAAAATACATATTTGATTATTCAAATGCAACAACTGCTCGCCATCGATGTTTGCAATCTGTTCGGAAGACGTAGTACTAAATTGTTATCCGATATAGATACTGCGACCTTTCCGCTATCCTATCTAGTTTACTCTTGAAATATGATAACGGTTCCTAATCATTTTATGAATGGAAGTAATCACACCGTATTTGTTTTAGGGATTATACCGCTCAGGTTGTATAAACGTTTAGTTTAGATATCAATTATTATTGCTGTGGAATGCGGATGAGTAACACTTAAACAAACTGCAAATTGGTTGATAAGTATGTACAAATATTAGAGATTTGATTAGATACGTTGTTGAAACAGTGAGGTAATCAACCTTAAATTGTTTTACTGTTAGACAAAATAAGACAGACTGGTAGAATTGCAAATTGCATTTCATTATTTTATACAAATTACTAGAAAATAAAGTTCTGAGGGTGATCTAACATAAAGTCAAACGTCTACAAATAAAACTGAGTGTTGAATGCTTATAGAAATAAATAGTGATAGTAATGTCATCTTTACAAGGTAACTGGATACCAAACAGTTTAAAGATTTACAGCTATTGATATATTTTATGGAACATATGGGTATTTGTCACTCGCAAGATGAAGTTTGGACACAATCTGATTGATGGAGCTCAGTTTTTTTGGATGCAGATTAATCTACTTCACCATTGTCAGAAAATGGGCGAAATAAATCAGAATCTTAGTTAATTTCATTATCAGTACAGTAGGACAACCTTTTAAGAATGACTATGAAAGTGAAGAAGTAGAACAAGATGAGATTCTGAGACAATCTGATTGATAACGAAGTATAATAATTATTCCTAGAGGAATACTGTTCCTCCTTTTCTTGAATGTGGGTGAATCTACTTCACATCATAGTTAGAAAATGGAGAAAAGCAATCGGAATAGTCGATAAACTCAGGAATGCTTTTTTCCAAAGGCATTGTTTTTCTTCATAAAACACGCTACTGTAAAGCTTCTGTTTATTTGGTGGTTAAAATTTCAAATAATAGCATTTTTGAGACAGTTCTAGAGCTTTAGATGTTTCGCTTATGTAGGACAACGATTTAGGAATGACTACGAAAGTACAAAAGTAGTTTAAGATGAGGTTCTGATACAATGTCATTGATGATGAATTGCAAGAATTTATTCCTGGAAGAGTGCAGTTTATCCTATTTTATTGGATTAGTGGTCTTTCTAGATTGCCTACGGCGTATTTTGATGCCGATTTTTTTGCGTTTTCCTAGCTAAATTTCCATTTTCCCGAGGCTCCTCGGCCAAAAACGGCGGATTTTTTGATGTGGAACGAGGATAGTTGAGTCGGTTACGCCCCTTTATAGAAGATAGCGATTTTTTCGAGTGGAACGAGGATAGAGCGAGTAGGTTACGCCCCTTTCTATACATTCGACAAATGGCAGATGAAATGCGTTTTGCACGGCATAAACGTCAGAAATGTCAAACTAATTTGTTGTTGTTTACGCTCTTTTGAAGAAATTCAACAAACGTCAAAATGAATTCACAGATTATGTGTTCTGCAACAATTTTCGGGCCTTTCCAGCTACCAGAAGTTGTTATTGTGTTGTCTGAGATATATCCGAGTCCATTGGTGAAGATTCTATAGCCCAAAATCTGAATTGGTATATTTAAATATTTTTGTTTACATATTATGTGGTACTATAAACGCTGAAATAATATGGCAACAACATGTGCAAATGTTGTAATAGCTCGATTGGTAGCATTTAGATTTATCGGTCCAGAGGACGGTGGTTTGATTGCCGCACAGACCAACTTTTTTTATAATAATTTTTTTTTTTACTATAATTCACGATTTTTTTTTTGTCAAAAATTATATATACAAGTCAAGAAAGACAATAATGCTTTTATAGAAACTTTAAATTTGAACCTTCTAAAATGTTCAGCATGCCTTAGGTCTGGGTTTAAAATTCGATTTTATAACGAAAATTGCTTGAACTTTGCATAAATACGAGTGAAAACGTGGTAAAAATGAGCTAGATAATATGGCGGTAGTCATTTAATTGCTGTGTCGCTTCAATTTATAGGGTGATTCAAAAAGGCTTGACAGTGTTAAAATAACAATTGACAAGAAAAAATAATAAAATTTCAAATTCGAGGAAATTTTCGGTTTTTCCGCTTCAGAACGGTTGTCGAAGGTGCGAAAGACTGTTTCGTATACAAAGTGTTGAAAAAAATGTTACCGTTAAAAAAACTCAAAATTGAGGGAATTAAAAAATTTTGTTGATGAAACTTCCATCAAGAATCTAACGGAGCAAATACAGAGTGTTTCAAAATAACGAGCAAATACAGTGTTTAAATTTAACATCACAGACAAAGACCACCCGATTCAATGATTCGATATTTAAAATACAGGATGTTGAAAAAAAAATTAAGCAAACTCGAGAAAACACTAAAAATTACCAAAATATGCCCACACTCTTCTAAATTATAGAGCGCCGGATTTTCCTCACTATAGAGAGTTCAGCCAAAGTCACGTTTACATTTTTTTATTCACAGGCGTAGAGCCGCGCGCAGTAATGGTAATTAAGTAAAAGGCACTAGGCAGCGGTGGTCATGTCGCGCGCAGCGCGGCCAGAAAGCTTTAGCATGAAGAGAGGTCAAGTCGGCGATAGCCGACTTGCCACCTTTCTAGTTGAATTATTAAACACTAATAATAAGTCGATTCGGTTAGCGAACAATGAAAATAATCAAATTGTTAATACATGTGTGCCTGCTAATACAGTTGCGACTCAATCATCAACCTGGCGACAATTTTCTACTGTTTGTGATGCGAAAAGATATAAATTGGAGCCAGACACTTCCATCGAGAAATTGAATGTAATATTGCAAGATTGGGGTTTTAATAATATGCAAAAATGTGACAGAAAAGACTACAAAGAAGCGGTAGTTAAAACAATTTACTGAACACTAATTTTATAAAGTTTTACAAAAAGTTTCACTTACAAAAGACCCTATTATCTGGAACCTCGGTGTACTTATTATAAAGCACCGTGCACACCCTTCGATCCGCTTGTAGCGCACATAGATAACTTAACCCAATTACGTTTCCCGGTGAGACGTTTCCCCTAACAACGTACGAAGGAAACAAATAAGACGGTTGGCTTCTCCTTAGAGTAGCTGGAAAGGACACACCTGGCGTGCCAGGTGATATCCCGGGTGTGTAACGGTTGCACGGGTTCGTGCCACGAACAAAGACTGCTCGCTGGCAACGTGGTCGCGATCGGCATCAGTGGCGTAGTTGCCCGGCAAAAGGAACATGTTTTTTTTATAATAAACTATGTACAAGGTGATTCAGTCATAATAATAATAATACTTTATTATTAACTTTAGCTATTAAACATACACACATTCATAAATATCATACAAAATAAAAATTACCAACAATACATGAAATTGATACAAATTAACCACTAGGGGTGGGCGATAACGGTTTGGAACTATCGATTATCGATAAATAAAATAAACCGATATATCGATATCGATATTATCGATCATTGTGAAAATTAAATTTTAAAATCTTCAAATATTATTTTCTTCAAATTTTTGTTATGTAACACCATAATTTTTCATGATGTATGTATGTAGAATGACACGCTCTTTCAAATGGCATGGTCAAAATTGGGGGTTGCTATTAAAAACATTGTCGATGACGTCTATCTCCAACAACGATGACGTCACAAATATGGGTCGTTCAGAAAAAAAAAAAGAATAATCTAAAAATTCAATAATACTCCTCAACTTCTGCACGCCACTGTGCTTCCATTAAATTATTAAAGGGGTTCAGTTACAGCCCTACAACTTTTTCGAAACTTTATTTTGTATTTCCAATAATAACTGAGTCACGAGGTTGTGGCTTCTAGCCAGATGGCATCCACGTTTCACGTGTGACGTCAGTTCAAGTTTTACAAATACGGCACTCGGTAAATAAAATTACGAAAAAAGTATATATTAAAAATTCAGTGATATAAATGCTTCTCTTAAGTAAAATAAAACTGATATTACTTCTTTTGACATAATCTATAACCTAATAAAAAATTGTGATACACATCGTTGTAGTTGTGGTTACCTAATTAACTAACAGCTACTGTATTATTTGAAATAAAATTATTCTAAAACCACTTCCCAGAATGTACTTAAGAATGGTTTATCAATCGCTGTTTAAACTCAAAAATTCTTCATATATCATGCCATAAACGTAGTTCCAATCTTTTTTTGAGGCAATCTTTGATGTTCACTCAATGTTAGCTCTAATAAAAATAAAAACAAGAATCAAGAGTAAAAACTGACTGGCAAATTAATTATATGACAAAAGAATGACTTTTGACCATTGAAAATAAAAGATTTTCCTCTTCATGCAGTAATTCGTGAACCGTATATGCTTTAAAACAATGTACATGACAAATGCCAATATTTTGATGCGATAAATGTCACTAAACTTGAACTAGCTTTATCTCTTGGGAAACCATAAACGTGAACGTCACAAATAAATTGTTCATACATCAAAACAACTAATAATAATGATGTATTTACTAATATAGCAAAAAATAAATTGTTTGTGGTTACAACAAATATTGCTATTTAATTAATGAAACACACACCCTTTCTATCAGTATAAAAAATTCTCTACGACGAAGTTATAGCTGTAATTTTAGAATTCATATTATTTCATAAAACCATCATGCCTCAATGTTGTTTTTTCCACGAAAATTGGTGTTACACTTCACTAAATGTGTACGAAATTAATTTCATTTTTGTGTGACGAAAATCTGACGATGCAGAACTAATCCAAAACAAAATTGTGAGTCACTTACTGAAATAATAGTTTAAAAAGAAGCAGAAGTGTGTAAATTTTGTTTTTGATACTTCAACGCGTCGCAATTTACAAATTAATTTTGGTAGACAAAAAAAAAAGACAGAAGCCACTGATGGCTAAATCTAAATTTAGCAAATCAATAGACAGGTACGCTAAGAAAAATCCAATAAATTGGAATAGTATTAGGAATTTCATACTGTTGTAGTCAGTGAAATGTAGATGAAAATGTAAAGAAACGAAGAAATATAAAAATTAGAAAAATACAGGGTGTTAAAAAAATAGTGTAAAATATTTCAGGAGGTAATAAGCCAAAATAAGCAGAAAAGCCTTAAAAACAAAGTTACAGAAGATGTTCAAAGTGTCCTCCGTCCATTTCCAAGCAGGCACGACATCTTCGTCTCAACGATATTCGAACTCTTTCGAAAACACCCTCCTTGGTTTGGATTTCTTGACACTTTTGATTAATCCGCAGCTGCAGCTCTTCCAGGCTATTTACAGGAGTACCATACACTAATGTCTTCAAATATCCCCAAACAAAGAAATCTAGAGGGTTCAGATCAGGTGATCTTGGAGGCCATAAAACAGGTCCGGCCCTTCCTACCCATCTATGTGGAAAAGTTTGGTGTAAATGCTCTCTAACGGCCATGGAAAAATGAGCCGGAGCACCATCATGCTGGAACCACATTTGTTGCCTCTGATTCAAAGGAATGTCTTCCAAATACTCCTGATCTGAACACTCTAGATTTCTTTGTTTGGGGATATTTGAAGACATTAGTGTATGGTACTCCTGTAAATAGCCTGGAAGAGCTGCAGCTACGGACTAATCAAAAATGCCGAGAAATCCAAACCAAGGAGGGTGTTTTTGAAACAGTTCAAATATCGTTGAGATGAAGATGTTGTGCCTGCTTGGAGATGGACGGAGGGCACTTTGAACATCTTCTGTAACTTTGTTTTTTGTTTGTTAATTTTTGTCGGTTTATTTCTAATAAAATAAAATGTTTGAAAAACGAATAGTGGTCCATATCTCCGCAACCGTTACTTTGCGGACCCATGTTTATTAAGACTTTTCTGCTTAATTTGGTTCATACTATTACCTCCTGAAATACTTTACACTCTTTTTTAGCACCCGACTATTAATCATTTTCGTACAAAATATTGGAAATACGATCAAATGAATCCACTTACTCATTTCGTTTGTCAGCCCGTCATGAGTGGTGAAAAGGAGTGAACAAATAAAAAAAAATATATTTGAACTGTAACAACAATAATATCGCTTTTTCGGCCACGTGGTATGGTTTACATTCTATGGCAATTTATTAACGTTAATATTTTAATTATTATGTGATTATTGCCGCCAGACACATATTCTGACCTTCAATATGTTTGAAAGATTACCTTGGTAATACATTTTAAACTAATATAAAATTCCCCATTTTCAGTCGTTAAATAAAATCTTCTTTATCAGAACCATCAAAAAATCAACAAAAACGATCTCTTCGTAATAATTTCATTTCAGAGCTTTATATAACAGTAATCCTATTACGAGAAACTTCAAAATGGCTTAGGCTTGCCCGCATCTCCTTTGGTACTTCAATTAAATACAAAAAGCACTGGACTGTGGGTATGGACAGTTGGCAAAGTCAGCCTCAGTATGCCCATTAGAAATAAATGACGGTTTCTTTATATAAACCCTTATCAAACTCTTTATCGCACCACCCTTAGTAACAGACTTGAGGACTGACTAGAAAATCCCCAGCTCGAGTAATTATTTCAGGAGTCCCCATGAATAATATACGACCAAAAAAATAAACTGACGTGTATATTTCTGGACACAATTCGAGCCGGCGAACGCATAGCATGCTACACGCGAAATAGGAATACGTTTAATGATTTTTTACGTCTACAAACCGCTGCTGATATTTAATTCAACGTTTCCAAAGGTCGAAAAGTTACCCCTAAACGAAACGTATTATTCACGCGGCTATTTTTGGAGTCGGCCATAAAATTTTAAATTTGTTTTAAACCTCGATATTTAATGAGTTTATGCGAAAATACTTGTGTGTAATCAGACCTTCTGAAGCGATGAAACGGCGTGTAGACGCCAGTGGCATCACCGTTTATTTATTTATTTATAGAAAACAGGGACAATCACAGGTTTTACAGTCCAAAACAATGTCCACAAGATACTTAAATTAAATATAGAAGTACAGTAATAATTGCTATAATAGAAAATCTTAACCTACAATAGTAATTCCATTTAACGTTTTTTTAAACCGACGAGCGAGGTGTGAAAGGTATCTAGATGACTATAGTACAAGTTGTAATTTCTACATATTCTACACACAACGTCAAAAGTCTTGTATCCTCTGTATATAAAATGATTCGATTAAACCTGGTTTTTCTTAATGTGGTAAAAAAGTATATGCACTTAAGGAACAAAAAATACAATAAAAAATTGCAGACCATGAACCTTTACTTTATTACCAATGTTTTTACAAATCTGGTCAGTTTGGTAGTGTATTCAGCCAAGTGTTCTTTTGAATTCTTGTACATTATAATATCAGGACGTGAAATTTCTGCGTTTTCCCGAGCAAGAATGATTGCTTTACATGACACAGGACATTCTAATCATCAGATATCGAACATGTTGGGCATTCCTAGATCATCTGTTGTACGAATAGTACACAGATATGAAGAATTTGATACAGTGGAAAACAGAACACGTAGTGGACGTCCGCGAGTATCTAATGAAAGGGAGGACCGGTATTTGGTGCAATATACCCGTGACACCCCACATCTTCAGCTTCAGTTCTAAGGGTCCACTTTCAAGGTACAATGGTCGTCAGCTTAAACTCACCAGTTTCATGGTCCATTCTTTTCTAGCGCCATTTATTATACACGGTGCTAGAAAGGGACAAAACAAGGAAGTGGTGACTTTAAGATGACGACCATTGTACGTTTCGCCATGTTATATCGACACCTACTATTCGAAGACGACTTCACAACGAAAATTTACGTGCTGGAAGACCATTACGGGTCCCCACTCTACTTCCAAGGCATCGCGCTGCCCGTCTCCAGTGGGCGCGAGAGCATAGAAGTTGGCTTTTACGCCAGTGGCGGTGGGTCTTATTTACAGACGAAACCAGAATTGCGCTGGTTACTGATGACAATCGACAAAGAGTCTGGAGAGAACCAGGTCGTCAACAGCGACTTGTGGGATTTCGTTGGGAGGAGGAATGGAATAATATTCCACGAGAGATCGTTAACCACTTGATTATCTCAATGCACAGATGTGTCAATATATGTTATTGGAACGTGGTGGAGGTCATACTGACCATTAGTCAAGTAGAGAACTTGCTTTGTTACTTCTTATTGGTTTAATAAATTTTGTCAAAAATGTCACACATTTGCTGGTTTTTAATTTTCTGAGTACTCAGTTTATCGAACCATATTTTCGCAAAAAGATTCAGAAAACAATATATTTTTATAAATGTATTTGGTTTTTCTTACAAAAAGCTTTCTTTAACAAGAATGAGGGGGGGGGTGCAAGACTTTAGACGTTGTGTGTAGTTTAATATCTTCAAACATCTTTGTTCAGGAAATAAAAATTACTGTTTGCAATCGTGTATTGCTTTTTCTTGACAGGACAAGAGCACAAACTTGACAGATCGAATTAGAAGACAAGGTATTAAAAAAAAGTGTTGCGAGACACGATCAGAAATATTGCTGCGGCAAAAAGTCTTGTAAATATAAGAAAGAGTACCTAATATTCAGAGAACATTAGCTGAAAATATTGCATTTCTATCGTAGGTATACACTTTATTTAAAGGACATCCAGTATAATAAATGATAAATTCACTGACACTTGATTAAAAGAGCTCCAATAAAGTGTCGCCTATTTCGTCCATTATTAATAAATTATTATGTAAAATTAGCCGTTTCTATACTTTATAACGTCTACCGATTGACTACTGTCGACTATATCGACAGTTGCTTGTAAGCTCCGAGAGGGACCGCAGCCAACCGAGAGTAACCACCACCGTATACCAATTTCGTACTAAAATTCTGTGTTTATATTATCAAAATGGCATATATGCAGACTTGTACAGGAGAGGGGTGGGGATATTATCATTCTGCGAACCGTATTTTGCGATATCATTCGTTTCTACTATTTTTTTCAAGACGCTACTGCGTTTGCCGTTCACGTACATATATGATTCTCACAGTTGCTGCATCAATGCTGATTTATACAATTTGCAGCAATTAACTGACTGCTATTAGCCGGATTATTTCCATCTTGCAAGCAAACCGTAAAGAAAACGAAGGTCGACTGACAAAAGTGCAGATTCATATACATAAACAGGAAAACGAGTTCACCTTCGGCTGACGCTTCTAGCGTTTCGGTTCGAAAAACTGAACTGTTACATATGAAAATGACTGAAAAGTCATGAGTTTCATGTGATTACCACAACATTTGAATTACTCAATTACCGTACTGCGTCGGATACTTGCTGTAAAATTACAGGAAGGCGAGATAGACTAGATATCAATTTATGGTTGCAATCAGATCAGAATTTTCTACGCTCTACGGTCAAGCCTACCACGAAAGCAGTGACGGCTTGTGGATTTTTTGATGTAGGTGAGTATGCTCCTATAACTTTACGACAAAAACGATAGTGAATTTACACGTGGCCCAAGATTTTTATGGGGAATGCTCGTCTTGGAAAGCCCTACAAGACTGTCCACTTAGATTTCGGGGAGAAATTTTCCGTTGCTCTTAAAATGGCCATAATCATCCAAAAATTTTCACATATCAGAAATCGTTCTACTGAAAACTGGGAAAGTATTGGAAAAAATCTCATCTCACAATAATTATTTGTACACATTCAAGGAATCCGCAAAAATTGTTTTAGAATTTTTGGTCACATTTTTGGACATTCACCAAAATGGCCACATACAGAAATTTTCCAAATTTTCCCGTAATTCTGAAAAAGGTCAGAAAGGTTCCATAAATGATTTTGGGAATTAAATTTTTTGATAAAAGTGGTCATTTTGGATACAATAGTTCTTTGTTAATGAGAAATGATTGATTTTTCCTGGAACTGTTCGGATGGAAATGTATGATAGTGAAAATTTCTCCCCGAAATCTAAGTGGACAGTCTTGTAAGGATTTCCAAGACGAGCATTTCTCCATAAAAAAGTCCGGCAAAATCTCAATCTCGTGTTCCATAGGGTAATTTTTGTGTGAAAAATCTAGGTTTTTCCATGCAAACCCATTTTTGGAGTCAAAATGCGCGAAAATGAAAACCTAAAGCGAAAATTGAGAAAGAGGGATCGATAGGCAATTTTATGACGAACATTTAAAAAAAAATCAAGTCAAACGGCCCAACCCTAAGGAGTGCACAGTAATTTGGGTGGCACAGTGGCGCTTTGCCACAGATTCATGATTCGTATTTTATCACTTAGAGGGTAAAAATATATGGTATTACGTGTACGTATAGGTAATGCTAATTGTGCTGCAAATATGCACTAGATGAACGTAATTTTTTTAGAGGTATAAAGTATATTACTTCTGGTACCTACATGGTGCTCTCCTGGTAAGAATAACTTGCCAAGTTTGAAACTAGGCATGAGTTCAAGAGATCGCTTTTTAAAACAATTTTTTTTAGAATTCGGAGAAAATACAGAAGTTAAAAAAAATTTTTGTCTTTTTGGAACCCATCCCACGAGTCGCCGCTGCACCAAAGCGGATAATCTAAAATTGGATAGGTATGACGTATTGTTTAATTTATTACTTGAAGCTGATTTATTAATGAGCGTGTCTTTTCTAATGGATGAGGTAAAGTTCCTTCCTGTTTATTCCACGTCAAATTTCTCATTACAACGAAAAATATTTAAAAAAGCGATTATTCCGAGTATATTCCAAGACATCGATCGCAGCAGGCCCGAGCTCGTTATAATACTTGACTTAAACCGCACGTTTGTTAATAATTAAACCGAAATCCAATTCGAAATTATGGCCACAGGTCTAGAGAAACACTGGGAAATGTTAGGAATACTAATACGGGCTGGATATTAGGTTCAGACCTCATTTTTTCGAACAAACAGTCTTAAATGATATCTAACTCAGAGAAGGGGAATTTGTATTCCGCGTTTTACTACAACGTTAGTTAAAAACAGCTCACGGTTAGTTAAAAAAGCACTCTACAGTGAAAGAAATACTACTGAAACAGTTACATAATACAAATTTGTGCTTACAATGTAAGACGTCTTTTTTGTAGTTAGAATAAACTACAAATGTAGCAAACCATACAAGTTCGTTGTTGTGGTAAGTGCAAAAGTATTATTAGTAGTTGAAAGTTTTAATATAACTGTAAAAGTTTTTACTATATTTTGTAATAAATGTCATATTGTAAAATTTAAAATGCGGGTATAGTGCAAAATAACAATATTTATAGATTTTGTTAATACAACACTTTTAATCATCATTACAAACACTACAGAGACACAATATATGGCACCCAAAATATATACAGGGTGTACCTTAAATAATTACAAATATTTTAACTGCAGGTGTAGTTCGTCATATAGATAAGTCTAGTGAAAGTCATTTTTAAAAATTTCAAATATTTACGGATATATATTTTTTAAATAACCACATTTTGAGGACCGCTAACCAAATAGACAACTGACGTAACCTAATACAATAAACCATATGATTTATTGAACGCGAGGTTGCCATATCGTCTGTAAGATAAATAATTGTTTTACGTAAATTCAATTTTTGCGGTTGTTTCTAATTTAAAAACACTTGTTTTTAACAATAAGTAAAGTAAAATTATCATAAACGATTAAAATATGAATTTTGGCACGTTCGATACTATCAATTAAAGTGTTTAAGAAGTTCTTAATGATTCCAAAAATTATCCATAAACGTGCATAAAAGCGCACCCTCTTACTGAAAAATCAACAGTTATCCACATTTCAGAAGTTAATACAATACCATTGAACACTGTTAGAAATATTATCACAAATTATAACCCTTAAATTATTTTATGAATAACAAAAAAAACTATGATTTTCAAATAACACCTTAAGAGTTAATTTTCGCCACATAACCTCAAACAACGTGTCCGTGCCAACCATTTCGTACTTCGTAGTGGGTGAAACAGATTTTAAAAATAAACACAAAAATGGAATAACAAAATAACTAGCTTGATGCATGTTCAATATCAAGAAGAAGGCAAAGTAAAATATTTAAAAGCAATATCAATCGCATGCAATAAAGAAACTAGTGCCGTAGGCACAGATAACAGGTAGATGTCACGAGTAGTAGGTGAAATGTTCCGTACCAGCCCCACTCTCTAGGATTGATAGTCGGGGTCGACAAAGAGGTTATGTTGATGTTGATACCGCACCACAAGTATGGTCTAGCGCTAAAAAATAAACTGTGTAAATTACAAGTGGATTACAAGTAATATTTGTGGAAAGGGATTTGATAATTTCAATACACTTTGCATCTTCTGAAACCAAACTAAACTAATGGTTTCTTTAAATAATACACTGCTTGACGCATCTGTTTTAAGAGTTGCAGTACTAACGTATAAAACGTATTTAAATCGTCTTATTAATTTCACAGGCAGTGTTTTTCTCTTAAGTGTCTTGTGTATTTAATTAATATTATTCGTGAAATACGGTGTGATTAAATAAAATGTGGCACATTAATCAAAGAGTGAAAAGGTTGACATGCTAAAAGCATATTTTTTCTGAAGTAGTAGTAATAATCAGTGATAGTGATAACGATAACATATTAGGTTTGTTTTAGCAGCAGTTGAAAACTGTTTGGAAACTATCAGAAATGTCCGTTCAACTATTTATTGCGTCAAATTCAGTGGTAACGCGTTCTCAACTTTACTGGTCGAATATTTCTGACAGTTTTCAAACCGTTTTCAACTGCTGCAAAAACAAGCCTATTGTGATAACTCAGTTGGAGTGTAATAAACATGGATAATGAACAAATTCCAGAAAACTATGATTGTGAGTAGAAAATCTGGTTTATATTTATTGGTGAGGTATAGGAATGCAAACGGGAGAGGGCCAGTAATATTTCCAACGGCGTCCTTCAGAGACACACATCCTTGTAGGGAGGATCTGTAGGAAAATTTTTTACAGGAACTTGTCATCTTATTTTTGGATGTTCTATCTGCACCCGTGAGATTTCCCACATTTTTCCCGGTTACCCTGTACAGATTTGTAGTGAATAAAGCAAGTTATGCGATTAACAACTTTATTCATCAACCCCCTCAAATTTGGACGAAACTTCACCAAGTACAACCCCTACCAACGAAGGTTAGTGACAGCCACCTTGATAGACACGGTAATTTCGCCAGAAACTGGCTTCAAACTCGTTTGCGGAACCGGGAAAGCCAGCCATCCTGCGGTCTGGATGTTTGAACGCGGCGGGGAGTCCTGGAAAATCTAATTACTACACCGAGCGCCGGGTCTTTTGACCTGGAGCGATGCGGGGTCGATCAAAGCGTGCGTATGTTAATTTCGACCTTCCCCTCAAGGACCGCTGGCGCTGCTGCGGCTGGCAAACGAGCGGGAAATGAATTATGCCAGGTAGACACGAACCGTTGGGGGACTTAATCTCGACCGCGATACATTTTTAATTGCCACTGTTCGATCGGGAAAGTCTGCTCGAATTTGGTTGGACTCGAAACGTTTGTTTATACAGGGTGATTCAGTTATAATGTCGTTAATTTTAATCACGTATTCGAAGGACAGAAAATCGAAAAAAAATGTTACTCGACTTTTCAAAAGATAAACAAATCACCCTAGATAGAGAAGTCTAGCAGCGTTGCCACTCAGGATCAGATACATACTTTGAAGGGGGGTCCGGTTTGGAGGGGGGTACCCGTGACTTTTACAAACACATATCATAAGTTTGTTTTCTTAAATTCTGTCACAAAAACTGATTTTTTTTGTTGCCTTTTTTCGCAATTTTCATAGTACGCCACTGGGCAGACAAGCGCTGAGCATATCTAGTTGGAGCGTCACCAGCATTGTTGCCATAATTAATTATTTTACAACACTCGAAAATGGTTTTAGGATTGACAGAAAAGTATAATGACTGATGAGTCGCAATGTTATAAAAAAGCATATAAAAGATTATTGATGCAGTTTTTTCTTTTTTGTTTTCGTATCTTCGTTACTTGTCAACACTTAACCATAAATACTGGCAAATACTGGCTTTTACTGTTGATTTTCGTTTGCAGTCAAGTAAAATATTACATAGAGTACATTGTACCATTAAATACTAACTGGAAAATTGTGAATCCATTTTTCTGCACGGTATCCGTTAACTTGTACTCGTGAACGTAATGTAAATAAATAACACGTAGTGCACCCCGTCAAAGCTACGTATGTACTGAATTCATTATAAAATATCAGCTTCGGTCGCGCCGCGCTGCTTGCAATACGACCCTGAAATGACGGGACAAGTTCCGACGTCTAGACTGGTAACACCGTAGACATGGTTCTGCAGTGAAACTCGGACGCTGTACAGGGGCGGCGTGTATAGCAATTTGGGTGCAGTTTAAAAAATTAATTATAACTCGGCTATTTATTTGATTTAACAAAAACTAATTTCAGATTAGCAATCTAGGAACACGGACTACCCCTTCAAAGTTACACCCTGTATAATAACAGCATGTTCGGTAGTACTGAATTGACAATTTTTTTGTCGAACTTCTTGCTTACAATCTAAAATGTCTGCATTGTATATTCTTTGAGGTACCTTTAAAAATTGTTGCATTTTGAAAGTATTCATTAAGTTTTTTTTTCATCGGTAAATGACTTACCTGATGTTCAATATTCACATTGTCAGTTGTTTGCAGCCGATTTTAAAATTTGTAAGAGAATTGAATCATTATTTACCAACTATCAAAGATTTTGGTCTTTTGTTGGATTCTGATTTAAACTTTAATGATTATATAAATGAAACAGTATTAAAAGCTTTTCGTATGTTAGGGTTTATAATAAGAAATTCTTAGTAGAGTAATTTTCAGAATGAAGAAACATTTATTTGTTTATTTAACACCTATGTTACAAGTATTTTAGAATATGCATCTATTATATGGTCCCCTCTATATGAAACGTATAAAAATCATATTGAACAGGTTCAAAAAATAATCTCGGATATCTATATTATATGGCGTTTATCACTATGACACACCTTAGGATATATTGTTATGTGAATTTAATTGTAACAAATTAGAATTTAGGAGGTTATATTCATCAGCATTATATGTATTCAAGTTATTTAATAATAAAATTAATTATATGTTTCTGTTAAATGAATTCAAGATACTAGTACCGCAATATTATAGTAGAAGTTTAGGTTTATTTTATGTTCCGAAATCACGAACAAATTTGGGGAAAAATTTGTCTATGCATAGGTTATCTACAATTATAAATCATATGCAAGAAGTAGACATATTCTTTGAAAAATTTTCATTCAAAAAGACGATTTACAGCGTTTCTTTTATTCCTGACTGATTTCATCATCAAGGAGAGGAGTCGGGTCGCGCGCATCTGTTTTAGAACTTTTATGCAGTCGACGTAAAAATTAAACTGTTTTTTTTTTTAAATTTTTGCCCGGTTGTATCTTGGCTGTCCAAAGATCCCACATTTTTTAAACTATTTACTATTTATGTTTCCTTCTCAGCCTCTCCAAGCTTGTAAGCACCCAGTATACGTATAGCCGAAAGCCCTTATTTATTAGTCAATATCGGCATCAATTTTATTGAATTTGAGTTACGTTCTCTCTAATAATTCTTAAACATAACAATAAAGTATAAAGTCTACCCTCCTCAGCATCTAGACAGTGTGCTCTGTGAACTAAATAAAACACGAGCAATTTTGGGAACGGTTTGTGGTTGGATCTTATTTGTCGACATGCTTCGTTAGACTGGTTAATTCTCTGTCTAATTCCTTTATTTCTTGTTTTACCGTTCCAATATCCAATGTTACGGATAATGAAACATTAAAAAAAAACAGGTACCAATACTATCCATAAAACGGTCATTTTTCACATTGACCTCACAAAAGTTTCTTAAAATGTTTCAAATACGACCAACGATATAGAACTTCTTGAAAAATCAATACGCTTGCCTGATCATTTAGTACTATTGTCTCCGAGTGTCATACATGTCCGTACTTTGGCAGTATTTAATATAATGTTGTATACTACAAATAGAAATGTAACTAGTAATTATTAATTTCTGAGTAACAAAATAATGTAATAGCGAATAAAATAAAATGTGATATTATTTACCAGAACTTGCGGCTTGCTTGCTGAAGTTTTATTTACAATTTTTTTTTATTTCTTCAGTATAATTTTATAAAAACTTACACATTAATAACCGATACTGGATAAAATCTGTCGAGTTTTGTATAGGTAACATAACAGATACTGCAGCAGTTATTGATAGAAAACAAGTTTTATTATTAAATACGTACATATCCAGTTTTAAAGCATTAATCGTGCTTGAAAATTGGTAGCCTCATTGGTCACTAAAATTTTTAAATACAATCCTGATGTTTCCCCCGCCCAAGTTACCCAGTCTCCGGAAAACAGGCAGTTTTTCCGCAAGTAAAATTTAGCTTTGGTATCTATCCCTTCCAAGCTCTTTGGTTATTCCCACCGATCTTACTATTATTGCCCTAAATTCTGTCAACTGTCAATATATTCTGATTTATAAAATCAGTGGTTCTGATTGGGACAACACTAATAATGGAGTATCCAATCTAGGTCACACTCCGAAATATATGAAACATTTTTCTCTGTTTCTGTATAAGGCAACTGAAGCGTGTGTTTGCGTTCCAACATCGACAAATGATTTCGTATACGAAACAAAAGAATAAATAGTAGGGCAAGAGTCTTTAGAAACTGCTAACGTTATTAAATATTAATATGTATCTGCACTGAAAAGTGTTTACAATTATTTATTTATGCAGACTGTGCGCCAAGAAACGTGTGCTGAATAACGCAATTATTGAAATCTGAGTTTTTTGAACGCTCAACAATTAGCACAGGAATTCTATTAAAGCCAGGGATTCCAGTAATTATTTTAATAGTGTTCCGAAAATAGCTCAAATAACTATAGTCATAATTTTTTATTCAAAATTGTGAATTAGGAAAATGTGAATCAAGAATTTTGAGGGAATGTTGATATAGAAACGAGTTTATTTATTAGGTTTTCGTTAAAATTATATATTATTGTGTCAGTGATTTATGAAAAATGTCAAAATCTTCTGCTTATAAGAATAATATGGATGATGATATAGAAGAATCATTAAAAATCGTGATTCAATCATCATTGCTGACAAAATCCAAAGATAAATATGAAAAAGCGTATCGCTTATTTGAAGATTGGAGTCATCAAAATGGAGTAACAATTATCATTGAGTCAGTTCTACTAGCTCATTTTGAACAGAATCCCAGAGTATACCAGGGTTCTACGCTGTGGATTTTTTACTCAATGATAAGAACAACATTGTCAGTGAAAAAGAATATTGACACAAAGAAATTTCCAAGTCTAATTGCTTTCTTAAAACGCAAATCGATAGGACATAGATTCAGAAAGTCTAGCGTTTTAAGAACATCACAAGTTGAGAAATTTTTGGAAGAAGCAGATGAGAAAACTTACTAGATGAAGATAAAGTGGATTTTCACACTATTATTTTAGATAGTGTTGATTATTGTCTATTGGTATCAGTGAAGTATGCCGCCGTGAAGAAATAACATTTCTTCAGCTTGAACATATAAAAGACGTGTGAGAATATACAGGGTGTCCCAAAATTAGCATGCCAAAAATTAATTGTGAATTCTACGATAAAAAATAAGAAAAAATGTTACTTAAACATAGTTCCGTTAACGCCCTCTAACGGAGCTATTGCTCTTTAAAGGGGAACCCCAAAATTTGATTTTCTTCAAATATTTTCAAAACGGATCGAGATAAAGTAATCAAATTTAAAATCGAGAATCGCAATTAGATTGCGAATTTAATGTTCTAAAAACAATACCATAATTAGCCATAGGCGCGCCAAACTGGGAGGGTTATTGGATAAATATTGCTGTAACTTTTTCATGTCTCGAGATTTTTGCCATCAGATAAAAAAATTTAAAATGTTGAACAACTTTACAAATAAAAAGGTACTCTTGTTTTACTTCGATAAATTATTCCGTTTACGAGTAATATTAATTTAAAAATTTTGTGAAATATTAGATATGATATGCAAGAGGCCAAATTATGTCTAGTAGGCTTTGAAAAGTTATTTATCAGTTTATTTGACACATATTACATATGTTTTTAAATATTTTTTTAGTATTAATAGGCTATGTTAAAATTAAAAAAATTACAAATAATTACATTACTGATATGCATTTTAAAAGTATTTTAATATGTTAAAACGCTTGAATAACGCCTTTAATATGTGTTAAATAAGTCGACAGTATTTTCTCAGAGCCTACTAGAGATATTTTGCCTATTTATAGTTTCCATCTTAAACTTTTGTGGTGCCACAAAATTTTTAAATGATATTACTCGAAAACAGCAGCAGCAGTTTATCGAATTAATATAGGAGTACCTTTTTCGTGTAAAATAGACCAACATTTTTCATTGTTTGATCCGACGACGAAAATCTTGAGATACAAGAAAGTTAGAGCAATATTTACCCACTGACCCCTCCAGTTTGGCACGCCTATGGCCAATTATGGGGAATTATTTTCAGAACATTAAATTTGCAATCTAACTATGATTCTCAGTTTCAAATTTGATTACTTTATAATCGTACCTTTTGGAAATATTTGGGAAAAATCAAATTTTGAGGTCCCCATTTAAGGGGCCATATCTCCGTTAGGGGGCGTTTACGGACTTATGATTATATAACTTTTTTACCTTATAAGCGTCATATTACACTTCGAGAACGCGCGCAACATCTCGGCAGGTGATCGAAGAAGTTTAAAATTAATTACTTTAAACTTTAATTACAAATTATAAATTTCTGTGAAGTTATTAGTTAGTGACATATTTTGAGATATTATTTATTCAGTAAAATTGTATTTGATACAAAACCTCTTACGTGCTTGGACTCATTAAACTAAAACAATGTATAGGTTTCAAATTTCATAAAACAGAGATCAGCAGGTAGTCATTAAGTTTTTGTCAATCATCGTGGCTTTTACATCACACATAATTATCATGGTAAAATATCTGATTAATAGTCGTTGCTTTCACTAAAACTACAAAGAGGCTATTTTATTCTACGAGCCGCTGGCTTCCTATTAATAATTTAATTGCCCGTAGATTTATAATATCAAACCATTAGTCATATGGGTAATTCAAAAGAATCATTAATGGCATAGATTGAAGAAAAATGTTCATTTCATAACATATGCTATCCGACGGTATTAATATTAATCAATGTTTCATTGTACATCAAAGGTTAATATGTAGGTTATACAGGCTGCAGCTTTAAGCGGAGGTCAATTGTATAAGTGTTAACTCAAATCACCTTATTTTCATCCAAAGAAGCTATCCAGTTTTCACTAAAATGGCGCATTTTATCGACATGTAACAAGTATAGCTTTTTTAAAACTAATAGAATGCTGTTTCAATAACTAATTATTTTCCTAAAATCTTCCTAAAAAAACAGTGGCACAGACGCTCAGAAGGCCCTGACATGCACAAAAACCAATTAGATATTCGTGTGTATCACACAAAAAAACCTTCTTGTACAAATTTGAAAACGAATACCCAAGAAATAAATAAATTAGCGTAAAAAATTAAATACTGCATAATCGGGTCTATAACTATAGCTTAAGGAAGCAAGATGGCACTAAGTTGACATAAATCATCTTATTTTTGTCCAAGGAAGTTAGCCTTAAAGTAGACACCCTGTATGAATAATCTTAAACGGCGAATTGCTCGATGTATTCATTGTTCATCAACTATAATGGCACACCAACACGACCAGACTTTGCCATTCTTAGCATAATGTATGGGATTTTCGACCTAGCACTGTAAGGTTGAGGGACGGCAATATAAAATATGGTATCTGCTTTACATTTTCAAATGGACTTGACATTTTAAATTCTATTTCAATTAATATCATTTTTTTAGATTTTGGTCAATTATGTGTAAATATTACCATAAACATGTATTATACAGAACAATTTGTTATAATATTCTTAAAATAATTAATCTTGTGTCATTCTTGCTGGATGAATGAATAATGTATAATGTGTTGGCAAGCAGCAGTCATTTAAGTACAATTAGACTTCTAGCTGTGATGTAATACAATTATTTTTATTGTCTTTTTTGTACATTTTTTATATCTAGCCGCCTTCTAAAGTGGAACGCCCATGGACTGTTGCTCTCCACCATTTTCGAAGATTGGGTATAGTTACATGGAATAAAACAAATAATCTAGCCCAACTAAATGAGAACATAAATCAAAGTCACAGTTACTTTATTCCAATTTGTACAAGACTAATTTTCTAGGAATCAACCCACTTATTCATAATCTTCGTTTGTTATTGTGGAACAGATAATACATACGCTAGTTATGGCTACTACTTTCAAAGATAACGCCAACTATGATGTCATAAAGGAAGATCTTTAACTTTTCTCTTTGCATTGCAAATGCGTCCCAAGAATCACACGAAAAATTCCAGCTATTTATCAGCCATTTCACGAATAACAGTGTATTGAGGAATGTTACCTTTGAAGATATGTCTATTTGTTTCTATTGATGTACGTAGATATCTTGTAGGGGATTACTTTGGCTTATGGAATGCGTTATTGCATATTCATAATCTTTAGATATGTGTATTTTTAACTGTGGTGTACTTCCATCGTTAGTGTTCTATTCTATTCAATTCCTAAGACTAACTTGTTTGCAGGTACTCATAGCGTGGACCAAATTTTATGACTGTGGTCCATCTAAAAATGTTTTAGAATTTAATGATTTTTTAATATTACAGGTTCATGCTTAAGCAGATGCGTGCATGTGGTTTTTAGGAAAGGTTATAAATTATCAGTATATGGCGAATATATTTGTTTTACATTTAAGAATCACATGAACACTTGTTTCATATGGATTAATATAGATCAGATATACCTCGCCAGAACAAAGCAGAGTGCGAGAAGATAGATTTATATACATTTGTAGAACAAATCATAAACAAGGCAGTTTTAATGTTTGTATACAATGGTACCATTTTTATTGTGTATTTCTTATAGATTTAGGAAAAGGGGGATGAGCCAAAGACTGAACAGATACAAAAAGTATTTACCATTGGTCGAAAAAAGTTTTATTATTAAATACGTACATGTCTGTTTTAAATTATTAATAATTCTTGAAAATGGATAATCATTGTTCACTAAATTTTTACATACAACCCTGTTGTCTCCCCCACCTAAGTCACCCAGTCTCCGGAAAACAGACAGCCTTTGTGCACGTAAAATTTATTCTTTGGTAACTCTATCCCTTCCAACCTCATTGGTACATTTATTTCTCTTTTCGGATTTACTCGTACCATTTTCGTGATTTTTTTTGATTAACTATAGAGTGTGGCGTTTAAATTGTATAAAAATTATAATACAGCTGCTTGGAAATATTTGGAATAAAGATAGTCACATGAAAATGTTCGATTCTTGTGTAATTTCAATTTTTGCAACGAAAAATTTTTCTAGTACGGTCCTGGACACGGCGGTTGCAAGTGCTGCCATGTAATACGTGCTTATAATGATTTTTAAACCAACTGCTGAAACAAATGGGCGTCATTGGTTGACTAGAGGCTTTGATTCTTTGGAAAAAATACAAGCTAAGTAAATTACAGAATTTTCTTGTGTCTTCTGCAGACACTTTGGCACTTCTGCTTTTTTTCACTCACTCTATAACCCGCGTGGGATATCGACGGGGATACCAAGGCCGCCGTCAATTGCCAAATTCGGTTGGGAACGCTGGTTAAACCGCAGTAAACACCTGTCACGGATACGATGTCCCACAATTTGTAATTTTAATTGCGCAAAAACGTTTCTTGTATCGGTGAGGATTAAAATAGAGGGGAAAGTGACGCTAACATTGTTGCGTTCGGTAATACCCGGTGGAATTAAGAGTGGATTGGCATGCAGTTCCAGTGGTGATGATAATGTTACATTAAGCAATATACAAAATATACCTTCCTTGAGGAATGCGCCAAAAAGCAAGCTTAGATTCTAGACGTCAAAATATTATGATTCTTCCAAACATGTTTATAAAAATGTCGCTCTTCTTCGATATACAGGGTGTCAATTTTTTTTATTTATTTAATAACACAGTGATACAAAATCGAACTTTCCGAATGGGAATGGGATGAGACCAATTGCAAATGAAAGTTGACATTATCCATAACAAAACCTTGAAGGTTTTTTTTTTAGTTCAGTGCGAGATTTTTTTTACACGCATTTGAAGTTGTTGATTTTGGAACGCTGTCTAACAGGGAAAGATCATTGAAAATTTGATAAAATAATGCTTTTTTATTTTTATTATCCTGGAAAGTTGTGGTATCTTACTGTTTTTGTCCCGATCGCCCCTACGCGATTCTGGTAAACAAACAAATAATGCCGGGGTATCGAGGCGCAACTGGAAAACTGGAGAATAGACGAGAAGCGTTCGAGTCGTTCGGGAAATGAATCTAGAGATGCTAGAATATACCTGGAATATTCGTTGGGTCTATAAAAGAAGAATAAACGGCCGAGTTAGTCAGTCTTGTATTACAGTCTTGAATTGAAGTGTTCAGTTAGAGAGATCAAAGCGATTCAGATAGTGACTAATTAAATAGTGTATAGTTGAGTTGTAATTAGTATCCGCTGGTGTACAGAGTAGTTAGTTAGTTATAAAGATAAGTGATTAATTAACGGATTGTTTTCCTGGTAGTAAGAAAAAGTCGGATTGGGAAATCCGTGACAATACAAACTAGAAAAAGGACTCGCAAATATTTGTATTCAACTTTTTTACAATTTTTTCAATAAATTCATAATTTTTGAACATTTCTACATAAAAAAGCCGTTGTTGTCGATATTGGCAACGGTTATCGAGTAAATTGTGTTTGAAAATTACTATTATTCACCTCAAATTCAATTGGGAGGCTGGTTTTCCGACAGGTGTCGATTTTAAATATACAGAATATACCAAAAAAACAGGTCATCAGCTGCGCATTTTTTGGCAAAATATGACGATTTGAAACTACTTATATACAAAAAGAGACAGCGTGTCAAAATTGAACTTTAAAATTGTTTCCTGGGATGGGGGAATATACTCACTCATTTTTTCTGGTATATGTTCATAGACAGTTTCTGAGATGTAGCATAATATTTTATTATTCTTGATAATATTTCGTAAAAATTTTCGTTATCGACATTCGGTAAATTATTTATAAATTGTTCCTTGAATGTTTGTTTGGAATTTGAAATTTAGAATTGTGATTATTAAAATTTTATACTGGGGAAAAACTATCCGTGAGCGTACATAAAAATGGGGTGGGCAATACACCCCCTTGCTAGTTTCTACATCTGTTTTCTTTTGCCTCATTTACAATAATAGCCTTGACGATTTGGTTAAGTCATAAGAATTATATTTTTACTATTTTTTTTTCCCTAATAATTCTTTCTTAACAAGTCGTAATCAGTATAGATAAAAATAATTGTCCGAGACATTTTCACTGTTGCAGATTTTTTTTTAATACGGATTACTTTGTAACATCCTGTTGAAATGTAAATTTATAGCGGTTGTGAGATTTAATATATGATAATAACATTGACACGCTATTAAATATTAATTACCATCATAATTATTGTTTACACCTGTATGTGGTTCCTAGCAACGACTAAAGGTGTTATCACTAATCTATTACTATACTACATCTAAAAATTATAGACAGTCGAATGACCTGGTAAACCAGTAAACAAAGTTGTCACATCTAGTTCAGAAATTTCTCAATAATGGGAAAATTAGTAAGTTTAATATTGCCAAATAAAAGTTTCATGTTTAGTTCACTTTTTATTCAGTTTTGCTGTTTTACTAAATAACATTAGAATTAACTAATTAGTTATTTTTAATGTTAATGGAATAGTGGCAATGCATGAAACAGACGTACAGCAGCAACAGTGTTATCCTTGTTGTACAAATGCATATGTATAAGTCTATCTCTCTCGCACATGGGCTCGCCTCAGCAAGTACATCCTGACATTCCATAAAATTAATACGAAATAAGTGTTTCTCTAATCGTGAAGTGAAAGCGCAATATATTGTAACAATTTTATAACCTATATGTATTGTATCAGGGTAAACTTTCTCGTGGGTGTTTATTTATTTAATTTTTTTTTAGTAGTGATCGATTTCGAAAAAATCCCCTGGCACGTCGATTTTGTTTTTAAAAGAGGCACTTTTTGACATACGACCCACATTTGTGACGTCATCGTTGTTCGAGATATGACGTCATCGACAATTTTTTTAAATAGCAACTCCCAATTTTGACCATGCCATTTGAAAGAGCGTGTCATTGTACATACATACATCATGAAAAATTATGGTGTTACATAACAAAAATTTCAAGAAAATAATGTTTGAAGATTTTAAAATTTAATTTTCACAATACTGAAAATGATAATGATTATGTAAAAAATCGACTAAATTAAATGTTCAAATTGTGCACCGTTGGCTGCCTGACAGTAGCCAAGACGATTAATAAATTCTTTTTGGACATTATCAATAACTTCAGGAGGTATACAATGTATCTCGTGACGAATTCTTGCTTTTAAATATTCTAAATTAACCGGTCTAGTAACGTATACTTTGCTTTTTAAGTATCCCCACAAGAAATAATCTAGGGGTGTCAAATCAGGCAATCTGGCTGGCCACGGACAGCTGTTGCATAATGGGGAGGTGCACAGTATTGTCAGAATTAAATTTTAAAATCTTCAAACATTATTTTCTTGAAATTTTTGTTATGTAACACCATAATTTTTCATGATGTATGTATGTAGAATGACACGCTCTTTCAAATGGCATGGTCAAAATTGGGGGGTTGCTATTTAAAAAAATTGTCGATGACGTCATATCTCGAACAAAGATGACGTCACAAATGTGGGTCCTATGTCAAAAGTGCCTTTTTAAAAACAAAATCGACGTGCCAGGGGATTATTTCGAAAACTTCACAAATTCAAAAATAATGAATTTATTCGTTACATTTCGAAAGCACTGTATATTTAATAATTGTAAAGTTGAATACGTAATTTTGTTAATATATTGTTTTAATACATGTTTAAATTTTCATATTTTATCTGTTGATTTTGGAGAGATTTATTTTAATTTTGTTATTTAAATGTTTCAATCATTTACCACATAAAAACTAACTTGATTGTTAGTTTTTATGTGTAAATGATCGGGAGAGTTGCTTATATCTAAAAACATTTGTAAAAGCATAAACATGCTATGTCTATTGACATCACAGCAAAAATCTAAACTTATATATTAAATAATAAAACTTAATTAAAATAAAATATCTCCATTCACACCTATTTTTACCTATATTTACTGATTGTTTATAACCTTTAGAGTACATACATTTTATTTGCAGGTCATTCAACTGTCTATACCTACTTTTAAATGGAGTGTAAGTACGAATAATTATTTTAAATTGTAGTGTTAATAGTTACAATTATTAGAACTGAAGTTACAGGTAAGCGGTAAATAAGAAATTTAAATTTATTATTTTTTGTACTAACTCTCGAGAGTATTAAATACTCGTACCATACAATCACATCTAATGGCGCGTCTCATTAAGCTCATCCTATTATCAGCTTAAAATCAAGCACTTACTACAAAAACTTCAATTCCCAGCTATATAATTTGAACGCTACTAGCTTCTTTCGTGAAGTTAATAGGAGTAAGTACCCTAATCACTTGATCAATACTCCGCTATTGGACATAATCACCGACATAAACGGTGTACTAGACTTTGAAACTTCTGTGACCTATATAAAATGGCGCGAAATGATTTTGTGGAGGCGCCTATTTCATCACAAAATACTTTTTAGAAGAGTTGGGTTCCATGGGCATATGGATCTCTGAATAATGGAAGAAGTTTTCAAATTTTGATTAGTATAGTTTGACGTGAAAGCGTCTATATTTAGCTCGCCGATATTACTGAACGGAACGTGACGATTTTGGTGTGTTAATACTTGTTTGTATACTAGACGGCCGAAAATCTCCATATCATCATCAAATATTCCTCACTTGTTAAATTAGGACGATTTTGAGAATACGCTTGAATTATTCTCCATTCTTAAGAACACAAAATCTCTAATGAAATTAATTACATTCATAATTAAATTAGCGAAAAGATATATCGGAAATTTTGCCCGCCCGAAGGATATACCCGCCCATGATAGCGCTGGAAATAGAACAAGTAGATCCGTGAATTCGCCACAGCCAATAGAAAACTGCGTACTCTCTAGATTTTCGGCCGCGTAGTATAATTATAAATTCGCTACCACTTGACTAAAAGTTTCCGATTACCCTGTATTAAATTTATCGAAGATAAGAATATAAATTTTTCTATTTTATACCAAAATAAGAAAACATCTAATTAAATCAAGAAGGCAAGATATCGATTTGTGTATATTTCAAAGAGCGCATTGGGATTTTTCCTTAAAATTGGTTGGCAAAGCCGCCTGGGATTGCCTACACACACATGAACGTGGCCATAAACGACCAGATAGGATAAAAGACCAGAATCTGACCCCTGCGGAATGCACATTCGAAGATATTTCAGGCCGTGCAGAGATAATGATATTAGACTGGTGGCTAACCGCGTCATGACCTGGAATTAGTTTAGATGATGTCTGGACGACTGGCGTAAGAGTTTAATAAGCGTGTTACAGTTATTGTTGGAGAAGTGAAATAAGTGGATCCATCGGGGTTAATAACACCGAAAATTCAAGAAGCGGGCGCTACAACTCATTCACGTACACTGGCGATAGCTTTCATAAAAAAATATATAGTCGATCATTGATGTCCACTTACCAGCTTGGTAAAAAGTAAGGCTCAACAAGAAAATTTTCAATAATATCCACCCATACATTTATAGAAAAACTGATGCTGAAATCGATATTTCATTATAGCATCTCTAAAAAAATTAGCTTCGTCGGTAAACAATATGCCAGCAGTTAAGTCAACATTTTGTTCAATTTTTTACAAAATCCAGTGGCAAAACTGTAGGTGAGCAGGATAATCTTACGGTAGTAAGGCTTGAACCCAGTGGTGCGTACAAGAAACACCCTGTATAAGATATGCAACAAGACTAATGCGCTAGAAAATTACAGGCGTGTTAGAATACTAGGAATCAAAAGTTTTTTTTCTTCAAAAAAGCGTAATAATCGCAGATTATTGAAAAATAAAGTAACGATTATGTTGGATTGACAGCGTCTTTAATTAATTTTTTATATCATACCTACATAATAGATAGGTCTCAGTAAGTTTATTATAATAATTAATATATTCCCAAATTTACTTGGCATCTTCAGGAGTACCACAGGGGTCCAACTTAGATCCTCTGCTATTTATTACATTTATTAATCAGCTCTGCGGAATTATTGACTGCAACAAACTTTTATTTGCTGATGACCTCAAAATATTTTGCAGTTTAATGGAAATCCTGTTTTGTTTATATTCATCTTTTATGAAATCAATGACACAATATTCAAACATTTGCTTCTTTACTAAAAAAAATAACGTCCAAGGTACTAGTAAAGAAAAATAACACATATCATTTACATATCCAACTGAATTACGTAAAATTTTCTGAAATACCCTGGTAGCAATAAAAAATAATTCGGTTAAAAGAAAAATTTAATATCCACAAATATATTCAGATGGAAACTTGCCGTCGACGTAAAAAATACATAAAAAAAAACATTAAACTGTTTCCGTCTATCCGCATCGGTATCTAATCTGGCAAAATCTGTTGTTGGAGAATACTCAATAACACGAGATCCATAAACAGTATAAGAAAATTACTATTTCCCCCGAAACGACTATTCGTGGAAAGAAAAGAAATGATTACTCCGCATCTCTTAACAAGAACCCTGAAGAACTCTAAACCCTTACGAAAGTAAACGCTATGATATCTTTTTGAAAACATCTTGCAGAAAAAATTGTTCAGACCAATGTTTTCTGGTTTGTAACTTGAGTTTGTTTCAACAGTATATATATTCAAGCAACAATAAATTTCGCGCAAATTATTTTTTGTTGCTAAAAAAATTTCGCGTTTTTAAATCTAAATAGAGCTATTTTTGAGCATTCACTCAAAGAAAAGTCCAAAATATGGAAATCGTTATAGTTTTAGTCAAAATTAATCCATGTTAAAGGCGATGATGAATATTATAGAATCATGACAAGCAAATGTTACAAGCTTGTTGTTTTTTGACGCAAAAGAGCAAAGAATATCGACCGAAAATGTGAAAAGTATTGATCAGGGATCAGATCAAAAAATTCCTCGCAGAGGCGCAAGATGAAACATATCTCACGCAGAAGGTTGCCTTGCAATAAATATCAGAAAATTTCCAAAAGTAATACCATATTTGAAAAGCAAATCAGTTGGATACCGTCCAAAAAAGTCCAGGATTCTAAGGAAAAAGGAAATTGAGAGATTCTTACAAGAAGCACCTGATAATAGATTTCTACTAGAAAAGGTAATTCAAATTAATATAAATCGATCGATTTAACTTTTTTTGGACAACTTTTCAGGTCATTTTAATAATTGGTGTTTGTGGAGTTTTGAGAAGAGATGAACTACTAAAGATAACGATCGATGATATAGGAGACAAAGATTCGATTATTATTATAAGAATTCCCGATTCCAAAACTTATACTCCGAGATGTTTTGTGATTTCCAGAGCCCAGACCAATGAAGATATACCGCAATACTGAGCTTTAGGTCCGGCAGTTACTACAAGTCGAAGATTTCTTCGTGAAATTTGTCAAGAAAATGTGTTAATCAAGTGGTTGGCGTCAACAAAATAAGGAATGTGCCAAAAGAAATAGCAACTTATCTCAATTTGCCTTAACCGGACATACATTGTTACCATCTTCAGCAGAGCCTACGGAACTTGCCAATAATACAACGTGCGCAGTAAACTTAAAAAATTACATGTAGTGTAGTAATTCACTAAAGTGGCGGAGTCAAAAATACCAGCAAAGAATGTCCACCTTTAATCAAAATCGACTGGTCTGAGCGTTTTTCTACAATCTTGAAAATGGCTCTGTTTCATTTTCATCTGGCCACCCTGTATGTAGATTTGCTTTTACAACTTTCTTCACCACTGTATTTTATTCGATTATACAGGGTTCTCAGCAATTTTTCAGAACCAAATTCCCTGACATTTCCAGGTTTTTCCTGACATACTTTTTTAAATTCCCTGACAAAAAGCATACAAAATATGTTTTTTAAAACTTAAACCAAAGTAAAAAGCAGTCAAATGATAAGGCATAAATGAGCCCATTTGATGACAAATAAGTGACATGGATATTTAATTTTATTAGAAATATTTATTTCAGTCATTGCAACAAATATAAATATTTAAGGAATCTAATAATATATATTTAAGAGATTTAATAGAAATATATATAAACAAACACAACAAAACCAATAAAAATATATTTTACTACTGAGCAAACAGTTATACAAAAACAGCTTTAGCTGTTTTATTTCATTAAATGTATTCAAATCGGTTCAAAACACTATATTTTTGCATTGAAACAGTAACGTCACAGAGGTCGCTTTTTAAACCGTGTTTAAAACGTCCACAGAGCGCTGTTTGAACTCTTTAGATGCTTTGCTAAGGTCTATGCAGCAGTTGCTAGACAGAAATTTCAAAATCGGTGTGATTTAAATTTTCAGATTTAATGGTTGATACTTTTATATTTCTTATCTTGTTTATTTAAAAGTAATTGGTTGTGGATTATTGTATGTACCTCTATAAATTTACGTATTCTTAGACATCTTGAATTACATTACAAACGCTTATTCCAATTACTTTTCTCTTCAAATTTCATTAAACCTGTCACTCACACGAACATGTAGGTAATTATTTGTTTTGGCTTACAGTTACTAAAATCAATTCCATATTTTTGTTGCAGATCTCACACATTTTCCAAATATTATAATGTTATAAATAAATTGTATAAACAATAATCAAAAAGTGAGTGTGATGTTAAAGAGAAACAAATATTTAATGATGTTACGTTTTGAAACTATACATTTTCTTGGTGCATTACATAAGTAACGTCACCATTGAATATGTCTTGAAACAGGCGATGAATATGTATAAAAACAGCTATACACTCCGGATATATCTGTTTCTTTATATCAATCTGCGGGTACGTGTGATTAAAACAAACAGAAATAGGCAACTGGGTGCGTTCATTAAATAAAGAATTTAGACACGGCATGAGTAGCATTCAGAAATTTTCCCTGACGACAATAAACATTCCCTGATTTTTGACAATTATTGGCACTTTCCCTGACGTTTCCCTGACAAAGTTCAAATTCCCTGACATTTCCAGGTTTTTCAGGTTTTCCCTGACGCTGAGAACCCTGTTATATGTAGACCGCTAGTTGTCGAAATCCGCTACAATTCCATGCGCAACAAATTCCAGTCCAGCCTAGACGGACTATTTACTATCTATTAAAATAGTTGCGGTGTGACGGCACCACTCTGGCAGGTCCAGTCTAGGTAATCCCCCCGTTTAAAAAACTATCCAGCGCGACCGTTATCCCAGTAGTTGTCCTTGCCAATTCTTGACCCCTCCTGACCTTGGAGGCTGCTGTGTTCTCCTTCTCGTATGAGCCTGTATGAAAGAACACGGCACTTACAACAGGAAAAAATGTATCGCAGTGGGTTGGCTCGATGTACCGAGACAGACAAAAATTACTATAAGGTTATTCCCTATTATGGTACGATATACAGGGTGTATCATTTGTATGTCATTAAAACTACATAATAAATAAAGAGTACATAACTCTTCTCTTGGAAAAATAGTGGACGTAGTTCTTGTCATTAGGTGTAGGCGTGTTAAAGTAATGTAGTTGCTCTGAACAAAGTTTTTCTTAATTATCTAAATCAATTAGAATATAAAGATATCAAATACAGGGTGGACAAATTTTGATGTTTTTATATGCTATTTCTTTAACTATGGGAGATCGAAAAAAAATGACCACCCCCACTCTCGATCTCTTTTTTTGAGAAGATTTCGACCTTTCCACTTTCCGATGCATGTTTGTAATTTGGTTGTTTGTAAAGTTCTAAAAAAAACAATTAATACGTTCTTCAGGTACATTTTAAACTAGAGTCCAGTGGCGTGCATATTTTTTTCTAACTTTATTAATTTTTGAGTTATAACTTAAAGTTGCGATTTTTTAAATATGCACGCCAATGGACTCAACATAAAAACTGTCTCAAACACGTATTAATTCTTTTTTTGTAACTTTACAAACAACCAAATTACAAACATGTATCGAAAAGTGGAAAATTTGAAATTTTGTCTATTACTCGAAAACAAAACACGATAGATCATTTTGGTTTTGACCATTAATTTTCTCTTAAAAAAAGAGATCGAGATTGAGGGGGTCATTTTTTCTCCTATAGTAATAAAAAGCCTATAAAAACGTCGAAAGGACCCCGCACTTTTTATATGGAAAAGTGGTTTCAGTCGGGAGGTCTAATTTTTGGTGGAAAAGATAGTTCTCAACATCCTGAACAAGAAAGCTAATGGGCACAAAAAATCTACCGTCAGGATTTTGCGCTACGGCGCATACAAGATCGGCACCTGGGTTTTCAAGGGTTATTTTTATCAAAAAGAGCGTGTTCAGTGACTCAGTCAACCCAAACTAATGAATATAATAAAAAAAGTATATAATAAAAATTCTTCGTTGAAAACCACTCAATTTTGATGGTTTTTCTTTAATATCTTTGTTATTTTTGATTTTACAACAAAAAGTTACTGGACTAAAATTGTAGAGGATTCAATTTGCAATAAAAAATGTTTTTAAACAAATTTTGTATGACCAATAGTTTACCTGATAAATGCTAAAAACAATTTAACCCCCTTTTCCAAGATGGCGGCCGAAGCTGGAGGGTTGTGACCCCACAAACTTCAAGTTAAGCTTTTTTTGACCCCCCCTCACATCTAAACAATAAAATTGAATCCTCTAAAAAATGCAACCCCAAATGTAAGTTTTCAATGGACTAAAAATAAGTTGCAGCGTTTCTCAAATTGAAGAATACTCACGAATATACCCGTCATTGTTTCCGTACAATTTCAACTACACTATAACTCGTAAATCAACTGATTTTGTATACCATTATTAAATTAGATCAGTATTCACTTAATTATTAAACCGATTTGTCCAGGACCGTCCTAGTAAAAAATGTTCGATGCCTAATTGAAATTTAAGGTGAGCGGTTAAATTACAATATTTTGGAAACTTCTACATGTAGGTACCTGCAAAAAACATCAATTCCCTTTTATTACTTTGTTCACTGATAGTTGAATTCGACACAAGTTTCCAAAGACCGGCAAAATATGCACTTGCATACACCATATTTCATTCCACTGGGTAGTTTTATATCCTCGTCATAATTCCTAAGAAACCACTAACACAATGCAAATCGATATTGAATTATTGTATACAAAATCAATAACCTTACGACGATAATTTTGTTGACAGCGTCGAACAAAAGGAATTCCAGGTGTGCGGATTCTCGTGCTGGTGTATTTTTAACGGAAAATTACGGTTTTAATGTTATATTGTCATGGCGACAGAATGGGTTTGTAGTTTTCCACAAGATCTGAAATGGGTTTAGGATGTTGTAAAGTTTATGTGTTCTTTGACAGATGTAGGCTTTTAAGTTCAAATTAGATGTGCCAGACGAATTTAATGTCATATTGTACAAATGTCTTTCTAATATTTTATATTCGTCGATCGATTATGGAGTTGTGTTCGATTTAAGACTGATCCTTCCATTATTCTGTCAATATCAATAATACGAAAAAGTGTCTAATTGCACCTAATCAATTTCTTCACATTATAGACTTATTTTTAATTATATACAGGGTGTTTGAAATAAGTGCAAAAGTTCATATAAACGTAGGTCGAAATATGCATATATTCGTTTCATATTTTCATCATTCTGCACTCATATATTTCTGTACACACTGTATAAGTTAAAATATTTCTTTCTTTATATAAATTCACTACTCATATCTTTTCGTTAGTTTTGTGTTTAAATTTCAACGTCTGTTTTTAAGTGCTAAATGTAGATATCATGTTTTGTAAATATTATATAAGTAGGTACATGACCGGAGTATCCATAAATTTTATCTCAGGGTTCTGCATGGTGAAAATTAAGAAACACACTTGTTTTAAGAGACCCTTCGAGGAACTATCTAGATTATGGGTACGACGGCAGACACAAATTTGTAACCAGTCCGTCATGAACATCGACTCACGGCATACCATTGTGGGTGCTAACCAACCGCAAGCAATAATAAATATTAGTACACAATACACTGTCCTTATTGAAATCACACCGCCTCACAACGCTTTGGAGGGATAAATGTGCATTTTTCCGAATATTTCCACTTGCGCCAGTGACGCTTAGGCGAGAATGCCACAGTTTATAATAAAAAAAAACAATGGTACGCCATTGACTTTTTCCAGTTTTGATATTTTTTTAGAAATTCGCCATCAATTCTGAATGAAAATGGTTTCTTCAATTTTTTTCGTAGGATGCACCGTTTTTGAGGAAAAAAATATAACATATTTTATTGCAAGTTCTGTATTTTCAATTTCTATTTATACATCTAGTAGGTTGCTGTCAATATTTCTAATTAAAATATAACCATTTAGTAAAAATGTCAAATTAGCATTTTTTTATTATTTGTTTGCTACAAAATTTATCTCAATAAGTGAATCATTTTTGTGTCTTCAAAATGGAAATGGCAGATGCATTTATAATTTGCTAACTATTTTCATGATTATATTTAAAATTATCCCAGAGGAAAAATTTAAACAGTATAAATATTTTTTTCGCAGGTTTTTCTAGCATTGTCGATTAATTTTGTTCTTATTAACAACTTTTTTGTTTGTTTTGAAATGTCATTCTATTAAAGATATTTATGAATTATTTAAATGGCTAATTTAATTATCTTGAATAACATTATTTTTAGAATTATTAAAGGGAATTAATTCATTCATCAATTTTGTGTAATTATATAAAATTTCATGGCCAACACGCAACATCAGTTCTATTAATTTTAACGTTTCTCGACAATTTCCAAACTATAAAGTGCAGCTATTATATCATTATAAAGGAAAAAAATTATGCAATTGAATCGTATAAAAATATATAGTGTTCTATTTAAAAAGAATATGTGGGGAAATTAGGACGCCCTGTATAAGGTGGGCCAATTTCGAAGTTTTTATAAGCTTATTTTATGTGTCGTTAATCAAAGGAGATAGGAAACAATGATCCCCCAATCTCGATATTTTTTTTTAAGAAAAAATTAATGGTCAATACCAAAATGACCTATCGTCTTTTGTTGTCGAGTAATAAACAAATTTAGTTAACAAGATAAAAACATCGAAATTTTCCCACCCTGTACATACATTATACGCAAACGATTAACAAATGCCTTCATCTGAGAAACGTATAAGCTATTAAACAAATTGTCTGAAATTTCTATAGCTAGAGAGTATTGCTAAATACTAACATCAAAACTAGCATCAGAACAGTAGAACATATTTAATACCTTACACAATATAGCTAGTCTTCCATGGTGAAAGTACGGCGATAGACATTTGTTGCCTATTTTTTGCAACAATTTAAATTTATAATATATTCCTATAATATGTTATAAATTTACAAAATTTATAGACTAGACCTACCGTGAAATTAATAGATGATATTAATAATGTAATATTCCAGTTGGTTGTAATAATTTATACACAGAACTATAAGCAAAATAAGGCAATTGTTTAGGGATATTAATATTTAGAGGGAATGAAAATTTAGTTAAAATAATTAATAATCGAAATTCATAAATTACCTACATGTTACCAAACTAAATTAAAATTCACAAGTTTGTTTATGAGGTGAGATACTACAAAAATTAGATTTAGTCACTAACATTGACTAATTTCATTCGGTTGGTTACTCTATTAGAAAGAATAGGTGGCGATTACCTTATAATAATGTTCAAAACTGGCGGTAAAGACTATGATGTGCGATTACACTTTTTTTGGTGTGTAGGTACTAAATGAACTTTTTTTTTATTTGAATACCTTCTAGAAAACCTAGAATGAAACAATGGATAGTGTGAATAAAAATGTAGCAGAAGCTTTTTTTCAAATTTTAAGCTAAAGCCGTCAATTTTCCTTTGTATATTTTAGCATGTTGTGTGAATAAAAGTCAACGTTTCAGACAAAGCTATTGCGAGGGGGGTAACCACTGGGATCAAGATTGAAATAAGATTTCGCAAGAGATTTCGCGAAATTCCGAGCAATTTCAAGGAACTTCCAAGGATTTCGCATAATTTAAGGCATTTAAGAACTTTAGTTAAATCTAAAACCAGAATTGCATACTGTAAATATATAGACAATAATGAAACTGCCATTAACTCCGATCCTAAGAAGTTTTGGGAGTTTATAAATACTAAAAAGGTCATTCTTCTATTCCTTTTTCAATGAAAACAAAAGTCAAGATCCACAAATTATTGTCAATAATTTTGCTCAATTTTTTTCTAGTGCCTATATTGGATCAAGTTCGTTACAAACTGTAAATGTTATAAATAACAATAATTCAATCGTTGTAAATAAAATTCATAGTAGGGATGTTCTAGCAGCTATTAAAAAAATAAAAGCGAACATAACTATGGGCCCTGATCTTATTCCAACCTTTTTAATCAAAGATTGTGATTCTGTTTTGTGTGAGCTATTGAGTATCATTTTCAATTTGATCTTAAAAACTGCAACATTTCCAGATATGTGAAAATCTCTAGAATTTGAAAAGGGTAATTTAAATGATGTATCTAATTACCGCCCTATTGCTATTCTCTGTAATATTTAAGGGTATTTTTGGATACTATTTGGTATTTCTGGGTACTTAACGGGATTTTTAGGTACTTAAGGATATTATTGGGTAATAGTCATAGGTCTTCTTTGGGCACTTGAGGACAATTCGTGGTTCTTGGGTATTTTTGAGGTATTTGCTTATTTGATGAGGTATTTTTTTGGATAATATTTTTAAAAAATGGTATTTCATTGTACAAATTTTAAACAGTGGTTTACCCCTCGCATGGAACACATGCACGCGTCCCTTCTTCATCCGTCATTATTTTCGCGTGGTAGAGGTTGGTGAATTTCGTGTGCTTGTGTCGCCGGTGTAGTTTATAATTTTTGTTTCCAATTTTCTGTCTTTATTAGACCTTCCAAATGCGTGGCTAAAATTAATGACATTATAACTGAATCACCCTATGTAGGTAAGTAGGATTAAATCGTCATATTATGCTGTCAAAAATAGGCAGTTAACGGGATGACCTGCTTTTTCGTTACACCCTGTATCCTGTATATTCGTCTCTGCTCAAGTTCTCTGCATACTACGTACGATCCTATAACTAGCCGTTCGAAAGCACTTAGTGTAATCATTTCGGTCATTACTCTCTTTACTCTTTACAAAAAACGTCGTCTCCACACAAACACTGCATGTCTTTTATAAACCCTAGAGACTGTAGGCTTTCAGAGTGCTTTCTTTCCTATATCGCCGGTTTTACGTATGAGGGTAATGAATATAAAACGCCTATAAACTTAAGCTTTACTGCTACATTAACATGATTTTGAGAAATAGACAGTCTGGAAGCATATAGGCGGCTCTGAATTCGTGCTACTCTAAATATAACCGGCAAAATGCCATCAGATTGTGAGGATGCGATTAGGGTTGGGTCTAAAAGCTTTCGGATCAGCCCTAGCTAATCAAATTAAATTTCCACGAAGAAATATTTAGATAATCACACTACATCAAACGGATAATTCCCATCGAGAATCAAAGCCCTCATAATAATAGTTAACCTAGAAAGAAAATATACAGGGTGTCCGGGAAAATGTGAGAAATCTCTTCGGTGCAGATAGAACACGAAAAAATAAGATGACAAGTACCTATACATTTTTTTCGTACAGGCCTTCCCAACGGAGGGATATGTATCTCCGAGGGGTAAACCACTGCTTGAAATTTGTACATTGAAATAGCATTACCCGAAAAAATACTTCATCAAATAAGCAAATACCTCAAAAATACCCAAAAACTACGAATAACCCTCAAGTGCTCAAAGAAGACCTATGACTATTACCCAATTATATCCTTAAGTACCTAAAAATCCGTTAAGTGCCCAGAAATACCAAAGATACCTTTAAATACCCAGATATCTAAGAAACGAAAAATACATTAAATGACCCATGATTTTACTTAATATAGGTACCTTTAATTTTCCATAACTGTCTTTCATTTCCTTATAAATTATTCCATATACATTTCTAGGTAAATAATATAGATTTTTTTTAAGGGCTCCTTTGACTCCATCTGAATACATCATCTGAAAAGAACGTTTTGGATTACATAAAATGTATCATAAACCCACTGGAGCATCCAAGAAGGGTTCCAATACCTACACCATGCCCCCTCAAACTAACTAAAATCAAACTTCTTCCTCGTCTATAAAATCATAATATTCGGTCTATATAGGGTGTCCTTAAAATTATTGTCCGGATCCCAAATACTCATCGGGTACCATCGGTGTCTCCAGTACAACCAAAATCTTTCATTAGCAAGTGTAAACACATGGGTATCGAGGGAGAATTCAATTTTAGCCCCAGCTTGCTTTCCGTCATGTATGATTAGAATTAGATAATTGGCAGTTGTTTACATAAAAAATCTTTTTTGTTAAATAGAATATGAATGTGATAGGAATACCTAATATAGCAATATTTTAATTTTTATTATAGACTTTCATTCACCTTTTATTACATACTTTTTATCAATAGAATATGTCGGAGAAGTTTGAACAAACTTATCTTTAACACGTTGTATCGAATAATATGTAATATATTGATTTAAAGATAAAGGTTAAGAAATTATATCATACTAAAATTTGTTAACAGAAGAGGGGAATGTGCTAGTATGTGAGTGGATATATTCTGCGTAAATGCCTTATAAAATATTCATATGATACTTGTTTATTGGTACTGTACTGTACAATCTATTGCAATAATAATGGTAACGTTTAGTGGAATTTGGCTATTTATTTCGAACTGCTGACATATTCGTAATGAAATCTACTTTCAATTTTAAACATTTGTTCTTCGTTGTTCCACTCACCCACGGAAATCTATTGAAATTTCTACACAGAATATCCAGTAGTCAAAAAACTGATTTGAGGAAGTGTCATTATTTTTGCAATAGAATGTATCTAATTCGAATCACTCTATATTATTTTCTAAACTAAAGGCTTACGAAGACAATAAAACGTCGCATAGTGGTTTAACATTTACAGAAAATATTTTTGTATCTATTTTTAATAATTTTTATATTTGCCATTGCGTCGATCAGTTGTTTACTTATATTTAAACTGTGCCATCGGCATAACGCATGCGCGATCGCCAATGTATTTAAAAATTGGCGGGAAAATACTAGTTTTCTCTTAAAATACCCATTAATTATCTACGTACCCATTAAATACCCATTATTACCTTGATAGTACCCAAAAATACACAAAGTACCTAAAAATACCTATAAATACACACAGATACCCAAAAAATGCAAAAAGTACCTTTAATTACCTACACCTTGTAGAGCAAAATACCTCAGTGGTTTCCCCCTCGCTCTATCCCTTCCAACCTCTTTGGGGCCTACCAACGTAAGTCGTTCCTGGACGCAAATGCTACTTAATAATAATAATCCACCCCCTCTACCGTATAAATCTCCTCGTGATTAGAATGAGGGGTAGAGGTATTATTATTTCTCAAGTTTTCTCATTTATCTGCGATGCGAAGTTTCTGGCATTGCCATTTCTCATTTCATATACCCAAAACTCAAGTCCAAACTTAATGAAAACAAAATCACAATTATAATTTTATAGTGCGTCTACATATATTATTAAAAAACTACAAGTGCCTACCAGTTCACTATTTTTATTGTAACTTCTCATGTATTTATTTATAGAAAGTATTTTAGCAAGCTATTTGTAACGTAGTTACAAAATGCACTTTGAAAATAAAAAAAATATATCAATTAGGCAAAATTCCAAAAGAATGTTGTTTAACATATGCGTTAATATTATTCCGTACAACCAAAACTGTATGAAGGATGTAATTCACACCCTTTACAATATAGCCAAAATCTTAAAAAACGATAATTTTAAACAGTTTGCCTCATGAAGCAACTTTACGATACATACATATAACGATTGTTTGGTTTAATTTCGGTTTAATTCTATATTTATTTAAACCTACCACATTATTGAGATATATTGTACCAATAAAATGTATTAGATATATATTCGTACTATGCATTGTTAATAATAATAATAATAATATAATTTATTTCCGTTGGACATATTACATGTATAGGAATTGTCACAAACACTTACAGACTAAGACACACATGTTAAAATTTCTGACATAGAATAATAACATTTATCTAATAAATACGTTTTTAATGCACCTTTATATAAAAATTCCTTTTTAATTGTTTTTATTTCGTCAGGTAGTTTGTTAAACATTTTTAATCCTAAATAATTAGGAGAATTTGAAATTATCTGTTTCTTAGTGAATGGAACGTGAAAATGTTTACTTTGTCTTGTATTACATTGATGAACTGAATGCAAATTTATTTCTATTTTGAAAAACATATAAACACAACTCGAAGACAAACAAACATGGTAAAGTTAAAATATTGAGACTCTTAAAAATATCTCTACATGAGTAAGTACTTGAAACCCCAATCATACATCTCATTATTCGTTTCTGGGCAATAAAAACTTGTGAGAAGAGTGTAGAACTTCCCCAGAAACAAAGACCATATCTGAGACGAGAATGAACTTGAGCGTAGTATACGCACACAAGTTGTTCCAGATCAAGTACTGTCCTCAAATTCCGAAATAGGTATGTAAGAGAAGAAAGTTTACTTATCAACACATCACAATGATTTTTCCAATTTAAATTCTAATCGATCGAAGCCCTAAAAATTTTACTGTTTCGTCATTAGTACTCAAACAAACATTGTTTAATGTAAAATTAAAAGTGCTACAATTTTTCTGGACACAATGAAATCTCAAAATTTTGGTTTTGTTTATATTGATATACAGAGAATTCTGGTAGAACCACTCTGTTAGATTACTTAATAAAGTATCACAATTAGCCTCTAATGCATTCTCATTGATATTAGATGTAATCAGAGATGTGTCATAAGCATATATTGTAAAATGCGTACTACTGGAAAGAGTATCTATTTCATTCACGTACAACAGATAGAGCACTGGACCTAGAACCGAACCCTGTGGGACACCTTGTTTCACTTGGTGAGACTTGTGAGAATTATCATTATTAATCGAAACATATTGAGTCCTATTCTCAAGGAAAGTTTTTACCCACGTCAAAGCTAAGCCTCGAATACCATATGTGTATAATTTAGACAATAATTTTCTGTGATCAACACAATCGAATGCTTTACTGAGATCACAGTTGTTCTCTGTAAATTATTAATGCTGATACAAAACGTGCAGATCTGTAGCTCTATGTCTCTTGCAAATCATGGATTCACAATCAAAATGCGGAGAGAGATGTCATATTTCGATGTCTATCAATAGATATATGTACGTACATACTTCGTTGAATGAGCAATTATATTAATATCAAATATGAAGATGAGAATGCTGAAAATGTGTTATGTATTTAGAGCAAAATTTGTTATTTATAACGTGCAGTGACAGAGCAGGCAGTTTATATATAATTAAAATTGAAATTTGTAAATTATATTGAGGAATTGTACAATTTTATACATCTTAACACAAGCACCGTTTTATTTATATGTATATACTATCAAAAATAGTTGATAAAATCCTCACACTAATAATAACATGCGAATGATATGTTGAGGTTAAAGATAATGAAAGCTTTCCATTGTGGTAGAGTTTTTCATTTAACTGATCAACTTGAGAGATCAGTTGGATCCTGTCATCTTTTGAGTTTAAAACATTGAGTTACAAATATTTTCTGCATAGCTCTATACGTTAGACACAATTTGAAAACATTGCATTGTTGATTTTACATAAAGTTTGAAATAGAATAAAAAGGATAGCTTAAAGGCGGTGACTAGAATATTTAAACAAAAAAAATACATGCTGCATATTATTAAATGTACCTCTGCTGCACTCTGAAATTCTTCGTAGAATTAAGTGATGAATTATAGACGTTTTAAGTAAATAATGCTGTATTTACTGAATAACAGGAAGGAGCTCATTTATTTACAAATAACGCTTTAAATGACAAAATTACCATGTTTCTGATTCATCGCGAATGTTAAAAGAATATCTCAATGCTGAGTATAACGAGTTTATAAATTATTTGAAAAACTTAACATCTTAGTCAATATTATGATTCATATCAGGTTCGTAGGTGTATCTTATATAGGTAAAAGAATTAGAACAAAAAAACATGTTTCACTTACCAAAAAGGTAAAAACTGGCTACAGTAGTAATTCGGATTGGGACAAAAGATCACGATCACTTATCCTTCCTAATAATTCGTTTTCCTTCTTAACCACATGCACAGAACACGGTTTTCCGTTAAAATACTTCAAACAAAACAAATATCTGACAGTTGCCTAGCTACTCTAGCTAACAGTAGCGTCAAACCTCTCCCTATTCCTGCTGGAAACGAACTGAAGAAATTCGGTATGCAGCTGCCTGTCAGAATAAACAAGAAAAAAACTATTGGTGCTGTCTGATATGGGGGGGGATAAAGCTACCCGTGTTTGTAAAGCTCTTAGTAGATAAAGAGGGGACCAGCAAAAAGCTCGCTTTATGGTTTTCTCTCTCATCTGGGAATGTAAAATCGAATCGAAGCAACTCGTCCAATGCGTCTGTATAGGCAGCCAGGAATACAGATCCAAATATCCAGATGAAACAAATTTTATATTTATTGTGTACAATCTTCTAACCCTAAAAGTTCGCAATTCATTTTGCAATGGATTACAGTAAGCCCTTTAATACCTTTCCTAAAATCTAACTTGCAGTTTGTTTAAATAATTGCAATCGAAATGGAAATGGAAGTGAGAAGTGACACTAAAATTTACTGTTTTCATGTTATCTAAATTTGACAAATAATAAAATGTATAACATAAATTAAAGGTTTTAGTTAATATATTTTGCAAGCCCAACAATCAGACAATAATTAAGTAGAAGCAAAAGAAAGCAATTTGAATTTGACACTAGAAATTTTTGCGTATGGTGGTAACAGGTTTTTGGTGTTCACTGTTCATCATCAGTGATAATGACGGATGACGTGATGATGACGTCTGTCAAATGTCAAATTTTTACATTTAAAATTATTTTTTTAACTTTTTGAGTTAATTTTCAATATTTACAAAGTAATTTATACCGGTTCTGAAAAATTAAGGTGGAGTGGAATATTCTTAAAGTTTTATGAGATCTATTTTTCAAACGGGGAAAAACTGAATGCAACATATTCGTATTTTGGCGAAGGAGGTGTGGCTCAAAATATTTGTTTATATAAGTAAATGTAGAAATTTTAATGTTTTAGGTAACAAATAAATATGGAAGTTAAACACACATTGGAATTCGTCCCCGAACTGCATAAAAAGTATTTATTGTTTGTTTTGAATGGCCAATTACCAAATATAAGCTCTATGGAAACCAACAGGTAGCAAAAGCTCTTATCTCTATTTTGCAGTCATGTCATGTTTAAAGTATTATGTATATTATTTTTAATCTATAATTAAGTTTTAATTTCAGTAAAAATATAACTTCTATGAGACACAATGTACAAGTGCTTTGAAAACGTCTTGCAATAAATATAAAGTATATCTAAATTAATAAAAATCTGCTTTTAGATCAGTTTTAATGTACTTTGCGTTATCGGGTCTTGATGTACTCAATAAACTAGACAGTCTAACTCAACAAAGGAAAGAACATATTATTGACTGGATTTATTCTTTGCAAGTAGTTGATGAAAGAGGTAGTACATTCCAATTATAATGTTTACCAATTTAACATACGCATTCTTTCAGAACTAGTGAGTGGTTTCCAGGGATCTACGACTTTAATTACCAAAGAAAATCGGGGAATGAATTCCCCATACAAATGGGCACATATTGCAAATACATATTCATGCCTTAGTTCTTTAATTATTTTAGGCGATGATCTAAGTAGAGTCAATAGAAAAGCAATACTTAACAGTAAGTAGTTCTTTAAATTCTTAAAACGGACAAGCTTTAAATAGCCGCGTTTCTAGGCTTGAGGGAACTGCAACTTCCAAACGGGTCATTTAAAGGAGCGAAAGACGGGGTAGAGGACGATATGAGGTTTGTGTTTTGCGCCGCTTGTATTTGTTACATATTAGATGGTTGGAGCGCGATCAACGTGGACTTAATGGTCAATTTTATTTTAAAAAGTATAGTAAGTACTTTTCATTCATATGATTTTTTTTTATGTAATTTGTCCGACTTTTAGTCATACGACGGAGGGATAGGGCAAGGCCCCGAGTTGGAATCCCACTGCGGCTCCACTTTCTGTGCCGTAGCTTGTCTCGCTCTCAGCAAAAACCTGCACAGGCTGTCAAAAGCACAATTCCACGCCTTGCGGAGATGGCTTCTGTTAAGGTTCGATTGCGGATTCAATGGAAGACCTAATAAACCCGTAGACACCTGCTATTCCTTCTGGACGGGCGGAGCACTGAAAATTCTAGACGCATATCAGTTTATACATGACAATAAAAATAACCCGCTGTACGTTCTAATGACCCAGGATAAGTACGGGGGCTTCTCCAAGTGGGTTAATACCGTACCGGATCCCATGCACACGTATTTTGGCCTGGCGGGGCTAAGTTTGATGGGTTTCGGGGGGTTGGGTAAAGTGTTCTGTGAGTTAAACATCAGTTGGAGGGCGCACGAACATTTAAAAAGCGTTCAGGAGAAGTGGAAGTAGTATTATTTCGAAGAGGTGTACGTGTTAAAAGATTTTTTCATTTTATATATTTGTACGTTGTTTTTTTTTAATAATTTTAACAATAATAATAATTTCCAACATGCACTTTCAGTATTTTATTCAATATATTTCAAAATGACATATTTCGATCAAAATCTATAGGTAAGGAAAACTGGGAAATGTTGGGAAGTTTTCTAATACAGGAGACAGAAATTCTTTTACTCTGCGCTGTAAACAATCTGTCCACAGAATTTAAATTTACCGCTTCTCCGATCGGTAATGTGGGTTGCACATACAGGGAGTTCCGCAAAAGAACCACAGAGCAGGTACTAATAGGAGTGTCCAAAATATTGTGATTTAAGCAATACGTATATTGCATTAGCCTGCAAAATGGAGCCTCAAATAAAAAAATATATATCTATGCAACACTTTACTGCATAAGAACCAAATTTGGAATACGATTTACCATTAATTTTCTTTAAAAAAAGAGATCGAGGGCGGGAGGGCTCAATTTGTTTTGTCTTCTATAGTTAATGAGATGGCCTATAAAAACATGGAAATTTGCCCACCCTGTACATCTGACCATGAGTTAAAGTTAGTTGAAGCACTACAAGGTCTATTGACCAAATTTGAAAATATCTTATAGAATCTTATTAAAGATTTTGTTTCCTTGTGTTAGAATTTAAAGAACTTTATGGTTTTTAAGAAAAACGGTGTTAATTGAAACAAGATTTTAACAGAGTTGATTAGGAAATAATCAAAAAGTCAATAATATACTTTATTTTCCAAATTTGATAATTGGCCAAATCAATTTTACTTCAATGTCCTAATTCTAAAAAAGTACATAGGTGGTTTCGAAATAAGTGAAAGATGCAAATTAATAATAAAAGTGATAATGGAAAACATCCGAAAAAACACAATTACTGTAGAAGTTATTTTAAAAAATAAGTTTGAAAAAAATATGTAATAACTTTTTATTCTATGAAAAATACTTACAAATAATTTACATCAATTCAAGCCCTCAAAGAATAAATTTATAAATATATTTAATTGAATAACATTTGAAAACAAACAAATAGTATACAAAAACAAACAAAAAGTAATTAGTAAGAAAATTAATCGGCAATGTCATTAAAACAGCTGCAGAAAAATATTAAATTTTAAAAAAATATTTAGAACTATTTAAATTTTCCCTCCAATAAAGATTTCGTTGAAAATTGTGGGCAAAAAAAACGGCATCTATAATAAAAAATACCCTAATATGTTTTTAAAGCTTACATGTTTCAAGGACGAAATTATTTTTGTTTCAACCATGGACATAAAAAATAGGTAACCTTTTTTGGTAAAAAAATAGCACTCCATCGAATCTTTTAAAATTTGATAGCTTAGTAGTAGCTGTATTTGGTATATTTTTACCCAGTCTATCAAATTTTAAAATTGTTTAATATTCTTCTCAAAAAATTCTAAGGTTATTCGTGCAATATGTCGTTAAAAATGTTGTTGGGGTGTGCCAAATAGATCCTATCATTCAGAAAATACATAAACTCAGTCAGAAAAATGGAGCCATTGCCAACCCATGTTTATTTCTATTTTTTTTCTTAGAGACTCATAAAAATTTATGCTCATACTTACTTAACACCCTGTATATTTTGTAAAACAATAAACTACTTATAGCTGTCTGCGTATTGGGGAAGAGAAGAATTTGGAGCCTGTTAAAAAAATTAACGTAAAAATATTATTTCATAAAATATAAAATGCAACTTCAGCATTTTACACTTTTCTTTCTTCGAAAACAAGGAATTTCGAAAATATTACTCTGATAAGGCAGTTTAAATAAAATTGTTTGCTCTTCATAATAACTAATCCATTTAATTTTTATCGATTGAAATTCTTAAGTGCCCTACTATTGGCTGCCGTTGGCACTACCGTGTGCACCACAGAATAATATACTGCATAATTGGTACGTCATCATTTCACCGACCTAATATTTTGGAAATTTCAAATTAATACACAAAGTAATTAGGTATACTACTTATTACAAAATATAACATTTCAGTTTATGAAACGCCCCTCCTGCTATTTTCTGAGAAATCTATTATTTTTAGTTGAAAACAGAGACAGCAAACTGCAATTTATGCTAGTTTATTTTTTAAAATTGGGATCAGGTGGATTATATGGTTTTTTTCTCCGTCACATTTCCTTCCAGATAAGTCCAAATCCTATCAAAATCGGCCCATCATGTATCTTTATTAATACAAATAAATCATTTTTCTTTTTTTACTGTTTGTTGCTTTTTCCTTGATTGTATCTTATTTAAATTTAATATATATTTCATCTTTTTTATTATTTGAAATTGAATTTTTTTGTTTTTTTTTTTTTGTAATTTTATACTGGTCTAGAAACCAAAATTGAGAAAATTCAAATAACAGATAAAAGTTGTATAATACTTTATTATGAAAATTAAAACTGGTTATATTGATAAAACTGTTTTTAATAGTTTCCCATTCAGATTCCGCATTAAATAAACTTAATTACAAAAAAAAGTAATTCGTACACTGTACAAAAGCTACGTTTCGATAAAAATACAAATGTTAAGAATTTCTCATATGCTCGGCATCTTTTAAAACTCTATTTAATCGTTTGCCGATCAGCTTGGGATACGAATTGTTCTTTATTCTAAACTCTTTACTCTGATGGGACACTGCACCGTTCTGCAACTGAAAATCACACATCATCTTCAGAGGTTGTAACAGTTTTTCCTTATACATTTTGTCTTTTTCTAAAATCGACAGTGTTTGAGCTGCGGTTTCTAATGTGCTTAGGCATCCGTCGGCAGGTTGGGTTCTGATAATATAACTACTAGTATCACTTACAAGCAACTTAATTTGTTTGATATCGTTTAAAATGGGACTTCCGGTGTATATAGCCTTAGCTTGTGGCCAGGTGCCGTCGATAATAACAACGTTGTAAGAGATATTGTCGCTCCGCCTGGATATTTCCCTAATATCTACGGCGGCTGGACTGGGATAGAGTAACAAAGTATTCGGGGCACTTAAAATTTCGTTCAGTTGGGGCCAACGACCTGGAAAACGCTTGCCTTTGAAAACCAAACATTTGTCGGCCTCTAGGCCTAATTGCAACATGGTGGCAGTTCTAAGGCACCTTTTTTCTTCAGCGGGGTGCTGCAGAAGGATAATCCTACTTTTCGGGCACAACGGTGGGTTAGGAACTGAACTACAGTAACAAACTGTAGTAGGGCGACTAAAAAGAGTGACAATTAGAAGTTTTATTGCTACTTTATGGCTCTACTTACTAGCAATGGGGGCAAACATCGCGCATAATTGGAGGATCGGCTGGTATTCCGGCCAAGTCAGCTAAAACCTCCGTTTCATCATACATGGTCAAATTGTATTTTGTAGTGTTATCTAATTTTGTTCATTTTAATATCTTACTGATATAAATGGAGATATGTAAGAGTAAGAACTGAACATAAAATACTACTCATTAAATAGGTTTTCGAGAAACTTGCATATCTTTGATTTATCTTTTTGGGTTTTTCCATTTCCCATTAATTAATACTTCCGTTCACTGGAAAACATTATTTATTTCTTTGTAAATTAAATTCAGAATTTTGAGGTTATTATTAATATTAATCATTTAAATTATGATCGCTAGATGGCGCAAAGCCAACTCGTCCAATCAAATCACAACCACAGTTATACAGTTCGTCGAGTGAATGTTCCAGAGGTTGTGACTAAATCGCAGCTAAATGCGGAATGAACACCAATGAAATTCATTGTACACGACGAAATGAGAGAAAATCTATTTCTTGACAAATCACCGTGCCCCTAAATGCGCAATCGTCTAAAAAAAAAAACGAAATCTGGGACCTCGATATTAGAGCCGACGTGAAGACGACGGACTGTATAGACTGTGTCAGAACCACTGAAATATAATGATGACTAGAATTTCCTACAAGCTGCGCAAATGGATTATTCATGATCAGCGCCATAATTTGTTTTGTGCCTCTAGCAATGGCGGAGCAGTAGGGGCTTAGCTGATTGTGAATTGAAATGAAATTGAATTCTGGATATTAAGAATTATTTCGTGCTGGTTAATTTTACAGTCCCTTATAAAACATGACATGTTCCAATAATAACACCCACAAAAATACACAAAGAATAACACTAACGAGATACAAGATAAAAGAAGAAACCACACTGTACGCCAATGACGTGTTTACAAACAAAATAATGGGAAATTAAGAAGCAAATTCATATCGTAGATGGTTGTCTATCTCGCACCCACATACGTAACCAATGAAGTATGTCTTTGCTGAGTTTCATGTGCCTCTTTATTTGGATGCGCAATGGACTAAACGCATTCCATATCGTACATTTCAGTGGATTGAAAGTACTTAGATGCCTATATCGCCATAGGCGATAAAGATATTTGCTAATGCGGGATTTCAGAAATACATATATCAAAATATTTAAGAAACTGCAACTGAGAATAACAAAACTTTGGGCGTATTCAGACGAGGTCAGCCGCTGAGAAAACCAGTCCAATCAAATGCACGCATTTAACTGAATTCTTACTCAGCGGCTGACATCATCTGAATACGCCCAATATCTTGCACTAATTTAGAAGAAAGTATTGTTTAAAACGATATATTATATTTGTTCTATTTTAATGTTTAAATAATGGGTATAAAAAGGTAGGACTTCAACTCAATTTATTGTACATAAAATAAAAACAATACAATACAAATTACATCAAACTACAGAAGAATATGTTTATATAAAGATCAATTATATTCTCAAATTGCTAATTAATTTATTCATAAATATTACAAAATTATTTAAAAAATATATAGTAATTTAAATATTTAAAGCTACATATAAAAAAGTAATTTTAAAACACCACCAATAAAATAAACACCCCGTATACCAGCAGACAAGGGTAGGCTATCAATGGCTGTTGCTGTTTGTCTCCCGATATTGCGACAAATAGTCTTGAGGCCGATATACTCGACCATATCACCGCTAAAACCGATAAAACAAGACCTACAGCACCGCTGAGTTTAAAGAACACTCCTACTAAGGATAGAGTCATAATCGGAATTAAACAATAACCTAAGATACTCGCAACTGTGCTCAATGTAAAAGTATCACTGGTTGACGCCATTAACGACAGTAAACAGTACATCAATATGCTTGAAATCATAGAAATGCCATAAATGTATCCAAAGTGTGCATTCTTCCCTGCTAAAAATAATCCCACGGCTAGTATCAAGTAGAAAAGGATCGGTCCAGCTAGATCGGATTCTTTAGTTAGATATTCGGCGTCGTCAGTTAAGCTATGTCCTCTCAAAGGGTTTAATACTGCTAGAACTTTTTCTACTATACGATCGGGATAAATTTCCAGCTCTTCTAGTAAGGGTGGTTCGTCAAATTCATCAGTTCCTTTATGTACACTGTCGTATTGATCAGGTATCAACATCTGCGTGGGGTAATTGGCAAAATTTTGATCGCCATAGTCGTCAGGTGTAGTACTGAATTCTAAAATGGCATTGTTTAGATTTATTAAACATTTATTAACCTAACCTTTTCCTACCTAGCTGTTGGTTTGAGAACTGGGAATAATCCTGTTCGTAATATGTCTGGTTTACACCAGGAGTTTGGTTTTGCTGCTGCCAGAAAAATTCCGATTGATTGGTATTAATATAATCACCCATTTTGTTCCAAATTTTTATTTTCTTAACACCTATCTGACGTTTTCACAAGTGACATGTTTTGATTTGACGTGTGCACAAACCTAGATAAACTATAGACTGCATCGGTTCATGATATAGGTCACGTGACAGGCGCCGCGGTTTCTAGGGACCTAAGGTCCAGAAAATGGATATTTTATTTGCTTTATGTTGGCGGTTGTGCAAATATGGTGGCTGCATTGCAATCTGAAACTAATTAACTTGCTGTCATTTTAAATTTCATTAAAGAATATGACATGAATGTGACCAATCACAGTAAACAAATGAGCTTCACGCTACAATATAACCAACGTAAATTGGCATAAAAACCAAGTTTTAGCGATTCTGGACCTTTTAGGGCAGCCATGAATTTGCCTTGGCCAACAATATGACACTGACACAGTCTATATTGTTTCTAGGTTTGTGGACGTGTGCCTCAAATTTCAAATCAGATCAGATCAAATGCAAGGGCTCTTACAGCAAAAGCTTTCCCTTCTTATTTTGTTAATCTCAAAGCGCATCAGCCAAGAAGCTTCTCGTAGACAAAATGTTATTTTTTTTCCGCTATATCTGTTATTCTGAACATTGATTGCTCAATTAATGAAATTAATTAAGATCTTAAGAAAATAGATATTTTAAATCGTAATTTAAAATATTACACAATGGTGTCGCAGCCATTTTGGTTCTTCGAGCTGCTCCAGTGCAATAAAATTACGCTTTTGCCCACAGCACGGTATATCTTTTGCCTTCTGTTTTTCGACAATAACAATAAAGTACCAAAATGGCCGAGGCGGAAATTTGTTACAAATAGGACTCTACTCAGACATGCTTCATTTACGTCTTGGGTTTATAGTTTTAGCAATAGATGGCGATACTACCACAAATACCAATATTGAATTTGTTATCTATAAAGTCCAAGTTTATTTTATTTTTATAGTTTTATTTTTATTTCTAGGACTATAGGTAATAGGTATCTAAATAATTGATTATATAAGCTATAAAAGCATTGTTACCTGTTTATAACTAACATAACAAGTCTGTGACATCTAATGATATTATCTGTCTAAAATGATTCTTTCATGTCCGGCAATCACGTTTTTTTATAGTTAAATAAAACATGTACCATAAACAATGGCAACAATGTCAATAAAAACGTTAAAATATTATAATTGTGATATTGTATTATATTAATTATTGAATTTATTTTGTTAAATATGTTGCTGCAGTTGGTAACGATTACATCTAGACCAACTTTTTGCCCGTTTAATTTCTTTCTCTTTTGCTATTTTGTCAGCGTGGTCGTCGCGTTCTTTGAGCACATTTGAGCGATTTATAAATGAAAATACATATATATTTTGTGTATAATCAGTGTAATAGTGTATCTGGTAGGCGTAGATATAGTGCAACAAGCAAATACATGTTATGGTCAGGCCAAGACTCCTAACACCAGTATACAGGTAGGTACTCTAGATTCTAGTTTTAATGTAACCCATTTTGTAGCCATAAGCGGTAAATTAGTATTATAGGTTTTTATCATCATTTTTACCATTTACACAACGTCTAAGTGCACGTTTATGTTGGAGCGAAGCGCCAGGGACTCTTCTAGTTTTTAAATTTCTAACAATCTGGCCAGCAATATATGTATACCGAATCGTCGTCTTCATCAGATGATGAGATTATATTAGAATCGACAGACGATTAATGGTATTTTCTTAATAAAATACAAAAAGAAAACTTTTGTACACAGTGGGCCAATTTCGCCACTTTTAGAGGGTTTCCCTATTTTCCGAGGAGATAGAATAAAAGTATCTAAGGTCGCACGGGATCGATTTTTAAGACAAATTGATGACAAAGCCAGCGTCCCATGCACCCGAATTCCGATGTACGATATCCGAAAATATTTTATTTCGTATGAATGATAATTATACGATCCACATGTATCCGAAACTATTATCATAAAATTCAAGTATAGAACCATGGAATTCATTACAAGATGAAGAAGATGAAACATTTTTAAATGACAACAGACTTTAAAATTTGTTCTAAGCATAAAGTAATTGGTGAAATGCACTTCACCATGGTGAAGTGAAAGCGAAACCAAAACACACTTTTATGTGAAAATCTAAAAATCGGATCAATACTAGAAATTTTCTATATATTTTCAATATATCTTCGTCAGCCTTGGACCAACAATAATAATAAGTAATTTGTGGAAAGTATCTCCTGACATCCTTAGATAATTGAAATATTTTTGATGGTCACTTAAGCGCATTTTTTGCAACAAATTATGATATGCCCCTTGCTTTTTTCTCTTTCTAAATATATCTGGCACCCAAAACCGTCTTTGTTTATTCTTAATCTTTCTTAAGGTGCCCGTATCTCTCGCCGTAAAATGATCAAATTTGTGGTGTTTTAGGTACTGAAATCTCGAAAAATAAAACTCGTAGAGCAAAAGTAATATCAAAAATAGAATTATTGATGTTTTGTTTATCCACTTTTACTATTTAAACTTTCCTCAAATAATGTAATAACTTTTAAAATGCATTTATATGACACACATAATTTCGCTATTCTAACCCCACATTTTAACAATTATTTTCACATACTTATAAACAAAAGTGAACAATCTTATATGCAGAACTATGTAAGTTTATGTTATAACAATGTTTACATCTATAGTTGAATTTAAAAATACGTATTTTGAAAGATTTCAGTACCTAAAAATTCATTGGATAGATCGCTTTCTGATGTTAAATATTGATTTTACTTCGGTACCTTTGAATATTTGCAGGTGGCATGAAATAACATCCTTGTTATTTGCTAAACTCTATATTATTCAGTTCTTAAATGTCTAAAATTATTTATATTTGTAGAAAGCACTTTTCAGGAATACGGCGCCCTTAAGCGCAGCAGAAGACACAGAAGAAGCACTGTATTTGCTTTTCGCCGCATTTCAACATTATAAAACATTTTTTACCGTAAATCCGCCAAACGACAAACACAGTATGTTTAGAATTAAATCTATGTTTAGAATTTAAAAAATGAGGTTAAAGAACCTACGATATCGGACAAAAGTTAAAATTATTTCTACTTTTTCCGACGTCGTATGAATTGTTAAAATTTTCGGATGAAAATGAGCGGTAAAATATTTGAATGTATATTAACCAATAGGAACGCTTTCGGATCTTCGCATCGTCGGAACTCGGATGCATGGGACACAGGCCTTAGTGGCATTTCGGTATCTCGATTCGTTTAAACGATACAGGGCGTTTCTTTTTTTTGCTTCTTTTATCACGCTTTATAACTTCCTCGTTTCTAATGTTTAGATTTTTGTAAGAACATTATGCATTCAGTTTTTCCGGAGATTTCAGTGGTGTACACATTTTTTTTGAATACTTCGTATTTCTTTATAGCAATCTGTATGAAATCATAGTTTTCCCAATTTTAAGGTGAACTTAACCAGTTTATGTTTTACTTCTATTGTAATATCTACGGTAAAAAATGTAATTAAAATCATGATGAATAATCTTAGTAATGGATTTGTATCATTACTCGTTTCACTTATAGTATTATATTAAAGAATATCTGTATTTTTGTTAAGCATGCATTGGTAAAAGATTTGTATATCTTAAAAATCATCGACGGGTCAAAACTATAAAACAATTTGGGTAGTCCTAAGACAATAAAGAATGGAGGATTTAGCCAATGAGATGCAGGGGTTGAGGTTTTTATATATAAAAATATAACATTTAAATATTTCGGTCGTATTATGGATTATAGTTGAGCTACTAATTTAACTAAGTAGCAATAAATTTACTCTCAAAAACTTCTGAGTTATGACAGATATGGACATTGAAAAACCCTATGTATAAACTATACTTTCAATAATTTTATTACCGGTTTTATTATACGAAATGTGTAAAATATAGCTTATAACTGTTCGCGAGGCTTCTCTGTTGTAATTCGATACGCCTATATTGTTTAATGACTACACCCATAAATTTAACCGCCGACCATAACACACAGTGCCCGTGCTTTGTAATGTATGGTCATTAGTGGAAAACATCCACCATATTACGAATTTGGTATGTTAACAGGTATTGTTTTAAATGTACGCACCAAAGCTACAAGTCCACAGGGTGATTTACGGCCTGCTAGCTGATTTACGCCGGGTAGGACCGCTCTGTAAATAATTATTTCACCAGTGGCGTGCCTGTTGTGTATTATTTCGTTGTATAGAAACTTTGGTGTAAACAAAAAATTTTCTGGAAAACGTTTTCCTATTTTGACAAGTGTAAGTGTTATTTTACAATATTGCTATACTCGCGACAAGAATTCAGACGACTTACGTCATACGAACAAATGAATAATTCATTAGATACTTTCATCAAAATATTTAAGAAATAGATAGCAAGTTAGTTAATTTCATATTGCAATGCAGTCATCATATTTACACAACCGCCAACATAAAACAAATAAAATATCCATTTTCTGGACCGTAAGACCCTAGGAAACGCGGGACCTGTCACGTCACCTATATCATGAACCGACGCAGTTTATATTTTTTCTAGGTTTGCTTATAACTTTCAAATGGGAAGTAAATAATATAGAAAAATTTCTCTAATAAAAGATTACACAGGTCCACAAAAAAAAGTGGTGTGTGCTAAGGGTCCCATTATATTTTTTCCATGTATTTTTTCCCGCTGAACACGAATCTGAAGTCAAAATGGGGCAAATTTGAGAGAAAACCCATAAAAACGATAAAAATAACATCAAAAGTTTACACAGGTCCACAAAAAAAAAGTCATGTGTGCTTTGGGTGAGACTATATTTTTCTTTTGTATTTTTTCCCACTGAACACGAATCTGAAGTTAAAATTGGGGGTTACACAGCAAATGGTCAGGTGATTTCTCGGGCTGGTTGCCACGTCGTCGGTTTAGAACTCTTGACGTTTCGAGAGACATATCGCTCTCTTCTTCAGAAGTTACTCTGAAACTGGAGATCTACTGGTCGTCGCACTATTTATATCAGGGGTCACTGATCCATGATGTTCCGGTGGATTGCTTTCACGGATGAATCGTTTCCAAATACCAGGAAGATCCACGCCACCGTCCCTATTGAAATTGTTCGGATTTTTATGAATTTCTATAGCTTCTCTGTATAGTCGGGGCCAAAATCTTGGTTAAAGGAACACAAGAGTCACCTCAAAAATAACAACTGGGGAAAAATCGGCAGTAGCAGAGCATAGAGCGGACACGGACACACGGTGGAGCTAAGTGGAGCCAGCATGCTAGTAAGAGAGAGAAGATTTTGGCCCCGACTATACAGAGAAGCTATAGAAATTCACAAAAATTCGAACAATTTCAACAGGGACGGTGGCGTGGATCTGCCTGGTATTTGGAAACGATTCATCCGTGAAAGCAATCCACCGGAACATCATGGATCAGTGACCAACCCACCAGGACATCATGGATCAGTAACCACCACACCGGAACATCATGGATCAGTGACCACTCCTGATATAAATAGTGCGACGACCAGTAGATCTCCAGTTTCAGAGTAACTTCTGAAGAAGAGAGCGATATGTCTCTCGAAACGTCAAGTGTTCTAAACCGACGACGTGGCAACCAGCCCGGAAATCACCTGACCATTAACGACAGCCACGGAAGCCTACAAACTTACACAGCAAATATTTGAGAAAACCTAAAAAAATCGATAAAAATAACTTTTTCGTAATTTATTCTGTGTGACTCTCTAAAACTGAAACAATGAGAAATGCTGAGAATTAGTGAATATTTACTATTTTACAGCTACTTTGGTACTTATAGCTGTAGCAATTTATTTATGCTGTGGTTCAGCATTGCTTGAGCCGTGCTGGTAACAATCGAGCCTTAGGGTGTTGTTCTGTTGAGGAAAATGGCAGACAAGTAGAGCGATTTTTATGATAATTTGACATGTTTGTAAAACTATTTCTCAGAAACAGTTAAAGATAGGTATAGGATATGCTTTTTAAAATATGCTTGGATTTTTGAGTAGAATCCAAATATCCAATAATATACAGGGCGTTCCATTTAAAAAATATGTTAGGTTAAGATCTCTCAAATCATTGGTCTTCTGTTTTTTTTTCAAATAAGAAAAAAAGTTGCTAGTCTACTATGCAATATGGTTTCTGCTTCATTCCGATATCTTTAAAAACAGAAAAGTTACAGCTGATCAAAATGTTATCAAAGTTATTGAAACGCACTGTACGTATTATCGAATTGAGACACCCTGTACAAAATAAAAAATACCAGCCACGTTTTTTCGCATTATTATCGAAAAAATAGCACACACAGTATCAATTTTTAGGAAAGTAACACTAATGAAAGCGAAATAAAACAACCGCTAAAATTTTTGACATTTATTTAATGCATATACATACTCCTATAAATAAATTTGATTTGGCACCATTTCCTATGCAACAAGATCCATCTTCCTGCCTCTCCCAATACCTTCTTTTTCATATTTAGAGAACTACATCGATTATTTACAATTATTTCCATGTAACTTTAACAATTGACTGGCTTACAATAGAAATTGGGTAAAAAATAAAATGTAAAATTACGCCTCGGATCTTTAGGTATCAGACAATTAGGTCCAATTTATCAATAACATATCTATTATGTACATTTTTACAGTTTTATATTTTACAATTTTATTATTTTATCGTACAATTAATGCAAGAGATAGACCGACTAGATGACACGAAATTTTGTCTGTAGGGGGTTCTCAAAGAAATCTAAACAGTACTATGCAATGGCAATGATATGTGGACTTGCGAAATGTGAAATAGAGTTGGAATATCAGATATTGAGCCCAAGTATGTATTCCGTTTTGGTCATAATAACATTTATGTTATTTCGAGGTTAAATTGCATCACCTTCAATTTTTGTAGTATGTGTCACCCTGGAACTGTTAAGAATAAAGTGACCATATTTCGCAAAGCAAAGTATGACAGGAACAAAAACTTTAGTTCTTCAGTGAACAAAACAAAAGGGGTTTATAAAAGAGAACAGCACACAAAACTATATATTATTTTTATTTTATTCCATCAAGTCTTATACAGGGTGTCCCATTAATTTGGCGAAAAAAATCAGGAGGTGTTTGCTTGAACAAAAATAAGAATAAAGTTTCTATGAACCTGTGTCCGGAAATGCCTCATTTCAAAGATACTGGGTATTGAAATATAAAAACAAATTTTCGGATTTTAGTAATATCTGAAGAACTAATTCCGATTTTTTAAAATTTTTGTTTGTTTATAAAAACCATAGACATCTTTCCGACTTAATTTAATTTATTTTATCAACTCCAGTGGCGTACTTTGTTCTATTTTTGTTTTCTACTCCCATCAGGAATGTGCATGGAAAAGGTTATTAATTTTTTGCTAGAAAACGAAGCAAGATACCAAACAGAGTAAAGAGACAAAAAAATTGTATTTTTAATCGCATAATTAGAAAAAATATGAAACTTAAGGAAAAGCAGTGACGTTTCATATTTTTACGTATTAATATCAATAGGAATTATCCCCCGGACGCCACTGTAGTAGAACAAAATAAATCAAATTAAGTCGGAAGATGTCTATGGTTTACTGAAACGAACAAACGAAATTTAAAAAAAATCGGATTTAGGGTTCTTCAGATATTACTAAAACCCCATTTTTTTTTTAAATTTCAACACCCTGTATCTCCGAAACGAAGTGTTTGCGGACACAGATTCATAGGAACTTTATTTCTTATTTCAAGGAAACTCACCCATATTTTTTCGCAATAATAACGGGACACCCTGTGTCATTTGTAAATAAACATTCATCAACAGAAACTGTCACTCATAAACAGCTAAACTCGCGGCAAGAACTCAGACGTCTTACGTCAAGGCTGACGCAATTGTTTTTATTGTCAATGTAATTTTCGATATTTGATTGCGTTACAAACAGTCATTTTTTGCAATTTAATGTAGTATAGTTTTATTACTCTCAGTTGTAGTTTCTTAAATATTTTGATGAAAATATAATGAATTATTCATTTGGTCGTATGGCGTAAGTCGTCTGAATTCTTGCCGCGAGTATAAGCAACCTATAGTTTTTGACAAGTTTGTTTCAAAATTAATTTATTTTTGAAAAGTTCATTATAAAACTTAATACATACATAACTATATTTTACAGTAACGTGTAGTGTTTCTATATCAAGATTAGTTTTGAAAAATATTTTTTTATAAAAGCTGAACTAAAGCGGGATACGGATTATAAAAGCGGGACACGTGCTGAAAATTTAGTGAAGGTTCAATACGACAATTTATTGAGGAACACATGTCAGTAGCTACTTTCTGCAAGATCCTTGAATGCCACTCTGCAGGTATCAGACTTGTGTATTCACTGCCTAAATGATTGTTGACAATTCGATTATTGTTTTTTAATTTTAATATGATATAAATATGATAATTAATTTAATTATGATAAAACTATAAGCCGTTTAAATTAATCTGTTGTTGATACAGTTTACTCAGTTTTTATGTGGTTCCTTGTTTGCTGAGTTTTTTGAAACATCATATACCTATCTCTCTAACAAATGTTCGGTGACATCATTGGTTACCCGTGTAATACGGTTACTAACTGATTTTTGACAGTCCTAAATTAAAATTATCACCAATACATGTCTGGTAACTACCTTATGTTAAAAATAATAATGTTGCAAATACCAGAACCTATCCACCTATCAAAAAATAAAATTAGAAAGCAGTAATTTTACTACGGATTACTTTTTGTCTCTGAGGAACTGCTAAAAATAGTCTTAATTCATTAATAAATTGCCGTATTGCTTTTATTAAATCTAAACAATTTTTTTAATTTTTCGTCAGGCAAATCAAATGAATCACTTAAATCTTGTATCCTTCTTCGTTGGATTTAAATATTACAACTTATGTTCGATGCGCATTTATAAAACCGCGAATTAAATGTAAATTTAATAAACCGTCTATTTTCACAATTCAAATAACTAACTAACAAATGTTAAACTATAGCGACATCGAATTGTTTGTCTTTAAGAAACTATTAAAATTCTACATAAGTTTTTGCAAACACGGAATTCCAGGAAACAACTACTCTGCGGGCTAATGCCCCGACCAGCATTGAATTACACCTGGAAAACCTATAGCAACAGCTAGAGTCATTCGTCAGAAGCCCACCAGACATATACCGGTTTCGAGCTTATTAGCTCTCATCAGTATGCCATAGGTAAGGTATCCGACGAATAATCCTAGCTGTTTAGTCTGTCTAACCCGACAGAAGGGACCATGAGTACGCTACATAAGTTGTTAGAAATAACATCGCCAGGGTGATACATACTACAAAAATTTAAGGTGATGCAATATAATATTTAACTTTGAAATAACGTAAACGGTATCATGGCCAAAATGGAATACATACTAGGGCTAATTATAGTCTTAGTGTTTTCTAATGCATATTATTACAAGCCGTAAAATTGTCTTGTTTTTGAAATAGAATCAGAAAAATTGTTCACTCTGTATCCTTTAAGAGAGACGTTTTAATATACAGGTCTTATTTTGTCGCCAAAGATTTGCAGTTAGTGGGATGACCTAGTTTTTTGTCACACCCTGTACATTTTTTTCCTAAAAATTCATCAAATAAAAAGGTATAGAGGTAACCTGCTATTAATAAAATGTTGATAATAAAAAAGATACAGAGTGCCAAAGTTGGAATTTAATTCGAACAAACTTCAAACTCATAAAATGTTACTAATATTCCAATCAACTCTATCCACATTTCACACTAAAACGGAACATGGAGTCATTTCTGACACTTAGACATTTATAAAGAAACACGTTCATTAAAAGGTCGTCCAAAAAATAATTTGCGATTGTTTTTCCCAAAGAGATATGTTCCCACTATCCAAAGAGATATGCCAGAATTACATGTGTTGCCAGACACACGAGATATCGATAGAAATATTGTTTTATCAGCTCATCTCGGACACGACAAACAAAAACGAATCGCGATTCAACCCCTCTTTACCAGACCCTTTTTTTTTGTAAAAGAACCGTAAACATTTTGACGTAGACTTGAAGCAATCTGTGTTGAGCACTTAACAGGGAGATAATAATTATGTTACAGCAACAATTTTTTCCATTTAAAACACGTTTTGTTCACGTATCCGTTCACTATAACCACTTAGAATAAATTAGGACCGTGGCGAAGGGGCCTTGCTTCTCTAAGAGGCCTTTGTTGGATCCTCTCCGATATGATGAATTGACTGACAATGAAAATGTTCGTCGAGCTGTTCAAGGAAAACACTTTTGGACTTGACGTCATTGAACTATTGACTCTTCGGGTTGATATGGTTCTAATCGATCTCGGAGGGGTCTTAGCATCATCACCGGAGGTAGAGGATCACGCCCAGAACGAGAAGAGAGGTCAGGGTGGGGGACGGCAGCAAGCAGTTTCCGGAAGAGCGTTGGCCTCTTGCTGGCTCTGCCAGACCTAAACAAAAGACAAAAGCATGAGATACAGGAGACGACAAAAAAACGATTCAAGTTTACTTCGATTTTTCGTATCGAGTTTAGTTATGTTACTGTTTTATTTATTTAAAAATCACCCTAATTTTTACATTTAATATAAACAAATCATTAGTTCTACCATTCTCTGTTCAAAAATAACATTACAAAATTAATGTCTAAATTCAATGCATTAATTTTCACAATAGTTATTTATCTCTCAAATTGTAATTTGAAAACATATTTACAGTTGAGGTACTAGGTCCACGATTGGGTTAGAACAATACACTTGTGGCTACCGTCCTCAAAGAGCAGTGACTTGTATCATACACAGCAAAACTACATCTGGGTGTCGATACCTGAATGCATTTATAATACTGCGCAGAATATTACGGTTTATTGTATGAAATGGGAACAAAAAAGGTACTTCGCTTATGAGAATGACTGGTCTATTTAAAGATGTGACAGTTTTGCATATAAATACACATAAAGAAACTAGTTTCTTATTAGTACGCGGTGTAGAACTAACTACATCTATCGGCCGTTCGCTACTCCACGCGGGACTGAAAATGTCACAGGCACGAAGCGTTCTACATGCAGTAGACACCATTGAAAGCTGTCGACCTTTATCGCGATCGGCGAGAAACGATATTTTGCAAACACGGAATTCCAGGAAACAACTACTCACTCACTACTACTACTACTACTACTACACTACTCACTACTTGAGTAGTTGTTTCCTGGAATTCCGCCGATAGATGTAGTTAGTTCTATACCGCGTACTCATGGTCCCTTCTGTCGGGTTAGACAGACGAAAGCAGCTAGGATTATTCGTCGGATACCTCACCTATGGCATACTGATGAGAGCTAATAAGCTCGAAACCGGTATATGTCTGGTGGGCGTCTGACGAATGACTCTAGCTGTTGCTATAGGTTTTCCAGGTGTAATTCAATGCTGGTCGGGGCATTAGCCCGCAGAGTAGTTGTTTCCTGGAATTCCGTGTTTGTAGTTTCTTATTGATATTATTTCGACTTGTGACACTCTTTTCCAAAATTTGCTCATCTCATCTCATTAAACGTCACAGCACGACTAATTGTGACAGTTTTGTCTAAAGCACAAAACCAATGTTGGAGATGTGACATTTCAACGCAGCGCCATTTGACGGTTATTAAGCAAAGTTCACTTGTAACTCCTTTACACATAAAAATATGCAATATTTGGAGTTGATACACCACTAAATCTTGAAAAATGAAAATTTTGAGTTAAGACTGTCTTGTTCCAAACTGACGATATGTTCTCACTCGCACATACTTTGGTTTCTCTAACCAAATATTGTGTAGATAAGCTCATTTCTTTGTTATAATGTTACTCAAACCCCAACACAAAATTAATTCACTTATAAATGAGTTTGAACTTACTGTGTTGTGTAAACATCACGCATTCAATCTCTTGTACGTACAATCCTGTCACAATTGCGTTATTACAATACAACCGAGTAGTTCGTTCCATCGAGTCGAGAGCGGCGAAAGCCGCCTGCCCTCCGCCACTTCACACCGTCCATTTATCCCAATTACCGACATATTCAAAATATAATTGTGGCTCCGGGCACCGGAAGCCTTATTGTCACGCGTACGATATTTGCAGCCCCGTTCGTTCCCAATAAACCATGACTCGATACGTTGCGAGTAATTTACTTTGTCGAGCGGCCTTTAAACGGATTTCTCTCCCCTGGAACGTGAGGTTCGCCAGGTCGCCATCTGAATGGGACAGAACCGGTAGCTAATTATTGTCGCAGCGTTCCGTTCGCTGATTTTAATTGCTATCAGGCAATCGCTGAATTTCTGGTCTGGATCGATGAGAGGGAATTTTACGATCTGTAAGAGCACTGGTACCGAGCAAAAGTATAAGGGTACAAGTTTATATCATCGATATAAGGGAATGTTTGAATGACTCTTCGTAGATTTCTAGGATTAAAACTTTAAAACTAAATAAAATTATCTGAATTAACTCGAATGCCTATTGGGTTCGAAAAGGTCATTCGGTTCGACAGGCCCGCTCGGGTAATTTGCTCATATGTGGACGCGGCTTTACAAACGGATATCATCTGGAACAGAGTACGGGCGGAACGTCATAAAACTGGAAAGAAAGTGGCCGTAACGAACGAAAGGAAAACGTTTACTTTTCCCCGTAATTTGACAAGCCCCCCGTACGGCTGCACTCCGCCAACGGACTTGTCACATATTTCACTGCACAATATTGCCGGTTATAAATAAATAATATTACGTACGTAGGCGTCCGCCGACGTCTACTTTGTATTCTCGTCTCGCGCTCGTTTTTCCTCATTCCACAGCCTTTTTGTATTGTTTGGCTTATAAATATAATTTTGAAAACAAACAGCTGGGACTGAGGATGCAGAACAATCAAATCGGAACGAAATTGCAGACGTCTCGTTCTGGAATGGTCCCATTTAAATTTATATTTATTATTTAGTAAATATTAAACGTTCTGAGTCTGTCTCTGTGGACACACAACTCTTACAGTCTTCAGTTCGCTTTTGGGGGGCATTATTTTCTGCTTTCTAAAAGCTATAGGACCGTGGGTGTCCGCAATGGGGGTAAGGAGGCGGCTTGCTTCCTTGGCTCTCACTATATTATTAATTTATGGAGAAGCCGCAATTCTGATAAAGGAATGTCACCATAATTTTATGCATTAAATGACCATGAAATACAATGTTTACTCCTTTCTTTAATTTATTTATGTTTAGTTGTAATGAAACAATTTTTTTGTTAATCAATAAAATTCGATAAAATAGAATGTGGCAAGAGCGCGATAATGTACTCAAGGATCGATCAGGAGTACAGGTCAGTTGGTATCTGAACTCCGAAGTGTTAATGTGTTTGTGGCTTGTCGGAAGTGAGTACCACCATTTCCTTAATTTTTCTTTGTTATAATGTTTAGTATACGTGACTATCACGATATATTATTAACTTATGAAGAAGCTCGCCGCAATTCTGCGAGAGCACGACGTTCTTTTTAGATCGTCTCCCTATTAAAAAATTACCAATATTAAAACACTTGAGACAGGTTGGCGCTTGGTAGGCAACCTACAAACCGCTCGTCTGGCATAGCGTGTATTCGCACTGTTGCCACGTTGTGATAAAATGCCTTGATATAATAACTCGACTTATTTTAAGAACGATTTGAGTTATGCCTTTGACCATTTAACTTTGTTGCTCATTTATAACAATATCTCATATTAATGTTATGGCAGTCAAACCTCTAACACCCTGTACAATTATTATTTAAACTTACATAACGATCGTAATAAAAGATTAATATATTTAATTTTGGAAATTTATTTTCATTAAAAAAATATTAGAGGAAAGTCTCCTAGGATTTATTTATCAAAGATATGATGAATGAAAAACGAGGACACTCTGTGTAAGTTCATTCTGATGGCCTACAAGCGTCAACATTTGTGAACAATGTCAACAATAAAACTTAACTTCATATCTAATGGCACAATCATCAACATAAAAAAATATTATTGGACATCCAAAGGAAGGATTGCTAATATTTAAATTTATTATAATAAAAATAAATAATAAATGGCTTACCTCCTACTATGCTGATATGGTTATTATGAGGAACTGGTCCAACTTTGATTTCTGAAAAAAGAAAGAAATGATCCATACAAAAATAAAATAAATACTCTAATAATTAATCATTAACATGTAGAGGAAAATATAAAACAGCAGTTATTTGTAGAAAATTGAAAGACTAATCCGAAAAATTATGATTATTCCAATAAAACACTGGCGTTATTTAGAAAAATATGCTACCAATACCCTGTATCTCCGCCACTGGAACACCTAAATTTTAGGAAAAGCCATGTGTCCAATTTCAAATTATTTCACTTACTGGTTTCTAAAATATTAAAAAATAAAGATAACTTTGTAATTTACACCCTGTACATTTTTCATGTATTATTATATAAAATACCATTCTTAAAATTCAGCAAAGAATAGATGCTTTCATTTTTGGTCATCGTTTGCAAATCACTCTGTATAACAATACATGCTCTTTTGAATAAACACATTAATTTAAAAATAATCTTTTTTATACAGAAGCTTTCAGGTCATATTCTCGACACTAAACTTGTTCATTAAATTTAGTTCAAGCTTTTATTCTAACACTGAACTAGCTAACTCTTAAAGGCTAACAAGTAGATACGTGTGATTTCTCCTCTAATCAAGCACCTACAACTTTTCGACAAAAACTATGACATTTCTCTGACATCAGTTCAAAATTTCTGTACGGAATCATCATATAGATCTCTGTTTCTCCAATTTAGACGGAATTCGCGAATCAAAATTCGAGTGTCAAAATGATATCTCAAACGTCATTTGAATTTAATTCAGTTTAGCTACGATTTACGGACGAGCAGGAGAGTCCTCGGAAGACAATGTAAAATGGTTGGAGACGTACGGTTTAACGATCTTGTCAAAATTTATCAAATTCGATGCAGACCAAACAAAAGCAAGTTCCAAGAGCGCAACAAAAACTTCGAAGAGTTTACTGATGTCTACCAAGGGATACTATCAGACAACGCTTCAGACTCATCGAGGGCAAAACCATATTACATGAACCCTTTGAGAAGCAGGTATGGCGAAATGTATCCAAGAAAACCATTACACAATATCAAGAAGATTCACCTTGAGATGCCTGTGCTAGGAGCTGAACAAGCAATAGTGACGGCTCCTAAAATTCCAGCAAGAAAACCATCAAAGACAATTAAAAAAGTGGAAAAGAAAGACATTTCACTAGTGACGGAAGACAAAATCACCAAATTTGGCAAATACGAGACAGTGAAACCAAAAAGCAAAGAGGGGTTGCTTAAAAACACTCACTTACTTCTAAAGCAAACCAAACAAGAAATTGATGACTCTACAGTGCAGCTGCAGGCAGTGAAGACCTTAATCAGTCAAATAAAGCCACCACAAAGAATAAGGAAGTCAAGATCGCCTACTTACAAAGCAAAAAAGAAACCTGACCGTCACTCAGAAAGCTTAAGTAGAAAGTATGCATCCACTTTGAACACCATGCAGGAAAAGCTGAAGAAACTGGAAGATAAATACTTCAGCAAACCTCATGTTGTATACAAGAACGTCCGTGACATATGTACTACTTACTCAGACATAGACGTCTTGTATGATAACAATTCGACAAATGACGATATCAGCGAGACTCTTCAAGGGATCAAAGATCAATTGGATTTTATAGCAAACGGTTCTATAGAAAAGGAAGATAAAAAACCAAAGAAAACCGTCACGTTTAAAGCTCCCGAAGTAGAATTCAACACTGTGGGCGACACATTCGACGAGGAGAAGAACATCAATCCTACAAATTTCTCTTTCAAGAGACCTCTCAACTATGAAGATAACATAACCGAGGCATATCACGAGAGTTACTCGAGAATAATCGACCAGACGGAAAACTGGTTCAAGAAGTACTTAACCAATCACTTCGACGTCGAATCATTATGCCAAGACATCTGCAATGTGGAGGAAGAGGACAAGCAGCCTAAGGTACAGGTAACCGAAGACATTCCACTGGAACCACCTAAAGTGGAGGAGGTCGACCAGGGCTCGATGACGGACGACAGCGACAAGGAGTCGAACGACAGCCAGGTGGACCATTTCTATCACCAAGACAAATCCATTTTCTTCACTAAAGAATTACAGGCGGTCATCTCCAGTTCCTCGTACCTGTCAAAGGAGTTTGACAGAACCAGGCCGAGTGTCAAGGTGTTCCTCAACACGGACAATTACTTGCGTGATAAATATTTTGGAGTTCGCAGCAGGACTGTTACCAGTGTCGAGCCCAGTATAACGGATCTGATTGATAACTTGAGTATACCCCTGAAAGGTTCGATATACTACAAGGCTGATACCGATTGAATTTTTGTAGACTTGTGATTGCAATAAAAAATAAACAGACTGTAGCTTTGTTTGATTAGTTTTTATAGATACCAATAAGAAAGATGTACGTAGTGTGTCAGAAAACAGTGGTAGTACAGGAACCAGAGGTTCCTTAGGTAAACTATTGAACTTAAATTGTAGAAGTTTTTAACCAAATTCGGTGTGTATATTTGGTATGACACTAGGTATGAAACAAAAACTTATCAGCTTTAGAAACCAGAGGTTCCTGAGGTAAACTATTGTACTTAAATTGTAGAAGACTTTAACCAAATTCGGTGTGCATATTTGGTATGACACTAGGTATGAAACAAAAGATTATCAGCTTTAGAAACTTAACAGTGGCGGAAGGTGATGGTATCATCTATCATTATTTTCCAAAAAAATATATAGGTATCAGCCTGTATAATATTACAAATAAAATAGGTCATCATATGCGCCATTGTATTATCTTCACTTGTTTTTTTTACACTGTTTTGTATTCCAAACTGATTAACAACAAAACTATTTTATTTATAATATTATGCAAGGTGATATATTTTTTTTGTAAATAATGAGCGCATGCTACGAGTTTTCCCTCATTTCACCTCTAGTAAAACATCCGCCGATGTCCAAAGCCGGTCGGCAATCTTCTCGCGCTTCGGCAGATAAAATCTCATTAAAACAGATGACTGCCGATAAGGTGATTGATGCCGGTAACCATCAGCGCCATTTACTAATCTCCCCGACATCCTTCATACCAAAAACGTCTGTTAATCTCGTTCGCCATTCGCTGCACTTTCGTTTCTCGGATATATCGATCCGTTGTCGCAGCGACGCAGCGACACTAATCCAGACTTAGATCTTCTCGTCAGTGAGGCTGGCGCTAATCCTTCAAGTTCGTTGTGTTTCTCCAATTGAGCGGAGTAAGCCCGCGCGGGAGGGGGCGCGGGGAGCAGAGGTCAAAGGGTCCTTTTTATGGATATAGATCATTAGTCGGAATTGCTACACGTGACGAAGGCCCTTTCTGGGAAATGTGTAATTTTTTTGCGTCGTTGAAAGTTCTTTTTAAAGCCGCATAAAGAAAATTCTTATTTATCGGGGTTATTTCTACGAAATCGATAAAAATTGTGAAAAAGTGTCGCACTACATCTTTTCATTTTGTGTGATAGGTCGTGTAATTTTGCATTTCATTAACTCTTCATTGGAAACAGGGATTTTTCCAAATCGCTTCAAAACTAGTTCAATTACACCCATTCATAATCGTCTTTTTCTATCAGTATGTTCTTTTCGACTTTATTTATTAGGAAATTAACATACCATAATTCTTATGTCATATGCATAATTCGCAAAAGCACCCTTGCATGTATTCTAGGCAAAGTTTAATCTTGTAAGATATAGTATAGTAATCCATTTTTATTTTGTCGAAAATTCATTTTAAAAATACCATCTTCCTTCCGCGAGTTTCTATAATTCTCCGTTTTGCAATTGTACTTCTTTACCACTTTATTATTTGCACTATACATATATGCTACTCAAGTACATTTTTGTTAATTAAATACATATTTCAACATCACTTACGCTCATATTTTGACCTGGCGCCCTAAACTCTTCAGACATGTCATCATCCGATACTCCTCACTGCTACTAAATTATTCTACATTCTTAAGAACATAAAATCACTAAGAAAATTAATTACATTCATAATTAAATTAGCGAAAAGATATATCCGAAATTTTGCCCGTCCGAACCATATACGCGCCCATGATCGCGCTGGAAATGGAACAGGTGGATCCGTCAATTCGTCACAGCCAATCAATCGCTGCAGCGCATGCGTACTTACTTCAGCAGAAGCTGTCTAATCGGGTATGCTCTCAGAGATATGCGGCACACAACTTTATAGGAAAAATATACGGGCTGCATGGATACTTCTTTGTGTCGACTGCTATAAATTTTGAGCAGGTTTATAACATGAGTCATTCTCTAGATTTTCGACCGTCTAGTATAGTGTCCGTAGAAATTTTATTTGTACTCAGCTCTTTCTCTCTAAAATCTCTATTTTCATTTTTCTAACAATTCAATAACGGCAGGCGATCGAATGGCGCAAGTGCTACCCTGTATATTCTACGGTTCCCAAGATGCCGATGGTCAGCCTCGAAAAAATGGACCACCCTGTAGATGAACTGTATTTGAAAACTTGACCTACAAATTCCTGCAGTGAAAGAAGCGACCGTTAAAATAAAAGGAATATCGAGAAAATCCTATTTGGAATGTAAAACAATTTGAATATCGCAACCATCAGACTGATCCGCTTCCAATAAACCTGAACAATTCCCGTAATAAATTTAAATCTACTTTTTCGAAAGAAATTCGTCTCTGTACCGGAGCACCCTCTTGTTTATCGTCATTATTCAGATACGTACGTATTCGCGTTTTACCGGAGGTATTTTGTACTTTTTTGCGAGAGGTCTGCTTTGTGCTCCTCCACAGAAGTAATTCCATCAAGCTTTGTGAGACATGCGATTTGATTCCGGGCTTTTATTATTTATCATCTCCCGCGTAGTACAACATAAATAACGAGGGCCTTTAAAAATCGGGAAACAAACAGAGGCGAATTCCGAGTCTAATTAAATTTTAAAATAACAAAATTAGAGGATGGAGAATTATGTTCAGTCTGCAGCACAATGCCACGCCGGATTCTGCGAAAACAATATCGATGTTTCTAGACGTATTTACCGCGATCCGGAGGCCAGTGGCGGGGATAGGAGCTGGGAAGAAGAATATAAGAGGACTAGAAGGAATATGTACAGGGTGTCTCAAACTCGCGTATGGGCCTACTGTGAGGCTGTGTACTTTTTCTTCCACCAGTGACGTGCGTAAGGACATATCTTCGGGAAATTTTAATGACAAAAATGGTACGCCAATGTTTTTTTAGAAACAAAAACTATTTCTAGATTCCTTGTTCAATTTACAACAGAAAAAGGCTCCTTACTTTTTTCGTTTGACACACCGTTTGCCAGTAAAAAATTAAATTACCTAATGATTTCTGAAAAACAGTTAAGTAAACAAAAACAAAAATTGCTGCGGCAAACTTCTATGAAGAAGGTATACAAAAACTTGTGCCACGCTGTGACAAATGCCTGCAAAATTTCGGCAGTTATGTGGAAAAGTAGTTTAAGAGTTGTAGAATTGGCAACGCTGCGCTGTGGAGTACACATCCAATCTACAATACTATGAGTCATAAGAACCTTAATATCGTAGTCTGGTCAGCGGTCCTCAACAAGTTTTCTATTGAAATATCACGAAATTTAATTAAAATTTGACTTTATTCCTGATTTGTAAAAAAAAAACTGGTAAATGATCACACAGTGATCAGTAATGCTAGTTAAAATATTTGTACTTATTTAAGGTCCCTATATATCTCTAGTCTAAGGTCGTCGTAAATGTAACTACCCCGTGTTCCAATCCTGGGGTAGTTTCGCTCGACTCGAGCGTTAGTGGGGCGGGAATAGAATATGATTTTACACATCAGGCCGTGTAACGCCGGAGGGCAGATTATTTTCCATCGGGGGCGCCATTACCTCGAACTACTTAGGCAACTACTAAACGTAAGAGGCTTACCGTATAATCTGAGTGTTCCCTCAGCGCGTCCCAGCGAGTTAGTCGACACGCAGTTGTACGTTCCGACGTCACCCGGTGCAAAGGATCTTATCACCAGCCACATAAATACTTTGTAGCCGCTGCGGTCCTCCCTTATTGTGTACTTGGTGCTGTGGAATAAAGGAAAAAGATATATGAGTGGCGAACCTGAAATACGGACTGCCTTCCTCATTGTAGGACAATGAGGTTAGGAAGGCATCGAGCTTCTGTTGACAATCGGCATATTATTTTATAGTTTAAGTTATAAGAAACAAATAATATAATAACAAGATCAGACAAGATTTCACAGCACGAATTGCAAGACAAGACAAGAATATTACTATGGCAAGACGTCTTGCAAATATAGTGGCAATATACATATAAAGACTAGTTTAAAAGAGATTTTAAACAAGATGGCTAAAATTTTTATTGTTAAGACAAGATACATTTACGACAGATCTGGAAAATTCCAGAAATAGCGATATCAAAAAAGAAGTTGAAGCAATATATTCTTCTATTTAATAAACAATGTTTTTTCTTCTAAATATTATCGTCAGTCTTGTCTTGATTGTTGTTGATCATGTCTGAGTTTAGCGAGACAAGACAAAGCTCGATAACTCGAATTGCAAGGCAAGACAAGATTTTAAAAAACGTCTTGAGAGGCAAGCCAAGAATATTGCTATGGCAAGAAACTTTGCATATATAAAAAGGGGTAATATTTAAAGAGAAGATTTTGAGACTGCCCTAAAACAGATTTTATACAAGATGGCTAAAATGTTGTATTGTCAAGACAAGATACATTTATGACAGATCTGGAAAATTCCAGAAATAGCGATATCAAATAAGAAGTTGAATCAATATATTCTTCTATTTAATAAAAAAAATTGTCTCCTAAATAGTATTGGCAGCATTGTCTTGCTGTCTTGTTAAGACAAGAACAAGACAAGACTTGACAGCTTAACATGCAGGACAAGACAAAATTTAAAAAAAAGAGAATACAAGAAATACTGCTATGGCAAGTGATAGCAAAACAATATGACAAAAAAAAACGGAATCAATATATTATTTTATTTAATAAACAATTTTGTTTCCTAAATAACATTTGCAGTTTTATCTTGCGTTTCCTTGGTTTTGTCGTTGTCTCGCGAACAAGACAATACTTGAGTCGACATACAAGACAAGATTTTAAAAAGTCTTGCGAGACAAGACAATAAATACTGCTCAACAAAGTTAGGCTGACTAACACTTGAAATTAAGGTAGTTAATGGAACAATAATCAAACGACGCTGGACGTCCTGTGAAGTATTTTAAGAATTTTAGTTTCAAAATTTTTCTTGCGATTATAACAGTTCAAAAAGATAGCGACCACCTATTCTGTAACTGGAATATTTCGTTTACCACATTAATCGTCAATTTAGATCAGATGAGCCTTGCAAAGGCAACGCTGACTGCTTAAACTGTTTACAAAAAAAAATATAATCGGATCATGGGTGTATGTACAGGGTGTTTCCTAACTCGACAGCCAAAATGAAATGTCATATGTAAAATCGAATTTTAAACATAAAACAAAGAGTAACTTTTTTCAAATTGGGCTTCGTTTAGGAGATATTTAAAAAAATGTAAAACAAGGCAGCTATGAAAATAAAAGTTTGTTTATTATTTGACAGCTTGTGTTCAAGTAATTATTTTTGTATAACGTTGAGTGACTTTTATGACTTTTATGTTAATGTTTCTTTTAAAATGCAGTTTAGTAACGAAGAACTTGCTGACATTATTTACATTTATGGGTACTGTGATGGTAACACTAGAGCTGCATGTCGAGATTATAGTATAAGGTATCCAAATAGACGGCAACCTTACCGGTCAGTTTTTTCGAATGCTTTTCGAAGGCTTAGTGGGTTTGGAATTAATGAACGGCGTAGTGGAGGTCCACATCAACAACACACTGCTGTACAAGAAATTGCCATTGTTGATGCAGTACTTGATGATCCAACGACCAGTACTAGAAGCATTTCCACACAGTTACAATTGCCGCACAAGTTTGTTTGGAAAACTCTTAATCGAGAAATGTTATATCCATATCACTATAAAAAAATCCATCACTTGCATCCAGGAAAATTAAGATTTTTCTTGAACAAATTCTAACAATGAATCCACATTTATCAATTACTCAATTATTTTGATAACTGAATATCTCCTAAACGAAGCCCGATATGAAAAAAAGTTACTCTTTATTTTATGTTTAAAATTTGATTTTACATATGACATTTCATTTTGTCTGTCTAGTTAGGAAACACCCTGTATATACAGATTCGGAAATTGCGGATCTTTACAGAGAAAGTAGAAATTGCCGCTTCATTCCAGGGAAGGTACGAAGTTTAAGAGGCGCGGCGACGTGCATTGGTCTAGCATTCCCCACTACTACGGTAATCGGTTCCGTATCGCCAACGCCAATTCGCCATTGCAAATCTAACTGCCCGGTCAACTGATGCCAGTGTTGTCAGGTATCATGCTTTTGCATGAGATCTCATGCATTCCGAGGAAATCTCATGCTTTCATATTTTGATTACAAAATCTCATGCTTTTTAATAGACACGAAAAGAAATAATAAAATTACTAAAATTACTCTTTGAAATCTACCAAAACAAAGACCTAACGAGAAATAAAGGCAAAATCGAGGGCAAAATTGAATAGATAGAGGTAGGTATCTACAATATTTGGGTACTTGAAATGCCCTTTATTGTAGACTGCTCTCTTAATAATTAGCAATGAATACATAAACGGGTATGACAGTCTACGGATATGCGGTGTGTGTGCTGTATTCACGCTGTATTGCAGTGATTCTTAAGTCTATTCCGTAAGGGTACCTACATTTTCTGGAAACAACAGATTTTACGACCCGTGAGTCACCCTGCGTCACGTCAACTGCGCCTCAACGTTCGCCCGGCCTAACAATAAAATAAATTAGAAAGGTTACGTGGTTAATAACTTTTAAGTAAGTACCTGTAAGTACCTACTTACAATGTAATATTGCCATTACCATAATGCTTTTTAATGAAATAAAAATGGCATTACAAAAGTAATTAAAAATTAAGCTGTGTCAAGAGGCGTTTTTTGATAAATTAAGCCATCTCATGCTTTTATCTCCAAAACTCATGCTTCTTTGAAATTATTCTCATGCACTGAATTTTTCCCACCTGGCAACACTGCTTAATGCTAACAGGCTGTGGTGGAATTATGCGTGTAGCATGACACAAATACACGCAAGCGGCAAAACACAATTCATCAAGATCCTCACTCTCCAAATCTGTATATTACACTGTGGCATGTGGAACTTTTTATATACAAATTAAATTGTCGCAGTTATAAGTATTTTTCCAGTGTACTATGTTAGAAAGTCAAAATCACAACCAAATAGGTTCTGAATTGAGTGTTTTCTTTCTTATGTATTTCCTTCAGTAAAAACTGTGACAACTCTTTATATTTTCTAGTCAAAAAAAACACCGCTTACTCACGGCCTGAGTGGGAGATAAAGAAAACGAAACTTAAAAAAATATCTAATAACCATTAGAGGGTGGGTAATCGCTGTTGAAGGGGATAAATCAGGCTTTCAGTCGCTTTCCTTTTGTGGAAGCTGAAAGTGTTCATCGTCGCGCAGTAGCTGAATCATTAAGTGATAAATGAGGAACATCAGGGATACTTTGTCACGTGAAAAACTACTGAAGTTTCAATTTACTTAACGTAGCCTTCCTCTAAAATATTTCCGCGGTGCGTGGTGCATGCTCCCAACAAATCACATGTCTCTTATTCAGTATTTCTCGGTTCAAGTAAATTGAAATACTACAAGGTGTTCATTGAGAGAGAGAGTCGCCCCTAAAATTATACCAAACTCTTTATTCCATTGATCGAATTTAAAAAGAATGATAATATTCCGCACAGAATTTAATTTAAAATACTTTTTTACTCTTGTTAAATTTTAAAATACTTTAAGGTTTTCGAGAAAAAACTAAAACTAGATTAACTAAAACAAGATTTTAATAGTGTTTATTAGAAAAAATCATAAAGGCGGTAGTAAGCATTGTCTTTAAATAAAATTAAAACTAAAGAAATTCTTCAAAATAGGCACCATTTTCTCTGAAACATAAATTTATTTTTTGTAGAAAATTGAAATTTACTCTGTCTAATAAATGATCGTTTCTTATAATGTTATATTTATTAGTAATACGATTTCACAAATTTTCTCGAGATTTAATTGGCGAAATCCTTCAAATGTTTTCCAAAGAAAATAACACACACATTTGTAGAGATCTGGCGATAGTGGTGGCCAATTTTGAGACAATTATTTCCTTGCCCCAACCATTTATTTGGAAACTTGAAAGTCTGTAACAGTAGCACTAAAATGAGGCTGTGCCTTATCATGCATAAACCAAAACTCTAGTCTAAGTTGCAACGGTAAATATTCAATTAAATCAGCAAAATAATTGGCCCAATCAAACAACGATCAATAATACCGGCCCAAACATGTATCTGAAACTCGCGTTGAAAATATCTAATAGAGGTTTACATCGGAATGTTCATGAAAGTTGTGCCCCTACAAGCTGTTGTGTTCCAGTGACCGTGTGCCCCATGCCTCCACCTCCAAAGTGTCCGCTTGACCCCCTGCCTGTTCCATGTGTCCCCCAGGCCTGTGTTTATGTCCCTGTGGTAACACCATCTTATACTTCTTGTGTGCCCAGTTGTGTGCCTTGTTGTCCACCGTCTTGTTGTGGGCCCCCATGTTGATAATTGAAATGCGATGTATGTCAGGGAGAAATGTTATTGTCTAATAAGAAGTGTCTTTTTTTCAATGTTGGATATAAAATAAGAGACGACAGTGTAATAATGTAACTCTGACTTTAAACAAAATACAGTATGCGCCAAAAGTATGGAATAAATTCAATAAAAACGGAACAATTATTTTTTGGGAAAAATCCTGGAACAGGTCGATTTTTAATTTAAAAAATACATATTTTAGCGTAAAATGCGATTTTCAAATGTCATTTGTTTTCGAGTAATGATGTCATCGATTTTTTTTTAAATGGCAACACCATATTTTTTTCCTTGATTCTGAAAGATCGTTTAATTCTCTATCAGACAGTACTAAAATTTTGCCCTCTTACATAGGAAAGTTTTCGAGTAAATGACGATTGAATGTTAGAAAACGTAAATCAATTAATATAAAGCAAAAACGTTATCAAGTTTAGTTTTCGAATTCCATAGTTCTTTATGGATCACGTAGGTGAAAATCTTTGCAAAGTGTCATTGTCACACCGACTTTCTAATAAGTATTGTAAGCGACATAGAAATTATTATTCAATTTAAAGTATTATGGCACATTTAACTGTTACTCAAAGAATTGAAATTTTAATTCTTATCGGATGCGGGAATATGACTTGAAGTCAGCAGGAAGTTTGCGATTTATTTAATGAAAAATATCCAGATCGCCCTATCAGCCAATCAACAGTCAGTAAGGTAGAGTCTAAATTTAGAGAAACTGGCAATGTTGTAAATATTCCAAAACCTGGACGTCGAAGCATTAATGAAAATCAGAAACAGAACATTTTGATAAGTATGGTGGATAATCCTCATAATTCTTCACGATTGGTTGCATTAAACAATGACACTAGTCAGAGCACAGTGCTACGTATCTTGAGGAAGGAAAAATATCATCCCTACAAAATTCAACTTCTGCAGGAACTCAATGAAGATGATCCCGATCGCCGCTTACACTTTTGCTAAATTCTAATGGATTTATGTCAAGGAAATAGAAATTTACACCGGCAAATACTTTTTTCAGATGAGGCCACATTTTGTCTGAATGGTACAGTAAACCGTCAAACTTGCAGATATTGGAGTCGGGAAAATCCTCATTGGATGGCAGAGGCACATACCCAACACCCTCAGAAATTAAATGTGTGGACTGGAATAGTTGACGACAGAATAGTAGGGCCTTTCTTCTTTGAAGGAACCCTTGTAGGACAAAGATATGGAGTTTCTAAAAAATGACCTTGTTCCAGCCCTTGCAGTAATTTTTCCTAACGATAATGACCCTGATATTCCTGACGATACCATATGGTTTCAGCAAGACGGTGCACCTCCGCACTATGCGCGCCCTGTACGAGATTTTCCTAACGTTTCGAAAATCTTTTGTAATTTAAAAAATAGGTAGTAATAATGAACAATTTTAACGAAATTTAACAACAGATAGGATTTTAAGTTTTTTTTTATCAATTTGGCGAATAAAATTTACAAAAACTGTTCAAAATTACGTTCGCGGACTTCAATGCACATCTTCGAATCATGTTTCTTTCTGCCGCTGCGGCTTCACCCATATCGGTCAACACTTCTATATTATTGACATGGATTTCATAAACGATGCATGTTTTTGTTCATAGAAAGTCATTTCTATTGAAAACGGTTGACTTTAGTGCAATGAACCAAGATACCTATTTTTGTGTAAAATTCAATGGCGCTTCAGAATTTGCTGTCAAATGTCAATTTTTCCACTGGCGTAAAAGTAATGGGGGAAAAACCCTTCCGATACCTTAAAATCTCCACCACTGGCACGTCCAATAAATTCGAGAAGGGTGCGAAAAAGTAGATATTAATAGTGGTAATGTGTTTACAAAAGTCAGTACTGTAGTTCCAACGGATCCCAAGTTTTGACACCGTGTATCTCGACAACGAAAGCCCGGTGAGAAAAATGGAAGAGGAAAAAAATGTTTCTATTTTCATGAGGAATGTACAGTTTTCCGTTGCTGTATACAAATCTAAACCTTGTAATGGAAACTTGAGAACGGAAATAGCTGCACATCCTTGTGTTTACTTTCGCATAATTTTATGCAACAATGAGTTAATACCGAATATTCGGTGACGATGCAATCATTTCCAATTTGCCAGCCTGTTGGAGAAGCAAAACAAGCAACTAGTGATGAAAGGCATCCAATTTAGTTCGTAGAATAATGACGGCGCGAGGGAGTTTGTAGGAAAATGGTTATTTATGATATTTGTAATTACGCTTTGTCATGCGCAGAAATGTAATAAATAAATCGACAAATTAAGATATTTTAATTTTATACCAATATACAGGGCGTCCGCGTTTTTTGTGGCAGGACTTTCACAACTTGTGCTAAAAGTCTTTTTAAAAAAAGTTCATATAAACATATCGTGGGCATACAGGGAAATCGCTATAACTCCCGAAATAATAGTTTTGAGAAAATCGTGTATTAATGTTGTAGGCGTATTATAAAATCAAGCGGATACACTAAGCATTTTATATTATCTATGAATTATCAATATACGTTTAAGAATAATTACCACTTAATAGAAAAACAGTTTTTTCAAAACGAAAGTATATATTCAGTATATTATACATATATATGTGACTTAGTGTATTTTTCCTGACTTTATTTGTGCTTCTTTTGGACTAATCTAGCTAATGGCTCATCATCGGAATCGGAATCAGTGATGTCGCTGTCTTCAATAGAGGGCTCTAATGTTACGTCTTGAATATTTTTATCAGTTGGAAGAGATTGATACCATCCGTGGAACTCAGGGTTATAGTTTCAGTTTGGCACAATTTCATGAGATTATCCTTACTACTTATTGGTAATAATGCATTATACAGTTTTTTTTTTAACTGTTTTGGATATGCTGGGGGTCTACCTTTGCCAAATATACACATGGGTGTGTAATCATTACTATGTGCGTACTTATACTCAATTATTTCCGGGTGTTGCTTAGAGTATCGTAAACTTTTAATATATCGCAACATTATGGACTTAGTGGATTCTTGTTGTTCATATGCATTACATTGTACATAGAAAAATCCTCTAATTGCGCTTAAAGGTTTCTTAATATCAAATAAAATATTATTGTGGACTTAAATGCCTTATAATGTACGCAATGGAGTTAGAGGATTTTTTAAACATTGCGTTGTAACTATAGGGACTTATAGGTAGAGGAATTGTATATTTTTTAAAATGTGAACTTATAGGGTTTTCGTTGTACGCCCACGATATATGTTTAGATGCGTCATTTTCGATTTGCAGTGTTCAACGAAAACCCCTTTTTAGACTTTGTTGAAACTTGACAATTTTGTTTGTAGTACCCATTTTCTCACATAATTTAAAATATCCTATTTTCTCCAGTGCCGTCACAACAAGGTACCAGATAAATATAGAAAAAACTATGATACGCCACTGCTTTTTGGTAAGATTTAACTATCAGAAGTACAACTTTTTTGTTATATAATTTGTTTTCCTATCTCGCTTTGTTTAGACAGAAATACAAACTTTCTGTTTCACACAGTTTATTGTAAGATAAAAAAAATAATAAACAACACGGTATGATAAAACAATTTAATGTATAAATAGACCTCATAGGAGCTGTTCAAAATGCCCGCCATTTGGTTCTACACACAAATTACAGCGACGTATCAAAGACCGCCTAACGTCTCTCAAATGATGTGGAATTATTCTGAGAGCAGTGTTCCAAATTCGTCGTTCCTCTTGCGAGTTAACATGCGTAGAGTAAACTGTATCCTTAATAAATCCCCAAACAAAAAAATCCAAAGGTGTTAGATCAGGCGATGGCGGAGGCCACACAACTGGACCTCCACGACCCAGCCATCTCCGTGGATATTCTGTATTCAGCCAGTTTCGTACCACCAAAGATTAATGATAACCAAACATACATTTTGGCGCCTGGTACCTCCAGGTTATTGTTGACCCATTCTTTCTGACTCAGTATATTAGTATGTCTTCTTCCTGTAGATACCGTGGCCGACGCCAGAAGTCTTCTTTTTTACCAGAATATCAAGGAACACGAAACATTTGTTTTGCTCCACATCCGTGGTAAAGTTGATCTTGTTGAGGTGCTGGTTAAAAATGTTTGTAAGGAGTCTATTCTATGCTGACAAACGATGAAAGTTTTGTCCATGTATCTAAACCAGCACGTAGGTTTCTTGGAAGCTGATAGAAACCCTTCTATTATTCTGTGTTGTGAGAAAAGCTATAAGAAAAGCATTCATAGAAATTATGTTTAGGGTTACTTATAATATGGAAACACCCTGACATGGTAGACCTGCATGATACTACATACCAGAGTACTTTGAGTACTATACTTAAATTATTTCACTCGGCAATGATGTACTTTAAAATAATAAAATATTAGCAAGGAAACTGGAGTAAAATATGATGCAATGTTATTTTTTACTTTATATCTTTCCATGTTACGCGTCCTCTTAAATTGTCAAACCTAAATTGGAAACGAAACAAGTAAGGTAAAAACAACATGACAAATCACTCATTTCTTTGTAACACTGGAGATAATATGAGTTGCTACTAAACTAGACGGCTGTATAATACACTTGAGCTCCCTTAAAAGATATTTAACGTAAATATGCAAGCTTTTTATCGTCACTTTTACCAAATGACCCATTTTCGTACACGATATGTCGCTCTGCCGTAATTGGAGGGGATCTGTCGAGATGTCTATAATACATACGTAGGATGGAATTAATGATAGCCAGAATTGAACTATTATGTCCCTAGTCTGGATCAGATAATCACTAATACATTTGGTTCTACATATAGGTCTAATAGGAAGTTCAATGAAGAGTTATTTGGGAGAATTGTCAAAGGTAAATAAATCCAATCGGAAGGATATTGAATGGCTCGTAACAGTGATTTTATAGATGTATTTATTATGATTGACATTTTGTCTCTTTATAGTTATTTATACAGTGCTTTCGAAAAGTAACAAATAAATTCATTATTTTTGAAATTGGGAAGTTTTCAAAAAATCCCCTGGCACGTAGATTTTGTTTTTAAAAAAAGGCACTTTTTGACATAGACCCGCGTTTGTGACGTCATCGTTGTTCGAGATATGACGTCTTCGTCAATTTTTTTAAATAGCAATTTTGACCATGCCATTTGAAAGATCGTGTCATCCTACATACATACATCATGAAAAATTATGGTGTTACATAACAAAAATTTCAAGAAAATAATGTTTGAAGATTTTAAAATTTCATTTTCACAGAACTATGAACGAGTTGATCTGGTAGATGTCTTAAAATTAATCATCTCAAGGAATTGCGGACAGTCAATTAGGCCAATCAAGTATTTATATATAATTCCTACGCTTTGCATGTTACTGCGTGGTTGCATTAACTTGCACTCAAAACGATTTAACAATGTATTATGATCGATGCCAATTGGGGGGTAGAAGTGATCTATTTTAAAGCTTAAAAATTTCAAAAATTTTCTCTGAATACATCGAAGTAAGGGCTCCAAGCAACACTAGCATATTCCAATTTAGGTCGGACTGAAGTATTATACAATGTCATAAAGGTACTCAAATCACCAAAATTTTTGAGTTGAGTATAACAAAGTCTAGAATTTGTGAGGCAGATGCTGTAATATTCTGAATGTGATCTTTAAAAGAAAGATGGGCATCAAAGGTTACTCTTAGATCTCTAAACTTATCTGCGCGAATTAAATTGTTTCCATTGATGTTATAATCAAACACAATTGTATTAATTTTCCTGGTATATGAGACAACTTTGCACTTATTTATGTTCAGTTGTAATTTATTTTTATCGCACCATTTTTGAATATTATTAAAATCATTCTGAAGACATAAACAATCAGCATAGCTAACTATAATAATAATATAATAATAATATCTCTACCCCTCATTCTAATCACAGGGATTAGCCCAGAAGTCGGAGACTTGTGCGGGAGAGGGGGCGGCATATTATTATTAAGCAGGCCGCATTTGCGCCCAGGAACGACTTACGTTGGTAGGCCCTAACCACTATTCAGTGCAGGAATGAGGAAAACCTGGAAAACCTCATTAATTAGGGGGGTAGTCAAATATCAACCGGCATCAATCTCTCACATTGACCCAAGCTAACATTATTCCACCCTACCATATCCACAGAGAGGGTGCCAATCCTCTCTATGAATATAGCTTATATACGGTCTACCGGCAGCTGGGCTCGAACCAACTCCGTCTAGTCACCTCGATTCAAGTACTAACGCCTTAAACCGCGCGACCACTGACCGATCCCGCTCTACGCTCCGACTACTCTATAATATAACTTCATATCGTCAGCGTAAAGAAGCGATGGGCAATACAATTCATTAACAATATCATTAATAAATAAGATGAGTAGTAAGGGCCTAAGAACTGAACCCTGAGGGACACCTGACGAGGCTGTATAATAATTTGATTTAAAACCTAAGTACTGAACAAATTGACATCTGTTATACAGGTATGACTGAAGAAAATCAACTAACTGAACACGAAAACCATAGGAACACAATTTAGTCAGAATCACATGATCGAGACAGTCAAAAGCCTTGCAGAAGTCCGTATAAATACCGTCCACCTGACTACCTTCATCTAAATTTTCAGTTAAGTACTGTGTGATGCACATTAAGTTGGAAGTTGTTGAACGTTTTGGTACAAACGCATGCTGATTAGTACATATACTATGTTTAAGTCGTGGATAAATAATATCATGCAATACAAATTCAAATAATTAGTGAAATTATTAATAATCGCAATAGGACGATAGTTCAGCACCTCTGTCTTATTGCTTTGAACTTAATAAGTTATTGATAGCAGCTATGATACGTTTGTGTACATCATCAATAGTTTCCACCTCGATGTATACTTCATTTTTTAAATATCCCCCCAAATGATTTAATGTCAGGAGATCATGGCGGCCACGGTACCGACCCTCCTCGTCCATTCCCTTGGTATTAATGGTTGGACACGCGTTTGATATTAACTCCATTTTTCAAGAGGCATCTATTCCAAAATTCTTTTAGATAACTCTAAATCACCCTGTACAAGGGCATAACTCATGGAAATCAATGTGGGAGGCTTATTATTTACAAAATGCCTCGATTTTCAAACTTCCAGCGATGCCACCAACGAAATTAATAAAATATGCAGGACTAATTCCGTTTCTTTCTCTAAGCCGATTAAATAACCCTTCGGACAAACTGATTTTCCGATACGACCCATACATATTTAGCAGGATTAGGTTTACAGGTCAGGGATGTATAAGAGAAAGTTACGGGGATTTAAATCGAAAACGGGAATGGCCAGCAACTTGTAAATAGCTCGTCGATTAAAAATGGAAATTTGTAATCCGACGACTTCGTGTACAATAAATTACAGGGCAGAGGAGTCACACTGATTCGTAATTGAATTTTTATTGGAGTTTAGTTCTTGAAAATTATGATAATTGATTGAGAAAGTGTGCACTCACCCTAAGGAATGGCTCGGTACAAGCAAGGTAGGTGAGGCAGTGCCTCAGTAAAAATTTAAAAGTAATAAGTACCAAATAAAAATCACTAACTGCTTGACGATTTTTGTCCCTTTTATAATCCGACGCTTGGCGATGATTGGGGGGGTAAAGTGGAACAATCCGACGCTTCGCGATGATTGGGGGGGTATAGTGGAACAATCCGACGCTTGGCGATGATTGGGGGGGCAAAGTGGAACAATCTGACGCTTGGCGATGATTTGGGAGGTGGTAAAGTGGAACAATCTGACGCTTGGCAATGTTTTGGGGGGAGGTACAGTGGAACAATCCGACGCTTGGCGATGATTGGGGGGTAAAGTAGAACAATTCGACGGTTGGTGAAGGTAAATTTACAATTTATTACATTAAGTAACATTATAACGTATTGCCCATGTAATTCCTATGTTTATCTATAAATTATTGTAAGAGACATGTCCCATCTCTATGAGAGTGCAACAGAGACAGTGTAATACAGCTTGTTATATTGTACGGTTGTTTCGTGGTTTCTTTTCCGCTATTAATATACACACAACGTCAAAAGTCTTGGACTCCCTGTATATAAAATGATTCGATTAAACCTAGTGGTTTTTCTTAATGTGGTAAAAAAGTACATGTACTTAGGAATAAAAAGGACCATGAACCTATACTATATTACCAATGTTTTTACAAATCTGGTCAGTTTGGCAGTGTATTGAGCCAAGTGTTCCTTGGAATTTTTATACATTATATAGTTAGGACGTGAAATTTCTGCGTTTTCCCGAGCAAGAATGACTGCTTTACATGATGCAGGACATTCTAATCATCAGATATCGAACATGTTGGGCATTCCTAGGTCATCTGTTGTACGAACAGTACACATATATGAAGAATTTGATAGTGGAAAACAGAACACGTAGTGGACGTCCTCGAATATCTAATGAAAGAGAGGATCGGTATTTGGTGCAATATGCCCGTAGATACCGCACATCTTCAGCTTCAGTTCTCAGGACTCACTCTCAAGGTACGTTTCGCCGTGTTATAGCGACACCTACTATTCGAAGACGACTCCACAACACAAATGTACGTGATAGAAGACTATTACGGGTCCCCACTCTATTTCCAAGGCATTGTGCTGCTCGTCTGCAGTGGGCGCGAGAGCATAGGGGTGACTTTTACGCCAGTGGCCGTGGCTCTCATTTACAGATGAAACCAAAATTGGGCTGGTTACTGATGACAATCGTCATCAGTCAAAGAGTCTGGAGAGAACCAGGTCGTCAACAGCGACATTTTCCCCGTGAAGTTGCGGGTACTGTAATGTTTTGGTGTGGAATAATGTTCAACTGCTGCACTCCATTAATTCGCATACCACAGAATATGACCAGTCAAATTTACATTTACACATACAAGTAACTACGCCCATTATCTACCCCCTACGTAATGAATTAATGTCAATATGCTATTGGAACGTGATGGAGGTCTTACCGACTAAGTAGAGAACTTGCTTTGTTACTTCATTTTGATTTAAATAAATTTTGTCAAAAATGTCACACGTTTGCTGGTTTTTAATTTTCTAAGGACTCAGTTAATCGAACATATTCTTTTCACAATAAAATATACAGAAAACAATATACTTTTATAAATGTATTTGGTTTTTCTGAGAAAAAGATTTCTTTAACAAGAATGAGGGGAATTGGGAGTCCAAGGCTTTTGACATTGTTTAATTTTTGAAATATTGGCCCCAGAATCAGCAAGTAAAGTGCCGAAGATTTGAAACAGTGTCCCGTGAATAATGCATATTCGGCAAACCAATCATTTGAGCAATCATCTTTGGTAACTGACCAATAGTATTAATTCCTACTAGTTGTACACCACATTTACCATTTCTATATCTAACAAAGAATCTATAGTGTTTAATATTTTCCAGGCGTAGGTTTCTATACTTCCTCATAATGTCAACGAAGTTTAGTCCTTCTATATCTGCCGGGGTGATTACAAATTCATGAACCTACTCTAGTTTTTTTTTATTTGAAATATTTACTTGAAAATACGTCTACTCATCTGTAACATCTTCAACACGTAAAAATGTTAATTCGGTCTTCCGACATGCACCGGCTATTCCCACAACCAACACAACTTAAAGCAAAAAATGAGAATTATAAACTAACAACTAAATCAAGCAATTATTAGTTACCTTAGTCACTAAAAAAATATTGTCGGCGTGGATACTTCCGCTAAAAACTTATATTTACTTTTGAAAAAACGTTTGATTTCATAGCGTGATATCCATCGGACTGCCTTTTCAAATATGCTATCAAACTATTGTGTTTTAATGTTTATACCTTTTTTTAAAGACAGCTCAGTTCTAAACATGGAATACTGTGTCCATAGCGTAGAAGCCTTCAAATTCTTCTTACCTTCAAAATATACCAATAGTACTTTCTCATTGACGTATTTTACTTTTTTCTGTTCACGCCATTTCTCAAATTTTTCATAAGCCAAGTCATATACCGCTTTGGATGTTTCAGGAATCAGTGAACATAGGGCATTTCTTGCCGCTTCTTCGATATCGGTCGGTATATAGTCAGAATCTGAATGTAAATCACACATTTTTCTTAATAAATGGTAATAATAACGATCAGAGTCGCAGAATAGATCAGCTCTGTTAAATGTCAAGCCAAATGACAAGAAAATTTAACTGACATTGACCTACTAGATAATTGTTATTTAAATTATATTTGTAAATGATCAAAATTAAAAACTTGTATTTATTACGCCATGAAATGTGATTTTATGTAACAAGTGCAATATCGCACGAGCACTTTTCATAACTGATTACATAAATAGCTATTTGTTTAATAAAGAAATTTAAGTAGCATTTTTTCTAAAATATTAACTTAAGATAAAACTGGGTATGGCACCGGAGAAATGATATAATCTTTACGAAGGTAGCCAGTAAAAATTGTTACGAATCACAATTAAGTATATATTTGATGTGACGTGATTTTTTTCTGAACGGAAAAACCGATAAAAACGTCCGTTGTATAGCTGAAATATCACAAATAATAAATTTCCAGGTAATGTCTAATGAAACTTGTCAGAACGAAATCATTCTATACTTATATCGATACAAATAGAAAACCGATTTCTTTCAATTCTCATCCGTCGGATGTCGAATACGAGACAGACGTTTATCTCAAATAAGAAACCGAAGTTTCAGGTATTACGGTAAAAAAATTGTAAATATTTTACGTGAGACTCTTATACATTTCCCACAATACATATGACATCTTTGGTGGAGATAAAGTACTTATATTGCTTCGATATTTTTTAGCAAAGAAATAAATGAAAGAGGAAAAATCGAAATTTTCAAAGAAATGTCTTATACAGGGTGTTAAAAAAAGAGTGTAAAATATTTCAGGAGGTAATAGTATGAACCAAAATAAACAGAAAAGTCTTAATAAACATGGGTCCTCAAAGTAACGGTTGCGGAGATATGGACCACTATTCGTTTCTCAAACATTTTATTTTATTAGGAATAAACCGACAAAGGAAGCTTTTAACAAACAAAAAACAAAGTTACAGAAGATGTTCAAAGTGCCCTCCGTCCATTTTCAAGCAGGCACATCTTCGTCTCAACGATATTCGAACTCTTTCGAAAACACCCTCCTTGGTTTGGATTTCTTGACACTTTTTATTAATCCGTAGCTGCAGCTCTTCCAGGCTATTTACAGGAGTACCATACAATGTCTTCACATATCCCCAAACAGGCCGGACCTGTTTTATGCCCTCCAAGATCGCACAGAGTTGGATGTAAATTGAGGTATCTGTAGCCTGAAATGGATGCGCGAGCTGCTATGCGCGACTTATTATTTCGGTCCGAGTGATTCTACTGGTCTCCCTATACTGTGCTTTTATCGTGCTGTGTAGTGAGTGCAAGTGTAGTGTAACGCGAGGGAAATTTGAAATCCAGTCGTGGAAGAGATGGAGGTCCAGAGCGCCCACGGAGCACATTTTTTACCTTTTTTTTTAAAAAATATAAAGGTAGTACCCAAAGATGAAAATACTTTAAGGTACCCGTATCTCTCGCCGTAAAATGATCAAATTTGTGGTGTTTTTTAGGTACTGAAATCTCGAAAAATAAAACTCGTAGAGCAAAAGTAATATCAAAAATAGAATTATTGATGTTTTGTTTATCCACTTTTACTATTTAAACTTTCCTCAAATAATGTAATAACTTTTAAAATGCATTTATATGACACACATAATTTTCTATTCTAACCCCACATTTTAACAATTATTTTCACATACTTATAAACAAAAGTGAACAATCTTATATGCAGAACTATGTAAGTTTATGTTATAACAATGTTTACATCTATAGTTGAATTTAAAAAATACGTATTTTGAAAGATTTCAGTACCTAAAAATTCATTGGATAGATCGCTTTCTGATGTTAAATATTGATTTTACTTCGGTACCTTTGAATATTTGCAGGTGGCATGAAATAACATCCTTGTTATTTGCTAAACTCTATATTATTCAGTTCTTAAATGTCTAAAATTAATTATATTTGTAGAAAACACTTTTTCAGGAATACGGCGCCCTTAAAAAAAATATGTGTATACAAATCTTAAAGCTAAAACACCAGCCGAACTTCAATTGTTTATGAGATACCTTGCAAAGGTTGTGATAGGATTTATATAGGTCAAACTGGTAGATATTTAGTAACTCGTATTCAGGAACATAAAAGACACTGTATGAATATATTCAATCCAACAAAGACAAAAAAAGTAATAATACTGCACTTGCCGAACACAACAGTGTAAACTACTATAACAATAGTAGTTTACATCATTTTGATTATGATTCAACTAAGATTATCGGCAAACAAAATAATATCAAAAAACGGTTATTAGATGAAATGGTATGCATATTAAAAGAAAAATACTCGGTAAATAAAAGATCGGATATTGAAATCCTCAGTAGATCATATTTTAACCTTATAGGGAAGATAAAAAGGTAATGTTTGTTAACTTTTTGTATGGTTTTTGTTCACCCTTACTCTCTTACGACAAGATAACTTTAATTTGATTTATATTTTAGTACATGTTCTTGATATATGTGTACGTTATTTTCTGCTTATATCTATACTATCTATGTACAACGAGACTCGAACACACAGTAAAGCACTTACATCTGTAGTGTGAGTAACATATAAACAATATACGTGGATTTAATTTTTAATATTAATTATTTTGCATGTTATGCACAGGTTGTTGTTTGTTACATTTCTCATTCATTCACCATATTTTGTTATTTTATTATTATATAAAGACATTTTGTTTATAGAATTTTAATACTTTTGCTTTTAAATTTGTGGCATATAATAATTGTTAGTGTTTGTGTAATTGTGTTTTCTTTTTTCATGTTTATATAGATATTGTTGTATTCATTTTAGTGTAATGTTTTAAACACACTTTTTTAATACTTTAATGTTAAGTTTATTATTTATAATTTGTGATGTAATTTTAAATTCATTAAATTTTATAGTGCCCTGAGGATGCCAGGATAAGTGACGAAATGTCGACAATTGAGAAAATTTGGTGTTTTCTTTGAAATTTGGCCTCTAATTTCCCGCTATCGACAACAAACTGAATAATTTATACATCTATTCAATGACTAATTGTTACATTCTAATTTTACAAAAGTATGGGCATAATAAAACCAATGATAATCATGGTAAATTTGCATAAGTCACTTTTTCAGTTTGGTAAAAACTGTCTAAAGTAAACTTAAAAAAATTCAGTTCCACTTATTATCTTATAATTCGCTCTCTAATTTTTCGTGTGGTGGAAACTTTTCAATGCTATCCCATCGTTACGTCTGGCAGTAACCTAATAGAAAAGTTTGTATGAAAACCTTCAAAATTAGATTAATAATTTCAGCCACCGTCCGAATACGTGTTTCATCAGAACTACTGGGAACTTTTAATTCATTGAAATTGGATTAATACCGTAAATATCGTTTGAAATGGGAAAAAGCAGAAATTTGAACAGATGGCGGATAAGATGCTCAGTTTAATACTCTGAAATTGTATTGACATAAACATCGTTTGAATGTTTTGTTTCAACTATTCAGTGATAATTTTAATTAACTGATTTATATCATGATTTTTATTGTTCGCTACAGCTAAAAGTAATAAGAGGTAATTTACAACTTATCTAAAAAGAAATGGGAACAGACGCGTCATTAAAAATTGAGTTAACATCGTAAACAAATTTTGTAAAATCCTTACAGTATTATTATTATTATTAACAAATAATTAGAGCTGAAGCTAAAAGCTTGTAAGCTCTAAGAGCAAAAGATAAATTCATCCTATAAACGGCTGATAACATAGTAAAAACAATAATACAATAAATAAAAACGGAAGAAATCAAAGTACAATATATATGAATACTATAAATATTAGAAATTAATAAGAGATCAATCACATTGGATGTTGATTAAAGTGATGGTCAAGTCTATTCTTAAAAGAATTTAGGGACGGTTCTGTAACCACATTATCTGGTAAATCGTTCCATAGATCGAATATCCTGTTGGGTAGAAAATGTTGTCTGTTTCGTGTACGAAAGCTTTTCTTTTTAAGTTTGAATGAATTGCCTCTAAGACGGGGGTCAGGGTTTAAGTCAAACATCACGTGTGGACAGTACAGTTCGCCATGCAGGATCCTATAAGTTGTAATAAGGTCACCTCGAATACGCCTATTTTCTAGAGATTGAAGACGAAGACGCCGAAGACGTCCTTCGTACGAAAAATATTTAAGACCAATTGGAAGTTTGGTGGCTCGCCTCTGAACTTCCTCTAGTCTTGCGATATCTTGCTTTAATAGTGGAGACTATATGGCCACCGAGAACTCCAAATTGGGGCGAATCTATGATTTGTATAACTTCAAAAATGTATCCACGGTAAGATTACTGAAAGATTTTCTCATCATAAAAATCAATTGGTAACATTTTTTTCACTGCCTTGGCAACTTGTGCACTCCATGAGAGATTTTCCGTTATAATTATTCCAAGATCATTTTGTTGTGAAACGCTTGGCAATTCTGTGTCATTTATATTGTATACTACTTTAGGATTAGTTCTAGACATGTGGAGTACACAATATTTAGAAGAATTTAGAGGTATGCACCAGTCGGAACACCAATTACTAATCTAGATCATCTTGTAGGTGAAGAGATGATGATGAAAATAATTTAAGATCATCTGCATATGATAACACTTGGGAAGTACACGTATTCGTTAGGTCAGAAACATATACTAGGAACAGAATTGGTCCAAGGACCGAACCTTGTGGAACACCACTCAATACTTGTCTTCTCAGAAAAACTCTCAGCGATACGAACTATACATTCACGATCTTTCAAAAACGATTTTATCCAGTTTAACAGCTTACCACACACACCACAATATTCAAGTTTGTATAATAATCGCGCATGCGGCACTTTATTAAAAGCACGAGAAAAGTCCAAGTACAAAACGTCTATAGGTGGTCCAGTGTCTGCCCATAAGGTTCAAGAATTAATAGCTTGAAGTAAATTGGTAAAAAACTTTTACATAGCTGGGCTGCTATAGTCTCTAGCCAGACGATTCAGAATACAACAATAAAAACACTCTTTTTTCCGCCATCTATGCAACGCGATATCTCCCTAATGGTTGACTTGTGACCCAACGTTTATATAACAAACTACCTTTTATTTTCAACAAGGAATCACCCCCTGAAACTTTTCGCCTTTGTTTTGAAACACCCTGTATAGGTATGTTTGTTTCAATCGACTCAAAATCACGTATTCTGTCATCTCCTAAAATTATTGTGTATATTTTTTTCGTGTTATTAAATGAAAGTTGATAAAATGTTGTTCAATATTCTTGTTGTAAATTCATATTACTACTTGTAACATGAATCCTTACAACATTTATATTGTAAATAATTATAACCATGCCTTTGAACCAGTTTTGTACATTTTGCATGTGCAATTCCAGTCGCAAGCGACCGCAAAATAGAAGTATGCTTAAGAACGAATCCAATTTGAATAAATTAAGGCCGATCATTTCATTTACCTCCAAACTTTCGAGTTAAAATTAAAATTAACGTCGGTAATTAAATTTTCTTACTTTGGTAGTTTGCTGAAAAAGGAGAAAACACTGCTCTCTTAACAAATTGGATTATGTAGTTTTTGCATATCTTAGCGAAGTGAGTTGACGCTAGTAAGACGTCAATATTTGGCAATTTTTTGAATAGTTATAAAATGATTTTGATACATTTTGCTCCAGATTCTGAACCAAAAAAAAACGCTGTTGTAATTTGGGTGTTGTTTAGATATTTTGTAGTTTTCAATTATTATAGATTGCTAGTTAGTACCAAAACAAAATAATTCATATGAAATGCAGTAGGCTGCTAGCTGTCTGCTGTCACTTGTTTGGATTGTCATTAACAATTAATATCAGATATCTGCCACCAAATTAGTTATTCTTTTCTGTTAATTTCTGTTGCAATTATGAATTTTCAATATTTCCAACAAAATCAGAAATTCCCGGTAGGTACTGCGTAGTGTAACTTTAAATTTTTTACGAAAACTTCAGTTATGTGACCCTCACCCTCACCTGCACTCAGCTTATATATAATAATAATAATAATAATATCTCTACCCCTCATTCTAATCACAGGGATTAGCCCAGAAGTCGGAGACTTGTGCGGGAGGGGGGCGGCATATTATTATTAAGCAGGCCGCATTTGCGCCCAGGAACGACTTACGTTGGTAGGCCCTAACCACTATTCAGTGCAGGAATGAGGGAAACCTGGAAAACCTCATTAATTAGGGGGGTGGTCAAATATCAACCGGCATCAATCTCTCACATTGACCCAAGCTAACATTATTCCACCCTACCATACCCACAGAGAGGGTGCCAATCCTCTCCACGAATATAGCTTATATACGGTCTACCGGCAGCTGGGCTCGAACCAACTCCGTCTAGTCACCTCGATTCAAGTACTAACGCCTTAAACCGCGCGACCACTGACCGATCCCATATGAACATACATATGAAGGAACAGCCAGTTCAATTGTCGGTCATCTCACCTATGGCATACTGATGAGGGCTAACAAGCCCCAAACCGGTCTGTGTCTGGCGGTGTGTCCGACAAGGGTTCTTGGCTGTTCACACAGATACTGCAGGAGTAATTCAATGCCGGTCGGGGTATTAGTCCGCGGAGTAGTTGTTTGCTGCAGTATCATTTACACCACATGTAAACATTTAATAACATTAAATTTAGCCTGTAGCTTCATTTCTATGTATTTACAACCAATATTAGTAAGTGGTCTTTACGGACTGCCACATTAGCCACCATATTGATATATTTTGCATTTCGCACATTCCAATTTTTGAGTTTCCTACTTGATAAAAATAATTCAAATCTGGCACATGTCTAAAATTAAAACCGCCAGCCTACTACGTTTCATATGAATTATCTACTTGCATATTCCACACCCGAGGAAAGCGTGTATCTGCATAAAAATAGTAAGAGGGGGAAAGTTTTGTAAATTGATTGTTCTATTTACTGTAATTTTTTCATATCGAAAAACGTTTAGAATAAAAAGTTCTAATTAAAATAAATAACAGAGGTTGCTGGTTGCCACCCTTAAGACATTTGGTAAAAATAAAAATCGTATTCAACAATGTCACTTAATTAACTAAATATATTCACCGATTTTCAGATTTATAAGTTTAACCGTTTTTGAGTAAAAAAATGAAAACCGAAATTTTTTAGAAGTCCTTATCTCGTAAGGGAGGGCTCAAATCGAAAAAAATTATAGAAACTGACCCTCTAAAGGAGCGCGCATCATTATGGGACACCCTGTATACAGGGTGAACCTTAAATAAGTACAAATATTTTAACCAGCAGAATAGTTCGGTGTGTAGAACACATAATTAATAGTTTTTTACAAAAATATCAGAAATAAAAAAGTGAAATTTTAAATAAATTTCATAATTTTTCTGTAGAAAACCGCTGGCCAGATTGCCACTTTCATGCTTTTATGACTCATAGTCCTGCAGACTGAACGTATGATTCACAGTGTTACACAAATATCTTTGCTTCAAGGACAACAAAATTTGCGAATATTCGCTCGAATTATTTGATGGTGGGAAAAAATTTGCGTTGGGATCATTCGAGTGAAAAATAACTGATTATTCGGTTATTCCAATAACCGAAATCACTCGGTTATCAGTTATATGAGTTACGAATTACTTATTTGATTTTTTTCCCACTGTTTATTAGGGTTGCCACCTTTTCATATGCGCAAGTAGAATATTATTATCTTTTAAATTCTCCAGTAAGGACATTTTTTACGTGGTATATGAACTATTTTTTACATATTTCGTCCTTTGTCCCAATAATTCTGTTTTAATACGAATTTAATCAAGTCCTCTGAGTAAGAGACATTTTTATAAAATAAAGACGAAAGGACAGATGCTGCAGTAAGGACTGTCCTTCCGAAATAAGGATAAGTTGCAACCCTACTGTTCACTTACAATTTGTATACTCGTATAAGCGTAACAAGAACCGCTATAGTTGCGGCAAAAATTCAGATGACTTACATATGTCACGGCTAACGCAATTGTCAACATAATTTTCGATATTTGGTTGCGTTAAAAACAATCATTTTTTGCAATTTAGTGCAATATATAGTGCAAACATTTAATGTAGTATATAGTTATTTCTTATTCTCAGTTGCAGTTTTTAAAAATATCTTCATGAAAATATAATGAATGATTCATTTGATTGTATGACGTAAGTCGTCTGACTTCTTGCCGCAACTATAACAAACCACGAAAAACTGTCGTAGCCATAGATCAAAATAAAATTTTGTGTTGGCGGAATGCAGGACAGTCGTAAAATAATTTTTGAAAAATTAAAAACAATTTTTTGTTATGTAAATGCAACATATATTGTTATATATCAAAGATTTGTATTGTTTATTTTAAATACATAAATTTACTCATACAAAAAGTATATATTTATGTATTTAAAATAAAAATAGTTATATGTACAGCTGCTGAGAATTCAAGTAACCATCACTCGAGTTATCAATCGGTTATATATCACTTAAATACTCAGTATTCGGTTATTGAAATAACTCGGTTTTCCCAACACTAGAAAAAATCTCAACTTTTAGCGAATTTAGTCAGCTGTAACATTTTATATTATTTTTATTATCAAACTGTCATTGACTGTCATGGCAGATTATAGGAAGCCCAAATCGAACTTGCTAACCCCACATAATGATGAAAATAGCAATAATATTGTTTTGCAAAATTTGTTAAAAGTTCACACTTTTCATCTTCATGAAATCTGTCTCGAGCTGCGCCTTTTGGGAAGCCATAATAAATCGACCTCTTAATAATTCGTCCAGCATATTTCCTGTTCGCATTTGTACCGGCAACCCGCAACACATTTCACATTAAAGGTTAAAAAATATTTTACTTTCCTGGATCTGCCGTCTAAATGTATGCATTTTATAGACATTTTTTCTTGATATTAAACGCATACGTCAAGCTGGTTATTTTGTTATTTAATATTGTGTGTACTTTTATTTTTAAAATTTGTTTCACTGATTAAAGTGCGAAGTCATTTTATGGTTCTGGATTCGAAATGGTTAATACTGACTCATTTGGGGTTATGTCGCGAAAATTAAATTTAATTTAATATGTTGTGTGAAACCATAGTCTTTCGTTGTTCTTCATAACATAACTTAAGGAAATTGTGTCTTGTGCTTTTTCTAACAATGTACAATGACATTTAACTTGTGAAATGTGGATTACTGATTAAATAGTTAATTTTTTAACAAACAGGTATGCTTGTCTGCAGGTTTATGTACAATTTTTGAACATTGGACATAGTGATATCACGTAATATCTTCCTAAATACTTTATGGTAGTATTGAACATGCGGAAATTTATTTTTAATCGCTTATAGTAAGGTCAGTTAAGAAGTTAAAATTTATGTTAATATTGCTGCATATCATACTACATACCCAATTTTACTGTACTTATACTTAAAACAAGTATTTTTTAAAATAGAATTAACCGTATTACTTTACTATTACTTTAAAGGAAACGTAATATTTATATTAGAGGAGATATGGCAACCTCGCAACAAATCATATGGTTCATTAGGTTGGTTATGACAGATATGTGAGCGGTCCTCAAAATGTGGGTATTTAAAAAAAATAATATTCGTAAATATTAGAAATTTTTAAAAATGGCTTTCACTAGACTGATCTATATGACTAACTGCACCAGCAGTTAAAATATTTGTACTTATTTAAGGTTCACCCTGTATTTTCACTACCTACCATCAAAATCACAAAATAATTATGCAAACTGTCGAGAACGCTACAGATGGAATGTGGTTAAATAAGATGTAGGCTTATATCTCGAAAATAAAACATTCAAATGTCTTGATATCGTGACGTATACAAAAATTAGAATAAGTATTTTCATGCCACTACAAAAAATTATCCTAATTTCATAAAACTTTCAGGTTCACACTGACTGTACTGACAAGTTAGTTAATATTTTTATATAAATATACAGCATGTAAACGAATGATATGTTTCTCTATATAATAATAAATACATACATTAGAAACGAATACCATACAAATTGGGTCAACATAAGGTATAATTTTCTTGTTTGTGAAATGTCCTCTACGGTATTATTAACAATAGAAATTCGGAGAACCGTTTAAAATCTACCAACGTACTTTTAGGATAGTTAGTATTGACGGTAACTTATAGCTGTATTTACTTGTCATACACAGAGTGGTCAGTTTTCCATGGCTCGCCGTCAACCATCAAATCTACAGGATGGCCCAAATTCTAAATAAGTTGCGCTTTTTCATAGCCATTAAAATAAATCAAACACATCCAAGATATCTATACCCATTGCTGAAATGTTATGAAAAAAACCCTGAAAACAGCGTTTTTTGAAAATGCCATCTAGCGTCATTACTTGCCAAATTTGATACAGGGGTATAATTTTAGTTTAGATGTCTTTGACTTTTTGAAAATAAAAAATGGGTTTTCTTTTAGAAAATTTTAACGCTATAAAACCGGACAAAGTCTTTATCAATAAAATCAAGACACCCTGGATATTTTTAAATTATTTTTGAAAAGTAAAAGACTTCTGTACGTCCTAACCGGAAAATCTATTCCAAAAAAATTATAATTAAAGTCCGCACCTCGTTCGCAGATCTCAGGTCCGGACTTGGCGACAACCTTAATATTTAAAAAAATTTTATTTATATTAAAACAAAATAAACCTTATTCATGCTGGCGAGGTTAGTGAAACACGTTCTCTCAGAAAATGGCGTGAAATTTCATGACAAAATGTAAATTTGTATCTTTGACCATTTTCATTTTTCCATAAATAATAATTGGGGAATCAAATGGTTTTTGCTAAAGCAATGAAGCAAGTGGAATAAATTCCCACTCGCCCAGGAGTGTTGTTTTTATTTACACATGTTTAAACTTACAACAGGTCGTAAAACATAACAGTTACATTGACATACGTAGTTACTACGTCTATTTTGACAGCATAAAAAGTATTCTATAGCCGAAGTGATGCTACTTTTATTTTATATGCCCAACGGATATTTAACTATCCTAGAATTCGTAGATTTAACATACATCCATTTTAATTGTTCACGGATGCTTTAGTTATTCGCTGTCCTGAAGCAACTGTGACAGCATCAGGATATTCAATAAATAACGCAGTAAATAATGTTTTTTTTCTACGTTCATGCAAAAAACAATACTTTATTGAACTATATCGCACTCATCTGTCATTCTACTGCAGCGTTTTGTCATCATGACAAACATAAACCTTCAAATCGACGTCACATTTTTCTAGACTTAGTGTCATCTAAATAACATTTTTTGGTTTTTGCATGAACGTAGAAAAAATATTGTATGCAACTCGTACAAAAAGTGCTTATTGCACTTATTGCATAAATAACTATTATTTGTGACAGTTTATTTCCCAGTTATAAGGACCTAGTGTAGAACGTGTGAAGAAAAAAAAATGATACAGTTTTGCAGAATAATCGAGAATTTCTTGACTTTATGCCGTATGTAGATCTTTTCGACGACAGAGAAGTAAATCTTTCTGAACCTACCCTAAATGTTCCATCCATGAACAATTATATATATACTTTAAATATGCCCTAGTGACATCTGTGGATGTTGAACACACGTTTTCTAAATCGAAATGGATTACTAGCGACAAACACCACAGCCTAATGCCGGGTCCAGACCAAAACCAAAAAGTGAACACGATTTTGAGACAAAAACAGGACAAAATTTTAGGTATTCAGACAAGACAAATTGTCCACACCACAAGGACAAATGTGCAACAAAATTCAGTTGGTGCCAATCAGTTGTTTAACCATGTGGCGTTTCCACCAGAAGAAAATTTAAAAAATGTCATCCAATGCCGGAAAAATGAAACGCACACGTTTATAGATGAGACCAAGCTTAAAAAAGCGAGAAAGTTATTCCATAAATAAATTGTTAGTTTAGTTACGTGAGGATGATATTGGACTAAGTGGTGACATTTGTTCAAGCTTTAGGAATTTTTTAAAAATGTCCACCGAAGATTTCGAGAATCTGATATGTCTTGTTAGTCCTGCAGTTGCCAAAAGATATACTAATTACTCCACTACAACAACATAGCAGAACTAAATATGTGTGATTTTCTACTGGTTTATTGGTCACCTACATTTGTCAGCGCACACCGTCCACACTGCACCGACAACTTGTCGTAAAATATGCAGACAAGAGACGGGACTTGAAACTGTCTCCGAATTTGGAAATAAAACAAAATTAAGACAAAAATGTTGCAAAAATGTATCGGATTTGGCGCCACTTTGTCGCGAAACATGAATGTCTTAGTCTGTCGTTGAACATTTACAGCAGTTGCTGATTATTCAATTTTATTCCAGTTCTTCAAGTGAATAGTTATGTAGAGTGTTTTGTAAACTAATAAACTTAATATGAATAATATTGGAAATTAAAAATATTATATTATTATTATTATTATATTTGCACCTCGGTTCCTACAAACATTAACATAGCATCCTAAGTCCGCCCCTGATAATGACGTCATCTGCGAACGAAATGCAGGCTTCAGTTGTCATTCATTACTTTTCTCGGCACAATCCATTATACATAACATACCTTATCGATGCAAACACTATACAATTAGCGTCGTTTTAACGAAATAGTGCCATCAATCTTGATTTTAATGGGCAAATAATTGCACATTCTTTTAATTAATAATTTAGTAAACTCGGTTTCCATGCGAGGTGGAATATAATTGCTAGATACAGAAGGAAATTACTATAATGTACAGCAGAATCAACTAAATGTCTGATAGAGAATAGCAAACAAATTAATCAAAGCTGTATGTAGTCATAAACATTAGATTTAGGTAAGAGAAAGTATAAAACAGAAGTAATATTAGGCTATAATGGAAAATATATTCATTTGTAGCGACAAAATTATTTTTAACATTGGAAATAGTATGCCCGTGGGTATGAAACGAAAAATATATCATCTTTAGAAGTAGGGGCTTTGTAAACTAACGTCTTGAAATTTGCCAACTTCGTTTGACATTGGCGCATTCGCCATTTTATAGAAAATTTGTGGAAATTGAAATAAAAGTTTGGTATAATTTCAGAAGTGACTCACCTTCAATGAACACTTTGTTGTGTTTCAACTTACTTGAACTCATCGTCAAAGAGCAATAATAAACCTAAACCATGTACCAACTTTGGTTATTCCAAGTGAAAGTAATTCAGATCTTATTTTTTATTTGAAATATTTGGCCCAGCTTGATGCTTGTAACTCCGCCTGTGTGTATTCTTTGTATATAAGTTGTTGTATATACAATAGTATGTTTGGGCACCTGCTGTGTGTCAGTTTTTTCGCGGACCCTGTATTACCGTTGATAATTCGAAATTAATTAAAATTTGGAGGAAATTATAGCCTGCTTTTGTTCCTTCAGAAAAACCTCCGTTTAGTAAAATTAAACCGGTATTTTACTCAAGTAAAAAACAAAAACATGAAACTTCCGCTTCTCATCTTCCCACTGAGAAACATTTTTATTTCAAACTTGTTTTAAATTAAACTGGCTTCGTAATATAATGCCTAACGGTGTGGGGTTTATTAAATAATTAACAGAGTCGGATTACCATGATTTTGGACTAAAAATATTGTTTCGATGGAGTCATTCATATAAAATGATTGAGAAGACCAATGATGTGGTGGCCCAAGTCCAATATTCCCTAAATATATTGTTTAAATGTTGGATAATATCTTCAAAATCGTGTACAGGGTGATCTATGATTACGCCAATTTTAACTTGTGGGTAGATATTTTAAAAATAACTAAACTTACCTTTATAAAACTGGTGTCCTAATTTTTTCCATAGGAGCGCGGTATTCTTGAAATAGTGTTTTAAACAAATATAAATAATCTTAGACATTTAAGAAATGAATAATAGAGTGCTTAAGAAATAACAGGAATGTTATCTCATGCCTCCATAGTGTAGATCAGGGGTCGGCAACCTTTTTCGGACGGAGGGCCATTTTGAAAATAAAATTTTTTATGCGGGCCGCACATTCAAATGTAACTTAAATAGTGCCAACAATGATCGATGTTTACTGAACTGAGAAACGTACACAAATTTTCCTGTTAAAGAGCTTTATTTTTTCTTCAGTTTTATTGGGTTTTTGCCACACTTCTGAAAAGAATAAAGATTAATTAAATAAGCCCTTGAGACAAACGGATCAGTCAAGGGTTATTTTCGCAACTAAGTTTGCCTAATCAAAAAATCTCGCAGATAAGTAAAAAATAACAAAAATCACATCACTATCGCGCACTTCCGTATTATTGACGGTTCGAAAAACTCTCTGTTTTCGTTTTCAAAATAGTAGTAAAAATATTAAACGTATGTCAAGTTTGACGGTTTAAAATTTGTTTATCTGCTTCCATAGAGATGTTAAACGATTTTTATTATATTGTTACTTACTTCTTCTTGATACAACTGTAGCCAACAATGATCAATGTTTTTTACTGTTTAAGAAAGGTATTTTAAGCTAATATGTATCAAATCTCCTACAATTCCTATCAATGAAGTCATATGTATGTTCTCTGATACCAAACATCTAGGTATGCTAATGAACATCCACAGACAAAACTCTATTCAATAATTATCTAAAAAATTTAATATATTTACTAACCTCTGGAGTGGGAACTCGAAATTCAACCACAATAATTGAGATCTCACTTATTTCTGCGTTTTATTTTGGATCGCTTCATCAGGTGGCCTCCTTTAACTTGAGTCAAATATCTAACTATAAAGATGATTATACCAATAAATTAAAATTATTTGAAATTGAATGTCAAAATGAAATATCGACAACGTCAAACTGATTAACTGTCAATGAATATCATAACAACCTACTAAAATAAATAAAAAATAATAAAAAATTTTACCTTTTATGTATAGTTTTTTTTCTCATATATTTTCAGGTATTAACAATATTGTGTGAAACTAACTACTCAGTGGACGAAAGCCCCAACCTGAGTTGAATTACACCCACAATATCTACCCATATATTCCTTATTATTAGCTTTTGTAACATTTTTTACTGTTTAAGAAAGGTATTTTAAGCTGATGAAGCGATCCAAAATAAAACGCAGAAATAAGTGAGATCTCAATTATTGTGGTTGAATTTCGAGTTCCCACTCCAGAAGTTAGTAAATATATTAAATTTTTTAGATAATTATTGAATAGAGTTTTGTCTGTGGATGTTCATTAGCATACCTAGATGTTTGGTATCAGAGAACATACATATGACTTCATTGATAGGAATTGTAGGAGATTTGATACATATTGGCTTAAAATACCTTTCTTAAACAGTAAAAAATGTTACAAAAGCTAATAATAAGGAATATATGGGTAGATATTGTGGGTGTAATTCAACGCAGGTTGGGGCTTTTGTTCACTGAGTAGTTAGTTTCACACAATATTGTTAATACCTGAAAATATATGAGAAAAAAAATGATCAATGTTTACTGAACAGTTTGATACACAATAAACGCGGTCTCTTTTAATTTTCTTTTTGTTGCGTTATCTTCCTTCTTTAAAATTTTTGCCGAACCCCATTGAATCAAAATAAATGACCGTTTTCCCAAGCATGTTCGCAAATTTTGGATTTTTCAAATTCCCGTCTTTTTATATAATTTTTATGTTCCTCAACTCTAACATTCATAGGCCGAGACGTTTCTCCAACATAATGTTTATTGCATTCACAAGGTATACTGTAGATGCTATTTTGTATATAATTTTTTGGACGCGTTTTAGACCAAAATGATCGTAAAGTATTACTTGTCTGAAAAACTATTCGAATATTAAATTTATTACCGATTCTTCTTAACTTTTCTGGTAATATAGGAATGTATGGAATTTTTATTGTATGATTAATTTCTTTTATTTGTCTTACAGTCTTCGTCTTATCTGTAATAATTGAATGTTCAATCAACAAAATTTGGAGGGTATTCATTATTTATTAAAACATTTTTAATAAATCTTAGTTCGTTATTAAAAATCATTGTTTAATGAAATTAATTTTGCTCTATCATATAAACATTTAACAACACCTTTTTTAATATCGAGAGCTTATTTAGTGTGGCAAAAACCCAATAAAACTAAAGAAAAACTAAAATTATGCCACAATTAAATAGTTTCAGACAATAGTGTTAATATTATTAAAAATAAATAATATTGGTGCTTCGGCGGGCCACGCAAAAAGTTACAAGGGGCCGCAGGTTGCCGACCCCTGGTGTAGATGGTTTCTGGGAGAGTTGCTTTCCGGAAAAATAAACCAAAAGCATTTTTGCACCTCATATAAGATTTTATCTAGAACTGCAAAACATTATCTACAACCACCCTAAATTAAGAAAAATCCAAAATCAGATCCAGTTTGTAAGTATCGATTCAAAATCAAGAAGCAAAGACGTTGTTATGGTAACCTGTCAAACTTGTTATAACCAAAATTGAGGTTTCGTTTTTACATTTTCTTGTGAAAGTAGTGGTGTTGATTGAAGTAATAATTAGCGATTCAGAAACAGAAAACTTGCTTCTTGAAATTGAAAAAGCTGCTGCAACTGCAGTAGCTTCACTTTCACCAGATAAATCGAGAACCAAATAAAATTTTATGAACGATTCACTGATTGGTGTGCATCTAACAATATAGAATATGAAGAATTATCCAAGAAGTACAGATCATCTAGTCTTTGGGCGTTCTATTATAGGTATGCTGCAAGTAATACGAAAATACCTCGCCCTGCATCCTAGTCGTGCCGATCATGGAAGATTTTTTGTTGGTTACAGGGGTGGTAAATGCAGGAAACTTCCTGTTGGTATAAATACTTTTAGTGTAATGCCAAAGAAGATTGCTTTTTCTCAATTTATCACAGCCACAACACTATACAGGGTACTGTTTTCAACGATCGTTTACTTCACTTCCAGCCAACAGAGAAGCAGATCTTCTAACTATAAGTTGGAAGTCCAACACCGTGTGCAAAGGATATATTGTGACACGTCTCTTAAAAAAAAGAAAAAAATTACCACAAAAGTTCCTGGAAGAGAGATTGCCGTCATTGAAGCTACTTTAAGTGCTTACAAAGAAAATTTAAGCACTGTTAATACAAATACAGACCAACTGCGTTCATCTGGTACTAACATTACGAATTGCCAAAGCTGTATTGTTAATATTTATAACAAATAATTCAACTTAATTTAAGTTAAATTATCTATTAATTGCCAAATTGATAAACCTGTTGGTTCTTAATAAAAATAACAAGCAGTGATCTCTTTTTTCACTAGTGGGGTAATATGTCACATTACTTCACTAGTGGTGTAATAACTTTCATCATTCAACTGAAACAGAATAAATGCTGTAATGAGGCTCTTATAAAGCAGTTGTAGAATGTATTTAAATAAACATATTTTAATCATTCTTTGACATGTCTAAAAATGCTAGTTAACTTTGTAGAAGCCTATTACAAGACATTAGTGTAACACTGGCAACGCTGTAGAATACACATCCACCATGACTCATAGATATTAGTAACGAAGCGGTCCTCAACAAGTTTTCGATTTAAAAATTACGAAATTTATTTAAAATGTGTTTTTATTCCAGATTTTTTTGGTAAAATAGTACATTATACTATAAGGGAGAGAAATGCGTTATTTTGGCAGAGGTGCAATTTGAAGCCCGAGGGCTACAATGCACCGAGGACAAAATAGCATCTCTCCCGAATGGTATATACTATTTTTTCCACGGTCTCATTAACTTAAAAACACATATTTTGTCATTATGAAGCAAGTAGCACCAGAATTATTGTATTCGGATTTGAGCATTTATTTAGTAGTCGTTGAGTTATTGTCATAACTACAAAATAAACAAACAAAAAGAATTGTCAAGCTAAGGTGCTAGTTTGGTTTAGTTTAAAGTTTGTTTAGTGCACAATGAATAATTGTGAGTCGGAAGAGATTGTGGAGGCTGCAAATATTGCAATAAGCAATTTGCTGCCTACGAAGTCAGGATCTTTATACGATATAGCCTACAATCGGTTCAAAAAGTGGTACGCCAAGAAAAATGTTCAAGTATACAGCGAGAATATTTTGTTGGCATACTTCAGTGAAAATTCAAAGAAGTACAAGTCTTCCACATATGGACGCAATATTCTATGGTTAAGTCATGCTTGATAATTTACGACAACATAGATATAAGCAAATTCCCCAAGATGATCGCATTTTTGAAAAGAACCGGTGACGGATATTAAGCGAAAAAATCGAAAATGTTGACAAAGGGTGAAATCGACCGTTTTCTATCAAGTGCAGATCACAAAGAATTCTTAATGATTAAGGTAAGATTACTTTTGTTGTTAGGTATTTCATTTTTTACAGGTTGGATTAATTCTGGGGATTGCCGGAGCTTGTCGAACTGACGAACTAGTCAATTTAACTGTAGATGATATTGAGGATGTAGGCTCTTCCTTGATTATAAAAATTCCAAACACTAAGACAAAGATTCCACGAACCTTTCTGGTTACCGATGTGGTAAATATGCTTTGTTTAGAAAATACCTGTCCCTTCGTCCTTCCCACGTCAAGCATAAGCGTCTTTTTTTTTTTACTACAAAGCAGGAAAATGTAATTCGCAGCCAGTTGGCAAGAATACCATGGGAAAAATTCCGAGTGTAGTAGCTTCGTATTTAAAATTACCTGATGCTGCATGTTATACTGGTCACTGCTTACGAAGATCTTCAGCGACATTACTGGCAGATGCTGGTGTGGATATCACGACAATAAAGCGTCATGCTGGTTGGAAATCAACGACAGTCGCTGAGGGTTATGTCGAGAACTCCATTGAAAATAAGACCAAAATTGCTAATCACGTTTTAGTTAATCACAAAAACTGTAAATGTAAGCGAAAGTAATATTCCTTCTAATATTAATTTTGAAAATTGTACAAATGTAACATTTAATTTAAATGTCAATAAATAATTTCAATGTTATCTTTTTTTTGCATGAAAAACGTTCTCCATAATGTAAACTCCCTTGGGAGCATTATACTCCCTTGGGAATAATCGACTACTTCTGTTTTAATTTTGATGTCATAGAAACTGATTTCTACTCCCGACCGTGGAAAAAAAACTATTATCTGTTCTACGCAGTGAACTGTACTGCTGGTTAAAATATTTGTACTTATTTAACGTTCATCCTGTATTGGGAATGGCTATTTCAGTTTGACAATTTATTTTCATGGACACTTAATATAAAACAAAACCGGTGCTCGATATTTTACCCGCGCGAAACAAAAACATCGGCGGGCTTCCGCTTCTCATCTTTCTCCCCAACGGAGGTATCTTTTTATTTCAAACACGTTTTAAATTAAATAGACTTCGATCTACAAATAACTAATGATGCTATCTGCGCGGTTTGATTAATAGGGCCCGCGTCAAATTTTGAGATTTATGACCCAAATACTCATCATCCGGGTCCGGAATAAAATTTATGATATAAATTGAATATAAATTTGGCCGACACAAAGGCCGCAACGTACAAAGCCCAAAGTTCATTCCGCGTTTGGAAATCAAGTTAGTAAATTTCTTCCGCGTGATTTTAAATTTATATTTAGCCCTCCCCAGCGCCGGCGGGGGATGTAGCTTGTCCTTTGTTATTTACCTTTATTTACTTATTTATTTATCTGGCTTTCAAAGGAAAAATAATCCCTTTCATTGTTTGCCTTGTCGGCAGATCCTGCTGCTTTCATCGTCTTGGAAGAAGTTCGGATCTTTACAGCAGTCGATTTGGGAATAAAAATATAAAAAAAGAACTGATATATCAGACTTTTAATAAAATTAATTATAAACTTATAATATAACAAACGGGACATCTTTTAAAATAAAATCCGAATTTCTGCCACCAACCCTTAACCGTCACAACCACCCCCTCTAAATTTTCAAATGACACCATACCATATGTGGCACATCGTCGCAAAGGTTATTTCATAGGGAATTTATTCTACTATTCATTTTGTATATTCGTGAAATTGAGAGATAAAAAAATTAAATAATCTTTTTCTATTTATTTTGGTTAAAATACTGATAACAATACCGATACTTTTCTCCACCTTCTGTTTCTACCTCAGTCAGTCAATTTCCAGTTCATTTTAAATTAAAAGTATCAACATGGTGTACACAACTGCCGAAAGAATGGAGATTGTGCGTTTCTATTTCAAAAATAACCATTGCGCACGAGCTGCAGCGCGTGCTTTCATTGAAATGCATGCAATATGTGTAAAGTTGATGCAAAAATTGATGGAAACTGGATCAGTGGCAAACAAAAAAAATCAACCAGAAAGACGAATTATCAATGAACCTGTTGAAGTTGCTGTTTTGGGACACGTTGCAATGGATAACAATCAGTCTTTAAATCAACTTTCCCTGGCATCAGAGGTTTCAATAAGTAGTGTATGGAGAAAAGCACAAACAACCATACAAGACAAAACTTATTCAAGAACTAAACGAAGACGATGATGATCGAAGACTACAGTTTTGCGAAATGGTGTCTAAACTTGTACAATATTTGCTTCAACGATGAGTGTATGTTTTTTGAACGGAGAAATCAACAGGCATAACTGCAGGTATTGGTCTGACATGAATCCGCATTTATTTAGAGAAACCCATACCCAATATTTACAGAGACTTAATGTTTGGGCAGGTATTCTAGGAGACCATATCGTTGGCCCGTTCTTTATTGACGGTAATTTGACTGGTAACTCCTTAAAAATGAACTAGTTTTCCAGTAAGATGGTGCACCTCCTCAGTATGCGGTCCCGTTCGAGAATTTTGGAACGATCGGTTTCCTGGACGGATTAGAAGACGTGGTCCCATCGAATGGCCGACCTGTCTCCGTTGGATTATTTCCACTGAAATGTACGATATGGAATGCGTTTAGTTCCATCGCACATCCAAATAAAGGTACCACACCTAGGAGCAGACAAAAGGAGGCAAATGAAACTCAGCAAAGACATACTTCATTGGTTATGTATGTGGGTGCGAGAGAAACAACCATCTGCACGTACGATATGAACTGTCTTCTTAATTTCCCATTATTTTGTTTGTAAACACGCCATTGGCGTACAGTGTGGTTTCTTCTTTTATCTTGTATCTCGTTAGTGTTATTCTTTGTGTATTTTTGCGGGTGTTATTGTTGAAACATGTCATGTTTTATAAGGGACTGTAAAATTAACCAGCATATAGCACCAAATAATTCTTCCTATCCAGAACTCAAATTAAATTCAATTCACAATCAGCTAAGCCCCTACTGCTCCGTCATTGCTAGAGGCACAAAACAAAGTATGGGGCTGATCATGAATAATTCATTCGCGCAGCTTTTAGCGCATTCCAGTCATCATAACATAAAATTACATATCAGTGATTATTTCTTATGGGGACATTTGAAATCCAAAGTGTATGCAACACAGCCAGCCAACATTGAAGATCTTAGGCAGAGAATAATAGAAGAATGTCGACAATTGACACCGCAAGTTCTCGCAAGTGTTCGTGAACTCTTTTAAAGTCGTCTGTATTACTGTATAAATGTTAATGAAGGCCATTTTGAACAATTACTTTAACGGTAATTCGTATTATTCTGTAGTTTAACCAGAATAAACAGGAAAAGGTTTTTTTAATTGTTTTATCTCTCAATATTTCATACGAATATACAAAATGAATAGTAGAATGCATTTCCTATGAAATAACCCTTGCAACGATGTGCAACATATGGTATGGTGCCATTTGAAAATTTAGAGGAGGTGGCTGTGACGGCTAAGGGGTTGATGTCAGAAATTCGGAATTGATTTAAAAAGATGTCCCCTTTGTTATCTTTGTTGACATGTGTTGGCAATTTTCAACCAAAAGATACTAAGGGTGCCTACTTTTTGTTGAAAAAACCTGTATATCTGATATATTACAAATGTACCGCTTGTGATGAAAAGGCATAGAACGTTACGCACTGACGCTATAATATATATCTATATCTATGCAGTATACTCGTCTGTAGGAATATATCTCATTACAAAGAAACCCCGATCGTAACTAACTTAAAAGAGTAGAAAGTAAATGTAGAGTACACCAGCTCGTAATCGCGTTCCGCAATGTGACGTCACAAATGCTAATCTCGTTGCAGGTACCGTTTACCACCCCGTCAGTTTTGGAGTTTTTTTAGGTGTGAACTAATTTCACCTACAATATTTCCCTTATATTCATTATTATTGGCATTTGTACATTTTTTACACTCTTTCAAAAATATTCAAGCCCTGTAGCCATATTAAGCATGAACAATTTTAATATTCTCGTATTGAATAACGAATAATATGTAACGCAATTCAAAACATGTTTTTCCAATGTCTTCTGACGGGTCTTCAGTCAATTTCAATAGCCTTCTATGAGAGCATTTTGCTTTTGTTCGCGGTGGTTGTCAACTAATTTTTTTTCTCATCTACTGAAATTTTCTGTAATTGAGTTTTCTGAAACATCATTTCAAACGATATACATGCAAAAAAGATGTTTTGTTAATATTAAGATATATAATTTCCTATAAAAAATTGATCAATATCGATATTGTGATACACGATATGGAGAATAAAAAATTAATTGGAAATAGAAGTTTTTACTTTGGATCTGACGGCAGATCTACAAACAATAAATTAAATTTCAAAAAAAATGCCATTTTAAAAATAACGAGATAAAAGGTAGATATTTTGTTAAACGTTATTAATTTTGACCGTACCTGTACAGAGTGCCTCAAATGTTATTTAAATTTTTTCTATCCTCACAGTAGGCTCATTCTATCGAGTCTGTACTGTCGCAATTTTGTGGGTGGAACTCTCACTCTCTCAATTAAATATTTGTATCGAAAAAGCGGGCAATTCGAGTTTAATTGAAGTTAAAATCAATAGCGGCGTATTTACACGAAAATAAAATATTTGCGCTTGTGGAAATTTGAGCGAATCCCTCATTAGGGTCAAATTTATGTCGGTACTACGCTTAAGCGCGTATATTTTTTATTTGAAGCGAGCTTCAGCAAAGATTAAAGCACAGTAATTTAAATTCGCCGTAAAATGTCTCTATAACTTCTATTCAGGGGAATGTATGTAATGACCTTTAAACCTGTGGGGTAGGGACCACGACCGTTTTTACTTTTTATATACCGGGTGTCTAATGTCTAATTTGCTGCACCACCACCTTTAGATGAGTTTTTAACGGAAACGGCAGCTCCTACAGACTTCAATAAGGTGTACCTTAAGTAGAAAAGGTAGGGAAAAATGTTTTTTCTATTAACATATAAAATATCCTAATGCCCGCTTGTGGCGTCCTTTTGGAGATACAGCTGTGTATAAAATTTGAATTGCCCGTCCCAAGAAACCTCTACATACAGAATTTCATGAATTTAACTCAAAGTGGTCGAGTTATTAAAGAAAATGTAATATATTTTTTTAAATTTAACATCCTGTATATTCTAAACGAAGCGTTTCAGACCTAAGTTCATAGGTATGCAGTTAGAAATACTAGGTTAGAAATACTATGGGGTTCTTTATTTGCCTATGGGGATTACCCATGGATTACTTTAAAATCTGCTGTTGCCAACATAAAATTCTAGTCATTTTTATTTAATAGATTGTTTGTCTAACCACCTATGATTATTTTTGGTGAATACAACTTTTCTCTAATACTCTGATAAGAATATAAGTTCTCTGTTAAGTTATCAATCAGTCAGTTAATGCAAGAATGGTGAATACTGCTCTTAATTTCAAAATTTTAGTACAATTATTCAACAAATAAATAATTTATCGTTAAAAAATTAAATAAAAACGTACTTGTCAGACCTATAACTTCTTAAGAAAGCAAAATTGTACTGATTTAAATCACATCATTTTTGTTCCAAGGAAGTTATCCTTAAAATATGGGCCATTCTTTACTTAACACCCTGTATATCACAAACTGTTAATTTTACAATGTCGTATCATATCCATACTATTATATTTGACATTTGCATCTAATCTCTTTTTTTACTTTTTTCAGATTCCTTGCAGTTCTTAGTTCGTACTAACTGAGAATCTTGGAAAATATAATCTCGACAGAAGACGTTGTACTTGACTCGTCTACTGTTGAGAAAATATTTCTCCTGTTTCTCTACTCAACGACTACACGATAGGACACAAAAATGGAGCAAAAAATCGAAGAAAAACAAGTCTTTATATTTTCCTTAATAAAATTTTATTGGTCATAACTTATTTTTTTGTTAAAAATCGACAAAAAATGGAGCAAAAAATTTCCTTTGTTCTCGGCCGACAACAAAAAAGGGGCAAAAAATGGAGCAAAAAATCGGACACAAAAATCTTCAAATTTTAACGAAATCTTTACTTTTATTTTTTGTTATAAATCGACAAAAAATGGAGCAAAAAATTTCCTTTGTTCTCGGCCGACAACAAAAAAGGGGCAAAAAGTGGAGCAAAAAATCGGACAAAAAAATTATCAAATTTTCTTTAAAATTTTAACGAAATCTTTACTTTTATTTTTTGTTAAAAATCGACAAAAAATGGAGCAAAAAATTTCCTTTGTTCTCGGCCGACGACAAAAAAGGGGCAAAAAATGGAGCAAAAAATCGGACAAAAAAATTGACAAATTTTCCTTAAAATTTTAACGAAATCCTAACTTTTATTTTTTGTTAAAAATCGACAAAAAATGGAGCAAAAAATTTCCTTTGTTCTCGGCCGACGACAAAAAAGGGGCAAAAAATGGAGCAAAAAATCGGACAAAAAAATCATCAAATTTTCTTTGAAATTTTAACGAAATCTTTATTTTAATTTTTTGTTAAAAATCGACAAAAAAAGGAGCAAAAAATCGAACAAAAAAATTGACTAATTTTCCTTAAAATTTTAATAAAATCCTAACTTTAATTTTTTTGTTAAAAATTGACAAAAAATGGAGCAAAAAATTTCCTTTGTTCTCTGCCGACGACAAAAAAGGGGCAAAAAATGGAGCAAAAAATCGACCAAAAAAATTGACAAATTTTCCTAAAAATTTTAACGAAATCTTAACTTTTATTTTTTGTTAAAAATCGACAAAAATGGAGCAAAAATAGGACAAAAAATTGTCAGATTTTCCTTAAAATTTTAATGAAATCTTAACTTTAATTTTTGTTAAAAATACACAAAAAATGGAACAAAAAATTTCCTTTGTTCTCTGCCGACGACAAAAAAGGGGCAAAAAATGGAGCAAAAAATTGGACAAAAAAATTGACAAATTTTCCTTAAAATTTGAACTAAATCCTAATTTTTATTTTTTGTTAAAAATCGACAAAAAATGGAGCAAAAAATTTCCTTTGTTCTCGGCCGACGACAAAAAAGGGGCAAAAAGTGGAGCAAAAAATCGGACAAAAAAAATCAACAAATTTTCTTTGAAATTTTAACGTAATCTTTATTTTAATTTTTTGTTAAAAATCGACAAAAAAAGGAGCAAAAAATCGAACAAAAAAATTGACAAATTTTCCTTAAAATTTTAATAAAATCCTAACTTTAATTTTTTGTTAAAAATTGACAAAAAATGGAGCAAAAAATTTCCTTTGTTCTCTGCCGACGACAAAAAAGGGGCAAAAAATGGAGCAAAAAATCGACCAAAAAAATTGACAAATTTTCCTAAAAATTTTAACGAAATCTTAACTTTTATTTTTTGTTAAAAATTGACAAAAAATGGAGCAAAAAATAGGACAAAAAAATTGTCAGATTTTCCTTAAAATTTTAATGAAATCTTAACTTTTATTTTTTGTTAAAAATAGACAAAAAAATGGAGTAAAAAATTTCCATTGTTCTCAGCCGACAACAAAAAAGGGACAAGAAATGAAGTAAAAAATAAAACAAAAAATTTATATTTTCCTTATAGTTTTAATAAAATCATATTTTTTTATTAAAAATTGCAAATTGTGGCGAATTACAATACTAACTTCGTTTAAAAACACAGTTGTGTACATACTTTAAAAAATAAAACCAAATTAGACTAAAAACTTTACTATACTATAAAAACTAGTTGAATTTTATTACATGCAACAAATGCAAAGTAATTATATAATATATTTCCTACAAAATTGCAAATAATAAAGCTATGATAACAAATTCAAGAATAAAACTACGTATTAATATAAATAATAAATAGCAAAATTTAAAAGAAATCAGTCAGTATTACATTAGAGTGATTTAAGGGTTTCATCTCATTTAACTTTCAACTCAAATTCGTCCTTGCTTCGCGACATTCTACATAAGAGCAACTCAAAAATATTTGGATTCACAGAAGAAATAGTTTCCAAATCTGCAAAACATAAAAATAAAATAAATAAGCGAAATAAAAAAGAAAATAACATAAAATATTAATTTAGTTAAGAACATCATTTGAAATAAACACTCAAAATATTTAAATTTTTGTTACACATTTTTTGACAGAACAATAACGGAAAAATGTAAGGCTTAACATAAGATTTAACAAAAGAGACTAGACTTGCAAGCCAAGATTTAAAAAAAGCCTTGAGAAACAAGGCAAGCATTATTGCTACGGCAAAGAAGGAGTAATATTTAAGTTGGAAAAATAAATACCGTATTTCTATTGTAGGTATATATTTTTTATTTATCTGTCTTGCAAGACAAGAAGACTTTTTCAAAGTTCGCAAGATGTCTTGTCTCAGCCAACACTAATCAAGTTACAGTCTTGTATGAAGCGTTACTGCGGATAATGATTCAGGTGTGTAACATTAATTTTTGTCTTTAAATGGACCCGCGAAGAAAATTGAGGAATGAGAATAAATCCATAAAATACATCGCGATCTCAAATTAAAGAATGCCGAACTGTTTGCCTTAAAATTAAGAATCAACATCAGCATGTAGAAGTTTAGGTACTTCCTATACGGAGCATGCCGTCACATACAACTCAAAACTGATGCGGATTCAGGGATGCAAATTTTTATTACATTTTACTATCAGCGCAGCGGTCGTAATAAAACATGTGTGTTTTATGTTTTGACTGTCTCTATTTTAGCTGTATCATGCACGCATAGCTTGGGAAAAAAACGACCCTGAATAAATCACCATATATACAGGGTGTCCCTAAAAGTTTGGGACAACGTTTCGCCACATAAAGTACAGATGAAAATAAATCGATTTAACTAAACTTGCCTTAGTCCATAAGGTGATAATCACGGAACCCTGTAGCTCCGTCAAAGGTTAAAAAATAAATCGCGTTTTCTTTAATAACTTTCGACTGTTTCACGTTAATTTCACGAAACTTTGTTTGGGAATGATAAATTCAATTTTATTTTCCATTTCTGTGTATCTTCTTGAGGGCGCCACCGGTGACGAACCCTTTAAACCGTTACAACTTTTTTTGTTCCACCCTGTATGTTATTTTGGACTTTTTCTGTCTTTTTTAGTTAAGAGTCGCTAGGAGCAACGGTTTCCGAGAAAAACACATCTAAAGCTAATGACTTATTACTTAACTACAAAATCCAAAATTATTCATTTATTCAAAGGTCCTCAAGCAACACTAGTAATTTTTCTGGAAGAAAGTGCAAATATCTCTCTGTAATTAAATTATTTAGTACAAAAATGGGAACTATTACATTTGATCCTATTATACCGGCCTAAACATTTATTCTAATTTCATGTGGATAGTGTCTTGGTCTTATAGGGGTTGGATCTCCTTCAGCGTTGCTCGTTATAGAAGTTAGTTGTGCCTCTTCTTCTTTCTTTTTTCACAAATAAAATGACTGTCTGTTGAACATTTGATGTCATGCATAGTCCTTATAAATCATGGACGCGCCCAAAACCGTTTTCTGCCTATACAAATCGTTGATGCTCAGATATGTGCGACAGAGATAGAGCTATTCCGGGCAAAAACCCACAGATCACCGTCAATGACAGACGTATGACATTTACGGTGACAGACCGACTTCACCATGGTTTATGAGTTTTTAAAAACTATTGCTAATAAACACACTAAACACAACTAAATCACAAATCATTAAAAATATTAACAGGTAAGGTTTTGTCAAGTTATGTTTATATATTTTTCTGTCATAGAACATCTGTTTTTTCCCGGACTAGCTTCATCCCTCTTGTACACATCAGGACACCGGACCTCTCTTTCTAGGGCCGGTTCATGATATATAAGGTCTATGATGTCACGACAACAATAATTCTGTTATTGTTTGTTATGACATTTTACATGATAGAAAGTTGATTATTGTTTTGTAGTTTGTCTCTTACATCCGGTAAATACAAGAATGGCTGAAACATACATATTTGAAAAAACAGATATGTTGCTAGTACCAGGATTCTTCGAAGGAAATTGTAGAAGAAGTGTTACAGTTTACCAAGAAAGATTCCCAAATTGACGGGTACCAAATTTTAAAACTTTTGGCAGGATTGAGAGAAGGCTTTGAGAAACGGGAAGTTTAAAGTCAAGTACGGTAAACTGGGGACGTCCTAAACAAATTTGCAATCCACAAGTAGAAGAACAGATCTTGGATACTATTGCGGATTATCCCGGAGAAAGTGTACGTAATCTTGGACGTCAGCTGGAGATTTCCACTTGATTTTAATGCCCGATTAAGATTTTGTCATTTTATTCGTGAAAGAGTCACTGATATTCATTTTCAAAATATTTTTTTTTACTGACAAGCGTGTTTTACAAGAAGAGGCATAACAAACTTCCATAACGAACATATCTACGGGGAAACACTTAAGAACAAGGTCTATTGAGTCTTTATAAATAACGAAAATGAGCTAAGAGGACGAATTCGTGCCGCTGCTCAAGATATCTACCAATAAATCTTTGCATACAGAGATAAATACCTCTGCTTTATTTATTTGCTTTTAATGAAAGTTAATCATCTCCAAGTTAAAACTATTGTTAAAATCAGTCAACAACCAAGAACATTCAGAAAGCACCTTTATTTTCCTGGAATTGATTGGTTTCGTATATATACGTATTAGCGGATAATAGTCTATGAAAGAACACAAACATTTAGCCGTGATATGGTAACGCAGATATGACGTTGTTCGTTTCACCCCTCGACTCTCTGATGTTGTGACCAGGAAATTGTTGTTAAAAAGGAACGCCGTATTACCGGGTGTTATGGATTTTCTTTCCTTCAATTTAAAATATCGAGTACGTAACATTTTTTTTCGATTTTCTGTCTTTCCTAAGCATTCCAAATACGTGATTAAAATAAATGACATAATGACTCAACCACCCTGTCTACATGATGATGGAAGCCCCGCCGTGGCCACGCCAATGCCTTGCCACGCCGCGGTCCGACCCAGTTATTAAAATAAGCAGGTACTACCCCTTCCAAACGCACACAGATTATATATACTTGGATTTTAATAAGCAAATAGCCTCGTAAATTTAACTTAATTGTACAGACTCGTATAAACAAAGATGTACATATTTGCGCTGTTAATTGGGTAATGGACCGTAAAATGGGAACTTCTATTATATTATCCGGCAGTGAACCGCTAAATTAGAATTTGAAATACTTGTTTGGATATGCGAACAAAAAATCAGCTCAATGCTAATAAAAAAAAATATATAAAAACAGTCACGAATACGGATATTCTTGCCCTCAAATCGGACAATTTGTCACGAGTGGATTGATTTAATTTTATGATTAAGTTAATTGATGTGAATCCTAACTTCAAGTAACGCAGAACTACGGGGAGTCAAAGCAAGCAAGCGTCTATTTTCCGTTTTTAACATTACTATAATTGTTAGTGGTGATGTGGCCAACTTACAGTATTGTTAAACGTTAAACTTATTTCTTTGTTTACAATAACGACAACTCTATTGGTTACGTCCATATCGAGAGTTTTACTTGAGGTGGCATACAATTATCTGACTTCACAGTTGTTCTACTTGTTTTAATTTGAAAAATAATATATAAAGGTAATGTGTAATGGTATCTAACATTTATATATTTTTGAATAATTTTTTTATTGCTATTCACTACTAATTGCATGTATCCTTATTTATTACTTTTGTTTATTATGTTTTTAGAACAAAACAGGTAATTCAATGCAGTGAAGTGAGATAGCAATGAACTTACAGATATTATTCAACGTAAAAAGTTATGTCTGTTCCGTAAACTTTGTCTATTTATTTTCCACGGTTTTGTAAATAACAGAAGAAAAAAACAGATTCATTTGTTTCAGTCACTGGAGGGAGGGTGTTAAGTCACATGTTAATAAGACCTCTTTGGTTTATTTTAATGTTTTATGCGCAGTAGAAATAGTTTGGTACTCTTGTATAGTGCAAAAGTTTCCTGTGGTGTACAGCAAGAAATAAATACTTTTGTGTCGGACAGACAATTTTGCCAAACTGTGGAAAACTCTGTTTATCTGATGTTATTTTGATTGCTCTACCTCCGCTATTAACATAAACAAATCGAACAAAATAGGATAGATATAGTTTTAGTGTACAAGTGCTATTCTAATAAATCAGCCCAAAGTTTCCCTTCTACCGACGTAATTCTGCCTGCCTACCAACAAAATATCCAAGGCTGACTTTTCGCGTGTGTGAGAGATTTGATTTTGTGAAGGAAAAACTTGAGAATTTCATACGGTATTATTTAAATCGTAAACACTCGCTAATATAGCCATTATTGGCTATCGACTTACTTTGTTCCACTTACGCAAAAGTAATGTAAAGACCTGAATTTTCCAAGCCATTATAAACTTGGAGCAGTGTATATTTCGTACAAACGATCATAAACAAAAATAAGAAAATTATAACTCCCACACCTTCGGTGCCAAATTACATGTAGAGCTAACCTCTTTCTTTTCTACAAAAAAAATATATTTACCTTCAGGTACTCTAAAAACAAGTTTTGTAAAACGTTATTACGTATACACCCACATTATATTTTTTTGCTGGGTTTCATATTTCATACGAAAAATATAACAAATATAAACATTTCTATAAAAAGAAACAAACTGATGGCGAATCAATTGTGTATTCTAGGTTCATACAATGTTTCTATGAACCATTGTGAAAAATATATCAACTTGTATAACAAAACATAGCAAAAACGACCTATTTTTGACGAATATTAAAAGCAAGGTTAAAATTACGTAGGAAATATAAATCTGAATATTAAACCATGTCCGGAGCTGTCTCCAGATCAAATGCGCGAGCAGGAGCAAGCGAGTTCTAATATTCTCGCAGGTTACTTGAAACCATATGAAATATTTTGAGTTTTTTTTAAAATTTTTTTAATAAAATTCGTTATATGTCGCAAACCTTGAGAGATACGTATATACCTACAAATCATATATCGTTCAGTCCAAAATTTTATACTTTTTTCAAATGTAGAGTAACTGTATACCTACTGGGTGTTCTATTTGAAACAAAATCTAATTTGGTGATTTATTATATTGGCAAATTCGTTTTTTAATTTTTGACATGCTGTATGTTTCTCATACATTTTGCGATCATTTTCAGATATAGTAGTTCCTATTATTGTATTAATTGTTAAAATTTTAAATAACTCGAAAACAACTTAATTTAGGTATAGATAGATTGTATACAAAATTGATATAAAAATTAACATAACGTCTAAAAATGCAATAGTATACAGGGTGTTTCATTTAAAAAAGCAAGTTGGTATCAACTGACACAAACGTGAATATATTTTTAAAAAGTGCACTGAAAATAATAATTATTTTGCAAGTATTCTTACAAATTAAGAGTACAGTATAACCACTTAATATCTAGTTGAACCACACTTTTATATTTTCTAAATATATTTCTTATCTTTCTCATTTATATTTGTAACTTTTTTTCTATGAAACTTTCAGAATCACTTTGTATACAGGGTGAGTCAGTCATAATGTCATTAATTTTAACCACGTATTCGGCCTAATAAAGGCAAAAAAATCGAAACAAAACTTTACTCGATCTTTAAAAATAAACAAATCACCCTATAAAAATCGATAACACGACGCTCCTGGTGCGCTACGAGCTTTCTGATGACGCACCCATACGACAATAGAATGCTGGATTAAACATCGTTGCCACATCATGTTTACATACGTAATATCGTCTAACATTTAAGCGTTTTATTCAAATTTACCCCATTTAGCACTTTCTGCATTTCCCGCATTTCTTTCCCCCCAAATTTGTAGATCACGCCACACATTTGGAGGGGGATGGAGAGAATAGAAGCAGTAAGTAGTAGTTTGTTTATTTCGGTCTCGCGTATTCGTCGTAAATTCACAATGCATAATTTTACAAACTCCGAATATGCGGAAATGGTAGTGTTATACGGAGAATGTGCGCGAACTTTGTGTAAGTGCCTTTGCGATACGGGTTCTGTGAAATTGACCCTATGGGGGTGACCCTATTTATTAATAAAGTGCTATGGACGGATGAGTGCAGTTTTACTCGAACTGGCATTTTAAACAGGTTAGTACCATACTACTTAAAAACAATAAATTTCTAGACTAGATGTACGTAACTACAAACTGAATAATTAATTGTACTTACGAGTAATACTAAAAATTCATATTTAAAACGTAGTTAAAACGTAATATCAAAATTATTAAACTGTAATACCTAACATTTGAAAATATTTATTTATTATCTACATTTGTTTTTAATAACAGATAAATCAATATTTAAGGAAAACTCATTCATGTATGTAGATTTAAAAAAATAGTTTTACTCCTTGTCGTTAAATAACAGTACAAAAACTAGGTAATTAGGTTATTGACCTAATAACACGGTAGGTCAAGATTTACTCTCGATAACTTTTTTGAGCATCAGATCAGAGGTGTGTCATTTCGGTCTTGGACAGTTTTCTGTCGACAACACGATGGTTTTTTTATTACTTAGTATTTAAACACGAAACCCTTTTCAGCTTCTCTTAATAATTTACCCGTTGAGTATAGGTTTTTTATGTAATGTACGTAAATGGTTTATTACTCACTTTATTATTAGACACGTTGTAGTTTTGTGATTTCAATGTAACTAAGCCAATTTCAGTTATAACAGCTACATTTGCTCAGATGAAAATCCACACGCTACTTGTCGGTTTAGCTTTCAGAGGCGATTTGTTGTCAACGTATGGGCAGGAGTGTACGGAGATTGTTTGATTGGACCGTATTTTCTACCGGAAAACCTGAGTGGACCGCGTTACTTGCAATTTTTGATTATTATTATTTGATTTCATTGGATATTAACATTTTAAATTATTATTGGCTGAAGTTGAACTGAGCAAGAGAAAATGATATTCTAAAATAGTCAGTACAACCGTTTATTTGTGATATCTAAAACCTAGGTAGGTAGATACTAGAAAAATATTTCAACTTGGCAACATTGCATCAGGTCGATATCGAGTTGAACTGTGAGCTGTAACGATCAAGGCTATGAGCGGTCAGTGACAGTCTGAAAAGGGGGTTAAAATATTGATTTGAAAATATTTTTTCGGCGTAAATTTGCATCTAGATTTCTTTTAATCGCGTATTCGCATTATACTCATTATTCTCTATCTCCTCTAAAAATTAATGATACTTTTCCATATATCGATCGCGGCCGTTAGTGGTAGGAATATACAGTGTGTATATTGAGTACAAACATTTGTACACCATAGAATGTGAAAAATAAGTATAAATTCATTTAAATTGTGTTCGGACCCAATTTGTGGCAAATTATTAATGTTAATATTTTCATTATATGATTATTGCCGCTAGACACATGTTCTGACCTTCCAATATGATTGAAAGAGTTACCCTGTAATACAGTCTGCACTACAGAATTTTAAGAGGGTAACAGTCAACTTGAACATCTACACGAAAACATCGTAGTGGCTAAATTGAATGAGTACCAGAAGTTTCCACGTCATTTCATAATTTTTAAAATCAATTACCACCTGGAAAAGGAGTCCCCTGCAGCGACGCAAGTTCCAGTTATCTGCACTCAAAGTTGGGCAGAGTGAAAGACCCGATAATGAGAGAACTTGACGCAATCGACGACAAAGTAATTAAAAGGTCAACACTAAGATTTACTCTGCAGATCGCCGCCCGCCCCCGGTTTTACATAATGCTATTAGGCTGTTTAAACAAGACTCGGGCGATTGCTTCTGGAATAATGGCGTTCACGGCTGAATCATCTCACATCGACGGACATCTCTTAATCCTAATTGCTGCTAATAGGTATTGTTTTAAAAAGTGACGATAATCTTTAACACAATTTGGTCACCGTTTATTGAACATAATAAATTGTATATTAAAATTACAGACCAGATTCCAGATTTTTTAATTAGGGACGGTATTTATGTATTTTCGTTGCCTCTGCAAATGATGTTTAATTTAGCCATTAAAACTAGTGTATTTCCTGATTTTTGGAAAATTGTTAGAGTCACTCCTGTACTTAAAAATGGTGATATATCACTTGTTAATAATTATTATCGTCCTATAGCATTGTTGTCAAATTTTGATAAGGTCTTCGAAGTGTGTTTATATAATCGAATTTTTCCTTCTATTAAGCATCTGCTTTCATCTACCCAGCATGGATTTTTAACCGGTAAATCAACTCAGAGTAACCTGCTAGTTTTTACTCAATATTTGTCAGATATTTTGGACTGTCACGGCAGAGTAGATGTAATCTACACATACATATCTAAGGCTTTTGCTAGAATAGACCACTGTATTCTGTTGAAAAAGCTGGAAGAGTTTGGTTTTAGCCCTGCTTTGTTGGACCTATTTTCGTCTTATATTGATAATAGAGCATACTTCGTTGCGTTTAATGGGTTCAAATCTCAGCAGCTGGTTGCAACATCAGGCGTCCCCCAAGGGTCCAATTTAGGCCCTTTACTGTTCTTAGTTTTTATAAATGATATTTGCTCTATCATAAAATGTGAAAATCTTATTTTTGCCGATGATTTGAAAATTTATAGGAAAATCGATGGTATATCAGACTGCTTGAGCTTGCAAAATGATTTAACTAATAATGAAGCATGGTGTAGGGCAAACCGGTTAGAGCTTAATATAGTGGGCATGGATAAATGCATACGAATTAGCAAACCAAGACTGTTAAGGGCCTTGAACTGTTTCTAATAATGGTACTGCAGTGGTATTTCTGCACAAGCACAACGCCAAAGCAAAAATAATATAAAGAATTTAATTAAAAACTAATCCCTGTGTAACGTCACAAAGTTTAAAGCTACAAAATCAGATATTTTCTCGTCCAAATCCTCGTTTCATTTACATTGTGGTATGTATGCCACGACTCTATCATGTCGCAGTACGCAAATATCAACAGATAAAAAGAGAAACAATGACAAACAGTTGCCATACAAATAAAACCGGTTTAATTGGATATTAAATTTGATAATAAATATCGAAAAAACTCTGTCATACATATAAACAAATAACAAGCGTATTTTATATTCCTATTTGTCATTTACTGTAAATTAGTTTTAAAACATGAAAATACCAGTAATAAATACGAAATTTATGCGAGAATTAATAAATGAAATGTTATCATTGATTACTCAACTACAAAAGCCATCACATAGCTAAATATACAGGGTGATTCTTATGAATTTGGGAACTTATAGCTGAGGACAAATAACGAAAAATTATGGAAGTTTACAAAAAATTTTTTTGTTTATAAAAACTAAGAAGTAAACAAGTCAGGACGATATGTTTGATATTTGTAGCAGTTATTAGTTATTAATATTATTGCTATTGTTATTATATCCAAATTTCGATAACAAAAAAATTTTTCAATAATTTGTCGTAAGCTTTGGAAGCGTTTCCATGACTGGGTTTGTTGTTTACTTCACTGTTTACTCATTTTGTTAAAAATTAATGTGCCCGAAGCAATTACTAAGGAAGCCACCAGCGTGAATAGAGACTTCAAAAATTGGCAAAATAATGGTGTCATTGGAGTAATAGGAGATGTTCTGTTGCTTTACAGTCATTAATTTCGCCGATCTGAGAAAACCATGGTTGTGGATGCTGGTGACGATATTTTAGCACTACGAGCAGGGGGATGGAAATCTAGACAAATTCATACAAGTTGTGTCGATGATGATATCAATAACAAAACCTACTCTACTTCAGCTGTCTATACACCACTCTCATCATCTATTTCACCGACTAAATTTTGCAAATAATGCTACTAACTTGTACAAATCTTACTAGTGGCTTATAAGAATAAACTTTTTTAATTAATAGGATGTTTTGATAAATTAACGTATACAAATAAGTATACAGGGTGATCAGGGAGATATACTAGATTTTTCTCCTCGACATATTACGATTCAAGTTAACCTAAATTAAATGCTGATAATAAAAAAGATTACAAAGTGTCAAAATTATAATTTAGAGTGATTTATTGTAATAAACACTGTCTTTGAATGTATCCACTTAAAAATTTGGAAATAGATGAATTTGGATATGACAAATCATAATCTGTTTCTATTTCGACGTATTTCCTAGAGGGCCATATTTGTGGTGTAAATGTGAGCGTAACTTTTTTTATCCCAACGTTATCACGTTCTTTATTAAAAGGAAAAAAGGTAAACTTGCCATTACTCTCAAAAATTGGCCATTTTCGAGACAATAGCTTTTCGATAATCAGTTGCATAGTTCATGCACAATATTTTAAGGCAGTAAACGCCAATTGGATATGTTAAAGGTAGATCAACAAGCAATAAATTTGCACTGGTGTAAAATGGTACGGACGGTATTTTTCACCTTGCAACGTTTCACAAAAATGGAAGTCATACTGATTCTTGCACCTTCTAGGGAATACGTAGAAATAGACAACATATAGGGTCTCGACTTCTGGGCTAATCCTCGTGATTAGAATGAGGGGTAGAGATATTATTATTATATTTTTCAGTCACACCTTCCGAAGCTCCGACACTTTCGGAGATGTTCTGAAGAGTGAAGCAATGACCACTCTCCACTCCGTGGAGTCAGTAATCATTGCGCCCGTAAATCGTGTGTTCTGAGCAGACGTAGTGAACCAAGGACGATTGCCTTCTGCATTCTGCCGGCTAAGATCTCTGCCGAATTTCGGCAAGCCGGTATGATCTTTAATTCAAAAAGCAGCGTATGTCTCATTCCACCCAGGACGCCTATAATTAGCACCACAACCTTAACAGAGGGGTCTGGATACAGCCTGCGGAGCTCGGAGAGAAGATCTCGATACTTCCTCCGTTTCTCCTCCTCTTTTAGGACGATGTTGTTCTCTGCGGGAGCCGAGAACTCAATCACAAACATCGTCCTAAGCTGGTGGTCGAGGAGGACTACATCAGGCTTATTGGCTTGAATTTGCCTGAGGGTGGGGAATGAATAGTTCCAATAAATTCGGCACTTCTCATTCCCCACAGCGGATTCTATATCCCCCGGAGCATAGGGCAGCACTGGCGTCTCGTCTATTTCATACGAGTGTCGTAAATGATAATACAACACCCGTAAGGCCAAATCCTGTCTTTGGATATACGCTGTGGGCGCATATACCGGACAGGCCGACAGGAAATGCATAAGCGTCTCCTGCGCTTGGCGGATAGACGAGTGTGTTAATTACGCCATCTTGGCAAGCCATTATGAATCCCTCGGTCTCGAGTTCAGCCCAGCTGACCTCAAAAAAGCAAAGGTCAGCTTTTCAGATAAGCCAAGCTCCTCTAGGCCCTATATATTATTATTATTTGTGTACAAATCCGTAAAATTGTTATTCTTCAAGATAATATATTTTTTTTATTTTATTTTAAATGACATCGAAAACCGCTTCCTCTGACCCTACCGCGGCATTTAAGATGGCGATCCTAGGCCTGAAATGATTTTTTGTACCCCCCAATCCAATAAAATCAGGACCTCTCAAAATCCCTATGTGTGCAATTCGAGCAAAATCTATACATAATGTTTCCTTCTATACGTTTTATTTTAATTTTTGTAAACTTTGTAAATTTTTCAAAATAACGCAACAAATATTATTTTGATTTAAATGTCATCGGAAACCGTTACTTCTAATCCTATCACGGCGTTTAAGATAGCGATCCAAGGCCTGCTATCGTTATTTTTATACCCCCCGAATTCAATAAATACGTTTAGAGAAATTTTATTTAAAATCCGATAAGGTGGTGTTGCCCAGGTCATTTCAGAACCCGTATGGGTGAAATTTGAAGAAACAATATATAGAGGATTTTCTTCTATACGTCCTCAAAGTTTTATTTTTATAAAAATTTGTAAAAACTTAATTTTCCAAAATAACGCAACAAATATTTTTGTTTTAAATGACGAAAACTGCTCCTTCTAATCCTATCACGGCGTTGAAGATGGCGATCCAAGGCTTGCTATGATTATTTTTATACCCTCGGAATAAAAAAAATGTTAATTTTTTTATTTAAAGTCTGATAAGGTGGTGTTACTCAGAGTCCCTCAATACCCCTATGTGTGAAATTTGAATAAAAGCTATACAGAGTGTTTTGCTCTACACGTTCTCAAAGTTTTATGTGTGTACAAATTCGTAAAACTTTATTCTTTAAGATACAGGGTGTATTATGATTTCTCATATTCAAAAACATCTGTTACTAAATTTTTAAGTTGATACATTCAAAGACAGTGTAATTATTAAACAAAATCACTTTTTTAAATTCCAACTTTGACACCCTGTATCAATTTTATTATCAACATTTTATTAAGGCACATTGGCTTAAATCGTAATATTTTGAAATAAAAAATCTAGTATGCCTCCACGGGCCGTAATTTACGGATCACCCTGTATACTTTGTGGTAACAAACAGTAAACAGTTTTTCAGAATTAATAAATTACATTATTTACTAAAAATCGGAAAATAAGTAATTTCATAGTATGACCGAAAAGTGGACAAAATAAAGACTGGTTGAAACACTGCCGCTGTCATTGTCAGTTCTGACAGGTGCACGTCAACACACTCCACCAGTATAACAGGCGGCAGTCCTGATAGAATTCTCAACTCTCAACTCATTATTTCCAACGTCGCCAAGTGTTCGGTAAAAAATGGATATAAGTAATAAGGGAAGTAGAGCTGACTGACGTCCCAGACTACGTGATTAATTGAAGAGGAAGCGGAAGTTTTGCCAAGTTACAGAAATTTCGTTTTGTTAATTAGTCGCGGCCTGACAGCGTTAATACGACAACCGAAAGTTGGGTTGCGAAATGACGAAATAATGTTTATTTTTTTTTATTAGAACCTAGGCTGTTCCGAGTTTTGTTATTAGAGATTGTGCGTATGCTCTTGCTGAGCCTTTACATATATTATTCAATTGTATCATACCCCATTCTACCTTCCCGTCTCGTTGGAAAAAAAATCTATATTTGTCCTATACCGAAAAAGGGACATCTCATTGATGTATCCAATTATAGAGGTATTTCATTATTGTGTAATTTTTGTAAGGTTTTTGAAACTTTACTGTATGGTAAACTGTACTGTTTCACTAGGCAGCTTATTTCGCCACGTTAACACGATTTTATGCAAAAGAAGTCAACAATATCTAATTTGGCAGTTCTCACTCAATACGTTTCTGAAGTTTTGAATAATAGCAGATTGCCATTGTCTACACCGACTTCCAAAAATATCTGATCAAATAGACCATAATATACTCATTTTAAAATTGGGAAGTTTAGGATTTTCTGAAGTCTTGATTAAATCTTCACTTCTTACTTCTCACCAACATCAGGGGTTCCGCAAGATTCAAATTTAGGTCCCCTAATGTTTTTATTATTTATTAATGATCTTCCTAAGGTCATTACTTGCGAAAATGTGTTATTTGCGGATGATTTTAAACTTTATTCTGAAATTAAATGTCCTACAGATTCTATTCACCTGCAAGAATGTATCAAGCAAATGTCTTCATGGTGTGAACTAAATCGTCTGAATCTTAAGATTTCTAAATGCAATGTAATGACTTATACTCGCAAGAATAGCTTTCCTATTTATGAATACTCCATTGGTGACAGTGCCGTTGGTAGGGTTGATGTATTCAAGGATTTGGGTATATATTTTGACAGTAAACTTAATTTTATCGATCATATCAATATTATTGTTTCTAGTGCTTTTAAATCGTATAGCTTCATCTATCGCAACTGCCTAGATTGTTCAAATACAAACCCCTTGTTTTGTGCTCTTGTGAGATCTAAACTTGAATACGGTTCGATAATATGGTATATCCTATTTATAAAGTTCATTGTCAGCGTGTCAAGTTATATCATTTTGCAAGATGGGTCTTATCCTCCCAGAGGGTTTTCCCAGAATCATCTGCTTAACAGATTTTATTTTGATTCTTTCGAAACCAGACGGAATATTATGTTGATTCGTTTTCTATATAACATCTTGAATAACAAAACTGATTGTATTGAACTCTTAAAAAAAATAAAATTTATGATACCACGCATAAATTCTAGCCACTAAGCTCTGTTTTACTGTGTCACCCCTCGCACAAACATTTTAACGAAATCTCCTATATTTTTGATGTGTGGCCATTATAATAAAATTGCTTGTAACTGTGATATACATAGCGATTCATTAGTGAGTATTTGTAACTGGGTAGCGCGTTTAACGTGATTTCGTTGTATTAACTGTTAATTACATTTTGTTGATTTCATCTTGTCTGTATTATTGTTATTTGTAGTAGATTTTTATATTTATAGTTACATGCACCACAAATAATTGTATTTTATTTGCTGCTTTTTTATTCCTGTAATTTGGGTTTTTTCCTGTTGGAAAAGGATAAAGATTATTATTATTATTAGAACAGTCGGAGAACGATGAAAATAATACGTAACGAATAACTATTCACACTGTTAAAATCTAAAAAAACACGATCCAGTCAGCATTTGTTTTCTGGGAGACGTAGGTCTTTATTCATCTACTTTTCTACCCCTGAGTGAAGGTAACTATAACTGTTTAAATCATAAATGGAAAGTAGTATTGTGTGATACATCATTTTAAAAGGCAACATTCAATTATACTCTATTTAGTTTCTTAATTTCGAAAGATCAGTGTTCAATATACTAAAGGTTAGGCAAAAACACGTCATTTTTAAGATACAGGGCGAAGAAAACTGTTTTTAAATTACTTTTCGTATCTTAGAGAATAGCTGAGATATCTGAATGGTAAACATTGCTTCTGATAGATTTTTTCGAATAGAGTTCAGTGGTGCAATTGTAATTAATATACAGTGTGTCTCATTTAATATATGACCCAAAATACATTTTTTTAAACGAAACACGCTGTATATGTATATGCAATCCAATTGCGTTATCTTTTTCTTTCATAAAGATATACCTACAGTGCTTTCGAAAAGTAACGAATAAATTCATTATTTTTGAAATTGAGAAGTTTTCAAAAAAATCCCCCGGCACGTCGATTTTGTTTTTAAAAAAGGCACTTTTTGACATACGATCCATATTTATGATGTCATCGTTGTTCGAGATATTACGTCATCGACAATTTTTTTAAATAGCCCCATTATGCAACACCTGTCCGTGCTTATTTAGATGAGCTGTTCCGGAATTAAAAGTATACGTAATTTTTTTAGGGTCATTACAATTTAATTCGTTTCTTATGCAGGCGGATGCTATATGTATAGTACGAAATATGTTAGGACCTAATAATGATAGTGTGATGATATACCTATGCAAGATATATTCAATGAGAATATGTAATTAGTAACCACTGACCATCTAAAACACTTGATAAGATCTTCTGAGGAAAAGAGGGTGGTATATTAGTTCTGTAGGTAGTTGTCATTTTAAAAAATTAAATTCGACGAAACTTACCCGTTTAAAAGCATTTCTCCGCGATTCTTTATCCAGTAGTTGATGGTGTTAGGATACGCCTCCACGTAGCATTCCAGCTGGACGTCTGTATTCAGGGGAGCCCCAAGGAGCTGATTTGGGACCTTTATCACTGGAGCAACTGAAAAAAAAGGAACAATCATTGCAAAACTGTTAGTATGTAGTATGAAATTATAAACGTAAGGTTTTAAAGAAAGCCGTTTCTCGATCGATTTGGAAATTTTTGCGAAATACTGGTATTAAAACTATTCAAGTTTGACAGTTTTGACATACATTTAATACTTTTACTACTATTTTGAGAACAAAAACAGAGTTTTTCGAAACGTCAAAAATACGGAAGTGCGCGATAGTGACGCGAATTTTGTTATTTTTTACTTATCTGCTTTTTTCAGTGTGAGATCATTTGGTTAGGCAAACTTAGTTTCAAAAATAATCCTTGACTGATCCGATTGGCGCAAGGGCTTATTTAATTAATATTTATTTTTTCAGAAGTGGCAAAAACCCAATAAAACTAAAGAAAAACTATGCCACAAATAAATAGCTTCAGACAATATGCTATTTTTTACTTTGATACTTTAGTATCATTTCACAACTATCACGACACGATTGTTTTACACATGTTTTGGTCTTATCAGAACAGAACACCTTGTATAAGTTACATTTATAAAAACTAAAGCCCATTAGTAAAATCACAAAATAATAAAGGAAAGCAATATACGCATATTAAAATAAATTGTTCGAAATTTCTTAGTAAAAACCTGGAACGTGGTTAAATTCACATTAAGGATTTAACCAAATCACCGCCACATTTTATATCTTTTCTGTTGTTGTTGCATACCCACGCATAACGACTTCTGATAATTGTATCACGAAATGAACGAACTATTAAGCACTGAGCGTTGTACACATAAAGATACAAAGAGCTTTATAAGTCGATGCGATATAAAGAAAGTAATACATGTAATTAGTTGAAAACCATGAAGCTGTTTTATTTGTTGTGTGTAGCGTTTCTTTTAGTATTTTCCGTAAAGGAAATCAGTGGATGCGACCATCCGTCATGTAGAAGATTGGGTTCGATCCTTTGTCCTAGGTTGGAATTGAATTGTCTACCTGGAGAAGTCATAGTTAAGACAGGATTTTGCCATTGTTGTAGGGCGTGCGAGAGTTGGTATGTTATTATTTGATTTAGCAATATATAAATATTTTTATCTATAACTGCTTTATAATAGTCTCATTACAGCATCTATTTAGCACTGTTTTAGTTGAATACCCCACTAGTTAATAGTATATTATTTAACGAGCGGTAATGCAGGTCATAACTCACGCAGATGAAGTTTGCAGCACGAGCCGCAGGCGAGTGCTGTAATTCATCAAGTGAGTTATGACCATTACCGCAAGTTGAATACTATACTTTATCTACGACTATAACATCTTTTTTAGGACTATTATTAGAAATTGATTTGAAAACGTCAAAATTATTTTGTTAAAATATCAAATGACATTAGTCCCCTCAATGATAATAATTGACAGTTCCGCCTACTGACAGGCGTTGGCAATTTAATAATTTTAAAATGTTTTAATTATTCATTCCTTTCCAATTGTTAAAAATTCTTTCCATTTTACACCAATGGAACGTATTTATCGGCTAAAAAATTTCCAAGAATTTACTGCGTACACTATAGTGAATAATTATAACTTCTAATTTTGACATCACTAGCAGAGGGCGCCACTTGTGGCACGCCACGTTTCTTTTATATGGCAGAACTTTTTTGTAGCTTAGTGTATCCATCTGACTATCGAAACTATCGATTCTCCTACCTGTTTTATTTGAAAAAGGTATATCTTGCTGAAGTCGGTAGGAATAACCATTTTTTAAATAATCGTATTTGACTCCTTAATGTAGCCTTCAACTACCGTGGAAGTTTTCCATCCACCACGCATTTTTTAAATTGTGATATCACCTTCTGCAGTGGCGTAGCGTGGACTAATCTAGACGTGGGCGAAGGCGCATCAGCGAGGCTCTTTTCTTCCGCCATTGGATGCTGAATGAACTGAATATTGTGACAAATAATAGCTACATGCAAAGTCACAGTGTGCATCAATTTTAGTTCAAATATTTTCATACAATTGGGAGAAATTAAAAAAATTTAAATTTTACAAAACATTTTTAAATGCTGTATCTTGAAAAGAAAAGGCGATCGGACATTAGTGTATATAACTTTTTTTTTAAATATTTTTGGTCCTCTATCGCGTGATACTATGCATTGTAGTTTTTTCAATGTCAGCTTGTATATTTTCAAGAAAATAATGATGAAAAATCAAAAAGTTTGTTTACAAAATTAATCATTTATGATGAAACTAGTTAAAGTAGTGAAGTCTGGATGATTTGAAAACTTCAAAATTACGAGGTGTTTAAATGCTAAAAATAATTATTTTTTGTAACCTCTTCAGTACTAAAAATACTGTCGATAATAGAGCATACCTAGCAGGGTGTGCAAATTAATTATAGTACGTACGTAAAGCCTCGGTAAAGCTTATTCTTAGTAAGGTCTTTTAGGGAGCTAATCGTACTATTTACAGTTCATGGTGTTCGGTTTTAAATCCCCCCGCGCGAGACCCCTTCAAGTGCTAGGCCGTGGGCGAGGGGCCGCTTCGTCCACGCCTAGCTACGCCACTGATCTTCTGAATGTATTAAAAGGTTAAAAGTGTAGCTGAAGTTCTACGGAAACAATATTCAGTTTATTTGTGAGCGAGAAACGCAGCAACATGTTTTGCCATTTTTCCAAATGTATGAATTCCTATTAATTGGTTACATGCTTTGCCATTTGATTAAAAAAGATCTGTCTAAATTTTGCGGGTTTTTCTTTTATTTTGTAGTTGGCAGAGTGATCAGTAATAAATTTCTTATATCTTCAATATCTCCAATTTTTATTTGAAGTAATTCATCACATCGACACGCTCCAGATATGGCAAAAATCATTGTCAACTAAAAAATAACAGTCAGTAGTCTTCGTTTACAAAATTATGTTGTTTATAATTACCTTTGTACAAAAGTACGTGTCATCCAATATCGATGTTGTTGTAGACATTCAGAGTATGTCTGAGCATTGCATATATTGACCATAATGCAGATTTCAAACTTTTACTTAATTCAGAAAAATACATCAATAATATATTTTCCTAAGAAGACGTTATTTTCAGGCCAAAATTGATCAGCAAAAAAATTATGTGTTTATCTTGGCAGTAAAGTAGGTTTAATGCCTTGGCTGCTCCTTGTCTATTAAATATTTTGGATTCATATTTACGGCTATATTTATTTAGTAACCAAATAAAATTAATATTATTTTTCAGGTTAATTGATGAATAATTTCAACTGAGCTGAATATCCAGAGCTACAAGAAGACTTGGAATTATTTAGACAATGTAAAAATAAATATGAGTTTAATTAAATTATAACCAACCTGTATCCTCCTATATTTATTAAGATAATGCAACCATCTGTGCTCCAGTGATGCGCTTGCTCCTTTACCTTTGTTGCCGTATAAGCTGTTTCAAAATGGATGCTACCGTTGATGACTCAAAATAGGGAAGTGGTTAAATTGATAAAATACGTTTCTGAACTTGTTAAAAAAAATTCACCATTCTCGAATAACACGTATTAAAATACGTCTGGAAAGAGTACTACGATAAAGATGATAAAATTTGAACGCGTCAAGTTTTATTATAGGACCGTCAACCCCTTCTGCAGGGAAACCACCCCTTCTTTAGCGAAGCTGTTGAAAGAAACTTGACCCAATTTTCAAGCGCGTGATAAATCCTGTACTATTATGGTTGAGGCCGTAAACTATCTAATTCCAAGCTCCGCTTTTCCTCCTCTATAATGAATTTTCCTAGGGTCGTTTTTACACCGTTTGTTTTCATAACGTCCCCAGGCGTAATAAAATACTAAAAAGTTTTTAAATTGAATTGGACGCTCAAATTTATCAATATATATTTATGGTTTATAGGAAAAAAACTTGTTTTTATATTCAATATAAAATGTTCAAATCGTGGCAGTTACATAATTTGGCGCACAAAAATTCTAAATATTTTATAAGGTCTCAAATAATAAGATAGTAGATTGTGGTACTATACTAGTTAGTATTAATTCTTCCTTTTTGGACATTAAAAAATAAATTTGGCGCCACTGTTTTAATTCATAACATTTATTTTTTAAAAACAACACAATAATTAGTTCCTAAATAAAATCAGAAAAGTGATTGTTAATACAAACGCAAATACAAACATAATAGTGAAATATGTTAACGAAAACAAAGACCCAAATTGAAGATAAAATGAAGAACCAAAATGGAGGTAACTATACACTACAGCCAGCTTCAGAGAACGACGTAGGGTTGTCAGCCACACTAAGTCACGTGACTTTCAGTTAATTAAATTAATTGTATTCGCTGTTGAAGTCGAGTGAAGTTCAAAATTTCCATTATACAGGGTTAACTATGACTAAGTACAAAAATTTTAACCACGTGCTCAGGGAGGCCTAAAAGACAATAAAAAAATATTTCAGAATTTTAGCTCGATATTTAAAAAATGGGGCAAAAGTCAGCGCCTATGATAAGCATCATTTGATATGGCTCAGATCCATAGATAAAGCTTACATCTGTCAACAATGTCAACTACCATGCGGTCGCCTTTTTGCAGCGTTTCTAAAAGCAGAAAAAAAAATAATTTTCTTATTAGTAATAATACCTGATAGATAGGTAACATTTAATCCAGTTAACTCCAGTATATTGCATTCGTCTTTCAATATTTCGTTACAAACTGGCAACACTACATTTTCACTCACTGCAACCACTCACTACCGACAAGACACATATACCGTAGGTACAGTTAGATAAAATGCCTATTTATTATAAGAAACGAAAGGAATAGGTACTAATAGATAATATAAAACTTTTAATGCATCCGTGACAGTCTTGTCCCATAACCTAGAAAAACAAACCGGTGAACTATATTGTGGAAAAATATCTGTACCCGATATCTGTATATTCCATTAATTAATAACTATAAACCGTTTAAAATTAAAATAAGGCGCTAAAAACTGAAGAAGGACACAAAACTGCAACGTAAACACAGGAATTGAATTATGACATGACAGCGACTGCGACCGTTGCTTGCTGGTTGCCTACTTTGATCCTCGCATTGGCGGCGTTACATAAGGATTTAATATAATATCAAATACAATTTTTTTTCGCTTCATAAATAAGTTTGGAATTTGAAAGACAAACTTTCTTAATTTTTCAATAAAGTACTTGTTGAGCATCGCTGACTTTCATGACTCATGGTATCTTAGATTAGATGTGCATTTCACAGCGTTGCCAGTGTTACATTAATGTCTTGAAATCTAAATTTTTACACAAAATAGGCTTAAAGAAAGTTATCATCACCAGTAAAGTATGTGCATGTGGTTCAAATTGATTTGTTTCTGTAAGGGGGAGGGGTGTTATTTTTAAAAACTGTTTCACTAACTAGGAAGTACAGAATCACTCCATGGCTGAATCCGAAATGGTTAGCACTAACACGTTGTTTGAGGTTGAGATTGTTTATGTATAATTTTTGGAATCATTGAACAAAGTAACTTCCCGAATACTTTAATTAGTAGTATTAAACATTTTTTAATCGTTCATGGTAAAGTTAGTTAAGATATTTGGGTTAATATTACTGCATATATATTTATTATACAGGGTGAGTCAATCATAATGTCATTAATTTTAAGAGGAGATAGGGAATAATGAGTATAATGCGAATACGCGATTAAAAAAAATCTAAATGCATATTTACGCCGAAAAAAATATTTTCAAATCATTATTTAAACCCCCTTTTCAGACTGTCACTGACCGTTCACAGCCTTGGTCGGTTACAGCTGACAGTTCAACTCGATGTCGACCTGATGCAATGTTGCCAAGTTGAAATATTTTTCTAGTACCTACCTACCTAGGCATTAGACATCATAAATAAACGATTATACTGACTATTTTAGAATCTCATATTATTTCTTGCTCAGTTCAGCCAACAATAATTTAAAATGTTAATGTTCAATGAACGCTTTCCAAGTAACGCGGTCCATTCAGGTTCTCCGGTAGAAAATACGGCCCAATCAAATGATTCCCGTAAACTCCTGCCCATACGTTGAGAACAAATCGCCTCTGAAAGCTAAACCGATGAGTAGCGTGTGGATTTTCGTCCGACCAAATGTGACTGTTATCACTGCAAAGAAATTAGCTTGGTTTGTTTAAAAAGTATTTAATATTGAAATTACAAACTCCAACGTATCTAGAGTAATAAACCATTTAGGTACTATCATATCCAATATTAATGACACTCACTAAAATGAATTTTGCAATTTATTTTGAACTTCTGACGTATTCATATTGAAATCTGCTTTAAATTTTTAACATTAGTTATTAGTTGTTTCACTTACCAAGAGAGATTTAATGATATTTCTATTCAGAACTTCCAGAAGTTCAAAACTGTTTTAAGAGAGTGTCATTATTATTGCAAACGATTGTACATTACATAAAAAGCGTTTAAAACGTGTTAAATACAAAGTAATAAAACCTTGTGTTGTCGACAAAACACTGTCCAAGACTAGGTCAATAACCTAGTTACCTAGTTTTTGTACTGTTATTTAACGACAAGGAGTAAAATTAACTTTTTTTTTTATCTAGATACATGAATAAATTTTCCTTAAATATTGATTTATTTTTTAATAAAGACAAATGTAGATAATAAATAAATGTTTTCGAATGTTAGGTTATTTATTTTTAATAATTTTGATATTACGTTTTCACTACGTTTTACAATTGAATATGAATTTGTAGCATTAGTCGTAAGTATAATATAATTATTCAGTTTGTAATTAGTAATTACATACATGTAGCCTAGAAATGTATTGCTTGTTAAGTAGTATATGGTACTAACCTATTTAAAATTCCACTTCGATTAAAGCTGCACTCATCCGTCCATAGCACTTTATTAATAAAATTTGGGTCAGCAACAATTCGATTTTGTAACCAATTGCAAAATTCAAGACGACTGGGGAAATCAGCAGGTTCTAAAGATTGAACTTTCTGAAAATGATACGGGTGCAGTGAGTTTTCGCGTAATATTCTGCAGACCTTGCTTTGGGATATCTCCAATCGCCTTGAAATGGTTCTTGTAGAAATTGTAGGTTCCTCCTCAACTAAATTTAAAACAGCTTCTATTACATTTAAGTCATTTTGAGGATGCCCAGCAAGTTCTCGGCGCGGTTTAACACATCCCGTATCGCGAACACATTGAAACACTTGGACAAAGGTTTGCGCACTTGGGTGAAGCCTATTAGGGAAACGTCTCCGGTATTCGACAGCAGCGGCATTCGCATTTCGTAAACATTCCCGTATAAAACTAGCATTTCCGCATATTCTAAATTAGTAAAATTAGGCATTGTGATGTGAATTTACGACCAATACACCACCGAAATAAACAAACTACTGCTCGTATTCTCTCCATCCCCCTCTAAATGTGTGGTGTGATCTCTAAATTTGGGGGGAAATAAATGCGGAAAGTGCGACTAAATGGTGGCAAATTTGAATAATACGCACGCTGAAGTGTTAGACGACGTTATGTATGTAAACATGTGGTAACAATGCCTTCCATCGGAATTAGATTATCATATGGCTGCGACATCAGAAAGTTTGAGCGTACCAGGAGCGTCGTGTTACCGATTTTTATAGGCTGATTTGTTTATTTTCTTAAAGGTCGAATATAAAAATTTTTTTCGATTTTCTGCCTTTATTAGGCCTTCCGAATACGTGGTTAAAATTAATGACATTATGACGGACTCGCCCTGTAGAGGCGGTTGAACAACCTCGCCTTCGACAGATCACATGGTTTATTAGGTTAGGTCAGTGCATGACCAGTGGTCTCCAAAATGCGGGTATTTAAAAAAAGTAATATCAATGTAAATATTTGAAATTTTGAAAGATTACTTTGAAAATGACCTCAGAAAATACTAAATCCAAAGTACGAATAAAAGGTGAATGTTCTGAAGGCTTTACTATTGATACAGGACTGAGACAAGGAGACCCACTCTCAACGCTTCTTTTTAATTTAGTACTAGAAAAGGTCATAAGAGATAGTGAGTTGAACAGAGAAGGACACATATTGTTTAAAAGTCACCAAATAGTAAGTTATGCAGATGCCGTGGCCATTATTGCTAGAGATAGTGGGGAATTAGAAGAAGTAACGAGAAAACTTGTGGAGGAAGCAAGTAAAGTGGGATTGCAGATAAATCAAGAGAAAAGTAAGCTGCTGAGAATAGGAGAACAAAAAAAGGATAAAAATTTTAAAGTGAGAACAGAGCATGGAGAGATGGAGTTTGAAGAAGTTCAAGAATATGTGTATTTGGGGGCGCTAATAACAGCTAACTGTGATGAGGAACAAGAAATAAATAGGAGAATAATAAAAGCAAACAGAAGTTCGGCAGCAGTCTACCACTTAATGTAATCCAAAAATTTGTCCAAAGGAGTAAAATTTAGAATGTATAAAGCAATTTTGAGACCGACAGCGCTGTATGGTAGTGAAACCTGGGTTCTCAATAAGAAGTCAAGAGAAAACCTTTTAAGGTGGGAAAGGAAGATCTTAAGAAGAATTCTAGGTGGTAAGAGGACAGAGGAAGGCTATGTAAGGAGAAATAATGAGAAAATATATGGAATGTACCAGGCACCAACAATAGACGAATTTGCAAAAAGCCAGGAGAGTGCAGTGGCTAGGGCATCTAGAACGTATGGAGGATGAAAGGGCAGTTAAGAAAATAGTAGGGAGTAAACCTAACTACAAGAAAAAAAGAGGTAGACCGAAGAAGCGATGGAGAGAGGCAGTGGCAATAGATCTAAGGGAGAAAAATGTAACGGATTGGAAAAGAAAGGCGAAGGACAGAATGGAGTGGAGGAGAATAACACAGCTCTGGGCCTAAAATGCCTGTAAACAGCTTTATATATATATACTTTCACTAGCCTCATCTATATGACGAACTACATCTGCAGTTAAAATATTTGTACTTATTTACGATTCATCCTTCATGTGTCCATGAACTTCTAAAAAGCTCTGTTTTCTTCGTAAGCGACCAAAAAGCGTTGTGAATCTTGAAAAAATATATCGGCCCATTCAGAGGGAGCAATAAATACAGTCGCTTCTCCCACGGAATTTACACCGCTGACTCCGGACCCCTGATATGGCCGCAAACCTCATTACCGACGCAATCTAATTGGACTGTAAATCCCGATCCCGACCGTTCCGCAGCATTATTATGGCGCTGTTGCGTGCGAGCGGCTGTCTTAAATTCGAAACTGCACCTTCCATTAGCCCTCTTAATAGGGTTGTTCTAATTTATTTTCCTAATCTGAATTGTAGTAGAACGGACCGTGGTCCAATTTACCTAATGATGATTAAAATGGAGCATTTTTGATCGCTGGAGGCAGCGCGGGGCCCTAACGACGGTAATTGGCTTCAACAACACTTGCGCGTAATTGGTCGGGGGCCTATATATGAAGTATTTAAAAACGGGGAATAATAGGGAGCGGTCAGTTGCTGGGAAAGCGTTTTCCTTCTGGCGACGCTAACCTGCGCTAACAACCAATTAGGGGATTTGATCAATAATTGCCACCATTTCGTTATAAAATAATAAAAAACGCAAAATAAACTGTAATTTATTTTATAATAATCAATTTGTACCACAGCAGTCGTAATACGAACCGCAGAATTCGGAATCAATATATGGCTGTGTCAGGTATACTGATACCGAGAACAACAAGGGTAGGTCAAGAAATCCCAGTTCTGTTACTCGCAGCGGACAGTTATCTACGTCACGGCATAACTACCCCCTAAATATTTAAATTTGGCACCGTCGCATCAGGCCAACAGTCAGTGACAGTCTGAAAGGGGGGTTTAAATAATGGTTTAAAAATATTTTTTGCGTTAATATGCATTTAATTTTTTTTTTAAAATAGCGTATTCGTATTATACAAATTTTTCCCTATCTTCTCTTAAAATTAATGACATTATTACCGAATCACCCTGTAGATCATATAACGGAAGCAACCCCTATTGGTAGTTAAATGAAACGTACCAAACTCCGTCTATCGCGTTTGTCATTTTAGACGAAATTATTGATTTTAAATGAGATAAATTATTATTTAACACAATGTGTAAGTATTTGATAACATGAGAACAGTAAATACTTAACCTCATAGTTTGACCATCTTTCAAAAGGTCACGCCACTGCTAGGAAGATTTGCCCTTCATATATGAAATTAGCCAACGAATAACAAAAATTCAACAATTACTTGATGCAAATGAAATTATTTGCGCAGTACCATATTTCAAACAGTATATTGTCTAAAATACAGTAAACATTGTACAATGGCCGTCAGCTTAAAGTCACCACTTCCATGTTTTGTCCCTTTCTAGCACCGTGTATAATAAATGGCACTAGAAAAGAATGGACCATGGAACTGGTGACTTTAAGCTGACGACCATTGTACTTACACATAAGTTTTAAGGATGTAACATGACATTAAATGCCGTAAGCATCTCAAAACCAGAAAACTTATAGAAAAGTAATGCCAAACATATGTAAATTCGAACGATATTTTACTACCTGTAATTCTGAATTGTTGGATATGGTCCCATCTGGCGCCGCATATAAACTATGTGACGCTATAACGTGCAATAACCAAGTATTGGCCGCATAGCGACCTGACACCTGGTGATTTTTAACTAGTACTAGTTTAGTTTTCGTCGTCCACATTCGACTCAGAATTACTCAGGTATGTTTGTTACGATAAGATAAAAACAGCCAATATAATCGCCGAATTTAGTAAATCTTTTTGATAGAAACAAAAAATTAAATAGAAAAAGTACTTTCACAGGCATTTAATTTCTTGATTTCTTGAAGAAGCAAAACTGTACTAAGTTGATTTAATTCAAATTTGTAAATGATACTGCAGGAAACAACTATTCCGCGGACTAATACCCCGACCAGCATTGAATTACTCCTGCAGTAACTGTGTGAACAGCCGAGAACCCTAGTCGGACACACCACCAGACATAGACCGGTTTCGGGCTTGTTAGCCCTCATCAGTATGCCACAGGTGAGATGACCGACAATTGAACTGGCGGTTCCTTCATATGTATGTTCACATATAAACTGAGTGCAGGTGAGATATAACTGGTCTGCTTACTTCCTGCTCGGTCTAAGCGGCTCGACTTACAGAAGTGACCTACATTGCAGTAGGTACTTAACGCAGACCTCTCGCTCTGGGCGACAAGGTGTATTTACAATTGCAATTGCAAGTATGTGAAAGATACTGTTGTATTCCTTTTATATCTATTTCAAAATTTCAGAAAAGTAAGCTTGAAAGATTGACGAAATAGTAAGAGAATGATCTGCTTCCAAATCAATGCAACATCTTAGTTATAACTAAGTTAAATCAAATCTCGAATACACAACACGGGAGTTACCATTTCAAAATTAGTTTATACAACTTCGCTGTATCAAAATAGCTCGCAGCGAATTCCATTCTGAATAATCATATTAAAACCTTTCACGGTGTTCAAACACCAAGTTAATTAGAAGTAGTTTCGCACCGCTGACGGAACTATGTCAGTCTTTTGAAGAAGAAGCTGCACACTTAGTTTGATTAACGTTAGTTCTATGCAATTTTTGTTTTAATATACGAGATACGATGAAACAGTATGGAACTCATCAAAACATTTTCATTCAATATTTGCTGCTGTATATGGTCACCTTTGAGAAGAATGATTAAAAATAAAAAGAAAAATAGTATAGGATGTAGTCCCAAACTTCATAATTAAACTTTACTTCCCAAAATAAGTAAAATGTTCGGATTCAATTGAACCAGAAAAGCTTTGTCTTCACTAAAATGTTGGTATACCTGAAAGTTTTTATTTTAATGTATTTAAATTTGTCGAAAGACAGATAAGGATCATTCCATTTGAAATCGTCTGAAAATAATAAAAATTGTTGCCGACCCATTTTAGATTTTGGTGTAACTCTGAAAAACTCTACTCTAGGGTCCCAAACAACAAAATTTACACGAGTTTGATTTTTACAAGCGCTTGTTTCCGCCTATTTAAATAAAGACTCTTAAAATTGCTATTTTTAAGCTTTATTAATTTTTGCTGTCAAATTTTTCTGTTTGAAGATATTTGAATGATCAAGACGGAATTCAGAGTGGGAAAGATAATAGTTTCAGTGTAAATGAAGATAATTGGCTCGGACGATCCCTTTGAATAATAGCAGCGTGCTGAAAATGAGTGTTTTTAGTCATTTTTCGTTAATTTCAATCGACTCTAGCGTCTTAACTGTTGAGAGTTAAAAATTCATGCTCCGCGGGAATTAAGTATACATATCATAGACAAAATTTAGCCACAAGTTGACCTGAGTAGCCCGCTCTTTATAGAAGAAAACTTTGCTTGAAGTTTTGAAATTTTTAAAAATCCCAATATTCAGGCTCTCGCAGACGAGCGTGTTGACTGCGAGATAAAAATCTGATACTCAACAAAATCTACTGTTCTTACCTTCAACTTTAAATGACTATATCACTTGTTTTGTTATTTTCATGTTTAGTGCATGTACGAGCCGCTTTTTTTACAGCAAGAATCTGGATGTTTTTACTAATGAATTAAAATTACTTACCATCAAAAATAATTATAAATATGAAAAATATTTCAAGTTTTAATAAAGATATGGATATTTAGGGTGTAAAATTGTTTCTGGAAGTAATTATCATCGAAAATAGTAACTGTAAACAATTTTTCAACGAGAAAATTATGTACATGCACTAAACATGAAAATAACAAAACAAGTGATGTAGTCATTTAAAGTTGAAGGTAAGAACAGTAGATTCTGTGAGTATCAGATTTTATCTCGCAGTCAACACGCTCGTTTCATAGCCTGAATATTGGTATTTTTAAAAATTTCAAAACTTAAAGCAAATGTTTATTCTATAAATAGTGTGCTAATCAGGTCAACTTTTTTCTGAATTTTGTCTATGATATGTATACTTAATTCGCGGAGCATGAATTTTTAAATCACAACAGTTAAGACGCTAGAGTCGATTGAAATTCACGAAAAATGACTAAAAACACTCATTTTCAGCACGCTGCTATTATTCAAAGGGATCGTCCGAGCCAATTATCTTCATTTACACTGAAACTATTATCTTTCCCACTCTGAATTCCGTCTTGATCATTCAAATATCTTCAAACAGAAAAATTTGACAACAAAAATTAATAAAGCTTAAAAATAGCTATTTTTAAGAGTCTTTATTTAAGTAGGCAGAAACATGCGCTTGTAAAATCAAACTCGTATAAATTTTGTTGTTTTGGACCCTAGAGAAGAGATTTTCAAAGTTACACCAAAATCTAAAATGGGTCGGCTTTGCCAATTAGACTACTTCAAATGGAATGACCCATAAGTGAAAATTTATACAAAGGATATGGGCAAAATTTTGCCTGTGTAGTGTACAAATAAGAGAGCAATCGGACTGGAAGGTGTGAGAAAGGTCAATGAACTATAAACATATGGATCTGATACCTTATTTCCTCTATAATTGCTGTCAATAAAAACCATAATTAATGCTTTAAGTATGTACAATAGAAAAAGTTATATAGGGTGTTAGAGACGTTAGTGCTTTTACTTCATCGTAGATAGGTTAAATACAAATGAACGTATGTTAAATCGTCTTTACAACTTGAGTTGTAATATTTTTTAATACAATCTAGCAACAGTGTCTTCATCTATTCCTAACCTAGTTGCAGTTCAGCTGCATAGCGTGTGTCACAATTTTTTTAGCGCATGACAGAAAAATCCATTTGTCAAATAGCAGAAAAAAACGCCATCCCTCAAGTCTTCCTCTATTTCAACTTCGATGGAATATACTAAATTCTTCATGTGTTCCAATGGGCTTCGTAAATCATGGTGATACTGACGAATGGTGGAATGAAAAACTGGAATTTTGCACATCAAACCGGATATTTTGATATTTTTTTTCTGGAAAACGGTTAGAATGAGAACTCATGTTATAATCTCTTTGTTTATTTTGATGTATACTATCATCTGAAAATTATGGCACTCAAATCTCTAACAGCCTGTATTTGCTTCGTAACGTGAAAGCTGTTAATTCTCCTGGTAGTCCCCTGAAATATGATCATATTTCATTCACTTCACCTAGGATATGATCTTAAAAGGCAGATTTATGGCGATGGTCAGACGCGACGCGCTACGTCTTCCGCTAAGACACATATTTCTTCCTTAACTCAAAAATACGGTGTATTTGATTTTCTCTTGCGCGCTGATATATGCAGCACTTATATATTTAAGGCCACCTTTGCGCCTGGAGTCAAACTAGGACACAAAGAGAATCCTATATTTATGCGGGCCTCGACCGGCCCGCCCGAAGCTTTGCGCTGTCTCCTCCAAGAAAATTAGATTCAAATTGCTTAATGTGATTTATAACGCTTATATATGGCTCCCTCTGTCGGCGCGATAAGAGAAATGACATTTTGATATATATTTTTTCTTGCTTAGTGTAAATGCGGCAGTAAATGTTATATTTCGGGGATGGGCCAGGTATCGGGGGCGACAGATTTGAATAAATGGCGGCCTAGTGGAAAAAATTTAGTCTCCTGGATTTGTGTGTCTTGTGACAAATATGTTCCACTTTTAGTGTCTCTTTTACAAAGCGCAAATCAATCCTATTTGAATTACAAATTTATTAAATTTAATCTTATTGTTAGAGTCACTAAACTTGCTTTAAATTCATTAGATTAGAAGCGTCACATAGTCTAAAGTCTAATGTTTATAGTTATATTGAATTTCTTAGATTTACAGTATGGAGAACACATATAAACAATTATTTAGACTAGGCTATGTGATGGTTCAAAGTGAGGCCTCAAACTTAAAAAAATTAATATCTCTGCAATGCTTCAAGTCAGAATTACCAAATTTGGTGTACAATTTAAATACATTTTATGCAGCAGTTCTGTACCGGTTCTTATACAGAACACCCTGTATGAAAGTCACATTTAAAATTTGTAGAATCTTTTATATGACCACTGATATTATGAGTGAAAAACTCCAAAACAGTAACACACATTTAATTGCCTTGCACTCGCTGGACACCGCGCGCTCTAAATCTCCAAAAATCAGGGATAATGCCGGCTCGTCATTGTGTTTAACGAGCTTCCAGATAACTGCATTAAACGGTCAGCCTCCGGCAAAACAAACTGGAATTCAGTGGAATTAACAGTGCTCGGACACGCTTCTATTTAATTTCGGCAACTCAAACAAAACCGACCACTGGCCAGGAAGAGCCAGGACTCGAGCACAGTCCTTAATTCCTGTGAAGTGCGGACCGAGTCCTGGGAACTTACGTGGGGCTGTTATATCGTACTTGGCGAGAGTCCCAGTGTCCTCGGTTTAGATTTATCTGCACGGTCAATGACCCCATGGAAGTGGATATGCTGAGAGAAGATTATTCTCTGTAATACTGGGAGAAGGAAAATTATTCAAAACTCTTACAATACAAGTTACTTTAAAATACTGTCGTTCTTTTGAAAAATATCTTACATGAACGATATAATTTCTTGGTCTTTGGCTCTTGCACTATTTGAAAATCGATTATGATGTATCTAGTAAAATAGTTATTTATGTATTAAGAGCGAAAAGTGGTACATTATTGCTCGAGAGTGGCAGTTACCAGTAATCACTCGAGAGCAGTAATGTAACTTATTGCCTGTAATGCATACAAAGTTTTATCTACAATCACTCAACAAAATAAAACTTTTCAATTATTAACTTTATTACAACGAGAAAATTAATTATAACAAATAGAACAATGGTAAGCAATTCATCAGTTAGCATTCGTAATTTGGATGGTGAAGGAACAGTCTTTACAATTGAGATATAAGTGGTCTGCTTACTCCCTGCTCGGCCTAAGCGGCTCCACTTACAGGAAGAGACCTACACCTACTACTCAAAATGGATTCTTTGCCCTCAACATATTTACCATTCATTTTTACTAATTCGTCATATCGGAAGCTGCCTATAATAAGATATTTCTATTAAGTTACAGCTTTACAATAATCAATATGTACAGAATTCATCTTTTTTTAATCAGTATGTTTCATCATCGGCTTCGAGTAAAAATCTGTATATTTCCACTTACGAATTTTTTTTTGATTTTTTAGGCTTATATCCAACTCCTTGCATTTTGCTCCGATAATTTTCGATGAACTAAAATTCGAGTGAGCACCAACACAAAATACAAAAAATTTCGGATTCACATTTTGTAGTAAACGACTCTCCGATAATTTTCGATGAACTACAATTTGAACAAATACCCATACAAATAAATACAAGCTACCTGAACTTGAATGTTTTACCAGGTCTGTTCCAACAGCCGTCGTGTACTGGTTCAGAACTGTCAGAAATGTTTGACCAACACAGTCTTATGACGCATTCACCGAGAGTACATTAACAACTTAACTGACTGACTAGTTTTGGACGGTTCGGAACCGATTCTTGCTGTTGTTGGAACAAACCCACCATATCCAGTCTAAGCCAACATAAGTATTGTGTTTGTATCACAAAATTGTCATTGTAACAGCAAACATATGAAAACTAGAAAAAATATTCATACACTTCGCTTTGGAAGTAAGACAAGAGATATCTACTACTTTTTTTCTCACAAACAAAAATTCTTTTACTACAATCAACTACAAAATATGGTGAAAGATGAAACAGAAAATAGATTACTAGAAACAACCGAATGTGTGAATCGAACAAATTTGTTTTAAAATCGCGTGCCAGAAGCGTAGCTTTAATAGCAACAATGTATTAAATATTTGATGTGTGGAAACTTTTGTTGTTTTACTTTTTAGCAGGCTACATCATTCAAAAACAAAAAAAAATGAACTTACGGCCACTTTGCGGTAGTGTAAGGCGAACGCCAAAAGAAGAAAAAATGTAGACGCTGGGGGCACAAAATACCGTTAATAAAATATGTAGCGAAATCTCTTATAAATAAAAAGACGCGCTATGAAACTTTTAAGAAGCGGCTTATAAAATATTTACCGCGCCCGAATGCATTATCCATTGATTTCTCGTGTTCCTATAAACTTCTAGATGTACGAATGAGACACCAGCAGAATGCAGAGTTCAGCAGGTTTGCCACCTTCACCGGATAGATACAAGTTTTGTAATTGTTAGAAGTTCTCAAACTACACATGTGGTAGTTCTCAAGACTCGGTTAGGGAAACGAACTTATTTGGCCTATAATTCCGGGAATTTGGGTTAGTCAAACTTAAGATGTCAAGGAAATCAGCGCAGACAAATTTTCCTTGTACAATATAAAATGTACAATCTGAATCTTAAATAAGTACAAATATTTTAACCAACAGTACAGTTCACTGTATAGAACACATAATTAATAGTCTTTTTACAAAAAATCAGAAAAAAGTCAAATTTTAAATAAATTTCGTGATTTTTCAATAGAAAACTTGTTGAGGACCGCTGATTCGGGAGTCATGGTGGATGTGCATTCCACAGCGTTGCCAGTGTTACACTAGAACTTTTAGACATGTCAAAGAATGATTGAAATATTTTTATTTATGAAAATATTAAGATTCTCTACTCACAATCATAGTTATCCAGAATTTGTTCATTATCCATTTTACTACACTCCGACTGATTATTATGTCTATCACTGATTAACTCTAATTAACAAATATGCTTTTAGCATGTCAACCTTTTCACTGTTTGAATAATGCGCCATATTTTATTTAATCAAACTGTATTTCACAAAACATATTAATTAAATACACAAGACACTTAAGAGAAAAACACTGTCCGTGAAAATAATAAGACGATTTAAATACATTTTATTCGTTAGTGTCGTAACTCTAAAAACAGATGCTTCAAGCAGTGCATTACTTAAGGAAACTAGGTATTAGCTTAGTTCGGTTTCAGAAGATGCAAAAGTATCTCATATTAACTTTCAATTTACGTGTATTGAAATTATTAAATCACTTTCCACAAATATCGCATATTTTGATTGCACGTGCCACAGCTTATTCCTTTGTTCTGAACCATACTAGTGAATCCTAGAGCCTAGAAGATGGGGCACAAAACATATGGATGGGGCTTGTGCGGGACAATTCGCCTACTGCTCCTGACACCTACCTGTTATCTGTGCCTACAACAGTTTCTTTTTGCATGCGATTGATGCTGCTTTTAAATATTTTACTTTGCCTTCTCTTGATATTGAATGCATACATCAAGCTAGCTATTTTGTTATTTCATGTTTTGTGTTTATTTTTAAAATCTGTATCACCCACTACGAAACTACGAGGTACGAAATGGTTAGCACTGACACGTTGTTTGAGGTTATGTGGTGTAAATTAACATGTGCGAAAATTATAGTTTTTTGTTATTCTTCATGAAATAACGGGGATAATTTGTGATAATCTTTCTAACAGTCTACAATGGTATTAACTGAAATATGGATAACCGTTTAAATAGTTGTTTTTTTCAGTAAGTAGGTGAGCTTTTATGCACGTTTATAGATATATTTTTGAAATCACTTAGGTAACTTCTTAAACTCTTTAATTGACAGTATCGAACTTGAAAGAAATCATATTTTAATCGTTTATGGCCATTTTACTTTACTTATTGCTAAAAACGAGTGTTTTTAAACTAGAAACAATGGTAAAAATTGAATTCAATTTTAAAAAATATTTATCTTACAGAAGATATGGCAACCTCGCCTTCAGTAAATCACATGGTTTATTTTATTAGGTTACCTCAGTGGTCGTTTTGGTCAGCGGACCTCAAAATGTGGGTATTTAAAAAATAATAATATCTCCGTAAATGTTTGAAATATTTAAAAGTGACTTTCACTAGACTTATCTATATAACGAACTACACCTGCAGTTAAAATATTTGTACTTATTTAAGGTTCACCCTGTATACGATAGATTCAGCTCCTAAAGTTAACAAATCATTCTGATTGCAAACGTTAATATGTGTTCAGTAATGCAGTTGGAATTATTGGACATTACATATGCAGGAGACTTCAAAGCAACATTTGTTCCAACATTATGACAATAAAATAAATCATTAATTCGAGAACTTGAATAGAGAACAAATTTAACAAAGCAGGGGAGTCAACATTGCCATGAAATAATTTATCTAGAAATGATAAACTTACTAGTGCTCTTCTAGTGATAAATGATGTTAAGTCTTTTCAAAAGTAAATTATAATCGTATCACCTAATTAGATAATAATGGTCAATTCGAAAAGACAAGAATTCTAAAAATCGTCGTTGAACTTTTGTCTACCTCTTGGATACCTAAATTATAGTACCAAATAAGATTACAATATTCAAGCTTAGAGCGTATTAACGAAAAGTAAAGACGTTTAAGAGCATTTATGTCATCAAACTATTTCGTGTTTCTAATGAGAAAACCTAGCGCTTTATATGCACTATTAGCTACCTGAATAATATGCTCAGAACAACATAGTTTATTGTCAAAAAGTACACTCAGGTCTTTGACATTAATACAACGCTCTAAAGATTCTGAATTAACAGATTAACATATCTTACATTTATTTATATATAAAAGGTTATTATCGACACACCACTCATCTACAACGTTTGGAAGTCACTGAAGTATAGCACCATCTTCAAAACATAAAATGCTATTTTTCATATATTTTCAGGTATTAACAATATTGTGTGAAACTAACTACTCAGTGGACAAAAGCCCCAACCTGCGTTGAATTACACCCACAATATCTACCCATATATTCCTTATTATTAGCTTTTGTAACATTTTTTACTGTTTAAGAAAGGAATTTTAAGCTAATAATTATAAAAAAGTTACAAAAGCTAATAATAAGGAATATGGGTAGATATTGTGGGTGTAATTCAACGCAGGTTGGGGCTTTGTCCACTGAGTAGTTAGTTTCACACAATATTGTTAATACCTGAAAATATATGAAAAACTATACATAAAAGGTACATTTTTATTTATTTTAGTAGGTTGTTATGATACTTGACAGTTAATCAGTTTGACGCTGTCGACATTATTTAATTTCATTTTGACATTTAATTTCAAATAATTTTAATTTATTGGTATAATCATTTTATAGTTAGATATACTCAAGTTAAAGGAAGCCACCTGATGAAGCAATCCAAAAAATGCAGAAATAGATCAGATCTCATCTATTGTGGTTGAATTTCGAGTTCCCACTTCATATATAAAGTATATCAGGTTAGTAAATAGAATACATTTTTTAGATAATTATTGAATAGAGTTTTGTCTGTGTGTGTTCATTAGCATACCTAGATGTTTGGTATCAGAGAGCATGCATATGACTACATATTAGCTTAAAATACCTTTCTTAAACAGTAAAAATGAAATGCTATGACACAACTTCGTCGGCAAAAAAGATAGCAGGATTTTAGACTCAAAGATAGATCATTCACAAATAAAACAAAAAGCAGTAGTCCTAAATTTGACCCTTGTGGGACCCCGCAAGTTGCTAAAAATGTATTTGTGTTAAAACCGTTATAAGATACATAAAATTACGTTGATGTAAGTAAGATTTCATAAGCCACAGAAAATTACTTCCGAAACCATAGTACCTAAGTTTTTGGAGAAGTAAGTTATGATTAATCTTATAGAAGGCTGTTGAGATGTCGGTATATATTGCATCAACTTGGTCTTTATTATCCAGGTTGAAACCTTTGAAAAATTTGACAAAATTGTAATGGGGCGATAATCCTTAATGTCAAATGAATTTCCACTTCTCAGAATCGGACAATCTATGAATAATTTCCAAACATTGGGAAAAGTTGATGTTGACAATATCAAATTAGAAATAATAAGCAGAGGTGACGACAATCCTTGATCACATTCTTTAATAATAAAACTAGGAACTTGATCGTCTCCACTAGTCACCTTGTTTTTCAGTTTATGTAAAGAGTGAAGGATATCTGCTTCAGTAACTAGATTCAAGTTAAAACCCTCTATGTTTAATGTTGTTAAAAGTGTTAGGAGAGTCAATATCGGTATACACACTCGAAAAATATGTAGCAAACCCGTTTACAATCTTAATGGGACTGTCAAAATTTTCATAGTCTAAAACATGTCTAATGGTATACGGGTGTTGAGAGAGATGCAAGAATAAGAAATTATTTCACACTTTAGTCGAAGTTAGATATTCCACAAGGATCAAACTTTGAGCCCTTGCACTTGTTATCTATTATAAATTCTTTTTCAATGATACATATATTGAACATAGAAAATATATTGGACTGCTTCATTTTTTTTATTTCTAATGTTTTAGTACCACTTTCGCTTTTTCAAGATCTTCCCTCGCCCTCCTCCGCGAGTTGTAATCTATATCTAACTTCCTGATCATATGCATCTATATTACAACATGATTTGATGGCAAAACCGGACACAGAATTATCAAGATATGTTTTTTTTTGCCTTTTGCTTTTGTTACCCCAATCGGGCTGCATGTCCTTTATGTATATGTATGTATTTATGTCCTGTCTTAGGGCATTCCACTCTGAAAACTGTGTGCCGATTCGACTGCCGAGGTAGCACAAACCGTTGTCTGTCATCGCCCTTAGACCCATCGTTCGTTAAACGTTTTTAGTCTAAAATAATCATAGAAATGACCTCTTTAAGTTATGACAAGACTTCTACACATCCACTTTTAGTAAATCCAATTATGTATAGTGAATTTTCCAGTTGCATAACTGAGTTTTATAATAAAACAAATATATAGACAAAGTTGTTAAAAGTTATCTCGATATGATTCTGCGAACTCCCAAGTTCGCTGAAATGTAGAGATGCAACATGTATAAACTAAATTCTGAGTGAGCCAATGTTTCAATATTTACTTGCTGGCAGCTTTTAATCTTATAATTCATTCAAATTAAATACATTACTTGACTGTTTGCCGGGGTTATTTAATCTGCACTGAAGTTGTTGCTAAATGGTATCGATTTCAACGCGGCACAAACTAGTGTTTTCAGTGCTTATATTTTTATTTTTATCAGATCAATTAAATAAATATGTTGCCGAAGCAACAAAAGAGTATCATGATAATTTTTGTATCGTTGTACATATGTATATTGTCAAGAATTAAATATTTTAACGTAACGAGCTGAAACGTTTTTTGTGTTCAAATACAGACAGTAATAAAAAAACCTTCGTGCTGTCAACAAAAAACAGTCCGAGATAGTCAGTGATCCACACTCCGGAAATCCAAGTCTTAACCTACCATATTTAGGTCAATAACTTTGTTTTCAATGTCTACTCAATGACAAGCACTGCAGAGCTTGAATTTTTTAAAACACCCGGCGTAATAAATAGGAAACCATGAGAATCTTATAATAAATGCCAACTGCAGTAATGAGCGCCGACATCGGTTAGGCTGTAATCTGCACACTCGGCACAGCTAACAAGTAGGTAGTTCAAATTCCCGTTTGATACGTTACCGGCGGAATAACCGCCGTCGACTCCATCTGCAACAGAAGTACGCGGCCCGACTTCTCTTCCTTCTTCATCCATCAGTCATTATTTACGCGTGGTAGGGGTTGGTGAATTTCGTGTTTGTGTCGCCAGTGTAGTTTATAATTATTAATACAAGTTGCTATTTGCCCAAATAAAAATGCTATTCAAGTTGAGTAAAGTGAAGTAGTGAAAGACCGCGTTTGTCTTGGACTGAACAGAGCCGTGACAAATTTTATCAAAAACATTTTAATAGATATTTGTGTATGTAATGTCCGTGTGTGTCTGTGTTATTTGATAATTACTGATCATGAGTAAAGGGTTTGATTCTGATTCATAATCACAATCAGATGCAATTTGCATTATTTGGGAATATCAATGAGGGTGCGAGCTCAACTTTATTCAGCTTTCAACATAACGAATATGTTAAAAAAATAGGCATGTTATTTCCAAAATTATTTACTGTATCAAATTTTCCAGGGCTTTTGAAGTTGCATTATGAGGGCATGATGAATTAATTTTACGTCAGAACTTGACAAAACGCTTAATGAATACCTTAAACATACAACAATTTTTAAAGGTACCTTAAAAAATATACAAAATGCATACATTTTAGATTGCAAACAAGAAATATAGGTATGTGGTTCTCAGTGGCAACGCGGCTAGACTTCTATATGGCTTCAATACTCGTATGTGTCATCAGAAAATTTGTAGCGTCGTGTTACTGATTATTATGTGGTACTTTGTGTCCTTTGAAAGGTTAAATATATTTTTTTATACTCTGGAAAGTCAAACAGGAGCATCAGCCTCTTTTTAGGTATTCAAGTAAAACCCATCCCGTAACATTGCTAGTGGTGTCGCAAGCTCAGAATAATAATTTATTCGACAAAACCAATGAACGTATGAGATATCTACAAAGTCAGTAATCTGTGGAGGTCCAGTCCCACTTCTGATAGCCGGGTATTAATATTGCCAGAGTGACACAACTATCTGTCGGCATAATGGGGGCTTTAAATGGAACTAATATGTTCCAACTTCGCTGCAAATCCTGTCGGAAGCCGGTGGGGCCACCCAGGACTGTCAGGACAACCGTTCTTTCTCGTCCAATCGATTCAATTCAGCCGGGATTATCCCTGCATCAAACGTTATTAATGATCAGAATTATTGCCTTATTCGTCGTGTGCTCATTTTAACTACTTAAAAGCAAAGTATACGATCAGCTAGAGTAAAAACGGATATTCTAATTTTTATTGTTTCACATTGAATGGTTTTTTTAAATTCTCCAATAAAATATAGATGATGTTGTGATTTGTCTGAACCTTGTGACTTTTGAGAAGTATAATAATGTATGACTTTTATAAAAATGGACATCTGAAATCACTATCACTAGAATTATTCTAAAAATTCCAGGAAATTGGTTCTGTGAAAGATACAAATATTGCCGTAGCAGTCGTTTATAGGAATAAATTGATTTGGTTTGTCACTAGGTGTTCAATGGTTCAATCTATTATTCGACGTCCACAGCAAGTTGCACTCAGTGAATCCACAACGTGGCGTATTTTACATCAAGCTTTTGCTCTGATCGCATTAAATAAAATTCTCGTATTTATGGAGAACAAATTAATTCGCGAGACTCGTCAACTCAACTGACTTATTGCCAGCTACATTGAATATTGATCTGGACGACATTTGATTATAACAGGAGGGTGCTACACTCACTCGACACAATTATTTTCTCGATATAATTTCAAGACATAGACATCAATTGGCCTGCAAGATCGTGTGATTTGGCACTGTTGGACTATTGTCTTTGATTACATTAAAATTCAGGTCTATAAGAACAATACACAATCAATTATTGAACTAAAAGACGGAATTATTCGCGTTATTGATGAAATGGAGTTACAATTATGCCACCATATTGGAAATTATACACATTTGGAAAGTGAGGATCTTGATGTTGAATTGTGTTTTGCCGCTTGCGCGTATTTGTATCATGCTACACGCATACTTCCACCACAGCGTGCTTCCACTGTTCGCATCAGGCAGTGTTGCCAGGTGGGAAAAATTCAGTGCATGAGAATAATTTCAAAAAAGCATGAGGTTTGGAGAAAAAAGCATGAGATGGCTTAATTTATCAAAAAACACCTCTTGACACAGCTTAATTTTTAATTACTTTTGTAATGCCATTTTTATTTCATTAAAAGCATTATGTTATGCTATTTTATCATAATATTACATTGTAAGTAGGTACTTACAGGTACTTACTTAAAAGTTATTAACCACGTAACCTTTCTAATTTATTTTATTGTTAGGCCGGGCGAACGTTGAGGCGCAGTTGACGTGACGCAGGGTGACTCACGGGTCGTAAAATCTGTTGTTTCCAGAAAATGTAGGTACCCTTACGGAATAGAGTTAAAAATCACGGCAATACAGCGTGAATACAGCTCACACACCGCATATCCGTCGACTGTCATACCCGTTTATGTATTCATTGCTAATTATTAAGAGAGAAGTCTACAATAAAGGACATTTCAAGTACCCAAATATTGTACATACCTACCTCTATCTATTCAATTTGGCCTCGATTTTGCCTTTATTTCTCGTTAGGTCTTTGTTTTGGTAATTAAGTCATTTTAATAATTTTATTATTTCTTTTTGTGTCTATTAAAAAGCATGAGATTTTGTAATCAAAATATGAGAGCATGACATTTCCTCGGAAAGCATGAGATCTCATGCAAAAGCATGAGACCTGACAACACTGGCATCAGTTGACAGGGCAGTTAGATTTGCAATGGCGAATTGGCGTTGGCGATACGGAACCGATTACCGTAGTAGTGGGGAATGCTAGACCAATGCACGTCGCCGCGCCTCTTAAACTTCGTACCTTCCCTGGAATGAAGCGGCAATTTCTACTTTCTCTGTAAAGATCCGCAATTTCCGAATCTGTATAGAGACATCTGTGGTGCTGCAGTTTTGGCCTTGCGTCAATTGAAAAAAAAATATATGGTTCTTTACCCAAATGTGCAAAATACGACAAAAATGAATATAGCAAGCTCAAACAAGTTTATGCTTCACTTATTCCACACTAGCTGCAATAAAAATACTTCAATGAAGACAAAAGTATGAAGCGCAGGTATTTCAAATTTCCGTCCCTCACTTTGACATGCATGATATGAATACTTTTTATTTACCATCTTACCGGAAAAATATCTATACCTTTTTATTTTATGTCGAACAAAGCTATGTATTTTATTTCTCATTTAGAGACATGACATGGTTTTGTGTGCATTTATGGACTTGGTATTTCTCTTACTGTACACCGGTCATATTAGTTTTAATAATTTTATTTGTTAACTTAAAGTATTGAAATTTTTGCTTCACCCCGTTATAGGTTTTATACTCTTACGTGGCGTAATTAAATAAATTAACAAAATAAAAGATAAATAATTTAGCGGAGAGTTGAAGGCTCGAAAGAAAAGTCAAGCCCGCGTCGCCGGACATGATTACCTTTCTAGTATATTAGAGAACTTGTAGTGGTTGGAAAACTTGAATTATTATTTCAAAATCGACTTCACCTTTCTGTTTAAAAGCTTAATGTGAGAGAAGAAAAATTACATTTTCAAGCATTTAGTACAGTTACAGTTTCTAGATATTCCGTACTGCAGGATGATACAACTGCATCCTTTAATAAAGTTGCCTGGATATCTCAAGAAGGAATAACTATTATTTGTCGAGCTTTCGTATGAGCACGCCAGCAATTTATAAAACATTTATCAGAGTATTCCTTAGCAAACTATACACCCAAACAGCATATTACGTGAGAAATAAAATATATCCCACGTATACACAACTCTATTAAACTTTCCGAAGTAAAACAAGAAGTGCTAATAAAAAGGGAACATCCTGGAGATCCTCGGGGTTTGTTTACTTTATGCCAAGAATTTTATCCATACCCGATGTTTGGAGGCGTTTGCTTGTGTGTTCCTGGCAAACATAAAGCGAATAATTAAACAAGTATGTCTTCCAGCAGGAAATGAAAAAGTCGTTAGTGTTGCTGATATCGTCGGTGGGAGGAGGAATATTACGTGGATTTAGGCCGATCCTGCATCGTCTCACTTTATCAATTGTTTACAACTATTCGATCACTAACACACTAAACTGATCAAGTCTAGGCTCAGTATAGTTTACGGCATACGCGCGGACGAATTCCTTACTCGAATCAAGAATTAGCAGATAGGCGAGATGTAGGCCTAAGAAGCGTAACACCGGGAGGTTTAGCAATTTCATCCACTACATATTTAATATATTTGTCTATCTTTACTAATAATTGTACTTTTATTCATTATAACACCCCGTATAAATACAATTAAATTCAAAATTACACAGACATAGAGAGTAGATCTTGACGACAAAGAAATGTGATGTAGCTAAACTTAACCTAGTCGAAAAAGTCGATACAGAGAGTTAAAGTTAAAATTTTATTTTCGATATTTGTAAATTACTTTTTAAAAAATCCAAATACTTTTTCGGGGTGAGAAACACAAGTTTGTTCCTCATTTTGACGATACCAGTAAGTAAATAGCATAACTTTTTTGCGGCATAGTGTATCACCTGACTATTGAAACAATCGCTTCTCCTACAATTTTTTTTATAAAAAAAGGTTTGATAAATCCGTCTTTGTTTGTTAAATGAAATATTTTTGTTTGGTACAATTTATTATACAGCAAAGTAATCAAGCCCCGCAGCTGGTAAACCGTATATCAGCTATATTCTTGGGTTGGCATCCTCTCTGCGGGTATGGTAGGGTGGAAGAATGTTAGCTTGGATCAACGTGAAAGATTGATACCGGTCGACATTTGACTACCCCCCTAATTAATGAGGTTTTACAGGTTTCCCTCATTCCCGCACTGAATGGTAGTTAGGGCCTACCAACGTAAGTCGTTCTTGGACGCAAATGCGGCCTGCTTAATAATAATATGCCGCCCCCTCTACTGCACAAGTCTCCGACTTCTGTGCTAATTCTCGTGATTCGAATGAGGGGTATAGATATTATTATCATTATAATTATTATTAGGCTCGTATATTGTGACGACGAATAATAGTTTTTGAAATTTGAAACAATACAAGGACTATTTTAGGAACTGGACAGTACAGAATTATTATGACAGTAATAAAAGTGGCTTACAGTCAACGCTCAGCGAAATTCGTTTGCTAACAGCTGGTGGGATGTCGTTACTGGCTATGCAGAGATACGCGCCCATCTGTCGACGGTCCAATCTCCAGAAGTTCAAATGGGAGCCATTGTAGATTTCCACTGAAAAAAAGAGTTACTAATTTAGTATACTTTATTCATGTTATCTTAATTCATCCAACTATGCGATGAAGAAATATACAGGAAAATACTGTGTATCGTAATCAAACGAAATAGTAAAATAAATGAAGAAAAGATAAAAAATCAACAAAAATCTAAAAAATAATAAATATAAAGAAATATAAAATTGTTGATGTATGATGTCAAAATAGAAGAATTAAGTTAAATTGGCCTGTTAATTTTTATACACTTAAGAAACTCTTTTAATTTTTGACAATAGAAATATTTTTGAAATATTAATTTTTGAAAAAAATTCCAGGTTTCCTTCATTTCTGCACTGAATGATGGTTAGGACCTACCAAAGTAAGTCGTTCTTGGGCGCATATGCGGCCTGCTTAATAATAATATGCCGCCCCCTCTCCCGCACAAGTCTTCGACTTCTGGGCTAATCCTCGTGATTAGAACGAGGGGTAGAGATATTATTATTATTCTAAATATATTTCAACATTAAATAATTTTCAATAGTTTAATGAAACTGTCGATTCATTTTCGTCATATTACGTAATTATTTTCCATATTTGTTTTTGTTCATTGGTTTTATGTTATAATTTTCCAAGATATAAGCTGACAAGTGTTATATCTATCACTATGAAGGAAAAAAATAATGCAATTGAAGTGCATAAAACGTAGAAATGTTGCATTTCAAAAATGGTATGTACGGGTCATATTTTAAACGGAAACGTTGAAAAATAATAAATACGCCATTGCATTCTACGTAAGAAAGTCTATCAGAAGCAATTTCCAACATTCCGATATCTCAGTTATTCTCTGAGAGACGAAGAAAGTAGTTTTTTCTTAAATTTCGCCATGTATGTTAAAATCAAAGAGGTATATGAACATTCTGATTGGACAGTTTTTCGAAAAAAGAAGCGTTGTTAATATCGCATCCTTCTACCTTTTGTACACCACCCTGCACATTATCAATTTTATTTATTTATTTATTTAAATACAGTGTCCAACGGGACGAATCCCAGTTACAGGACAACGAAAAAAAACATTTTAAAATACAAAATAGACAATGACAGAAATAACTCGAATATGAACAAAATATCAAATAACAAACAAACAGTAATTAGCAACAATATAACATAAAAAAAAACATGCAATCACAAAGTTGTCTTACAAAAAAAAACTGCTGTACAAATAGAGATTTAATAAAATTAATTGATTGAAAAAATATATCAAGTCGATCTTCATACAATTGGTAGTTAGTAATCATTTGATGAAGAGGGGATGCCGTAAGTATATTAGTACGAGCAGTTGGCAACTGCAAAACCAAACTAGATCTAGAATTTAATCTAGGAACTCGATAAAAAATTCTATACACCAGAGAAGGGGTATTTAGAAAATTATTAACAATTTTGTGTAGAAACATTAGAGTACAAGAGAGTAGAGTGCCTTCGCTGCAAGCTAATTAAGTTAAATGATAACAAAATATATTCCGGAATGTCACGAACCGGATAAACACCAAAGTTGATAAATGCAGTGTCTTTAAATATCTACGCTGTACTTTTTCTAATAGGGTTATATGGATGTTGTAAATCGGACACCAAACAATAGAGGAATATACAAGTTTGCAGCGAACAAAACAATTAAACAGTGTATTCAATGTCACCAAGGTCCTTGAACTGCGACACTCTATTTAAAATAGTATCATCCAAAAGATAAACAAAATGTTGAATCAGTCTCCGGCGGCTATACGACATAATATTGCATTTACTGATATTTAATGGTAAATAGTTATCTTCACACCAACGGTGTACTTTTGTTAAGTTATCTTGTAATCTATAACAATCAGATAGTGACTTTATCTCAACAAATAATTTAAGGTCATCCGCATACAATAAAAAATTAATATTTAATAATTGAGTTAAGTCATTGATAAATATAATGAAGAATAAAGGCCCCAAAATAGATCCCTGAGGAACACCTGAAAATTGAGAAAATTTATTTGACTGAAAGCCACGATACTGAACATATTGGAAACGGTTTGTAAGGTATGAGCGACACAGGGTTAAGAGAGCACCCGATATACCCGTACAGTGCAAATTTCCGAAAACGGAACCAATCGCCAAAACATTCCTCAAAATATCACAATCACGCAATTTGAGCCGAACCCGAAAGAAATCAGCAATAAAAACAAATCAAGCACCACTAAACATTAGACAGTAAATGGCACAAATAATTTTCCGCGCCTTAATAAGGTCGGACTTTATTTCCAATTCGATCTACTCCCGACATCGAATTTCGTGGAAATCTGTTGTCAGCCGTTCTAACCGGGAAATATGTGGGGCTCGGCCTGGGAAATTACAGGTGCGCAATTTTCCCCTCGTCGGGATTATTAATTAAATGATGATAAAAGCAAAAACATCAATTGTTGACCGTTGAAATAAAGGAGAACTCCACACGACGCCACACAAAGGGAGGTCGGATTGAATGGATTTTTTTTTCATGGCCCAGGGTCAGAGATGTACAGAGCATTCTAGAGATAACGCTCTTAATGTTCACTAAAAAATGTGCAGAACTAGAAGCTTTCGAAAGACAATTTAGAAATTTAATTTCTTTTCTTTTTAATTTCAAGAAACAACTACTCTGCGGGCTAATGCCCCGACCAGCATCGAATTACATTTGAAAAACTTATAGCAAAGGGCAACGGCTAGTCGTCAGCGGTGTCACCAGAGATACAGTGTGTCCCGAAATTAATGTCACATAAAGCAAGAATAGATGTCCGACGAAATAATAATAATAATAACAACAAATGTATTTGTCCAACAGACACAAACCAATTGCAGGACAAAGTTTACAAAGTAAATAAATTAATAACTTGAACTAGAGGAATGAGCTTTTGTAAACACATGACCACTATTAATAGCTACTCGTTTGCACCCTTCTCGAATTTATTGAACGTGCTAGTGGTGGAGATTTTAAGGTATCGGAAGGGTTTTCCCCCATAACTTTTACGCCACTGGAAAATATTACAGTTGACAGCAAATTTTGAAGCGTCAGTGAATTTTACACAAAAATAGTTCTGTTGGTTCATTGCTCTAAAGTCAACCGTTTTTAATAGAAATGACTTTCTATAAACAAAAACAAACATTTTGCTAACGTTTCGAAAATCTTTTGTAATTCGAAAAATAGGCAGTATTAATTATCATTTTTAACGAAATTTAACAACAGATAGGATTTAAACTTTTTTTATCAATTTGGCGAGTAAAATTTACAAAAACTGTTCAAAATTACGCTCGCGGACTTCAATGCACGCATTATATCTTCGAATCATGTTTCTTTCTGCCGCTGCGGCTTCACCCCTATCGGTCAACTCTTCGATATTATTGACATGGATTTCATAAACGATGCATGTTTTTGTTCATAGAAAGTAATTTTTATTGAAAACGGTTGACTTTAGTGCAATGAACCAAGGGAACTATTTTAGTGTAAAATTCATTAGCGCTTCAGAATTTGCTGTCAAATGTCAATTTCTCCAGTGGCGTAAAAGTTATGGGGGAAAAATAAATTCGGGAAGGGTGCGAAAAAGTAGCTATTAATAGTGGTAATGTGTTTACAAAAGCTCAGTCCTGTAGTTCCAACGGATCCTAAGATGTTGGAAAAAAAAATTTTGACACCGTGTATCTCGAAAGCCCGGAGAGAAAAATGGAAGAGGAAAGAAATGTTTCTATTTTCAAGAGGAATTTACAGTTTTCCGTTGCGACACTTATTTAGGAACACCCTGTATAACTCAAGGTGGTATATAATTCTTTTAAATTGCAGTGAAATATGTCACATAAGGTGCATATTTTACTATAATTGCATGTCATTGAATACACAGGAGACTTCAATAAAACATTAGTGTTAGCAATCGAGGAGTAAAAGTTCGTGGTGTACGACTAGCTACCCTATTTGTTAAAAAGCATACGGAATTTAGGATTTGAGGACAATCGATATTATTATTCAGAAGTGAAGGTAAAAACTTTAAACTGTAAAAGTTCCTCCTAAACTCTAAAGAATTAAAATTGAAGCGAGTAATTAATTAATTCGTTATAATCACATCCTCTGTTGGGATATACGCCGTCGACATGAAATGCTAGAAACTTTAAACATTTTTTCAGAACGTATTTGACTAATTTGATGTAATAATTGTAGTACGGTACTTTATTATTTTCAAATACACGACATTGTCTCACTACGAATCCCAAACGCTTTAAAGAAGCAGAAACTGTTTGCTGAATGTGTTCAGAGAAACTCAATTTATTGTCGAAGCATACACCCAAATCTCTAGTCGTGCCAGTGCGTAATTAAACTTCAGTATCTACATTGCAATGAAAAAGAATAGGATTTGTTTTACGTGTATATGATATTACTTTACATTTAAATGAAAATATTAAATTGTAACTTGTTAAAATTATTGCATCACTGTGAAACCTTGTTTAGCTCGTTCTGCAGGGCCATACAATAATGTAAACTATTAATAGACGAATAAATAAGAGTAATGGCCTAAGAATAGACCCTTGAGGGATACCTGACGTAATAGAATAAACCCCAGATTTGAAGCCGTTGTAGGTAACATAATTGTAACAATTAAATAAATAAGATTTTAATAACTGTACCGCATTAGCACATTTGCACATTCAATACATTTGACAAGTGTCATACAAATCGAATTAGTGTTAGTTGACCCTTTTTCCAGGAAGCCATGCTCATCTGGCTAAATAATGCGATGAAGGCAAATTCACCTTAGTCAAAAGTTGATGGTTAAAAATATACAGGGTGTTAAATTTAAAATTTTATTTTATATATTTTTAAATAACTTTTAATTCAACTAATTCCATACATTTTGGAGATCGAAGGGCAAAAAAGTTCTGTCATTTAAAAGAAACATGGTGTGCCATAAGTGGCGCCCTCTACTAGCGATGTCAAAATTAGAAACATATTTGAATTTCTCGTCCGCAAAAACCCCCGATTTACAAATATCGAAAATAAAATTTTAACTTTAACACCCTGTAACTGTTAATAATCAGTTTTGGAAAAAATGTTATAGAAAGAGGTAGCATTTATTTTCGGTCTAGAATTATCCCCTGAAATTTTTGCTCATCATTTCGGGACACCCTGTATAAGCTCAAGGCTACACTGATTAAAATGGGTGAACATTTCATTGTTCATGCTCTTATTACATAATATGAGTATTTACTGGTAATTTATAATTTACGTCCCATATTAAAGAGAAACCAAGTATATGTATTGTTTTACGTAATAAAATAAGCCAATTTACGGCCGCGATTATTATACAAACTTGAATATTGTGGTGTGCGTGGTATGCTGTTAAACTGGATAAAATCGTTTTTGAAAGATCGTGAATTTATAGTTCGTATCGCTGAGAGTTTTTCTGAGAAGACAAGTATTGAGTGGTGTTCCACAAGGTTCGGTCCTTGGACCAATTCTGTTCCTAGTCTATGTTTCTGACCTAACGAATACGTGTACTTCCCAAGTGTTATCATATGCAGATGATCTTAAATTATTTTCATCATCATCTCTTCACCTACAAGATGATCTAGATATTATTAGTAATTGGTGTTCCGACTGGTGCATACCTCTAAATCCTTCTAAATGTTGTGTACTCCATATGTCTAGAACTAATCCTAAAGTAGTATACAACATAGATGACACAGAATTGCCAAGCGTTTCACAACAAAATGATCTTGGAATAATTATAACGGAAAATCTCTCATGGAGTGCACAAGTTGCCAAGGCAGTGAAAAAATGTAATCAATTGATTTTTATGATCAGAAAATCTTTCAGTAATCTTACCGTGGATACATTTTTGAAGTTATATCATTTGGAGTTCTTGGTGGCCATATGGTCTCCACTATTAAAGCAAGATATCGCAAGACTAGAGGGAGTTCAGAGTCGAGCCACCAAACTTCCAATTGGTCTTAAATATTTTTCGTATGAAGAACGTCTTCGTCTTCAATCTCTAGAAAATAGGCGTATTCGAGGTGACCTTATTACAACTTATAGGACCCTGCATGGCGAACTGTACTGTCCACACATGATGTCTGACTTAAACCCTGACCCCCGTCTTAGAGGCAATTCATTCAAACTTAAAAAGGAAAGCTTTCGTACACGGAACAGACAACATTTTCTACCCAACAGGATATTCGATCTATGGAACGATTTACCAGATAATGTGGTTACAGCACCGTCTCTAAATTCTTTTAAGAATAGACTTGACCATCACTTTAATCAACATCCAATGTGATTGATCTCTTATTAATTTCTAATATTTATAGTATTAATATATATTGTACTTTGATTTCTTCTGTTTTTTTTTTGTATTATTGTTTTTACTATGTTATCAGCCATTTATGGGATGAATTTATCTTTTGTTCTTAGAGCACAACAAGCTTAGCTTCAGCTCTAACTATTTGTTAATAACAATAATAATAATAATAATAATAAATTTCAGAATTATATTCATGTTACATAATTTTTCACGTGGTTTCTTTTACCCGAACTGTTGCAAATGCGTAGGGTCACATCAACCTAACCTCTAACGTAATGCGTTTTAGTTGTGTTAAGGTGTGGTAGATAAACTCATACTAATCTAGTAGATTATGAAAATGACGATAAAAGGTTAAAAAAATATAATATCAATTACATTTATAATGAAAATATGATCCCTAGTCAATGTTATATTATTTCTCAACAATGAACAAAGTTTAAAATCAAAATTCTCCTTTTGAAGATACGCTAGGTCCAATTCAAGTCGTCCCCATATTTGGTCAGCGCATCTGGACATGCGAAGTAAATCACCGCTACTGCGAGGCGGTAAGTGCAAAGCGAACAGATTTATTGAAAATTAGATTTTGAATGTAATTTCTCAGCATTACAACAATGGCACGTCTCGAACAAAGACAACAGCGAGATCAATAGTGGCACAAAGGAGAACAAGTTGAAAGTTGCCCAACCGAAATATGCTTAGGAGCAATCTAGATGAATTAGCAGAAATTCGATGTGTGTTAGTGTTAGTACGCGAAGGTAATTCTAGCGTTTTGGAATACGGCATTTGAAGGAAGTTTGCGTAGATGAGTAAATAATGCTAGAACTATGCGAAGCTTAAAGCAATATTATTATATGTTTTATATATACAGGCTGTCTCACATAAGAGGGCCACTCCTATGTATCTCGCTTAATATGTGAGACACCTCAAAAATCTTTAAATGTTTTTTGTTGAATTTTTGGAGGCCTTTATGCTCGTAAAACCAAATTTGAGATCCATAGCCAACTTATGTACCCAAACCCAAAATAAAAGAGTTAGACAGCCTTAAAGTTTGGGTACTTTAATAGTTATTTATGCAACAAGTAGAAAAAGTAAGTGTTGCAATAAACATTATATTGCACTAGTGCAATAAAGAACCACTTTTGCCACTACATATAGTTCAATAAAGTTTTGTTTTTCGCATGAATGTAGAAAAAGGTTTTTTTGTTATTACTCATGAAGTTGGCCATGGATTTCAAATTTGCTTTTACGAGCATATAGGTCTCCAAAAATGCAACAAAAAATATTTAAAGATTTTTGACGTGTCTCGCATATTAAGCGAGATACATGGAGACAGCCTGTATTATATACTAAACAGATTCACTTCATTCCTATCATATGTTCACCTTGAAATAAGAGGTAGATTTGTAAAAAAATGTAATACAAGTAAAATTGACAAAGTTATAGCAATTGCTTTTTATATACAGTGCTTTCGAAAAGTAACGAATACATTAATTATTTTTGAAATTGAGAAGTTTTCGAAAAAATCCCCTGGCCCGTCGATTTTATTTAAAAAAAGGCACTTTTTGACGTACGACCCATATTTGTGACGTCATCGTTGTTCGCTATATGGCAATTTTTTTAAATAGCAACCCCCATACATCATGAAAAATTATGGTGTTACATAACAAAAATTTCAAGAAAATAATGTTTGAAGATTTTAAAATTTAATTTTCACAATACTGTGCACCTCCCCATTATGCAACACCTGTCCGTACTTATTTAGATGAGCTGTTCCCGAATCGTTATATAGGGAGGAGGCCGATTGAGTAGCCAACCAGATCGCCTGATTTGACATCCCTAGATTATTTCTTGTGGGGATACTTAAAAAGCAAAGTATACGTTACTAGACAGGTTAATTTAGAATATTTAAAAGCAAGAATTTGTCACGAAATACATCGTATACCTCCTGAAGTTATCGATAATGTCCAAAAAGAATTTATTAATCGTCTTGGCTACTGTCAGACAGCCAACGGTGCACAATTTGAACATTTAATTTAGTCGATTTTTTACATAATCATTATCGTTTTCAGTATATTAAAACTAATATGAAAAGAACATTTACAATAACAAATAAGATTGTAAGCGAAGTATTTGTCTTGGAAATGTATAGAGAATATATGGACTCTATGTTCCCTAAAACATGTCATTCTAGATATTTTGTAATATACAAACCAGGTAATTGGCAAAACCACAATTGCCAAAATTCCATACAGAAAAGCAATATTTTTAAATTTGGATGATTCGAAAGGCTATATTGGACACAGTTTCCGCCGTACTTCAGCTACGTTATTACTCAATGCTGGAAGTGATATTCTCACTCTAAAAAGACATGGGGGATGACGAACAAACGCAGCAGCTGAAGAGTATTTAGATGATTGTATTTCTAAAATGTGAGGCAGCCACTCAAATAATTACAGGAGAAAGTACTACTTGAAGTACCAAAATACGTTGTCTTATTTTTAAAAATTTTGTTTCTACCACAAGAATTTCATCAACGACCACGAATTTAGAAAATAACAAACATGAACTCATCTCCACCAGCAGAGCCAATATTTCTTGAGGGAGAACTTCCATTAGTAATTTAACTATTTGTACCACACATTTTTACAACATTTAGTTATTGATGTTAATTTAAACCTCAATTTAAACTGTTTTCAATTTTTATAAATAAAAATAAGTAATAAAAAAGCATTACTATACATTTTTAGGAAGTTTGTGTATAAATAAATGAAGTCTGTACACTACTCTAACAGCTGCAATTTGAAGTTTCTACTTGTTTGCCTCCCGAGGGAGCCAAAGTATTTTCCTCCCGAAGGAGGAACCTTACTACTTTCCTTCCTGAAATGAGGGAGGAAAATAGTATTTTTCATGTAGGCAGTAGAAAAAGTTATCTACTTAATTACGCTCGTGTTATAGCAACCACAAACCATCTGATAAAATTATTATTATTCATTAAAGAAGTATCATACCATTTTAATAAAATAAAATAACTAGCTCTGTTTGCTAGTATGATAAAATTACAATTGATTACCGAAGAAATTATGTGTTTAACTTGGCAATAATAGTACATTATACTATAAGGGAGAGAAATGCGTTATTTTGGCAGAGGTGCAATTTGAAGCCCGAGGGCTACAATGCACCGAGGACAAAATAGCATCTCTCCCGAATGGTATATACTATTTTTTCCACGGTCTCATTAACTTAAAAACACATATTTTGTCATTATGAAGTAAGTAGCACCAGAATTATTGTATTCGGATTTGAGCATTTATTTAGTAGTGTTGAGTTATTGTCATAATTGCAAAATAAACAAACAAAAAGAATTGTCAATTTAAGGTGCTAGTTCGGTTTAGTTTAAAGTTTGTTTAGTGCACAATGAATAATTGTGAGTAAGAAGAGATTGTGGAGGCTGCAAATATTGCAATAAGCAATTTGCTGCCTACGAAGTCAAGATCTTTATACGATATAGCCTACAATCGGTTCAAAAAGTGGTGCGCCGAGAAAAATGTTCAAGTATACAGCGAGAATGTTTTGTTGGCATACTTCAGTGAAAATGCAAAGAATTACAAGTCTTCCACATTATAGGCGCAATATTCTATGGTTAAGTCATGCTTGATAATTTACGACAACATAGATATAAGCAAATTCCCCAAGCTGATCGCATTTTTGAAAAGAACCGGTGACGGATATCAAGAAAAAAATCGAAAATATTGACAAAGGGTGAAATCGACCGTTTTCCATCAAGTGCAGATGACAAAGAATTCTTAATGATTAAGGTAAGATTACTTTTGTTGTTAGGTATTTCAATTATTAAGTATTTTGATTTTTTATAGGTTGGATTAATTCTGGGGATTGCCGGAACTGATGAACTAGTCAATTTAACTGTAGACGATATTGAGGATGTAGGCTCTTCCTTGATTGTAAAAATTCCAAACACTAAGACAAAGATTCCACGAACCTTTCTGGTTACCGATGTGGGAAATATGCTTGAATTGTTTTGCCTTCGTCCTCCCCACGTCAAGCATAAGCGCCTTTTTTTGAACTATAAAGCAGGAAAATGTAGTTCACAGCCAGTTGGCAAGAATACCATGGGAAAAATTCCGAGTGTAGTAGCTTCGTATTTAAAATTACCTGATGCTGCATGGTATACTGATCACTGCTTACGAAGATCTTCAGCGACATTACTGGCAGATGCTGGTGTGGATATCACGACAATAAAGCGTCATGCTGGTTGGAAATCAACGACAGTCGCTGAGGGTTATGTCGAGAGCTCCATTGAAAATAAGACCAAAATTGATAATCAGGTTTTAGTAGGTACCACTACTAGCGCAATCACAAAAACTGTAAATGTAAGCGCAAGTAATATTCCTTCTCATATTAATTTTGAAAATTGTACAAATGTAACATTAATTTAAATGTCAATAAATAATTTCAATGTTATCTTTTTTTTGCATGAAAAACGTTCTCCATAATGTAAACTCCCTTGGAAGCATTATACTCCTTTGGGAATAATCGACTACTTCTGTTTTAATTTTGATGTCATAGAAACTGATTTCTACTCCCGACCGTGGAAAAAGTATATTTAATGCCTTGGTTATCAGCCGCGACATTAGATCTTTTTACTTTACTGCCTGGATAAATAAATAACTATTTTTTCTCTACACCATTTTTCATTGTTTGGAACATTTACTTCAAGAGATACCTATATCTAAAATAAAATATGTGTTTTTATTTCGAATGTAAACTTTGTTCGTCTGGAAACCCTTAGAAGCGAGATGAAAGTGAACTTAAGGGAGACTTTTCGGGTCTAATCACAATTCAGACAAATTTAATAAGTTCGGTTTTTTGCCGACCTTCGTCAATTTAAGCAATACACTCGGTTGGCGGCATTAAAAGAGCCAAATAAAATATTTATACTACAGTGAGCTCGGCAGCTTTTTGTCGACAACCAATTATACGACTAGCAACAGCAACTTATTCTTAAAGAATTATGTTTTTTTCATGGAAGCCAATTAAGAGTTTTTAAATTGTAATATTCTTTTGTGTGCGCTCGTTCAAAAATAGCAGCTGTGAGAAAGAGAAGAGAAACGTTAGACACAAAAAGATAAATAATCGTAGGCTTAAATCTAATGACAAATTTCCATTTTCTTCCATCATCAGCAAATTATTCAGACCAATGTAAACTATTTGTGAACAAACCTACAATTCGCATCAAGAATTTTAAATTAAAAATGTATTAAGATACTGAATCAAGGAAGACATCTGACCAAAATTATTTAAAAGAGAATGATCTCGAATTAAGAAACTGCCACCTCATTTTTTAAATGGCTCCACAAAAAGAAGTCAAGAGGGTTTAAATCAGGAGATAGCGGAGGTCATGCTGCCAGTCCATTCCGTACAACATGACTGACCTCGTTGATTTACTATAGAGAGCATATCCCCACTCTAACCCTATTCGCCAATAAGACGATAAGTTCTAAATCACACTGTATGTATAGGATGTTTAGTAAAGAATGGGTTATATTTTATGGCTAGCTTTTTTGTATAAATATAACTAAATTAACTAACTAGCACAAGTTTGCTTCTTTCAGAAGTTATAGGCTGAGAAAGTACTTTTTTAATTTTTTTTATGATAATTCATCAGTTATCCCCGCCAGGCGTCTACCGGTGTCACTTCTCACCAGAAACCTAGAGAAAATATAGACAGCGTCGGTTCATGATATAGGTCACGTGACAGGTGCCGCGTTTTCTAGGGACCTAAGGTCCAGAAAATTGATATTTTATTTGCTCTATGTTGGCGGTTGTGCAAATATGATGGTTGCATTGCAATATGAAAATAACTAACTTGCTGTCATTTTAAATGTTATTAAAGAATGTGATATGAATGTGACCAATCACAGTAAACAAATGAGATTTACGCTACAATACAATCAACGTAAATTGGCATAAAAACCAAGTTTTAGTGATTCTGGACCTTTTAGGGCAGCCATAAATTAGCGGTCGCCGGCAATATGACACTGGCGCAGTCTATATTTTTTCCAGGTTTGTGCTTCTCACACAGTAAACAGCACGGAGTAGGGATGAGAACGAAGCCGACTACCAAAATATTCACTAGAAATCATTCATATGGCAAAACAACGTTTGCCGGGTCACCTAGTATGTTTATAGATTTACACGAATTAAAATTATTAATATTCTGTAATGTCATTCTATAAAATGCGGCGATAGAGCAAAATAGTAATATTTATAGATGATACTGTCACAGAATTTGTCCCGCTCGCACCCAATTCGACGCCTGTGGTATCGCGAAACGCTAGATTGTCCCAATCGCCCGACGCGATTCCGGTAAACAAACAAATAATGCCGTGTACCGAGGCGCGACTGGAAAAAATGAAAAATCGACAAGAATCGTTCGAGACATGGATCTAGAGGTGCCAGAAAATACCTGGAATATTCGTTTGGTCTATAAAAGAATAAACGGCCGACTCAGTCAGTCTTGAATTAGAGAGTTGTTATTTGGATATTTCAGAGAGATCAATTAGAATTCAGAGCGATTTAGATAGAGATTAATTAAATAGTGTTTAGTTGAGTTGTAATTAGTATTCGGTAGTGTACAGAGTGTTAATAAATATCAGTAAAAATTAACTGTCTGTTTTTTCTGGTAAAAGAAAAAGTCGCATTAGGAAAACCGTGACAATATTATTAGGTCTGTTCCTGCAGCAGTTGAAAACTGCTTCTACCAGTTAAGTTGAGAACGGGTTACCCGTGAATTTAACGCAATATGTAGTTGGATCAACATTTCTGACAGTTTCAGTATTGTATTAAATTTGTGTGAGCAGGTGAACTGCCAGGTTCAACATGTAGCTACAAGATGTAGTTGCACGTTACATTACATCTACACAGGTTCCCTTCTTTCTGATAAGTCGTCGGTTGCCTCGTTTCTTATGTCATACTGAGGAAAGTTAACAAGCTCAAGAGCGGTATATGTCTAGTGTGCCGCTAATGGATGACTGACAGTTTGTTATGAGTCGTTCTTTCCTTATAAAAAGAATTAAATACTACTGAGAGTATCTATGCAGCCCTGGATACAGACCATGGAGTAAGTTCCGAAAGCCTTTTTGAATCAATTTCTCCCGCTTAACTAAAATATTTCATTTATAAATAAAATTAGAAAGGGTGTTAGATCCTCAAGGTGATGAAACTTTAATAAACAAGCCTCATCACAACCCCAAAATGCAAATTGAATTAAAAACACCAAATAATTTCAGTGGAACTCCTTGGCAGACGAGTAATACAGTCGCCGTGGGGCCGAGAGTAAGGGAATAAATAAATAGCTCTAAAATTGAGCATAAAAAAGCGATAAATCAGGGCTAGTTTAATATTTATTCATGAGACGGAAAAAGTAAAACTGTTAGCTAGTGGTTAATTAAATTTTATACATTCAAGGGTCTCTATCCTCGCCAACTCTGATTATCATAAAATCTGCGTTATTCCTTCTCCTTGTTACATTTTGCGGAACGTCAAGGGTGTACTCCACGAAACCGTTGGAAAATATATTAGTTCCATAACTAAAAGAATAAACAGTCCAAACTCATCACATATCCAGATAATAAGGTCCTTAAAATGCCATAATTCTTTCTTACTTCTTTGTTAGTACGTACCTACGCATTATACTTATTAAAGAACGATTAAAGTACAACATTAAATAAACCCTTAAGAATATACGAGTCATTCAAATTTTAGTAATGAAGAGCGGATTTACGAATAATTTCATAAAAAAATGTTCTGCAGTTTAGACTTTATTATAAAATTACGGGCTTTCAAATACTTTTTTAATTGTGTTTTTTCGATAACTCTGCCAATTTTAAGATACCTTACTGAAATTTGATATGAGGGTTTTTTGAAGAAGTCACTAAGAACACCTCAAGGTTGGTAGCCAGATATAATATACAAATTTTTTGAAATGACGCATTAACACGATTCTTCTCTAACACGTATAACACGTTGGTTTGGTTGGAATGGAAGTTTAAGGTTAGTAATTCAATATTCTTAAGTGGATAAAAAGCAATTAAAACTTGATCAGCTCGGCACAGAACAGTCCGCAACCTCTTAGTGCGTTCTCTCCTTTAGAAATAAAATGTAGTATGAATATCAACTAAAGGACTTCCCTGAGTGTATTTGCCCCAGTCTCCCTACCCACTGGGAAAAGACGGGACAAGCGCGTAACTTACACACTCCGTAACACATAATCGAGACTTACCTTTGGTATAATCTCTGAGCCCCTTCCTGACGAGAATCGGCTGGCCGTCTTCCCTCTTCCACGTTATCCTGGGGGTGGGGTGGCCCGCGGCCCGGCACAGCAGGGTGGCGTTCCCGCCTTCCGATATCGACATGTCCCCGCTTGTGTCTTCATTTAGGATGTCCGGGGGCACTGCAAAGGAAACGAAACAATTTCAGCGGTGCTACACTCACAAAGCTTATTTAAATTATTGAGTTTGCGAGTTTAATAGACTTATTCGGGCAAATCAGATGATAGCGGGCGAGGGGTGTTATTATGAGTCTGTTATAACCCTAAATAGAATCTTAACGGGAAAGTTACAGTTTTGTCATACGCAGTGGCAGCTCTTCATTGTGGTCCTAGGACCTGTTGGAATATAATATCTCTACAATGTGATTATAAAAATAGCGTTTTATTCACGTAAGCGTGTCTAATAGGTAGATAAAACGCGACTAAAATACGGATGTAATATAACGTTTTATCCACGATCACAAGCTCAAGTTAATCGAGTTGTAACCTTAAATATAACCTTAGGCTAGGTTTTAGGTTTGTCACAAGCAGTGGCAGTACTTCACTGGGGTTTTAGGATCTGTTGGAATACAAAATCTCTAAAACGTGATTGGATGACTACATGTAAAAATAATAGGTATCAATTGGAAGTATTGGGAGTATTTTAATAGCGTTTTATTCACGTCAAAATATTTAATAAGTGGATAAAAAATACAACTGAAACAGGGATGTATTACAACGTTTTATCCATTATCACAAGCTCAAGCTAATCGAGTGATAACCTTAAAATAATCTTAGGGAAAGTTTTAGGTTGTTCATAAATAGTGGCAGCTCTTCACAGCAGTCGTAGGACCTCTGTTGGACTACAAAATCTTTAGAATATAATTATTTTGGATAACTAACTGTGAAAATAATAGTTACTTATAGGAAGAGTATTTTAAAAAGCGTTTTATTAGCGCAATAATGTTTAATAGGTGGATAAAACGCGACTGAAACACGGATGTAATACAACGTTTTATCCGCAATCACAAGCTCAAGTTACTGAAGCTATTTATTTGTGGCATAATTTTAGTTTTTCTTTAGTTTTATTGGGTTTTTGCCACACTTCTGAAAAAAAAAAATATTAAATAAGCCCTTGCGCCAAACGGATCAGCCAAGGGTTATTTTTTAAAAACTAAGTTTGCCTAACCAAAAAATCTCATACTGAAAAAAGCAGATAAGTAAAAAATAACAAAAATCACATTACTAACTTGTACTTCCGTATTATTGACGTTTCGAAAAACTTGACATACGTTTAATATTTTGAGAACGAAAACAAAGAGGGTTGTTCTTTTAATAACGTGAAACACTACACTGGAAATGAGCTCCTAGCATATTGTTTTTGGAAAAATATGAGATCTGTACAAAAATGTGAGATCTGCAAGCCGTTCTCTTTGTGGTCGTGTTATTTCATATCAAAGGCAATGGCACTTTTACATTAACATAGACATTAGCAAATATTCAAGATTAATATTATCAAAAAGAAAAATGATGGTTACACACCGAAGAAGTCAACAATATTGACTAGAGAGGAATTTGACACTTTTCAGAGAGATGCTCCCGTTGAAATATTTTTAATGATCAAGATAAGTTGTCATCTTTTAACGCAAAAAAATGTACTTACATTATTTGTATAATTAGGTGGCACTGATTTTAGGCATATCTGGAGCTTGTTGAAGAGAAGATTTATGTAACATAACAATATATGATATTCAGGATTCAACAACCGGATACTGATCATCGATGTTTTTTGTATATTATAGCAATAATAAATGCTCCAAGCCAGTGGTTGAGAAAAATACTTCAGATTCCGTATCTTAAATTACCAAACCCTAAGGAATATACCAGACATTGTTTTCGGCGTTCTTCGGCTGCTTTATCAGCCGAAGCTGAAGCAGCTATAACTAATATTAAGCACCATGGTGGTTGGAAATCAACCACTGTTGCTGAAGGCTATATTGAAAATTCAGTGTCCAACAAAGTGGAAATAGCAAAAAAATATTGGCACTAATATGCCTTCAACTAGTACGTGCTCTGGATCTTTCGCAGAATTTTCCGAAAATACTAGTGTTACTGAAGCTACAAAAACTGGTTCTGCAGAACAAAGAGAAAATTGATTTTTTTATAAATAATTCAGTTAATTGTGTTGCAATTCATAATTATATTGGTATGACTAAATTATAATTTATTGATTGTCGTTCTTTATCTTTTTTATAAAACGTGGTACAAAAAATGATATTTTCCTTCAATAAAAATAGAGCACACATCATTAGTTATATGAGAGTGAAAATTTAGCGTATAACAGTAACTACAGCAATTAACGCCCGAGGACGTAATACGGCCTTTGGGCGTTAAGTGACACTTACCGCCCGAAAATTTTAACTATAAAATGCAATTTAACGCCTGGCCGTTTACAGAAACTATAAACAATGGCGCTTAAAATGAACAGTTTATATTTTAATTGCTATATCAACGTAGATACAACAAAATAGAACATTTACATAAAAAAATACTAAATCCATGACAGGCTAAACGGAATTGGGGGCAAACTAACACAGACAAATGAAAACACAGCACGAATGATGATTAACAAATTTCTATTACAGAATATGTCAATTCTAGTTCAGCAGTTTATAGTGCCTGAATATCTAAACTACAATTTAATGAGATATCTGTATTTGGAACATTCAAAACCCATTAGTAACTTTGTTCAGTGTTATTACTGGCAACGGTTGGAATTGTAATACGGAATACCCGATGTTGACTTTTTGTTTTAAGAAGGGCGTTTCGAATGTACAGGGTGTTCCAAAGTTCCCTCCACAGATATTTTTCTCGAAGAAATATTTTTAGTAGGCGAAAATAATAATTTATAATTTTTTATCAGAAACATATGATTTCTGTGGATATGCTATTCATATTTCCGGAAACAAACAGAAACTCACGTTTGGCAAGGAGATTCTACGGTGACCGATATCCAGAGCCAGATCATAAAACGTTTCAACAATTAGAAAAATTTTTACGAAATAATGAAGATGCTTTTTCTTCAAGAAAATATAAAAACATATAAAGAAGTATAGCAATTGATGAGAATGTTGCCTATAGTATTGGCTATTTTCAACAAAATACGGAAAATTCCCGCAAAGAAGTATATTAAAAAATATCGTTCATTACATGTCCAGAAATAGATTTTTCCAGAGTCCTAATGAAATATACCATTTTCTTTCTTCTCCAACGAATCGCTTCTAATTTAAATGTAACAGTAATATTTTTTTACTTTCAGCTGTGACATCTGAAACTAACTTTTGAATTTGGCCAACTCGTCTGATGTAATATTTAGATATACACAATTTACTTCAAGGAAATTCTCAGGGGAAGTGACTGTAACAGTCAAATTGGTTTACATTATACAACTTCACTATTTTACCTTCTAACTTCTCAGTGAGTCTAAATCCATGTTTTATAAGACTATATTTAATTCAAGTAGTTTACAACGTATAATGTGCAAGTTAAATGTATTGCTTCACAGTTAATATTTATTTGTGTAACATATGTGTAAAATAACCTTTTCACTATTACAAATTTTTCTGGGAATATGCCAAGGGTGTTTAATACACGACTTATTACCAGTATATTATTAAACAAATATATTATTAGAGCTTTGCTTATACACAACTTTCTTAAGCGTAACCCCCTCCCCACAGAAAATAATCCAGAGGGGTTACATCTGGTGATCTAGGTGGCACTGTATTTGATCATCAGGTCATATCCGACGATTTGGAAACTGCTTTCAAATAATTTCTTACAATTACAGAACTATCTCTAGATGCATAATCTAATTACAACCATAAATGTTTTCTAATTTGAAATGGAATATTATCCAACAAACCTGCAAATTCTTTGTCTAAGAACTGTAGAAAATTTTCATTTTTGAGAGTTTGGACTTCAGGCGGATTTTCATAAGCCCAGAAATGGATATTTCGGCGATTTGGTATGCCATTACTTATGAATTTATTTGATCGTTCCACAGAATATAAGTTCTCTATTTGACTAATAGTCGGTATGGCCTGCACCACGCTTCAATAGCATATCGACACGTCTGTGCATTGAGATAATCAAGCGGTTAACTTGCGTAATATTGTTCCATTCCTCTTCTGCCACCACGACTAACTCATCTGCAGCCTGAGGTGGAGGAATATGATTACAAATGGCTCTAGCAACGAAATCCCACATGTTTTTAATAGGATTCATGTCAGAAGAGTTGGCTGGCCAATTTAATCTATTGATATAACCTCCTCCGAGTGTCCCTTGAACCCTTCTTGCGCGATGTGGTCGAGCGTTGTCGTCCATAAACACAAAATGTTCACCTAATTCATTACGTAGAGGGTAGATAATGGACGTAATAACTGGTTCGACGTAAATTTGACTGGTCATATTCTGTGCTATGCGAATTAATGGGGTGCGACGGTTGAGCATTATTCCATTCCAAAACATTACGGTACCCCCTTCATACGAAGCAACTTCACGGGGAAAATGAAGTTGCTGTTGACGATCTGGTTCTCTCCACACTCTTTGTCGATTGTCATCAGTAACCAGCCCAATTCTGGTTGCAAACCCCTATGCTCTCGCGCTCACTGGAGACGGGCAGCAAGATGCCTTGAAAGTAGAATGAGGACCCGTAATGGTCTTCTAGTACCTAAATTTGCATTGTAGAGTCGTCTTCGAATAGTAGATGCCGATATAACAAGGCAAAACGTACCTTGAAAGTGGGCCCTGATATATTGCATCAAACACCGATTCTCCCTTTCATTATATACTCGAGGACGTCCACGACGTGGTCTGTCTTCAACCGTATCAAATTCTTCATATCTGTGTACTATTCGTACAACAGATGATCTAGGAATGCCCAACATGTTCGATATCTAATGATTAGAATGTCCTGCATCATGTAAAGTAGTCACTCATGCTCGGGTAAACGCAGAAAATTCACGTCGTGGCATTATAATGTACAAAAATTCAAAGGAACACTTGGCTGAATACACTGTCAAACTGACCAGATTTGTAAAAATATTGATAAAGTAAAGGTGCATAGTCTGCAAGATAATAAGTCTTTTTTGTTTCCTAAGTACATGAACTTTTTTACCACATTAAGAAAAACGACTAGGTTTAATCGATTTATTTTATATACAAACGGGGACCAAGATTGACGTTGTGTGTGGTTTTGCAGACTGTGTACAGTCACTTCTTTAGTTGTACGTTTGCAGCAAAATTTTATGTTACTCTGCTCTGAAAGAATGTTTCCCGTAAATTAAAACGAATGTTTCATGGTAATGTCCACGGCCACAATGCGAATCAAAATTTAGGTACTTACTTTTATATTTTTATTGCACTCTGTCTGCCGTATCTGAGAACTTCCCCTTATCGTTACGTTTAGTATCCAATTATGAGACTTAAATATCTTGTAGGACGGAGACAATATCCTATCGATCTACTCTTTATTCGATGCAATGCGAGCAAATACAATAACGATGATTTAAGACCCTGCTTCCGTCTATTTTCGACGGGACCGTTCGGAGCAAAGAAAAGCTTTGAGCATCGATTTGCTGAAAGTACTCTAGGTACAATAAGACAATGAAATTAAACCAATTAGATGCGATTATTTACAGATTCGCTCCGCTCAAATTAAGGGTATAAAAGCCTGCCTGTATTGAAATAGTCTTTTCGTAAAATTATTGCATAATAATGACATTTCGATTGTCATTTCAGTATCTAAATGACAGTCTTGGCTTACAACAATCTTTGTTACGCACATGTGTGTAAAAGTAAAATACCATAGCAAACAGAATTTTAAATTATATGTTTATTATAAATATTAATAACACAATCTTTCAAGTCGGATAACTGGACTTTAGGTTAACATACAGAATCGGAGATTGCGGATCTTTACAGAGAAAGTAGAAATTGCCGCTTCATCCCAGGGAAGGTACGAAGTATAAGTGGCGCGATAGTATCATAGAAAACTAAATTTTATTTGTATATCTGCCCTATTCTTCTCAAAGTCCTTTTATTGCATTTCAAATGCTGACGTGTATTAATTTATTTGGCAAGAGTAACGAATAAAACACGGCGTGAATAAGATTCTTAAATTTTGAATGCCCATTTAGCGCGTCTACAATCTCCGATAACGGCCGATGGTAGGCGAGAGCTTACGAGAGCTGCACAACAATAACGGTATCCTCACAGATTACAGACCTCAATCCGGTCACCTGATGCCAGTGTTGCCAGGTCTCATGCTTTTGCATGATATCTCATGCATTCCGAGGAAATCTCATGCTCTCATATTTTGATTACAAAATCTCATGTTTTTTAATAGACACAAAAAAAATAAAATTATTAAAATTACTCTTTGAAATCTAAAAAAACAAAGACCTAACGAGAAATAAAGACAACATCGAGGGCAAAATTGAATAGATAGAGGTAGGTATCTACAATATTTGGGTACTTGAAATGTCCTTTATTGTAGACTGCTCTCTTAATAATTATCAATGAATACATAAACGGACAGTCGACGGATATGCGGTGTGTGTCCTGTATTCACGCTGTATTGCAGTGATTCTTAACTCTATTCCGTAAGGGTACCTACATTTTCTGGAAACAACAGATTTTACGACCCGTGAGTCACCATGCGTCACGTCAACTGCGCCTCAACGTTCGCCCGGCCTAACAATAAAATAAATTAGAAAGGTTACGTGGTTAATAACTTTTAAGTAAGTACCTGTAAGTACCTACGTACAATGTAATATTATGATAAAATAGCATAACATAATGCTTTTTAATGAAATAAAAATGGCATTACAAAAGTAATTCAAAATTAAGCTAACACCTGTATCCCGGTCCTATTGCTGCACTTAGGTTGGTTCTGGAATGAAAGTGGTATTTCATTTATCCACGAACATTTTCCTTGCTCTCGCCTGCTTATTTTGCATGGTATTTTCTATGTACCCTTCTGTCACAGAATTCGAACGTCAACCTCCGTGTCTCTTGGGCATCGATATGTTCGCTCCTGCTAGAGATGGGTAGTTCGCGAATGAACTAGTACAAACGAACTATTCAATTCACTGAATGAAATGAATCATTCCTTCTTGTCGGACTGAATCATTCCCTGTGAACTAAAAGCAACGTTGATTCCAAAAAAATTAACAATGTAGTTCCTGAATGAAATTAAAAATTTCAGCTGACGATTAGACATAGACGGTATCGGACATAGATAAAAGAAATGTATCAGAGATGTGACTCAATGACCGGTTTCAGTCGGATCGCCTATATAGAATGGCTGGTTCGGTGTCTTGTGACAGAATATTTTCTAAAACAGAAAAACGATCTTGATTAATATTAGACAAAATTTCTAAAATTTTGTTTTTAAACGCGAATTTTTAAATATTTAGAATTTATTTATGAAATTAAGTTTTTTTATTTTAAATATTCTTTTGTTAGTTTAATGCAATATTTTCACACGTAAATTTATACAGGGTATGACTAAGTACAAAAAATGTAACCACGTGATCAGGGAGGCCTAAAAGACAATAAAAAAATTATTTCAGAATTTTAGCTCGATATTTAAAAAATGGGGCAAAACCCTTTTTTCCTACGCAAAGTCGGCGCCTATGATCAGAACCGACTGAGATGGCTTAGATCTATAGATAAAACTTACAACTGTCAACAATATCTACTACCATCGTCGTTTTTTGCAGCGTTGCTAAATGTAGAAACGAAAATTAACATTCTTAATAGTAATAATACCTGATAGATAGGTAACAGTTAATCCACTTAGCTCCAGTATTTTGCATTCGTTTTCCATTATTTCGTTATAAACTGGTAGAACTACATATTCGCTCATTACAGCCACTCACTACCGATAAAACACACTTCCCGTAGGTACAATTAGATAGATTAGATGCCTATTTATTATAACAAAATCGAACGGAATAATAGACGTTTTAATGTAACCGCCGCAGTCTTGTCCCATAACCTAGAAAACCAAACCGGCGAACTATATTGTGGGAAAGTATCTGCACCCAAAACAAATATCTTTATTTAATAACTATAAAACGTTTAAAAATTAAAATAAGGCACTAAAAACTGAAGAAGAACAGAAAATTACAACGTAAACACAGAAATTCAATTATGACATGACAGCGATACTGACTAATGAGCGACTGTTGCATTGGCAAGCATTGGCGGCGTTAAATAAGGATTTAAAATAATATCGAAAAAAATTTTTTTGGCTTTATAAACAAGTTGGAATTTTTTTGAAGGGTGATTTCGTTAATTCTTATTTTTCCCTATCCCCTCTTAAAATATTTGTACTAAGTCATAGTAAACCCTGTATTTTTTTACCTATATTCAAATGCTTACCTATAAATGTTTTAAAATCTAAAATTTAGATTTGTCTGCAATCTCAAAAGCCTTGTATCTATGTTATATATGTTTCTAAACGAGTCTCTAAATTACGATACCACGCGAGTCATGAAACAGTGCCGTTGTAAGCAAACTCCGATATTGAACGTCGAGACTGGTGGTCGAATTACAAATATACAATTATTCTCGACCATACTGAATCAAATGAATTACTCAAGTGAATTATTCACTTAGGTGAATGAGACTGAAAGAATGAATTCACCAAAATGAACTAAAAGTCCCACCTCTAGCTCCTGCATATACAAGGAAGGTTGCAGAACATCATCTAAAGCATTACCCACTATACTTAGTAACATTGGGTAATCTAAGAAATTCGGCAATCTTTTTAGGAATTGAACCTATGTTGTTTATAACCATTGCTTGTGTAGTACATTTTGAATTCCTGTACGTGATAATAAATCGGTTGTGATCAATAGGGGATGGACGTGCATATTTGCGGAAATTTCCAAAAAATTGACTCCCATATCTCCCTCTGGTATTGTATATAATTTAGGAACAATAGTTTTGGTATTGAGAATAGTCACCTTAATGAACAAGTTAGCATCTGCAATGTTCTCTTTACGTAAATAAGTTAATCCTTCTCTCCTACCGGCTTCAAATACAGTGTCTTCAAAAAGTAACGAATAAATTCATTATTTTTGAAACTGAGAAGTTTTTGAAAAAATCCCCTGGCACGTCGATTTTATTTAAAAAAAAGGCACTTTTTGACATACGGCCCACATTTGTGACGTCATCGTTGTTCGAGATATGACGTCATCAACAATTTTTTTAAATAGCAACCCCCTATTTTGACCATGCCATTTGAAAGAGCGTGTCATTCTACATACATACATCATGATACGTTACTAGACCGGTTAATTTAGAAGATTTAAAAGCAAGAATTCGTCACGAGATACATCGTATACCTCCTGAAGTTATTGATAATGCCCAAAAAGAACTTATTAATTGTCTTGTCCACTGTCAGGCAGCCAACGGTACACAATATGAACATTTAATTTAGTCGATTTTTTACATAATCATTATCATTTTCAGTGTTGTGAAAATTAAATTTTAAAATCTTCAAACATTATTTTCTTGAAATTTTTGATATATCTATCATCATTTTTCACTGATGGAAAAACGAGGCACTTCTACAACATTGCACAGAGTATTTCTTGCACCGAATCCCTTTTGGAAGAAGAAAAATTCTAAAGGTTGGCTTAAAAATGTCTCGATTGGACTTAATGAAATTTCCAAATGGACTAAATGCTCAGCACAACGCATTGGTATAGATGTCAAACACGTCAAAATTACAAATCAGTCAAATCGAGCGCAGTTAGCGAATTCAGTAAAAACGGAATTGATGAATATGCTTTAAAAACCATTGGTGTTGCGTTTTAATAGTTGACAATTTTTCTCGTCTAATTGCTAGACAACATATTCTCATTAAACAACCTAATTTTATTCAGTCAAATACAAACCTCGTGAAATGATAAGTGAAAAATGTCTCGACTTCAGCATCGTTGAAATGCTCTCCAAAACTCATCCCCTCCTACTTATCCACATCTATCTCAAATTCGATCTACATACACTTCACATTTCCTTGATTCGAAGCTGATTCTCAGCGTTTACCCTCTGCCTGTCATAAAATAGGAATATATTTATTACGCAAACCTCCTCCCATTCTGCGAATCAATAGATTGTATACAGGAGAACAAATAATGTAAACGAATACAGTTTTTTTGCTGTCCCGTCTTGCTGATACTTTCCTATTCCCGCAAAACGTAAGGGAGAGACGGAGAGCCGTCTCGAAATAATACGAACATCATCCAAAGTGGAAGTGACACCTTATTACCATTTTATTTCAATCATATTTATTTGAAATACGTGATTCTGGAGGAGGCGCGGCCGCGTAAGGCTTCTCGGTAATTTAAGTGTGGAATAAATTGGGTATATGTGTCGCCCGCTGATATTTCCCTTTATGGCGGCGCAATTGCGTTTCATTTTAGACTTTTATGTCGCGTATACGTACTCCTGGGTAATAACATATATTTTCGTTTCTCCAGCTTTGCGTTCGGGGAGCAAAGTGGGCGGAAAAGCGGGGATATATCTGTAATCAGCGAGACGGGCTAAAAATATGATCGAATCAATTCGATTTATATCTTTTCATATTACTAGATTCCTCCAAAGCAATTGATACTCTTCGACATGATATCTTATTTTAAAAACTTCAATATTTTGGTTTTGATGATTCAGTGGCATTGTTTATCAAATGTTATTTATTAAATGGAAGGCAAAAGGATCGTTAATAGTTCTGTGTCAGATTATACCGTTAATACAGTTGGTGTCACGCAAGGAAGTGTTCTTGGTCCATTATTGTTTTCCATTTATACTACTTTTATAGTTATCTAACAACCGGTTTTATTCATCAATATGCAGATGACATACATTTATTTTAATTTTTCACAAATGAATGTTAAAGAGACGAGTAATCTTATTAATGAGAATTTAAAACAAATTGTAATGATATCTAAAACATAAATTAGTTCTAAATGACAGCAAAACTCAAATGTTGTTGTTTGGTAATAATATACTTAATAATCCTCAATTTGAAATAATTTTAAATAAAAAAGTTTTACCTGTAAGCAAATGTTGTAAAAATGTTGGCTTAATATTGGATGATGAACTGAAGTATACAGAGCATGTCAGTTCATTGGTTAAAAAATCATATTATAACTTAAAATTGTTATATATGCATAAAGATTATCTTTCTACTTCTGTTAAGTCTATTGGTCTGCCTTGTTAAAAAAAGACCAACAGACATTGCAAAGATTACTGAACAACTGCTTAAGATTCTGTAATGGTCTGCGTAAATATGATCATATTACCGATTCATTATATCAATGCAGCCACTTTTGAAAACGTTTTCGAAATTGTGTTGATGCCTACATGATGTGCAGTACATTTTCCAGCCACATATCGCAAGAAAGATCTCCCACCGGCACTTTTAGGTCGCAGATTGGTGTATTTTTGACATATTTCTGCAGCATTGACTGAATTAGCTTCTTTCATGATCGTGAAACTTCTTGAAATATTTGTTTTCGTATCCGGAATGACGTATAGGTAACTGCCTTTATCTTGGACATGAGTTTATAATGTCTTAATTCTACTTTATATGAAGTAAGTTTACCATACTTCGAAAGTTGGTAGTGGTAATGATAAAACAACCACTCTTTTCATTTCTCATTTCGCATTTGAAAATATTATAACTATTAATGAAAAAGTGTTGGACCGCTTAGAGAATTGCTCCAAGAATGGAGAAATTAGAACTTGATTAACACGTCTAATCTACGTACCATTTTTTCTCAGTAGGGAAAATGTCAACCCTAGAAACTCCAGACAGTCAAAAAATCTCATGTGAGTGTTGTGACGGTTGGAGAAAAAGCATGTTGACTACACTTTTCTGAAGTAATGTGATCTCACGGTGACATCACATGACACCAATGCGTATCCACCTTAACTGACAAATAATACCAGACATATGTACAATTCCCACCGATACCTCGACATTTATTATTAAATTTATCTACCTTTGTCACCAGTAAACTTCATAAAAACTGGGAATTCAAAACCCGCAAAAACAACTTTGTTTCCTGCGAACTTACTTCGGCTACATTTCACGTCAGCTTCCGTCAGCACATAAACGACGCGGCTCTAACGAAAATTTACACCCAGCGTCGCTGTCCGAAGTTCTGCTCGGCGGGTCGGTAATTAGGTTAGCGGTCTACCAAGCCGCCTCGGACAACATCAGCGGGGATAATTCTAATTTAAATCTCTACCCTCACGACATATATCTCGATAAAAATCGGGTTGTGGGGGTTCTGAGAGTATGGAATGACGTGCTTTTGATGGTATGGAAACTACTCATCAGACACATTCAGCAATTAACTGTAATAACTGTGAAAATTGCAGAAAAACTTTGAAAGAGGTAAACAAGCGATTTTAGTAGCACTTAATACATTTGATATTGATTAGAATTTCGAAATGCCTAAAAGTAAAAATTAAATATTAAAAACAATGAAAATATATTATGAATTTTAGAGGTAAATGTATGCAAATTGTTTTAAAATGACAGAAAATTTAAATATTACTTGAAAACTTAACAGCACGAAACTTCTACTTCCAGAAAACTATTATGATTCTCTATCTGCATTCCTGAATGATCTTAAGGTGCCACTAGTTCTTGTTAATGATACTTTTTGAACTTTTCAACTTATTGTCAAAGATTTCTTCGATATAACATTCAGCCTTAGTTGACTGCTATCCTCCATGTCTTTTAAGTTTGTTTGAATATCCGCTCCACTGTCAGCGAGGAAAGCGGAAGACGTCCTCTTCAAGCAATGATCAATGTAACTGGATGCATCTCGGAGTTTTAAGGATTATGCAACTCATTGAGGAATTTTTGCAAAACTGTTGATGCCAATTGGTTGTATTGTGCACTTACCGTGATTAGTAAATGACGAATCTATTGCATTTTACTTGTTTTTATATCAATCGTAAATACTTATGGTAAGTAACTTTCATATCCGGTGAGATATAACTGGTCTGCTACTTCCTGCTCGGCCTAAGCGGCTCGACTTGCAGAAAGCTCTCACCTGCACTCGGTTTATATGTGAAACTACATATGAAGGAACAGCCAGTTCAATTGTCGGTCATCTCATCTATGGCATACTGATGAGGGCTAACAAGCCCGAAACCGGTCTATGTCTGGTGGAGTGGCCGACAAGGATTCTTGGCTGTTTCACACAGATACTGCAGGTATAATTCAATGCCGGTCGGGGCATTAGCCCGCGGAGTAGTTGTTTCCTGCAGTATCATTTATAGATTTAATGGCGCATCGCCCGGGGCGAGAAGTCTGCGGTTAAGTACCTACGATATTGTAGGTCGCTTTCTGCAAGTCGAGCCGCTTAGGCCGAGCAGAAAGTAGCAGACCAGTTACATCTCACCTGCACTCGGTTTATATGTGGAACTACATATGAAGGAACAGCCAGTTCAATTGTCGGTCATCTCATCTATGGCATACTGATGAGGGCTAACCAGCCCGAAACCGGTCTATGTCTGGTGGAGTGGCCGACAAGGGTTCTTGGCTGTTTCACTGAATATACTGCAGGTATAATTCAATGCCGGTCGGGGCATTAGCCCGCGGAGTAGTTGTTTCCTGCAGTATCATTTATAGATTTAATGGCGCATCGCCCGGGGCGAGAAGTCTGCGGTTAAGTACCTACGATATTGTAGGTCGCTTTCTGCAAGTCGAGCCGCTTAGGCCGAGCAGGAAGTAGCAGACCAGTTACATCTCACCTGCACTCGGTTTATATGTGAAACTACATATGAAGGAACAGCCAGTTCAATTGTCGGTCATCTCATCTATGGCATACTGATGAGGGCTAACAAGCCCGAAACCGGTCTATGTCTGGTGGAGTGGCCGACAAGGGTTCTTGGCTGTTTCACACAGATACTGCAGGTATAATTCAATGCCGGTCGGGGCATTAGCCCGCGGAGTAGTTGTTTCCTGCAGTATCATTTATAAACTTTCATATCCGTTGCACTCCAATCCTACGGCGAATATACGTTTCCTTTTGGTTTTGGTATCACGTAACGTTATAACCACACTAACTATGTATAAAAATAGCTTATCTTCTCAAAAAATACGCTACCATTATACTTAATACGTCTTTTGTAATCCTTCACTTATAAAATATTTCATAATATTTTAAATACTTTCTCGTATGTTTCCTTGGATTTTAAACGAATTAAGCTCGATGGTTCTCCAGCGGCATTTAAAATGTTTTTTATAATTAATATATAACTTACAATCAGTTTGACTCACAAAAATTAAACTTAACTGTTATTATATAAATAAACAAAGCCGTGTCAGGTTACTAGGTTAAAGAAATCCTACATAAGGACCTACTAAGAAATTCGTATTATTGTTATATACTGTATATATTGGATCGGTCAGTGGTCGCGCGGTTTAAGGCGTCAGTACTTGAATCGAGGTGACTAGATCGCTGTTGGTTCGACCCCCGCAGTCGGTAGATAAGCTATATTTGTGGAGAGGATTGGCACCCTCTCTGCGGGTATGCTAGGATGGAAGCATGTTGGCTTGGGTCAATGTGAGAGATTGATACCGGTTAACGTTTGACTACCCCCCTAATTAATGACGTTTTCCAGGTTTCCGTCATTCCTGCACTGAATGGTTGTTAGGGTCTACCAACGTATCATTATTATTATTTTTATTATTATTGTTATATACTAACACAAAACGCGAAAAAATAGTAAAAATAAACAAATTTCGTAAGAAATGAAGTTTTACCAAACTCATATAGTTCGTGGTACCTTAATACGTACCTGTATATCGTGTAAGATATACCAAAAACGCCATGAAACCACAAAGATGAAAACAATTTTAGATCAATCAGAAATTCCATTACATTTACACGGTATCCCGTGACCATTTTTTATCTTAACCTGCCTTGTTTGGATCATTTGACTTTATAAAAGTCCAAGGCGCCCTTTGATAATGAATGTGTATCATTTGTTTCAGCCAATTGATCCGCTTTCTCACGCTTATGACGTAGTTACCCGCCCTTCCGGTCTTAAAACCTAAATAAATGATTCACCAGCTCATTCATCTTTGAGTGGCGCTTACCTTTTCCAGCCACCTACACCCTAATACCCTTCGAGCGCGACGTATAAAGATAATAAAGTTTTCAATTAGGAACAAATTTGTTTTGGTTTTACCAAGGAACGTTGATTTTTATAAAATTTGCGAGGAAATCGCTTGCCTTTCGATTCTAAATCCTCAATATTCGGAATTGTCATCAGAGGCGACCTATCAGAGTGAATTATTAGGTCTTTAAGGCAATGGCCACTCGTGACTTTTTGAACTGTTGAGGAAGGCATATTATCATATCTACCTACTGCTTCAAATACTAATACAATGTTTAATATTTTTGAGAGACATCTGTATCATTATTTATTGGGCCATCAGCAAATGCGAAGTCAGCATTATTTGGAAATACTAAAAGTAAAGTCCTAAGGTGGATGTTCAGAAGATTTTGCTATTGACAAAGGATAGATAAACAGACCCACTGTCAGTGCTTCGTTTTAATTTAGTACTGGAAAAGGTCATCCTTCAAGCCTTACTGCCGCAAGACTATCCTGAAGTTGTAATATTCAGAAGAATGCAGATACTAAGGCCTCTAGAACGAATGTGAAAAAAATAGTATGGACTAAACTTAACTATAAGAAGAAGAGCGATAGAGAGAACCAGGTGCAAGAGATCTACGACAGAAAAATGTAACAAACTGAAAAAGAAAAACTGTAAGGAATTTGAGAAAAATAACGCACGTTCGATACTATCAATTAAAGTGTTTAGAAGTTACTTTGATCAATGATTCCAAAAATTATCCAACGTGCATAAAATACCATTGTACACTGTTAGAAAGATTATCACAAATTATAACCCTTAAATTATTTTATGAAGAATAACAAAAAAAACCTATGATTTTCAAATAACACCTTAAGAGTTAATTTTCGTGTCCGTGCCAACCATTTCGTACTTCGTAGTGGGTGAAACAGATTTTAAAAATAAACACAAAACATGGAATAACAAAATAACTAGTTTGATGTATGTTCAATGTCAAGAGAAGGCAAAATAAAATATTTTAAGGCAATGTCAATCGCATGCAAAAAAGAAACTAGTGCCGTAGGCACAGGGAACAGGTAGATGTCACGAGCAGTAGATGAAATGTCCCGTACCAGCCCCACTCTTTTTTTTTATAGTCGAGGTCGACAAAGAGGTTATGTTGATGTTCATACTGTACCACAAGTATGGTCCAGCGCAAACAAAATAAACTGAGTAAATTACAAGTGGAAACAAAACATGTAATATTTGTAGAAAGGGATTTGATAATTTCAATACACTTTGCATCTTCTGAAACCAAACTAAACTAATTGTTTCTCTAAGTAATACACTGCTTGACGCATCTGTTTTAAGAGTTGCGGTACTAACGTATAAAACGTATTTAAATCGTCTTTTTATTTTCACGGGCAGTGTTTTTATCTTAAGTGTCTTGTGTATTTAATTAATATTTTTCGTGAAATACAGTGTGATTAAATAAAATGTGGCACATTATTCAAAGAGTGAAAAGGTTGACATGCTGAAAGCATATTTCTCAAGTAGTGATAGTGATAACGATAACATATTGTGATAACTCAGTTGAAGTGTGGTAAACATGGATAATGAACAAATTCTGGAAAACTATGATTGTGAGTAGAGAATCTGGTTTATATTTTCAATTGATTGGTGAGGTATAGGAATGGCAAAGGGGAGGAGATGGCCAGTAATAATTTCATAAATAAACATATTTGTTGGAGCCTATTCGAAGACATTAGTGTAACACTGGCAACGTAAATACTAAATAAAATAAAAATAAATAAATAAAAAACGTTGTGGAATTCACATTCTCCATGACTTCCGGAACAGCGGTCCTCAACAAGTTTTCTGTTGAAAAATCGCGAAATTTATTTAAAATTTGACTTTTTTATTCCTGATTCTTTTGTGTTCTACACAGTGAAGTGTACTGCTGGTTAAAATATTTGTACTTATTTAAGGATCACCCTGTATATATGTATAATTGTTCACAGATCGCGTTGTCGTCGTTAATGGTGGTGTGTATAATAACATTTGTAAATACACATACCACAGAACCAACATGTGTATTCTCATATTACTGGACGCAATATAGGACATATGATTCAAGTAAGTTGCTATTAATTTATACAGATTCGGAAATTGCGGATCTTTACAGAGAAAGTAGAAATTGCCGATTCATTCCAGGGAAGGTACGAACTTTAAGAGGGGCGGCGACGTGCATTGGTCTAGCATTCCCCACTACTACGGTAATCGGTTCCGTATCGCCAACGCCAATTTGCCATTACAAATCTAACTGTCCGGTCAACTGATGCCAGTGTTGTCAGATCTCATGCATTCCGAAGAAATCTCATGCTCTCATATTTTGATTATAAAATCTCATGCTTTTTAATAGACACAAAAAGAAATAATAAAATTATTAAAATTACTCTTTGAAATCTACCAAAACAAAGACCTAACGAGAAATAAAGGCAAAATCGAGGGCAAAATTGAATAGATAGAGGTAGGTATCTACAATATTTGGGTACTTGAAATTTCCTTTATTGTAGACTGCTCTCTTAATAATTAGCAATGAATACATAAACGGGTATGCCAGTCTACGGATATGCGGTGTGTGTGCTGTATTCACGCTGTATTGCAGTGATTCTTAACTCTATTCCGTAAGGGTACCTACATTTTCTGGAAACAACAGATTTTACGACCCGTGAGTCACCCTGCGTCACGTCAACTGCGCCTCAACGTTCGCCCGGCCTAACAATAAAATAAATTAGAAAGGTTACGTAGTTAATAACTTTTAAGTAAGTACCTGTAACTACCTACTTACAATGTAATATTATGATAAAATAGCAGAACATAATGCTTTTTAATGAAATAAAAATGGCATTACAAAAGTAATTAAAAATTAAGCTGTGTCAAGAGGTGTTTTGATAAATTAAGCCATCTCATGCTTTTTTCTCCAAACCTCATGCTTCTTTGAAATTATTCTCATGCACTGAATTTTTCCCACCTGGCAACACTGCTTGATGCAAACACGCTGTGGTTGAAGTATGCGCGTAGCATGACACAAATACACGCGAGCGGCAAAATACAATTCACCATCAAGATCCTCACTTTCCAAATCTGTATATGTACTTTCAAATATTGACTAAGGCACCTTACCTGCCTCATCGTACTAGCCACTACAGTTTTAATGTTCGTTCGTCTTCAACATCAACAAATACTTTTTATTATGCTTTTACCCATCCTTTTTTCCAATTTGTTACTAACTTTAAAGACGGATACACTAAAAGAAACTAAAGGTAAAGCCAGAATAACTTTTTTATAACACCGTTTATAACACAAATGGTAGGTCTTTACTTCCAAAGAAAAGACAGTAGAATACAATATTAATTGTCTTTATTGAATTTCTTGTCCTACTTCCTTCCTGCCGCTTTTACCTTGATTTCGCAGAACTGTAGATGAAATGAATCGATAGCTACAAAGAATATTTTTTATATAGTAAACATTTTACCAAAGTAAATATGATTAGATTTCCAATAACAATAGTACGTTATATCCTGTTCAGGTTCACGTCAATTTTATATTTATATAGAGTGAATTTTATTACCATTAATACATAAAGACAGCTTTCATCATTCTACGCCTAATTTTAATTGTGTAAAGCTTATGAAAAGTTGTAATTATTCTTAAAATAATAAATAGCGAAAACATTTGCATTTGTTGCACGTTCTTTTCAGCTGCTGGAGGTCGTATACACCCGAAGTGAAATTAGGTTAATGAGATAGGGATTCATTCTGGCTAATTGCTTAACCAGAAAGTATTACTGGTTGACTAGAAGAAGTGATAAAATATCGCCATTTAAGATAATGATGAAAATACCCAACGAAAATTTGACCCCCCCCTATAATTGGAAAACCGAATAATATTTCAAAATTCGCCGAGACCCGTCGATTTTTGTTCTTGGGTGGAGCTTTGTTGACAGTCAAGCCAACTCGATATGTTCATCCCCCTAATGCCTAGCAACTCCAACTTAAAAATTTCAAATGCAACTACCCCACTTGTGGCACATCATTTTAAAGCCCTTTTCATTGCGAATACAGTGACGTACCGTTTTTAGAAATCGGTTGAGATTTGACAGAATTATTGGTTACAAGCGAAAAGATGACAAACCAACTTACGCGTAGTAATTTCTACACAAATGTCCACCACTAATAAGTTTTTCATCTACTACACATGACCGCATTACCTAATTGTTATTGATGTGTCTATCAGTTTACAAAAAAGTCAGAAATAAAATAAAAAAGCTGAAGCAAATAATAAATCAGATTCGACTGGATTCAGTGTATAAAATGCTCTAATTGGTTCCATGAATCATGTTCGATGTATGGAGTCACATGCAATGTGTGTTCAAGAGAAGAACTACGCAAAAAAAATATGGCGATTTAACTATATACAGCGGCATCTCTCCTTCGGTCTTGCGGCATCTCACCACACTAAAAGGGAGAGATGCCGCGTTTTGTTTAGAAAAAAAAATATGTTTTTATTTTGTTATGGTTATAGCCTCATGTTTATTTTTAACATTTTTATAATATATGTTGTATCAGCTATTATTTAATAAAAAAACAATTAAAAAAAATTGAAAATAAGAATTTTACACATTTTTTAAGAAAACCGCGGCATCTGTCCCGGCTTTACCCTAAACAAATTTTGTTGTCAATCCGTCTGTATACCTAATTAAACTGAATTTTTTCTGTATAGGTGAGATTGTTACTATTTGAGTACATGATATTGAAATTTGGAAAACAAATCCGCTCTGTTCATTTGAGCGAAATTTGCCACATAATACTCGGAATAGAACAAGGACTGACTGCTACACGTGCGTAAGCAAAGTGTTTGATGATCGATGGGATATTTAAAAGCTGATGAGTCCTAAAATAATACGTTAGCTTTTAGTTAGCTGATGCTAACACGTAGGCAAGGTTTCAACAAACATTTCAAACATTACAGGATTACTAAAACCGAACCAAACAAGCCAAATAACTAGCAGCAAAATAGTATGATAACAAAATTTCCGTGTTCTTTTCGCATCTGCATGGTCCTCAAAAGAACCATTTGTTTGACAACGTTTCGATAAAATCTCATTTACTATCTTCAGGTTTTCTTACTTGTGTTTCGCGTTACTACGTTAAAGGAAGACCTGAAGATGGTAAATGAAATTTTACCGAAACGTTGTCAAACAAATGGTTCTTTCGAGGACCATGCAGATTCATCGCGGAAAGGAATCCGGAGAAATATTACAACCATATATATAGTATACAGGGGACACCCTGTATAATAGTAGATTTTATCTTTAAAATTTGACAATTTGTCAAATAAATTTTACTTCAATTGTCTCCTAATTTACAAAAAAAAATAAGAAGGTGGTTTTAAATAAGCGAATTTTATATTACGTAAAAAAACGCGAATAAAAAATAATAGAATACTTACGTAATTATTTTTAAATATGTTACAATGTTGTGCCGTAAGAAAAATATACGTAATAACTTTTAACTTATAAACTACTTTTTAATTATTTTCTGATACACGGGTATTAGCAAATTTACAAACCTAACTGCATTTTCAAAAAGGAAAACTTTCGGATATCAGGCAAAGAAATCAAAAATGTTTACGAAGCTGGAAATATAATGCTTTATGAAACAAGCCGAGAATAAAGAGTTCATGTTAGCCAAAGTTGTTTTAATCGTTAGAGTATTTGGAGTATGTAGGAGGGAAAAAATCACATTTTTGGCAGTAGATGTTATAAAAAATTGTCAGTCATTTATTACTGTCAAACTTCCGACCACAAAAACTCATGTTCAATAGATGGTATCAATTTTTTTAGATATATTTCGTAAGTTCACGAAGAAGCAGAAGCTAGCAGTATTGCCACTATTAGCATTTTATTGATTCTGACTACTAGAACTTGCATTGCTGTTAGTGCTGTTACAGAAGAGAAGCTGGATGCCTCTAGTATTCATTTTAACATTTAACATAATTGTACCCTTAACATTTATAATAAATAAATATTTTCATTTTATTCATTTAATATTTAATGTTTACTTTAAGGCACTACTGTCGAAAATAATGTCATTTTGAAATTCTAATCAACAAAAACAATTTTTGATGTAGACTGAAATTTAGGTTCTAGGAAGTTATTTCAATTAATTATACTCAACGGTCAGGAAAATGATTGTGTGCGCGAGACGTAAGTGTATACATCTTGTGGTTACATTATTATGCTATATAAAAAAGATAATAAAGACTTTCTCCAAAAATTCTTATAAAATGTTGTTTACTTTGCGAAGGGCGCCATGTAAAATAAGTCCTAAATTCCGTCCTACCCTTAAAAACCCTTCAATCAAGGCAGCACCTCAGGATCTCCAATACTTGCGAAACAAAACCGGCAGGAAGCTCGCGGGATTAACCTGTAATCCTGGATGATTTACCGCACAAATAATTCCTTACTTCGTCGCTTATCCTCGGTCGCGTATAAATGCATGGAAATGCGGCGAAAATCTTTGGAATATCTTTCACTTTCAAAGCCCTTCCTGTGAATTATGATCGCACATGGGCAGTTGGGCACTTATATATTGGACTACATTTTTATGTCTCACTCCCTAGAAATTCAATCCTGCACCATGGGAAGGAAGACATAAATCTAGAACTCGTGTTTTAATCATAGGCATGTCGAATAGCAGCGTCCTGTAGGGGAGATAGAAGCAGCAAATGCTTTTGAACAGTGTAGATTCGTAAACTCTGGAACAGAAATTGTCGGTATCTGATAGCAAATGTATAAGTAGATCTCCCCTAAACAAATAGGGTGAGTATCTGCATTCTTTTTAAGTGTAGCTATAATTGACTATTATAGCAGATCAGTCAGTACAAGAGAAGTATAAGGAAACATACAAAGTACAAAGACGAAATGTAAAGAAAGTGTTTAAACAAAAGAAGAGAGCAAAACAGATTAAGAAAATAGATGAAATAGAACGTCATTATAAGAGGAAAGAAGTACGTAACTTCTTTAGAGAGATAAAATAAAAAAAGAGAAAGGAAGAAGTAATATATGCGAGGGATGAAAATGGTAATTTAATATAAGAGGAAACAGAAGTGAGATGGAGGCAATATTTGGCAGAGATGCTGAATGAAGAGAGCGAACGGGAAGGAGAGGATCAGGAGGAGATGATACTGGTAAGGGAAGAGGAAGTGAAAGTAGATGAACCTACAAAAAACGAAATAGACATAAGGGAGACAAGGAATGTATGAAATGATCCTAAAGATTTGGAGAAGAGAATGTATGCCTGAAGGTTGGAGAAACTATAGGGGTATATCATTGCTAGATATAGGGTATGCAATCATGACAACATTAATAAAACAGAGAATAGGACCTATTGTTTGCCACACACAGTCGCACATCAACGTACATTCATCAGCGCACGCACATGTTTTCTGGAAAACCAGGTTGACAAGTACGACGCACTTCTTCACCGCGCAATCATGTACGTGACGTTATTATGCCCAGAGACAGGCGTTGTTGTTTGCGCGTAGATGAATACGCGTTGATGTTTGCATACATGTACGTTCGTCTGTGACCCGCTTATAGCATAACTACAGATACGGGAGTATCAAGCAGGTTTTAGAAAGGGAAGGTCAATAACGGACCAAATCTTCATGGTGAAGGAAATCCTTACTACATCCTACGAATATGGGATTAAAACAATGGCGTGTTCAGGAAAGCAAAGATTTGAACAATGTGATCTCCAGGACAAATAGCTATAAAATTCAATTCCTAAAATTTTTACATGAGTCTCATGATTAATTCGAATGCCATTTATATTTACATTTAATTCTATATTTGTCCGTTGGCGGTTTTGAAATAAAACCGCCTTTGTCACATCAAAACATAAGTTATTATTACAGAACCATGTACATAATGTATTTAGTAGCTTCTAAGTCATAGGAAGATTTATCAGAAATTAAAAGCGAAGTATCATCGGCATATACAGTGTGGAAGAAAAGTATGGAATAAATTCATTATTTCTAAAACAACGAAGTTTCATAAAATTTCCTCGGACCGTCGATTTTGCTTTTTAAAAAGACTCTTTTTTCTATACCACCGTATTTCCCACGTTCATTTGTTTTCGCGTGATGACATCATCGGATATATTTTTAAATAGAACCCCTATATTTTTTCATCGGATTCTTGTAAGCTTAACTAGCTGAATTAAAAAATGTATAATTTCAACACTTTATTCCTTCAACTTTCAGAAAAAAAATAATAACCGATCCAATAAAATCGGCTTGAAAAAATGTGAATATTCCCATTTGTGTCTGTGATGGGCTGGTTGAGAGTAAAATGGATATAGTGAATTCATCGGCAGTATCACAAAATAAGGACTCTTCATTTTTAAAACAATTTAACAATAAGTAACTAATTAATTAATAATTAAATTCTGGTTGCCTCAATCGTATTTGACCCCCTAATATATTATTTTGTTTTAATAGATTGCATGTTAGAATATTAGCAATGTTGTTATAATGTTGATAGCAAAAACAACAAATTAAATCAAGTCACCTCATAAACTGTTTCTGGCAGCTAAACAAAATCTAATCAGAATTGACATCTGTCAACTGCAGCGTTTATTGGATCGATTATTATTTTTTTTTCTCGGAAAGTTGAGGGAATAAAGTGTTCAAATTATATATTTTTGAATTCAGCAAGTTAAGCTCTACAAGAATCCAAATAAACGTCGGAAATGCTTTGGTATAGAAAAAAGAGTCTTTATAAAAAGCAAAATCGACGGGTCCGACGAAATTTCATGAAACTTCGTTGTTTTAGAAATAATGAATTTATTCCATACCTTTCTTCCACACTGTATAGTAAAATAAATATTAGAAGCAATTGTGTATATGTCATTAATGTATAAAAGAAACCACAAAGGACCCAGTGCAGAACCCTGCGGAACACCCATGGTTAAACTCTGTATTTCGTTTGGGTAAAATATTGTTAGAATCTAAATACCCACGTATCTGAACAGACATTATAGACTCTAAAATTTTTGACGGTGGAGAAAGTAGACTTACAGGTTTCAAGTCTTTTTAATTTTTAACTTTAAGCTTTTTAGGTGTAGGCACTTTTCCAACGACTGGGAAAGTAACTGTTCGATATACAACTATTTATAATATTGTCGCATTTCTGTTTTAAACTACCTACATCTTTTCAACTCGCATTCCCTTCATTTCAGTTGCATTTCCATCTCCGGCAAAGAAGCAACGAAGTTATCCCCATAAAGCATATGTTTGTATTAACTGCCGCCCCATTAAATTCGCGGGACGTATCCCGTCATAAAATAACGTTTATGCGATCGCGCTTTTTACAATAAATAAAATTTTTACGGCCGGAATAAATCACGCGGGATTACAAATTGCAATTGTGCATCGCCGCTGCACCCCTTCCGCATTTTATTCGTGTATCGTTCCCCGAAGCGGTCCTGGTAATGGTTTGTTCTCGACATTACAGTCGCTTCGGTTACCCGGTTCGGTTCCGTCGTCCGTCGAGATGTATCGTCCGGAAATAAAAGGCGATTAAATCGTTTTTGCGGCGGAATAGATTACATGGAAAATAAAGGCGATTACACTCATTTAATTGTGCAACGTAGGATTTTATTCGACGTTTTTTTAGTTCGCCAAACGAGCGGGTGAAACATAACATATTTTCCCTGCTGCATGATAACTTATTTCTGGGTTAAGAAGGTGACAAACTAGTTATTTACGTTACAAGGCCGGGAAATGGTATATTAAAGCACAAGTCTAGATGTAAGAAATTTCTAGACGAGTATTTTAATGACATTTCACGGCCGTGTAACGTACAACGTTTAATTTCATACTGTGTTGTATTAAAAATTAAATTTTAATGTTTTATTTTACATAACCTGCCTGTATGTAGGTGTTAGCGTGGTTTCGATTCTTGTTTTATCGCATAGCTTTTGATTTAGCTTAGTGATGTAAAAACAAAAATAACAAATTTGAAAGTTTGTCATCCCGTTCGTATTTTGTGACAATTTTCGTAAAAAATGGAAGAAATCAAGCTAAAATGTGCTGAAGCAACCAGTAAATTGGTGCCTACGAAGTTTTCTGCTCGTTATGAGAAGGAATACCAGCTCTTCAACGTGTGGAGAAAAACCTATAAGGTGGAAAACGGCCTAAATAAGAATACCCTTTTGGCCTACTTCGTGGATATCTCCAAAAAGATCCTGCGACAATGTGGGCAAAATATTCGATGCTCAAGTCTATGCTGATGGTAAAAGAAGATGATATTTCAAAATATCCAAAACTAGTGGCTTTCTTAAAAATGTAAGCAGTTGGTCATCAGGCAAACAAATCAAAAGTTCTAACAAGAGAAGAAGTTAATAGATTCATGAAGGAAGCCCCATCAGAAGAGTATCTTTTGATAAAGGTAAACAAGTTTAACCTTTTCATTAGTTTTGAATTAAACAATGTGCATCTTGAATGATATAGGTACTCAATGTCAATTAATTACAAAAAATACATTTCTTGGTTTCGTTAGTCGAAATTTCATCAATTTCACAATCAGTTTTAAACCATGTTCTCTATTGTTACAGGTAATCGCAATGATAAGCATTGCTGGTGGTTGTCGGCGAGAAGAGTTGTACCATATGACCCTAAAAGACATTGAAGATTGTGGCACCAAACTAATTATAACCATTCCCATTTCTAAGACGAATACAAAACAGGTATTCACTGTATTGAGTGACGACAATGAAGGAATAAACTTTCTGGAAATATTCAGAGAATACGTTAAGCTCCGACCTAAAAATATGAAGGAAGATTTTCTTTTTTTGGGTTATAGAAGAGGAACATGTGTTTCCCAAAGAGCGGGCATACATACCATTGGGGGGGCACCAAAAAAATTGCGGGATATTTGAAGTTGGAACACCCAGAAAAATATACGGGGCATTGTTTCCGCATAACATCTGCCACTTTTGGAGAATGCGGGAGCTGATTTATCAACACTGAAGCGTCATGGTGCATGGAAAAACTCATCTGTTGCAGAACAATACATTGAAGATTCCTTAGAAAACAAAACAAAAGCAGCAATGATGATTCAAAATGGAGAAAACTTTATACAGGTTCTTCAGACCAAGCAACAAACTATATCCACCACCACTACCGTGTCTAGTGAACATTCTGTCCCTAAAGGTATTCCTGCATTCACCCTGCAAGGAAATTCACATTGCACAGTTACTATTAATTATTATTAGTTTTTATAGGCTTGATTTTGTAGTTTTAAAGATAAAATCTTTTAAAAAATGTGAATATTGTGTTTTTTTAAAGCAGTCCGAGAAGTAAACATTTTCCGGACTCAGTACTGTAATGAGTTATTTCCCGGAGTTAAATGAGTCCGGGAAATAACTCAATACAGTACAGTATGAAATAATAGCTATTTATGTAATCAGTTATGAAGAGTATGTGTAAGTAGTTACATAAAATCATGTTTCATAACGTATTGCATACAAGATTTTTTGTAATTTTGACGAATAAAGGAAATACATGTTTTTAATTTTGATCATTTAAAAGTATAATTTAAATAACAGCGTTTGTAAACCTGTGCACTTAATAATTCCATTAGCTAGAAATGCACCCGGAATTCGTATATTTCACTGAGGATACGATCCAGCGTCGCATAATCGGTTTTCAGGATTAATGCAAGCCGCCTCGATCTTCTGCCTTTTACTTAGCCAGAAGTATATTTCAGGAAACTTTTCCAGATGTGTTTTAACTTCGGCGAACTATTTTATCGGCTTCGGAAACGCGTCGCCCGGATGAGAATTATACTTTTCTATTTGGGCCGCATATTTCTTTGGAAGTTAAACTTAATGCCGGCATAAATTTGTTCCTCAGATATGATGTGTATAAAATATGAGCATCGGCGCCTTTTATATGGAAAATCCAGTGAATTTGGAGCAAACTCCGCCGCTCTGACTTAATAAAATAGAAAGGAGATGAATTGGGTGTTTAGAATTCAGCTACATAGGCGTTGTCTGTACTTATTTTTTCCAGTTTTCAAAACTGCAAGCACCATAATCTCAGGGCTTGAAACTGTTTTCATCATAAGTTATGGTGAATCTTCCTGTTGTAAAATTCCCATACCTTCTACGTCATCATGGTCAGAGAGAGACAGAAGTTCATCACATCGTCAACAACTATAAATCCCGAATATTATTAGGGCGTAGTCAGGTGGTTCAAGTAGGTAATACTTTTTCTCAACGAAGATATTTAAGTAAAGGGGTTCCACAGGGTTCCATTCTAGGACCCTTATTAATAATCTATACTAGTTCCTTTCCTACCTTTTTAAAATATTCAAAAATACATACCGTGCTTTTGAAAAGTAACGAATAAATTCATTATTTTTGAAATTGAGAAGTTTTCGAAAAAATCCCCTGGCACGTCGATTTTGTTTTAAAAAAGGCACTTTTTGACATACGACCCACATTTGTGACGTCATCGTTGTTCGAGATATGACGTCATCGACAATTTTTTTAAATAGCAACCCCCAATTTTGACCATGCCATTTGAAAGAGCGTGTCATTCTACATATATACATCATGAAAAATTATGGTGTTACATAACAAAAATTTCAAGAAAATAATGTTTGAAGATTTTAAAATTTAATTTTCACAATACTGAAAATGATAATGATTATGTAAAAAATCGACTAAATTAAATGTTCAAATTGTGCACCGTTGGCTGCCTGATAGTAGCCAAGACGATTAATAAATTCTTTTTGGACATCAATAACTTCAGGAGATATACGATGTATCTCGTGACAAATTCTTGCTTTTAAATCTTCTAAATTAACCGGTCTAGTAACGTATACTTTGCTTTTTAAGTATCCCCACAAGAAATAATCTAGGGGTGTCAAATCAGGCGATCTGGCTGGCCACTCAATCGGCCCCCTTCTTCCTATTCAATGAGTTGGAAACAGCTCATCTAAATAAGCACGGACAGGTGTTGCATAATGGGAGGTGCACGGTATTGTAAAAATTAAATTTTAAAATTTTCAAACATTGTTTTCTTGAAATTTTTGTTATGTAACACCATAATTTTTCATGATGTATGTATGTAGAATGACACGCTCCTTGAAATGGCATGGTCATCTCGAACAACTATGAGGTCACAAATATGGGTCGTATGTTAAAAAGTGCCTTTTTTAAAACAAAATCGACGTACCAGGGGATTTTTGCGAAAACTTCTCAATTTAAAAAAATAATGAATTTATTCGTTACTTTTTGAAAGCACTGTATAGGGCGATTAGAAAATCAATGGTACAGCAAACTTACATTTTTTCTCATTTATTGTATTCAGCGCTTCATTTCGATTCCAAATAACAAATTCTGTATTTTGCTCCTATCATTTACGTGATTGTAGAAAGCTATTTGAGGTATTTATAGAATTTTGCTATAGACTTCATTAATACATCAAATTACCTGTTTTATTTTGAATTCATAATAATCAAAAGTAATAAAAATATTTAAAGAGAAATGAAATCAGTAGTATCATAGAATATGCTAGCTATATTATTCTGTGGTAGTATATTAGACAAATTTTTTACTGTACTGCAGGTGCTAAATACCAAATTAATAAAAGTACATATCCGCAACAAACTCATACTTACTCCACTAGGCATAAAAAAATAAATGCATTATTCCATTCATGTACAAAACTGTTGGTTAAAGGTCGTTTGCATTTTTAGCTCCTAGGATATATGTATAATACAATACCTAAAGTCATACAAAATACAACTAGAACTCACGTATTTAAAAGAAAATTGCATGAATTTATATTAAATAATTCTAGAAATGTGGTACATGATATTATTGAAGTGGTACAATAGTAAATAATAACAATAAAATAATAATAATAATAATAATAATAAAATAATAATAATAATAAAACCTAACTACCTATATACTTACCATAGCTTATACTTATCGGTATTTTTATCAGGATTCTAGAAAGTACCTTGGATTGCTTTGTAATAAAACGTTAAAATCAACTTAACAAGTGTTTTTAGAGACCGGACCTTATTTAATTAACTTTTAAAATATTATCTATCTATTGAAATATTCAAATTACCTGCTCGCAATGTAATATTTCGCTGTTTTCTGTGGTTGATATTATAAAAGTTGTATCGATCCATCGTATTTTAAAATGTAGTTTGAAGATTGATGATGTCTTTCTCGAAAAAGTGTTTTGTACACTTATCGAGTATTATTTATTTGTGTTATTTTATTTGTTGTAGTTTTAATATCCATTATATCACTATATACAAATAAATATTATTATTATTATTTTTCTTTTCCAGTCACACCTTCCGAAGCTACGACACATTCGGAGATATCCTGAGAAGTGAAACAATGACCACTCTCCCCTCCGTGGAGTCAGTAATCATTGCGCCCGTAAATCGTGTGTTCTGAGCAGACGTAGCGAACCAAGGACGATTGCCTTCTGCATTCTGCCGGCTAAGATCTCTGCCGAATTTCGGCAAGCTATGATCTTTAATTCAGAAAGCAGCGTATGTCTCATTCCACCCAGGACGCCTAGCACCACAACATTAACAGAGTGGTCTGAATACAGCCTGCGGAGCTCGGAGAGGAGATCTCGATACTTCCTCCGCTTCTCCTCCTCTTTTAAGACGATGTTGATCTCTGCGGGAGCCGAGAACTCAATCACAAACATCGTCCTAAGCTGGTGGTCAAGGAGGACTACATCAGGCTCATTGGCTTGAATTTGTCTGAGGGTGGGGAATGAATAGTTCCAATAAATTCGGCACTTCTCATTCCCCACAACGGATTCTATATCCCCCGGAGCATACGCAGCACTAGCGTCTCATCTATCTCATAATACGAGTGTCGTAAATGATAATACAACACCCGTAAGGCTGAATCGTGTCTCTGGATATACGCTGTGGCCGCATATACCGGACAGGCCGACAGGAGATGCATAAGCGTCTCCGGCGCTTGGCAGCACGCCCTGCAGCTGGAGGTATTATTATTATATAACAACAAAAATGTATTAAATTAATTTTAAAAAATTAATAAATATTGAATATCATTATTCATTACGTTTACTTATTATTCTTCAAATTAAAACAAGTAATTTAATGTGAAATTAGATGGCATTATTTTATAAATACCTCAAGTAAAACCATATATCTGGTACTTACCCAACAGCATTGTCGCCATAATTGTCACGAGCGGATCTATATTGTAAACAAAGGAATGTTATATTTAACAATACCGTAACCGTAACAGATTATCCTGCAATACATTTCAAACTAATACAAAATTCAAGCAACTTCCCCATTGTGTTAGTGTAACTACGATTTATCAATCCATTTCGCAGCCGAAACAAACCGTAACCGCATTTTACGAAGCTTTACCCGTCTGCAAAACAAGTAGACGAGGAAGAAAGACAAAGGGAAGAGAGAAACCTAAAATTGTCCCATTAGATTCCTGGTAGAGTGTGTTTAAACGCATCTATTCTATATATCTTAATGGATTCCGGGAAGATTTAACTGCTTTTATTCAGTGAAAATTCTGCTGTAACCCCCGGAATTATGACGGGCATTTACTCCGGCTTCTTTCGGCCGGAGCTGAAGAATTATACGTATTAAATTTAAGGGCTTGGCCTGTGCGGTCAGAGTGTGACCGTGAATGACAAAAAAATGTAATCTCTTCGAGTTATGAGCTTGATAATGGGGCCCGCAGACTTAACTTGCATTATTAATCTTTATAATGTTCCTAATCCTGTTTTATTTCTGCGAGGAAGGTTATCGGAATATTTTAAGCAATTTTTAGTCCCCTCCTCTTGAATTATGATTTTAAGCTACAGGAGTGAAACCGTATCTCTTCCAAACGGAATCAATCTGAAGGATATGCGAAGTGTTCCGCATAAGAACCGACATAGAGCAGGTGCGTGCATGCAGGGGGTCCTAAAATATTGTAATTTAACCGAACTTACCTATATACAAGGTTGTACACAGGCGAAGTTACAGGCCTTCAAAGTGGGGCTAAATATTTCGAAAAAAAAACAACTAGTATCTCTGAATTATTTTAAGTTGGAATAACCAAATTTGGTACATGATTAGGTTTATTATTGGTCTTTTTGGCAATAAGCACAAGTAAATTGAAATACTACAAGGTGTTCATTGCAGGTGAGTAACCGCTAAAATAATACCGAAAATTTTCGACGAAATCAATTTTGATCAATAATGAGAAGATTTGATTCTTACATCCTAGCTGGAGGTAGTGTTTTGAATGAGTTAAAAAAGCCTCGACTCGGTAATGTGTAACCTATGACCTACCTGTTACGAAAGGTCGGTTGCACCTCCTGGTCGAGTTGTGGACTGTATTTTTTTTCTTAGAGATGAGGAAAATGCCGATTTCACCGGAAAAACAAGGCTCAAGCACACCGTCTTGCTACGCGCGTGAGAGTTCAATTTCGTTCTGGTCTCTCGCTCGGCGGGTCAAGGCGTTCCCAATACCGAGTGAGATAAGAAAAAGTGACTCAAAGTATACTCTATAGGCAACGAATCATAGGCAGAATGAGGCTAAATGACTTATTGAAATTAATAACAAAGGAAAAAAAATATTTAAGAGAAAAGTAATCTAATTAATATATTACCTAAATACGAATATTATTCTGTTGAGCGCGAACAGGTAGTAATTGTCAACAGATCTTGTAGATTAAGAAGCTTTATGTATTTTTTGGTAATAAAATGTTATTGTCGAAAATTTTATCGCCCTGTCTTCGGAACAAAACGGTTTTACAAAAATCATAAAAGGACAAAATATTCTTAAATTAGTCCAGGGATTAACCCCTTGAATTTTTGCCGTATGTTAAAGAAACACCCTGTATATACCTTGGGAGAAAAGCTTTAACCCTCGATGCACTTTTGTAGCCCTCGAGAATCGTCTTCTGGCTACAAATTTGTACCTGTATTGTTCATATAGCTTTAATTAGGAGCATTTTGAATTATAAGAACATTTATTGTACAGGGTGGGAAATCTCGGAGCTGGAGTTACTGTTTTTCATATATTTTCAGGTATTAACAATATTGTGTGAAACTAACTACTCAGTGGACAAAAGCCCCAACCTGCGTTGAATTACACCCACAATATCTGGAGTTACTGGTGACCAAAAAAAGTCGATTGAGCCAAATATGCCTTATCCGAATGCTGCTGGTTTCAAAAATACAGGGCGTTCAATACTAGAATTTTATTTTGAAATATCTCAATAACTTTGAAACCTGTCGGAGTTTATAAAAAAATTTGCACAATTATGTTTTTTGCCACGGCAAATTAGAATTTTTTTAACTAATTTTGACGTCAATAGTAGAGGGCGCCATTTATGGCACATCACTTTTCTTTTAAATGGCAGAACTTCAATCGACTCTCCTACCTGTTGTATCTGGAAAAGGTATACCCTGTTGAAGTCGTTAGAAGTAACAATTTTCGAAATAATCCTATTTGAAATATTCAGTGTACCGATTGAAAACTGTTATCGTTTCAGGTAAAGTGCCTTTTCTACCGAAAATACAGCAAAATGTTACTTGAGAAAGTTGTTCAGAGCGGTAAACTGAGAACGTGCAAAATTTCAAGAAGATCGGCGAGGTTTGATTTTGAAACCATTTTTCAACAAAGCACAAAGATTTTATCAAAGCAGGCAGATCTTCTTGAAATTTTGCACGTCTCCATAATTTACCGTTCTGAAGAACTTTTTCAAGTAACATTTTGCTGTATTTCCAGTAGAAAAGGCATTTTACCTGAAACGATAAGTTTTCATTCGCTGCACTGAATATTTCAAATACGATTATTTAAAAAATGGTTACTCCTAACGACTTCAACAAGGTCAGATACAATAGGTAGGAGAATCGATTGTTTCAATAGACAGATGGATACACTAAACAGCAAAAAAGTTTTGCAATTTAAAAGAAATATGCTATGCCATAAGTGGCGCCTTCTACTATTGACGGCAAAATTAATTGAAAATTCTTATTTGCCGCGCAAAAAACATAATTGTGCCAATTTTGTTTTAATACTCCGACAGGTTTCAAAGTTATTGAGATATTTCAAAATAAAATTCTAGCATTGGACGCCCTATATTTTTGAAACCAGCAACATTCGGATAAGAAAAAGATTTCATCTTTGGCTCAATCGACTAATTTTGGTCACCAGTATCTCCAGCTCCGAGATTTCCCAACCTTTCACAGACACCGAGAAATATGGAGGTTCACCCTTTTCATCCTCATTTCCACCCAGTCCTTCATAGACTGCTGAGACCACTTCTATTTACCGCAGCCGCGATAGAACATTTCTTACATTTTTTTTATATCCCCTTCATACATTAACCCGTAATCTTATAGATGGCGCTGTTCCATCGATCACCAGTCCAATGTATACACCCGATTTGATGTTTTGCTTCGCCGAAAATTCGTCACATTGATCTTTTCCCGCTCGCAACTACTGTGCTATTTCATTTTTCATCAGGATCGGTCATTAAATGTATATTGGGCCATAAATAAAATTACAGCGGGGCAAAGCAATAAACCCCGTCTAGAGCAAACGGGCTGAGAGCGGACATACCTTTTCAAGTACTTTAATAGTCGCGTTTATCACATATTTAAACAACGTCCAATCGTTCCGAGTTTGAAAACATCATTCCAAGTTCGAATTGCGTCATCTATTTTAACCCTGTTTCCTATATTTAGCCCGGCGGGTGAGTATTCGTTGTTATACGTTTGATTCGACTGTTGCCTTAAGGGAGGATGGTGGAAGTAACATGTACAATCTATTGCAGTAGTAATGAATTAAAATGAATTTGGCATTTTATTTCGAAATGTTGACGTATTCGTATTGAATTTCAACAATAGTTTTTCGTTGTTCCATTCAATAATAGAGATCTAATGAAATTTCTACTCAGAATTTCCTGTAGTTGAAAAACTGAAACAAAATATCACGTATCTTACGTTTTTTATAATTAAGACAATGGCGTGCCACCTCACCACTGAAAATCATTTCATGGTTTTGTAATCTTTGGTGGAGCGGTCTGGTGTCTGGAACGTTATGAAAACTAAGCAGGAGCACCTTAAAGTTACCTAAATTTTAAAGTGGACAGTAAAGGTAACGGCAACCAAAATATATCACTTAGATATTACTTAGAAGTGACAGTAGCTTTAAAGTGTTTGTAATAGTTTTGGCGAAGTATTGGAAACCCTTACCAAACCTTTAATGTGGCGGCACTTGATTATACAATTGTGCGCAGTGGCGGCTCGTGGTAGCTAATAATAATAATAATAATAATAATAATTTATTTTCCTTAGCGACATTAAATGTATGTATAGGAATAGTCAATAAAACTTACAAACTACAATCTTACAAACTAAAACAAAGTGGGTAAAAATTCTGATAGCGAATAGTAACACTCCTCCAACTGCAAGAGTAAGACTCAAATAATACCTAAATAGGAATAAATTTACACGTCTCCCCTGAGGTAATATTCCTTGACGCGTTGACCATTTCTTATTATGGAGGTCTTCGGCAATAGACCTACTATAACCATAAATTAAAAAACTAAACAACATCAGAACTCTGATTTTTATTTACAATATAAATAAGAGAAAAAAATATATGTTTCAGCATCTAATAATTTAAAAAATTGTTCCTACGTGTTTAAAACACTAAACAATATTAAAATAATATGAAAACCAATTTTCTACTACTTATCTATTTACATACAAAACAAAGCCACTTTTATCAAAAATGTTTTAATACTTTCACTTTCTATAAAACAATCTATTCGTCGGTCTTTTAAATTTGCAAATTTTTTATAATGTCTTCATAAAATTGATAATCGGCGCTAAGACTATGCAACAGTTCTTTTTCTATAGCCATGTTAAGCGCTCTTGTGTCATTGTATTTTTTAAGTAAGTCTTAATGCGCTTAAGGCAAGAAAAGTTTCGTTCTACTGAAACACTTATTGCAGGAATTGTTAAAACTAAGCATAATAATTTGTATGTTTCCGAAAATATTATTTTAAACCTTGTATAATATTTCTACCGTTTTCTGAACTTCTAAATAAAAAATAAAATTGTCACATCGTCCATTTGCCGTTGAACTAAAAACTTGAGGCGCCAGAAATCGGGCCTCAGTCTCTAGCGGTCATGGAGCGAAAAACATCGATTTTAACCGTCTTGCGTGGTGGGGGAAACCATAACGTATAGACATGTGCGACGCAATTTGAAGCTCGCAAATTTCGGCCTCACTATGGTGGGATTGGTAGGTGACCCGGACTCGCCACGCGGGTAGAATCAGAAACGGCGGGATATTGAAATATAAACCAGAGGCACATTATAACATACGAGGGCTAAAATTTTGCAAATTATTTTATTTCGTTACATTGATTTTTGATAAATGTAGTAGGCAATCGGATTGGAAGTTATGGGGTATTAAAATATACAGTGAAAACCAAATTTTACAGTGAGGACCGGCCTCAGTTGCTTCATACGACGAGCCGCCACTGAATTGTGGCAATTGTCGCCACATTATTGCTTCGCCCATAAGTGATTTCTACATTTTACATGGGATTTCCTACATGACCTTCTAATTATCCTGTTTCTGTGTGTATGACGAGCAGCAACAAAAAACCACGCAGAAAGAAGACTTTTCGGCATTCGACTACATTTTATAGAAAACTAAAACAACAAACAGAAAGTGCTATAACTCTTAACCATTTTTCTTTCGAGTTGAAGAGTTTCTTTAAAATTCTTTAGTTCTGAGAATTTTAATATGAACCTAAACTATCTCCGTTCTTCCAGGTTCTTTTTAGAGGCGGCAATCACATCCCCCGTTTTCGCCACGTAACCACAACTTGGCTTAAACGTATTTGTATAAGTTGCGATAGCGATTTTGGCAATACACTTTAAAGTTCTCAGTGTCTTGGCTGCTATGTTCCATTCACTAAAAATGCTACATGGGTACTCGTATATAAAAATCGAATTACGGAAGTTCGTAATACTATTGAGGAAGAAACATATATGTTAGCGGACAAGGGAGGCAATATGATGAATGATTGTATTTAACACCACACACAAAGCAGAAGCCATTATAGCAAAAATGTATAGAAAAAAAGGAAAATAATAAACGTTTCCCACAATACGCCTATATAGGACACAAAACGTTTCTAGCAGCACATTACAAGGCAAAAAATGATAGAATGGCGACTTTGCAACGGGTGGTAAACCGGAACGGAATTAATTTTGATATAGTATTCATACACGACAATAAATTCGCCGCTCGGGTATATTAATAATGCATTATTTATCCTAAATGGCGTGGGAACGCATTATTTACTCTGCGCTCGTCTAACCCTCCACATAAATCATAGTGGTTATACGGGTTAAACCACTTCTTGTGTGTACTTTAAACAATTAGATTTTCCAACTGTTGACATGTTTACGTTCCGTTCCAGCTTTAAACTGGAATTTGGTAAAATTAGCATAGGTTAAATTTACACAACGGACGCCCGAATTTGGTCGTCGCCGTATATCGCATTGCAGTCCTGTGCTCACTCGGCTGCTCTTTGTGGGACCCTGGCATTACATTAGAGCTGTTCTGGGCCATTATTTCAGTTGTAAATTCGTTCAGGCCGCAGAATTACCCTTCGGGAATGTTTTACCGCGCGAGATTCCAGTTGTCCCGATCGTTCATCTTAAAGATTCTAACTTTTCAGCTGAAAATTTAACATATAAAAAAACCCAAATGCCACAGTGCAATTGTAACTTTGACAGCGGCAAAAGTTACCTGCAACTTTTACATCCACAAGTGCACTAGTGGTTTTTTCTCGTATTCATTTTTTAATCAATTATCGCGGTGTCCGATGCCAAAATAAATAATTTGACATTTTTGAACAACTTATTGATTTCTTTTACTGTATAGGCAAGGTATTTTAAGCTAATATAAATCAAATCTACAATTCTTATTCATGAAGTCATATGTATGCTCTCTGATACCAAACATCTAGGTATGCTAATGAACAATTCCACACACAAAGCTCTATTCAATAATTATCTAAAATAAAAATTAATCTAGCTAAATTTACTAACCTGGTTTAATGAAAACATTCTATAAATATCTAAGTTCACTTTTGAAACTGTGGGAACTCGAAAATTCAACCGCGATAGATAAGATCTGACCTATTTCTGCATTTTTAGGATTGCTTCTTCAGGTGGCCTCCTTTAAGTTGAGTCAAATAACTAACTATAAAAATTATTATAGCAATAAAGCAACCCCAAAAATGCAGAAATAGGTCAGCTCTCATCTCCCAATACGTCGTATTTTTGCATATATGGAGTTTGCCGTAAGGAAAAATTATGTAACATAACAATAACTGCTATTCAGGATTTAGATAAAACTTCGCTAGTAACTATATAGAAATCCAAGACTAAAATCCAGCGCATATTTAATATAATTGATAATGAAAACAAGTCACCAAGATATTTGGATATGTAAGGAATATATGAGTCTCTTCTTCAATCGGATACTCAGCATCGACGTTTTTTTATTGTATATTATAACAATAATAAGTATACTTCCGTACAAAATAGCAAACTATCTTAACTTATCCAAAGGAATATACCAAGAATTGTATTGTATTGAAAACATAAGAAAGTAATTCATAATTATACATTAATATGATTAAATTGTAATTTATTATTTGTAGTTTTTTATGTTTTTTCATAAAATAAAAATAGAGCGCTAGATCGTGCAACTCTTAACTATCTTTAGACGAACTATAGTTTTTCCGTGCTGGAGGAAACAGTAAACGCTGATATAACATAATCCCGACCTTTCACACGTATTTTGAGGGAACACATCCCACCCAGAACTTGGAGAAACGTCCAAACAAATTCCGATTCATCCATAACCGGCGAGCGGATGATGTCTCGCCGGAAAAGGGAGGTATAAGTACACTACAACTCGAGGGTCTCGGAACGCTTAACGGATAACCCTCGCAAAATAAAATTACCAACAATTTATCCCTGCGGAGCCGTGGCGGGACAGCCGCTGTAAAAAAAAAACAAAAATATGTATTTCCATCTTTGCCGTAAACTCCCGCGAAAGGGCGACTTGGAACTCGGGGGGAAAACATAAATTGCCTCTCTTGACGGTCGCTGTCGTCAATAAGGAGGCCTCGATTTTTCACGTGGCTCTTTTTTCTCATTAATCATAAACTTAAGCGGTGACGTTGGCTGGCGCCGCGTGATCTACGAATTTGTACTTCTTGATCAGTGGCGGCTAGCAGGATAAGGCAGGTGAAGCAGTTGAGGTGAGTAAGTGGTCTGCTTACTTCCTGCTCGGCCTAAGCGGCTCGACTTACAGGAAGCGACCTACATTGCAGCAGGTACTTGACGCAGACCTCTCACTCTGGGCGACTAGCCATTAAATCTGTAAATGATACTGCAGGAAACAACTACTCCGCGGACTAATGCCCCGACCGCCATTGAATTACTCATTTACAGGTGAAGCAGTGCCTCAATATACATTTTGAAGTAAGTAAGTTACAAATGATATACACAACCTCCGAAAAACTAGAGAGTGACTGATGTTATAAACTCGCTCACAATTTATAGCAGGCGATACAAAGAAAAACACATGCCACCTATAAGGGTGATTGGGGGCAACCCCCAATACTCGAAAGGGAGCAAATGTGAACAAAACAGCCTAATAAGCATACACTGTAAAAAATAATTACAGTAAAAAATAGATGGCAAATTATTTACAATTCTTTATTGCTGTAATATTCTTATAGATTGTGTTTTTACAAATACGTATGTAATTTTACGTTTATTAATTGTAATATTACTTTGTAATTCTACAATACAAAAAAACATAATGTAACTTGAATAATTACTTGTAAAATTACAAAGCAACTTTACAGTCAATTATATAATTACATTGTAATTTCACATTTTTTACTATAACCAATCCAATTTGGGTACTTAAGTATAGAAGGTTTCTCCTATTTCACAGCCCCACAAAAAAAAGTTCATACACAAGAGAGTGACATATGTATTACCATGTATTTTTCGACGCTGAATCCGATCCCGAGCTCAGAATTGGGCCTACACGTCTGGAATTGGCCCCAGGGGAAGTTGGAAAATCATATTTCGGACGTACCTGTCGCAAAAGTGGGATTTTCATCTATTTTTCAATCCTGGTTCTTAGAGTATGCTCAAAAAGTTTTTGGACAGTTGAAATTCCCAGTTTGGGTCCGGGAAAATGGCCGGTCGTGTTTTGAGAGATTCCAATCGACCAAAGGCATTCCAAACACGGTATGAGTTCCGGAATTTAAAAGTACATGAAAATACCAATGTCTCAACTGAGATGTGCAAAACACGATTTTCCGGCCCCTAAGGGTCATTTTCCCGGTCAGTTTTTTCCTAAGCAGCAAAAAAGTTCTTGTAATTTTAAGAAACATGACGTACTCTACTAGTGACGTCAAAACTAGATACAAATTTGAATTTCTCGCCCGCAAAAACCCCAAATTTACATTAAAATATTTTATAATTTTACAATAGGTTAATAATAACATTTTTTTTTATAAAAAAGAACCTGTAACAAAAATATAATTACTTTTCTAATAGTTTATACTGTGGCAATGTAAATTTGGATCACGTTTCAGCTTTCATTTGCGAATGAAAATTAGATTGGTTACAAAATAACATGTATTTCCATCAGTCATTATAATAATCACTTGTTTACTCTCAAAATATGTGCATATTCTAAATTACGTTCATCGAGAAGACTTTTGATGTTTGCTTTCAAAACAGGCGTATTTGTTTCCCTGTTTATGTTTGAAGCAAATCTAATTTTAGGAAGAGGTCCAAAAACAGCGCTTATATAATTAAATGCATATTTACACTGATAAAAATATTTTTCAATACATTATTTTAACCCCTTTACAGGCTGGTTGTAATTCAACTCGGTATCGGCCTGAGGCGACGTTGCCAAACTTAAATATTTTCCTATAGTACCTACTTACTGTAATATGTAATTAATGCTATAAATTATTTTTTAAAAGTATGCAATTAACGTAGTAAATTTTAACATAAAAAATATTTAATATTGAAATTACAAAACTTACAGACTAATAAAAAAAAAACTCGTGCTGTTAAAATAAAAACAGACCCAGATATACTTATTCAGTGATCAACGATCCGGCAATCCGCGTCGTGACTTAATGTATTTTACTCAATGACAGGCGCTGCGAAGCTGCAGAACTATTCAATAATAACACCCGATGTAATCAATAGGAAATCATTAGAATTTTATCATAAATGCCAATCGCAGTAATCAGCGGCGACATTAGATCCGCTGTAATCGAAACACTTGGCACAGCTTAAAAGTTGGCACTTCAAATTCCCTTTACCGACGGAATAAGTCGAACATCGTTGGGGTTCGTTTTCCTTTGCAGGCGAGCTCGCCGTCGACTACATATAGAAAAGATGCACGCGGCCCGATTTATTTTCCTTCTTCATCCATCAGTCAATATTTTCGCATGATAGAGGTTGGTGAATTTCGAGTGTTAGTGTCACTAGTGTAGTTTATAATTATTAATAGAATTTGCTATTTGCCTGAATAAAAATGTAAATCAAGTTGGGTAAAGTGTAGTAGTGAAAGACCGTCAATTTGAATCGATACTTACATTTTTAGTATCGTTTTGAATCGTAATCTGTATTTTTTTTTTCAATTTGTTTTTAATGTATAAATTATCGAGTTTTTTCAATATATCAATTTTAAAATAATGTTTAGACCTATGTATTTAACTATTATTTCAAATGTCAATTTGGGGTTGTTCAAATTTAAATCGTTTCTTGACGATTTGTTTCGACAAATTACTTCTAGAAATATGCAATATGTTGGTCAACTCTTGTTTATAATTATTTGTACGCAAGTAATTTTATTTAAAAATATTATAATACAGGGTGTTTTTAAATGAAGTAGCAAAAATGAGACCAGGTGAATATAAATCGATTTACATACCTACATATCCCAAGTCACGTAATAAAAAAGACCAGGGTGGCAATTTGTCAAAGCTAAAACTTTATTTTCGATATTTGTAAACAACTTCTTAAGAAATCGAAATCTTTACATAAAATTTATAAATCGGGGATTTTTGCGGGCGAGAAATTCAAATTTGTTTCTAATTTAGACGTCACTAGTAGAGGATGTCACTTGTAGCACACCATGTTTCTTTTAAACGGCAGAACTTTTTTGCAGCTTAGTGTATCCATCTGACTATCTAAACTCTCCTACCTGTTTTATTTGAAAAAGGTATACCTTGCTGAAGTCGGTAGGAATAACCCTTTCTGAAATAATCCTATTCGAAATGTTCAGTGCACCGAGTAAAAACTGATTTGGTTTCAGGTAAAGTGCCTTTTTTGCTGAAAATACAGAAAAATGTAAAAAGTTGTTCAGAATGGTACATTATGGAGACGTGTAAAATTTCAAGAAGATCGGCGAGGTTTGATGAAACCATTTGGAAAGCAAACTGTTACTCTTAACGACTTCAACAAGGTATACCCTTCTCATATAAAAAAAAGTAGGAGAGTCGATTGTTTCGATAGTAACATGGATACACTACGCATAAGTGGCGCCCTCTACTAGTGACGTCAAAATTAGAAACAAATTTGAATTTCTCGCCCGCAAAAACCCCCGATTTACAAAGTTTATGTAAATATATGGATTTTTTAAGAAATTATTTGCAAATATCGAAAATAAAATTTTAACTTTGACACCCTTACTTAAATAATCATAATTTAACCACATACCAAAAGGGGCCTCTCTACTTATTATGTGGAACAATTTTCAATAAACTGCCCGTAAGCATTAAGCACCATACTAGTATAAGATTATTTATAAAAGAGTTACGCTCGTTTCTAGTAAAAAATTGTTTTTATTCCTTACAAGAATTTTATGCAGGACATTAACTTTTAAATACATGTTCTTTTATATTTCTGTACTGTGTTATTCATGTTTATACATGTTTGTAGTAGTTGTAAGCGTAATGTAGACTATTTTAATTGTATTTTAGACCATTTTCCCTTTCTTTTTGATGTTCATATCCTGTAATTGGCTTACATGAATAAAGCATTATTATTATTACGAGTATTATTATCATGTTAGGTAAAATCGATTTATTTTCACCTAAAGAATCTGTGGCCTCATTTTTGTTACTTCATTTAAAAACACCGTGTATATTTTTAGTCTTTTGTTTACCTGATGATGTAGCTTTGAGACGATGAAATTAGAAAGGAGTTATGAGATATTTGGAGTTTTACCAAACACTTCTTTATTATTTATGGACAATTTTTGGTAAGTATAGGATGTGGCAACACACACAAAACTAACATAGTGGCGAATCAAAGCTTACCCATTTAAATGAAATACGTTCCAATTACCGTAAATGCAGTTTACATCCAATTCTACAGTTTTAAAAGCTCAGTCTCGGTATTACCGGAAAGTATTGGAATTTACTCCATTTCCTGCTACGTCGTGACTGCGTTCTATTTATTCCCTTCTTCTTAATTTTGTTTGCGCAAATTCGCTGCTTATTTACCTCCTACCTCTACCTCTATTCCATTTGTCTGGGAAATAACGTCAAATCCGATTAATTACCACTCCAAGTAGTGCCTCCTTGAACTCGGCGTCCGACTTATTTATATAAACTTCGGCCGACGGAGCTAGATGCGGCGATAACCGAGTTTCAGGCTGCACACCATTTCGCGTTAAAAATGGCGTTACCGCAATCCGATATTGCAATCTAATAAACTGCAATGTAATGGAGAGAAGCCGGGAAGGTAATGTTGTTTCCCATTTGTCGGGAAATGTACTGTTTCCCGTCTTATTACTTTGAAATTTCACGAAGCAGGAACGTCGGGATCGACTCAAATCTGGAATTGGAAATAAATCTACTAACAATATGCAACAGCATGTTTTTAAATGACGTTTTATAGTACGAGGTATGGCAATTAAGTTCCGAGAATTTGTCAATGAAAAAAACAAGCTAATTAAATTTCGCCAAAATTTTATTATCGACTCTACACAATGATTCCAACGTTGTTCCCATGATTGATAATTCTCCGCAGCTAACCCGTTCAGCACCACGGTTACATCTTCTCTTGAGGTCCGACTTCATCTTGGGGAATAAAAAAAATAGCAGGGGGCAATATCGGGGCTATAGAGTGGGAATGCCTTTTTTGCAAAAAACTCTTGCACAATGCACGCCGTTCTCGGCGAGTTCGTGTCTCACACGGAAAACGCGGGCCCGCAGCCGTTCCAGGAAGCCAACATAGAACTGTCCAGTCACTGTCTGGCCGGCAGGAACATATTCACGATGAATGATGCCGTGGATATCGAAAAAAGCGATCAAAATTGCCTTCAGTCGTGACTTGGACATCCTCGCTTTCGTTGGTCGCTCTCTACCCTTTTCCACCCACTGCTGACTTTGTTTACAGGTCTCGGGGTCATACTCAAATATCCAGGTCTCATCTCCAGTGACTACCCGCCTCATTCAGTCTCTACCGTCGCTCCGAATGCGGGACAACAAATCCTCGCAGATCGATTTTCGCATGTCTTTCTTTTCACGGGTGAGAACTTTTGGCATCATCTTTGCGCAAATCTTTCGCATATGCAAATTTTCGTGTAACATCTTGCGAACGGTTTCTTTGTTGACGTTTAACTCGTCAGACAACGCACGAATGCTTAGGCGCCGTTCAGACGTGATCAGCGCACGCAAACGGTCAACTTTCGTGTCAGTAACGAGAGGTGACGGGAGCTCCTTCACGTGGATCGTCTTCTACCGATTCACGCCCCTCCTTGAACCGTTTTGCCCATTCAAACACGCGTATTTTCGACATGCACTCGTCTCCATACACCACCTGCAATTTTCGAGGGTCTTTCGCCAGATTTCACTAAAAATTGAATCACAACACGTTGCTTGTAACTTGAGTCACTCATTTTCACGACGCCACTAAAAAAGTTACTTCCAAAAAATACACATAAAACACAAACCAAACGTGCTATCGACTTCAATCTTGGACTGAAGCTAAAAGGAAGGTCCCCCTCTCCAGAAAATGTTGACGAACGATGCAGTGTTGCCAGTTTCCCGGAACTTAATTGCCACATCTCGTATCAGGTGCATGTCGAAGTGATGAAATGTATAAAATGAAATTGACTGATGCTAATATCGAAGAAAATAAGGTTCACATCGAAATACCAACATCAAAAACCTACCAGTCAAGAGTATTTAGGTAAAGTGAGTAATGAAGAATGGGTAAACGTTAATTAAAACATATGCTGCACTTCGTTTAGACTTTCTAAATGAAAACTTTTTTCCAATTAAGATTCGGTTAAATCACTCGCCAGCCATTTGACCACAATTCGATAAGTAAATTTCCCAAAAATTACAGTGTTTCTAAAGTTTCCGCAATATCAAACATGCATAGGACACTGCTTTCGAAGAACGGCAGCCACAATATTGGTAAATAGCGGTGGTGATATTCTCCAGTTGAAGAGTCTACAGATTCTCAGTTTAAAATTGCCACCAAAATATCTGGCGTAATACCAAACTCCAGTACTAAAAACGTTACCATTTCTATGCAGGATGTTCAGCATGGATTAACTATTTCTGTTGCCGCTTATAACCAATCGAATGTTACAATTTAGTAAAATAAATGGTAAATGTCACTTTCTATCTCGATATATGTCAAAGTCAGAAATATGTTTATTTCAAATTGTAAGTTTAAAATTACAACATTACATACATGGTTGTAAATAAAGATTTTAACGTAAATATTATTCACTGTAGACGTTCTTCGCTGATGTTAAGGCTGGAATAGACCAATACAAAAGATATCGAGTAAAATAACGTATATCTTTTATTTGCAGTGCCAAATTTAGCAACACTGTTAATATTGTATAAATTATAAAACTTAATTTTGGCCGTACTTGTATAATATAATACTACTATAACCCAAATTTTGTTGACAACGTAAAAGTTTATAAATTATGATTAAAATTCAATATTTAACTTCTCACTTGGAAGCCCTGTATATCCGTAAAGAAGCCAGATAAGAAAAATATATAAATATGAAGTATTAACATGACATACCCTGCATACTCTCATTTTTAGCCACTAATTTTTGTACACCCTGTATCTCATTCACCCTCGTAATATGACGTCAATAGAAGAAAGGAATCGATAATTATTTTAATGAGCAAATAATTACACAACTTTTTAACAAACGGCTCACTAATTGCCATTTTTATATACCTTCATCAGATTGGAAATTGCTAGGTAACACGCAAAACAAATAATCGAATTGTTTTACCCAATATCGGACAATTGATTTTTACGACATATTTTCAATTCAGTTTGCGAGTTACCATCAGGTGTACTTTGTGAAAATTTAAAACAAAATAATAGACAAAACAAACGCGGTTTTTAATTTGTAACAAGTGCATTCGCAATGATGTACATTTGTCAAATTGTATACAATTCAATCACATGATGCTTCGTGTAATACGTATTTTGTAAAACCATATGAAGAACAATACTCATTCAATTAGACTGAGCTATTTTGTAGTTTTTATATATTTTATTACCATCATATTTTTGCCGCAATGATATCTGAAGATGTAAATACTAAGATATTTTTTCTTTTTTGTTTAACACGGAATTGACCTCACTATTCTTCAAGCAATATTTTTCTTAAATTTCAAAAACAATCGAAATATGGGCGTATGAATATTATTAAGAAAAAACAAGCATTTTTGCACGATCAGGCTTTTTCAGTTCACTTACCATGTTTGTTTCTAGGACAGTAAGATGCGCTTACCAAAGATTAACAAAACAGTAAGTAATTCCTTTAATGTTCTAGAACGGTAAGTACATAACTCTCAAAAATAGGCATTTTCAACACCGCATTGATTTGGATTGGGTTTTCTAGAATTCAGTTTAAAATTTAATTGATTTAAAAGAAAGATGTATTTTAAATCTATTTATTGATGTTAAAATTAAATGTGTAGCTTGTACGATTACTTGTACCGACATTAGAACAGTTTGTGTTAAAGTAATGGAAAGGATTATAAAACAAGAACTACAAAGTTACCTCCTGCATCAAAACATAATCCCTGATACTCAACATGGTTTTCTGCCAGGCCGATCTACTTTTACAAATCTTTTGTCATCTGTAAATTACTGGACATTACAAATGGATAAAGGTCTTTCAGTTGATGTGCTTTATTTTGATTTTGCGAAAGCATTTGATAGGGTTCCAAAGAATCGGCTTCTCTATAAACTAGAACATTTTGGAATACGAGGTACTTTACTTGCCTGGATTAATTCTTTTTTAACCAATCGATCGTTTTATGTCAGAGTGGGCAATAGTAGATCAGATCATCAACCAGTTCTATCGGGCGTGCCTCAAGGTTCGGTGTTAGGACCTATTTTGTTTCTGATTTATACTTCAGATCTTCCACAACACCTTAAATCTATGCACGTGTCTTATGCGGATGATACAGAAGTATTTGGTGATCCTACAAGAAATAAATAACATCTTCAAGATTGTAGCCATAGAACGCTGGTGTGAAAACTGGTTGATTCCTTTGAATAAAAATAAATGTAGTGTTTTACACATAGGTAAAAATAATCCAAGACACCTATACACCTTTAGTGACGGGAAGCCAGTTACATCTGTTGACAGTCAAAATGATTTAGGAGTTACTATAAACAGCACTCTTTCATGGTCAGAACATATCAGTCACGTTGTAAAAAAAGCAAACAGTGCCTCGTATGTAATAAGAAAATCCGAGCAAACAAGTATCACTAAAGCTATATAAGACGTATATTCGCCCTCTGTTGGAATACTGTGTTAATATATGGTCTCCTTTTCTCGTTAAGGATATATCTTTACTTGAAGGCGTACAAAGAAGTTTTACAAAATGGATACCTGCCCTTAGTAACTTATCCTATCACGACCGTCTCCATGAACTTGACATTTCTGTTTTAAGCAACAGACGACTTTGAGGCGACCTTATCCAGGCTTATCGGATCCTATGTAGTAATACTTATAACAGTGATTTCCCTAATTTGTTCAATTTAAATTCGGATCTGCTACGGGGTCACGAGTTTAAATTATCCAAAGAAAATTTCAAAACTTCTGTACGACAATATTTCTTTCCAAATAGATTGTTTACTCGCTGGAACAACTTACCTTCATCAGTTGTGTCAGCACCTTCCATAAATGTGTTTAAAAATCGACTGGATGAGTGGATGTCACGGGAGTTAGTGTAAGTGCGCGATATATATTTCGTTGTTCATGTATTTTTAAAATATTGTTGCTATGATTGTTACCTTCTGGACATTATAGGCATTGCGCCTCTGTCCTTCTATTTAAATTAATAATAATAATAATAATGTTTTTTCGATTTCAGTTATATTTCTATTTAAAGTAAAATTAGAAACTATAGTAGCAAGTAATGGTTCAGGACATGATTCAGAATTGCAGGATGTATTGTCATTATCGTGAAAAATTATATCTGCATACTGCAGTTTATTTTGAAGAGAATCTTGAACGTAGCTTTTAGCATGCCTTTTCAATCCCAGCACATCCACACCTCTATTCGCTAGAAGGGTGGCTGAAGTGCGGCAAAACGAATGACCTGTATAATTTGTAGGATTTTGTAGTTTTAAATACTCGGCTATCTTCGACGGCCACTGTCCAATTGTTTGTTTTCCCTCTACCTGGTTGTAGCACCGCCCATTACGATAATTCAAAAATACATGCGAATATTTTGTGTTTGTTGGTCGCAAGTTGATGTACTTGCGGTAAATTTCTAAATAATGGATATTCTCATCCTGTCTGTTTATAAATTAATGTGGAACATCCAACACTCCATGCTCCTTCAAACTCTGCATCTGAAGTTGAGTCGCCCATTTTACAAACACTTTGCTCTTTTAAATTCTCGTAGCTGCAACAACGCGTCATTAAATTTGAGAACTACCAATTATTGATAAATAACACCATAACTACCAGCTCCAGAATTGACAACTTCACCAATTAGGAAAGTCTTGCCAACAATAAACGTCAATAGATTAAAAAAAAACTGCTTCGCAATTTTATTTAATAACGTCATTTTTACATCACATAAAAAATTAAATACATATATTCAGAGTGTTCTGAAAAACACTAGCATAAATTCAGGGCCTGATAGATTTTTAAAAATATTACAATTTGTTCCTACGAATCATGGGCATCAAATATTTTTTTAAATCTAATTTCGGTCCTATCATCCACAAAATTAAATCGAATGAACTAAAATTTTGTTATGTGAGGTTTCTTGAGATGCTAAATGCTCTGGAGCTATTAATTTTTGGCTATATCATACAGGGCGTTCACTGCAGTACACTACGTGCCTTAACTTATTTGCGGTTAATCTTTTCTGCCCTTTGCTGTTATAGCAAATTTTATACTAAACAAAAAAGGTACTCTTGTAAGAAGTGTTAAAATTTGCCCGTTTTAGAGAAAAACCAGGCATAGTGCGTCAAAGTCAAGCAGCTAGTATCCCAAATTCGTTTTTATTTCAAGTAGGCTTTGGCACCTACTTGTTACTACTGTTAGTTTCATTAATAAAACTCAAAATCAAAGATATTCTTTTAATGGTTAGTTTATTTCTGAAAAATTTTAACATACTGAATACAACTGAAAATTTAAATTTAAGGAAAATAAAATCAGAATGAGTGTTCAAAATGTCCTCCGTTTTCACGAATGCAACAATTTGGGATACTAGTTCCTTGACTTTGGCGTACTATGCCTGGCTTTTCTCGAAAACGGGCAAATTCTAGCACTTCTTGCAAGACCACCTTTTTTGTTAAACAAAATACATAAATAAAAAATTGCTGTTATGGTGAACAAAATTTGCCATAACAGCAAGTGAGAAGAAGGTCAAAAAGATTTATCTCAAATAAATTAGGACCTAAAATCCATGGAGTACTGTAGTGAACGCCCGTATGATATACAGATTTGGAAAGTGAGGATCTTGATGGTGAATTGTATTTTGCCGCTTGCGTGTATTTGTGTCATGCTACACGCATACTTCGACCACAGCGTGTTCGCATCAAGCAGTGTTGCCAGGTGGGAAAAATTCAGTGCATGAGAATAATTTCAAAGAAGCATGAGGTGTGGAGAAAAAAGCATGAGATGGCTTAATTTATCAAAAGCACCTCTTGACACAGCTTAATTTTTAATTGCTTTTTTGTAATGCCATTTTTATTTCATTAAAAAGCATTATGTTCTGCTATTTTATCATAATATTACATTGTAAGTAGGTAGTTACAGGTACTTACTTAAAAGTTATTAACCACGTAACCTTTCTAATTTATTTTATTGTTAGGCCGGGCGAACGTTGAGGCGCAGTTGACGTGACGCAGGGTGACTCACGGGTCGTAAAATCTGTTGTTTCCAGAAAATGTAGGTACCCTTACGGAATAGAGTTAAGAATCACTGCAATACAGCGTAAATACAGCACACACACCGCATATCCGTAGACTGTCATACCCGTTTATGTATTCATTGCTAATTATTAAGAGAGCAGTCTACAATAAAGGACATTTCAAGTACCCAAATATTGTAGATACCTACCTCTATCTATTCAATTTTGCCCTCGATTTTGCCTTTATTTCTCGTTAGGTCTTTGTTTTGGTAGATTTCAAAGAGTAATTTTAATAATTTTATTATTTCTATTTGTGTCTATTAAAAAGCATGAGATTTTGTAATCAAAATATGAGAGCATGGGATTTCCTCGGAATGCATGAGATCTGACAACACTGGCATCAGTTGACCGGACAGTTAGATTTGTAATGGCGAATTGGCGTTGGCGATACGGAACCGATTACCGTAGTAGTGGGGAATGTTAGACCAATGCACGTCGCCGCCCCTCTTAAAGTTCGTACCTTCCCTGGAATGAAGCGACAATTTCTACTTTCTCTGTAAAGATCCGCAATTTCCGAATCTGTATATAGAAAAAATTAATACCTCCAGAGTATTTTTTATAATCAATAGTATTTTTATTTAAAGTGGCACAAAACCTTTCATTTTCTTTCACGTGAAAGTCGTGCCACTACCGGTAGGTTCTCCATGGAAATCCTTTCATTTCACGAGCACATTTTCCATGTCATCTCCCCTAATTAGTTAGTCTGAGACTCTTTAGCATCGCCGTACCAGCTCAAATATAAATGAGGATTCCGCAGCTAATAATTTTGCCCTAATAACTTTATCAGCTCGCCCTAGGGTGCGATTCTGTCAAATTTAATCAGATGGAAAGGTCGCTGACTTCTGGGCGTTATCCTGAATGTCACCTATCTGTGTTAACTGATTTAATCCGTCGCTGAGGTATGTAATAACCAGTTAACAACTCATGGAAAGTACACACAACGTCAAAAGTCTTAGACCCCCCCTCATTCTTGTTAAAGAAATCTGTTTGTCAGAAAAACCAAATACATTTATAAAAGTATATCGTTTTCTGAATCTTTTTTTTTGTGAAAAGAATATGTTTGATAAACAGAGTACAAAGAAAATTAAAAACCAGCAATGTGTGACATTTTTGACCAAATTTATTAAATCAAAAAGATGTAACATTCTCTACTTGACTAATAGTCGGTATCACCTCCACCACGTTCCAATAGCATATTGATCCGTCTGTGCATTGAGATAATCAAGCGGTTAACGATCTCTTGCGGAATATTGTTCCATTCCTCTTCTGCCGCCACAACAAACTCATAGTCTGAGGTGGAGGAATATGATTATGAATGGTTCTAGCAACAAAATCTAGCATGCTTTCAATAGGATTCATGTCAGGAGAGTTGGCTGGCCAATCTAATCTATTAATATGTCCTGCTTCGAGTGTCTCTTGAACCTTTCTTACGGGCGCAATAACCTCGATGTAAATTTGACTGGTCATATTCTGTGGTATGCGAATTAATGGGGTGCGGCGGTTGAACATTATTCCACCCCAAAACATTACGGTACTCCCTTCATACGGAGCAACTTCACGGGGAAAAAGAAGTCGTTGAGTCTTTCTAAGTTGTCGCACCAGATAAATATACTTAGAAATCTTCCTACAGAGATTGCCAATATGACAAGTCCATCTGAGAGAGCCATCAAGAGTAATGCCTAAAAGTTTAGCATGGTTCCCATCTTGAGAAACACCACTGGAGAAAATAACACTTTGGGTTTCTTCTTTGTTTAGCTTCAACTTATTAGCTGAAAATCATGATTCAGCCTTAAGAACACTATTGTTACCAAGCTCAAGAGTACGCTCTCTCCTTTTATCTGAGCATAATAATGTTGTGCCGTCAGCAAATAAAATGCATCCCTCAGGAGCCATATGTTAATAAAGGTCATTAATATAAATAACAAACTGAAGAGGCCCCAAGATAGATCCCTGAGGCACTCCATATGATACACATTTAAAATCTGATAAAATATTATTAAAACTGACACACTGTTTCCTACCCGTAAGATACGATTTGATCAACGATAGGGGAGTTCCACAAACTTCATAAAAAGCTAATTTCTCTAGCACCGTTTCATGACTTTACCTCGAACCGTTTCGACAATATTCAATAAAAATGATGATGATTTAGGGCTAACTGCTAAAAAGATTCTAGCCACTTTTCAACCTGTGAATATACATATAAGGTTTCGTGTCATTCTTTGCCATAGAATCACCCCCTCGAATATTTACTCATAATTTCCCGACACCCTGTAATTCCTAATAAATTTTCCCAGGTTACTTGTACAATTTCAAATAAAAAAAAACTAATTTCAATTTTCTAATTGATATGCTGACGTTAGTGTGGCTCTTAATTTGTAGTGCTTCGCGCGTTACTAACAGTTCATAACATCCACCTTAATCAATTCTGTCTGGTCGAGAACAGAAGCGATTAACTTTGACTTTAATTAACATGAGGGACTAATTAATAGAAACGTCTGTGCGGTTGCCACGTTCGATTATTTTACGGGTAGAACCCTATTTGGGGTGTTTTACTGATTAGACACGTAAACGTCAAAGTTTGTAATAATTTCAAGGCTCATAATTGTAGGGTGAGAACAATTATTTTGTTCTTTAACTATTGTTAATTTCTATTTTTTTGCATTATATTAAGGAGTATTCGGCATCGTAAGAAAAGGAAATGTTTTTTTCAAATTTTGGGACACGTGGTGTTAAATGGGATGAAGTAAGCCCCGTTTTCAATCGAAAGTATTATCTTTGTCAGAAACCACTAATGACGTCATCAATTATATTTTTTCCAGAAACATACCCAATTTTTTTTCTTGTTAAAAAACTTTTTTCTAATAAACTTTTATTAGAGAAATTTATCTGTATTACTTCCCTTTTAAAAGTTATAAACAATATCGTCCTAAAGAGTCCGAAAAGAAATACCACCTAAAAATCACATTAGCGGTAGAAGGATATAGTAGTCGTTCGAAAATAATTGAATGTTCGTTGCTTAAAGTGCATTAATTTCACAAAATTGTAGTTCGAAGAAAATTCAACGAGTATCCGAAAAGTTATTACTGGCACATTTCGAACATAAAATTAATAAAATTAAACCTTGGAAGTACGAAAATGTAAATATCAGAAAATCTCCAAAATTAATAATATATTTGAAAAGCAAATCAGTTGGATACTGTGCAAAAAAAGTCCACAATTCTAACGAAAGATTAAATTGACAGATTTTTACAAGACGCACCTGATAATAGAATTCTGCTAGAAAATGTAATTCAAATTAATCTAAATCGACCGATTTAAATAATTTTGGAGGACTTTTCAAGTCATTTTAATAATGGATGTTAGTGGAGCTTTGAGAAGAGATAAGCTACTAAAGACAACTATCGATGATATAGAAAACAAAGTTTGAAGTACCATTATAAGAAATAAAAATGCCCGATTCCAAAACTCATACTCCGAGATGTTTTGTGATTTCAAGTCCAGACCAAATGAAGATATACCAATACTGCTTTACGTCCGACAGTTACCTTACTACAAGTCGCACATTTTTTGTGAAGTATGTCAGAGAAAAATGTGTTAATCAAGTGACTGGCGTCAACAAAATAAGGAATGTGTCAAAACAAATAGCATTTATCTCAATTTGCCTCATCCAGAAACTTATACAGGGCACTGCTTTAGGCGTTCAGAGGCTGATATTACCATCATTAAACGACATGAAGTATGAAGTTCTAGTACGGTAGTGGACACATATATAGAAGATTCTATATAAAATTTCAATTGCAAATAAGTTATTACCATCTTTAGCAGAGCCTACGGAACTTGCCAATAATACAAGGTGCGCAATAAGCTGAAACAATTGCAGCAGCAGCCTCATTGAACACACAGAACTAAAAGCTACGATAACTGACAGCACTGGATCTGCCATGAATTGTAACCGTCCTGTTTGTAATGGTTACTGTTTTGTATTGAAATGTTATATTACTTAAAATGTATATTGTTTAATTAATAAAATCGTAAATGTCTTGAAAAAATTACAAATTATTTTGACATTGTTCTCTGTTCTACAATGAAAAAGAGTAAAGTAGAAGTTTTTTGCAGCTAGGTGAAAATGTCGACTTTTGATGAGTTTTCGAAAATATTAATTTAGTTACATTTACTAAGGACAATGAAAGACAACTGGCATAATGAAATTCCTTTATGAATATATTTTACGTCAGTAAAATTAGTTAGAGAAATGTTTACTTTATTTAGCGTATCTTACGTGCGTGTGTTTTATTATTCATGCAAAATTATTAGCTAGTGATCAAATAATGCCACGAGCCACGATATAATTTTTCCAACAGTGAGATGCGTGATGATTTGTATTTTTGCTCAGGCTAATTTTAATGGACATTAGCAAAATACGTTAAAATTTATTAACATGAAAATTTGACACAAGCCTACTTAGAATAGAAATAGTAATACCAGTGTCTGAAAAAAATCACCACAAAATACATTGAAACTTTTAAATGCAAATATAACTCAGAAACCGATAAAGTTAGGCGATCTAAACGAGAGGACATTTTTTATGTAGAATTGAACGTTCTTTTAGATTTTTAAGCATAGCCCAACAGATAAAAAAATATGTATTGATTTATCTAAACAATGCGGTAAAATTAGCGCCCTCTAGGAGTAATGCTATCTCAATTAATTAATACTCTGTATTTCTTAAACCAGCGACATTTGTATAAAGCATGATCAGCTCAACCATAATATTTTGGTGTATCTCCAGCTTAGTATGTTTACTTTATTTGGTATCAAAGAACATACATATCACTTCATTAATAAGAATTGTAGAAACACTGATTTAAAGACCTTCACTAATAAAAAATGCACGAAAACATTTTTCATTACACTGAATTCTCTTATATTTAACCTTTACGAAAATGTTATATTCCCCTCCATCTTTTCACTACATTAATTTGAATAAAGGGCCCGTACTCCAGAATGACCCCTGGTTGGCGACGTTATAAAAATGTTCTTTCACTTCCCCACTCTTTAACTGGAAATCGTTTCACGCAATTTAGTGATTAAAGCGTGAAAATTTCCTTTAATAAAAGCAGACTGAATTAATTCTAAGCACCCAAAGACCTGCATTTATTTTCCGTTCTTTTTATTTTCAAATGAATGCACATTGTTAAAACGCCTGCGAGAATGTCAAATTCAGGACTTATTTCGGTTAATAAAAAATAGATGGATGTCAAAATGTGATGCACTTTATTTCGTTGCTCAGGACAGCTCTTACGTACATTATAAGGAAAAAACTCTTTTATACATATACAGGGTGAACCTTAAATAAGTACAAATATTTTAACTACAGGTGTAGTTCGTCATATAGATGAGTGTAGTGAGACATTTTAAAAAATTTCAAATATTTACAGAAAAATATTTTTCAATACCCATATTTTGAGGACCGCTGACCAGATAGATCAGTGACATAACATAATAAAATAAACCGTATGATTTACTGAAGGCGATGTTGCCATATCGTCTGTAAGATAAATATTTTTTTAACGTAAATTCAATTTTTGCGGTTGTCTCTAATTTAAAAACACTTGTTTTTACCAGTAAAGTAAAAATATCATAAACGATTAAAATTGAATGTCCGCAAGTTCGATACTATCAATTAAAGTGTTTAAGAAGTTCATTTGCTCAATAATTCCAAAAATTATCCATAAACGTGCATAAATCTCACCTATTTAAACAGTTCTCCACATTTTACATGTTAATACCATTGTACACTGTTAGAAAGATTATCACAAATTATCCCCTTATATTATTTTATGAAGAATAACAAAAAAATATGATTTTCATACACCTTAGTCGATTTTCGCCACGTAACCTCAAGCAACGTGTCAGTGCTAACCATTTCGTACTTTGTAGTTTCGTAGTGGGTGAAACAGTTTAAAAAATAAACACAAAACATGGAATAACAAAATAACCAACTTGATGTATGCGTTCAAATTATCCGCATACAAGAGATAATTGCAATCAAGATTCTGAACTATATCGTTAATATACACAACAAATAATAACGGCCCTAAAATGGATCCCTGAGGAACACCCGGTGTAACTAGCACTGACTCGGACATGAAACCACCACACTGAACATATTGATATCTACTATCCAAGTAAGATTTGAACAATTTTAATAGTAACTCCGATAATCCAAAGAATTGGAGCTTTTGAATTAATATATTATTATTATGATCTAGCTTATCGAGAGCCTTCGAAAAATCAGTATATAAAACATCAACTTGAGTATTTGTTCTCTTTAGTTTCAGCAAAAGCTATACTTTCCGAGAGCCCCACGCGTTCAACTGTGATAAATTTCAACTAGAGTTCAACTCCGTCAAAACGTTCATTTACCTTAATTTACGAAAGCGCATGAAGACGATTCCGCGGACATCTCTACATTCCATTCCATTAGCCAGTAATATCAGTTTCGAAGCTGCAAGTCTTTGAAGTTCGCTCTCATAATAACATAACGAGTCGAGTCCCTAACAAATATACATTTCAGGGGGGGCGTATTTTACAGCGCGAATATAATTTATTTCCCCCTGGAACCTAGGAGGAGATGTCTCTCTTCGATAAGGTGCCTTGATGGAATAAATTATATTACATTAAGGCTTTTAAGGACCCAACATAAAATTGTGCACTCGGTGATTGATTGTCTTTAGTTTAGCTTTTTCTTTTAGAGAACTAGCTCGCGTCTCGCTGCTCGTAAAGATAAAGGGGTTGCTTTAAATCTTACGGATCCGTATTCTTATAATGTACGAGATTTGGAAGAGGTGTAGAAAATTATGCGTCCTCTGAAGACGACGAGCGTGGTTGAAATATAAATTTGAATTTTTATTTTAACGCTGGCTAGTCTGCAATAACTAACTGTAGAGTTTATAACTGGCATAACGACCCCGGACAAGCATCAATGAGGCGAACATTCGTGCCATTGCATGAAAAATTGCTGCAGAGGTCGGAATAATGTACGAAAGTTTCGAAGTATTCATCAGAAAAGCAGACAGGGAACTGTGGATCGTTCCCTGCTCGCTCACTCATTATTTCACAAAATTGCAAACGGCGATCATAATCATCCTCAAGAAGACTAAATGTATTTTGTTTGGATGGAATCTATTCTTCTTCAATATGATTTGTAGGTATGCTAGTTCGATTAATCCCAGATACAGATGCCAGCTGCCTCGTACTTAATGTAGAATCAAGATGAAGTTGCCCCAAAACTGCAACTTCACTAGCTCCATTAACTATAGGCTTTTCAATTTCTCATTTTTTATTGGCTACGTTCCCTGTCTCTTTAAATTTTTAAATAGCTGAGCTGTTATATTCGCACATTTATTGTTCATAAAGTAAAGCGAAATGATATCTACCCTTTTCACAATGGAATAAAGTGTTTAATTTTCAAAAACACAATTAAATAAACTACCAACCAATGCTTCCAAATCATACTAGAAAATAAATTTGGAATCCACTAATTTTACGTTCGTTGTGTGTGTATGGTATTCATCTCTGTTTTTTACAAGTGACATTTTTACCGTTACTAATAAGGGTTTGTACATAAGTTTCAACTTTAAAATCAAAATTCTTATTAAGTATTGGGCGGAATTTTAAAATTTAAAGTATGTTGTAAAGAGAAGTGTAAGAGCTTTCAAATAAATATTACTCAACCTCCAATGCCACTTAAATATTTTGGGGTGATGCTTACCCTTATTTGGGGCTGAAAGTGGCGGAGTCAAAAATGCCAGCAAAGAATGTCCCCTTTAATTTAAAATCGACAGATCTGAGCGTTTTTCTACAATCTTAATTTAAATTAAAATTGTCAGTTAATATTATGTAAAGGGGTATTAAAACATGGAAATTTTTCTCATATTAGAGTGTAAAATCTTATAAAAATATATCTTCTTATTCTTTCCTTGAAAAGACTTGAAATAAAATAATTTATGTAGTAATTTATGATGAGTTTATCATTAAAATTGGATTTATTTATCTCTAATTGCAGCGCGAGACAACTAAAACTTGCGGATAATTAAACCCGTTTGTTCTGCCTTACGGTCTGAAGCAGATAATCTTTAAGGAATTGCCATTTCGTTGTTTGTTATCCGTCTTTAGCTAAGCAAGAATTTTCATTTCCAACTGGTGGAACATTTGTTTTTACAGAAGCCTTAACAAGATACAGAAAATAAGAATAGTAAATCCTATGTTTAGAATCGTGGTTAAATGTTTGTTGTAGCTTTTCAAAATGTGTCAAACTTAATATATTTTCCTTTTTAAAGTCAATACTCAAAACGAACAATGTAGTTTGCAAACCCCCAATATTGGAAAAGGGTGTTTAGGAAGCAAATGTGAACAAAAAAGCCTAATAAACATATGGTCGAGTATCAACAGTTACTGAGATAGCAATGAAAATATTTTTATTCCTATTTTTGCGGAAGTTGTTATTATTTGATATTTTATTTTGAGTAGGTCATGCATTCTAAACCAAACTCATGTTAGTGATTACTATACTCCATTTTTAAACTAGGAGGAGCGTTTTGAATATTGCGCGCCAAAATGTTGGTTCCTTATTGGTTAATTTCGAACCTACTTTACACTGCTAATAAATTTTACATTCTGGAATTTGTTGACATTTTGCTTGTCAGTTGTCATCAGTTCGTTGTCATTGTGTTTTTACCTGTTTTTCTATCTATTTATTATCTCAGTTACGTATAAATCAGTTCTTATCAGAACTAAACAACTTATTATATTGTTTGCCATTCGTTTTTTCCAATTTTCCATTGGATATGGATGATAGTGTGCCGACCACAAGTAAGGCAGGCGCGGGAATTACATCGCCGTCGCCCCAAGGAAACGAAAACAACTCAGTTTGGGGCATTTATCTCTGGCAGAAAAACAAGCAATATTGAATTTGTACAAGAAAAGCCTAGATGATGAACCTACTCTTAAAACTGTCCAACTTGTATCCAAAATAGCGATGACATTAGGTAAATTTATATTAACATTATCTACTGTTGAACTATATTACACATTATACTTTTTTAGGTGCTGCAAAATCAACAGTATATCGAGCCATAAAGCAGTATAAATCTACTGGAAGGGTGTCTACTTCCAAACACTGTGGTGGACGACCTGGGATTGTTACATGTTTGGATGAAGTAATGAAGAATTCCATAAGGCGTGTAGTACACAGCTTTTTCTTAAAAAATGAAATCCCCACTTTGGACAAAATATTAACCGCAATAAAAAGTCGTCAGGATTTGGCACAGATGTCCCGTTCATCATTATCCAAAGTTATGAAACAAATTAACTTCAAGTAAGGTTGAATACATATCTCAAGCAAGTATAATTGCAATAAAAACATTTTATTTTTTTTGCAGATGCTTAAAACGAAGTCGTAAAAGTGTGTTGATAGAACGTGATGCTATAGTGAGATGAAGACTTGACTACTCGATATCAATCAAAAAGTTTAGATCTGAAGGTAGACCTATTTATTATTTAGATGAAACGTATCATTGTGAATTAAACCCTATAGAATTGATTTGGGCACAGGTGAAGAATGAAGTGGCAAGCAAAAATAAAACATATAAACTGAAAGACGTAAGGGAACTACTAATAGAGGCTCTTAATAATGTTACAAATATGAACTGGAAAAAGTGTGAAGAACATGTGATTAAGGAGGAAGAAAAAATGGGAAAACTTGACGGAATTATGGACGATCTCATTGAACCTTTAATCATATCAATTAATAATAGCGAGAGTGATATGGATATTGACTCGTCAAATAATTCAGAAAATTGTTAAAGACATGATTTGTCCCTTATTTTTACCAATAATATTATAAATTATAAAAACTTATTTTGTTACTTTGAACACCTGCAGATGATATATTACGAACGAAGTTTAGTTATCAGTTATTTAGCAATTATCCAGTAACTTAATAAACGTAGTTCGTAGAAGTGCAACAATTCAAAGTAACAAAAACACCATTATATGATTACTCCAATGCTCATTGTAAAAATGTGAATCAATAAAAAAAAATTTTAAAAGTGAAAACTGGAATCAATCATTTATAGATGTTTGGTTTGTAGTAAATTATTTCATTCATATTATTATGTTATGTAGGAAGTACCTACCTACCTACTTTAAAAATATATATACAAAAGTTAAATAAACCTAGAATTAGATATTTATTCATTGCACATTATTTTGAATAAGTACTTAATAACCCCATTTGAAAGTAATGAAAGCTTATTGTACTCAAATTGAGGTTAAACACTTGCAGTGAGTATATACTTGATAGTCTGATGCTATCTAGGGTAGTTTTTAGTAAATTTTACAGTGTAAATTTGTCTTTGGCATTCGCTCCTCCTAGTTTAAAAATAGAGTATAATTGTCAAATTTATTTTCACGTTTGTGATTTAAGCTGTCTTTTTTTGCGATGAAATGTGTTTAAGTTGGTTCAAAACACTATATTTTTGCGTCGAAACAGTGACGTCACACAGGTCGCATTTTAAACCGTGTTTAAAACGTCTACTAAGCCCGGTTTGGACTGTTTAGATGCTTTGCTATTGGTCTATGCAGCAGTTGCCTAAAAAGTAGAGATTTTAAAATCGGTATGATTTAAATTTTTAGATTAATGTTTAAAATGGTTGATAATTTTATATATCTTATTCTTGTTTATTCAAAAAGAAGTTGTCTCTGAATTATTGTATGTACCTCTGCAAATTTAAACGTATTCGTAGACATTCTAAATTATATTACAACAGCATAATCTAATTACTTTCTATCCAAATATTTTATCAGCCTGTCACTCATATTATGAACAGGTATAAATATTTATTATTAGTTTGGAGTGGCTAAAATCAATTCCATGTTTTTGTTGCAGATTTCACACATTTTCAAAATATATGTACAAAAACATGCGGAAATATATTGTTAATAATTTCTACCACTAATAATACTGTTTTAATCCAAATCTAGTGTAGCTGTTTTATAAATAAATTGTATAAACAATAATCAAAAAGTGGGAGTGTGATGTTAAAAAGAGAGACAAATATTTGACGACGTTACGTTTTGAAACTATGCATTTTCTTGGTGCAATAATAAGTGACGTCACCATTGAATACGTTTTGAATCAGTCGATCAATACGGTTCGTTTCAAAAAACAGCTTTAAACGAGAATATGCTGATATTATTTTTATTTATGGGTATTGCAACGGTAGCGGTAATAGTGCAGTTGCTGAATATCGCCGTCGCTTCCCCAACAGAAGAGTGCCAGATTGAAATGTATTACAGACAGTCTTCAACAATGTACGTGAAACTGCAATGTTTCCCAGTGTGAGAATTACATCCGAAAGGCAAGCTGGCCCTGGTCTAGCAGTGGAAGAAGACATTCTAAATATGGTAGAACGTAGCCCGGGTGTAAGTACCAGGCGCATTGCAACCAGTCTCCAAATGAATCAAACTACGGCATGGGAAGTTATTCACAAAATGGTTTTAAACCTTTCCATATTCAGCGCGTCCAGAATCTTCAGGACGAGGATAATGATTTGCTGTTGCATTTTTGCAATTGGATACATGCAAACCATACACTTTACAAATACATTTTGTTCACTGATGAGGCTTAATTCACTCGTGATGGAGTAAATAACTGTTAAAACGAACATCGTTGGTCACATGAAAATCAGCACGCCACGACGGAAAGTAACTTTCACTATTGGTTCAGCAGCATGATTAATAATCAATTACTTGGCCCAGTTGTGCTAGATGGTCGTCTTACTGGAGCTAAATATGTAGAATTGTTAAAAAATAATTTGACAGATCGACTGGACGATGTTCCATTGGGTATTAGGCAAAACATGCACTTTCAGCATGAGGGTGTCTATGCCCATTTTAGTCATATTGTGATCAAACATATTAACAATCGTTTTCCACAACACTGGATTGTCCGAGATGTTTTCCAAAATTGGCCACCAAGGTCGCCAGATTTGACTCCCCTTGATTACTGCCTTTGGGGATGGTTTAAATCATTAGTATATGCAACAAAAGTGAACACAAGAGAGACGCTATTTGATCGGATTGTCAGTTGTGCAGCATTCATAAGAAAAAATCACCTTGCACTTAAACGAGCTACCCATGCAATTCACAAACGAGCTGATGCATGCTGTTATGTCAGTAACCGTTGGTATTCAACTGTTTATTAGGCCCTGAACACCTCTTTCGAATATTGAGGGTTCCACCCCAATAACTCTGCATATAGTCTGGTCCTGTGTCCTACTAATTTCGAGATACCGTGTATTACTTCAAACAATTCTAATGTTAAAATACAAGTTAACCTATATTATTATTCGGTGGGCTGAAGTCTATGAGACAAAAACGAATCCTATTCAGTTTGAAACTTATTCAGTTCTTGTAGTTGCTAATTAGTTTTCGTTGTATATCTTAGTTTTGCTTGCCGAATCCTCTTAGTTCTTAAATACGAATTTCTTCGGATGTAAAACGTGACAAACTTTATTAAAATACGAGTTATATGTTATTGTGTTTTGAAGCTCTTATAAATAGATCGAGCGCAACGGTTGTTCTAAGACATTACTATGCAACAGTTGCTACCGAAGCTAAGTAAATGGAATTACAAGACTCAGACCTATCTTAAATTTGGATAAATTTGGTTGCTCAGTAAATATAGTTTAATTCTATCTTACAATTAGATGAATTGTTTGACGGAAATGGTACACGGAAAGAAATAGAAAAGAAGTGTGTGCAATTATTGAATGAAATGAATCAAAAGGTCAATTCGAACATGATTTAAAAATAGACTCTACACGGCACTGGAAAGTGGCCTACTCTAAGACCTGATAAGGCGGCAAAGCATGCAATCGGCGACCGGACAAAAAATGGAAAGAAATTCCCAAGGAAATAAATAAATGACATTTCAAAACGCCTATTTTATACAGCAAATTCAACTGCTTTTGCCGCTATTGTTACTAATTGTTAATAGAATTAATTTCTGGTTTTAATAATTGATAAAATAGTTTGACATACTTGATGTCGCAACAAAATTTTGGGCCGTCTTACCCAGTTTCTACAAACTAACACAAATGTGTCTGCTTCTTATCCTTTTTGAACTAAACTCGCGTCAAGAATTTAGACGTCTTACGTCACGGCTGACGTTACACAGTTGTTTTTATTGTCAACGTAATTTTCGATATTTGGTCGCGTTAAAACAATCATTTTTGCAATTCAGTGCAATATATAATGGAAACTTTTAGTGTAGTATATAATTTTATTACTATCAGTTGTAGTTTCTTATATATTTTGGTGAAAATATAATGAATCATTCATTTGTTGGTATGACGTAAGTCGTCTCTGAATTCTTGTCGCGAGTATTGTTATTGGTAGCAATGAAGTATGTTTTATGTAAATATTTACGTATTGAAATCCAAGCATTCTTATACTCAATTCAACACTTTCTTTTCTTTCTTAAAATAACATTAAAGTTAAGATTTACTTATGAAAAATGATATTTTGCTAAAACATGAATAAAATATTATTAAGTATGTATTATATTTAATATTTGCAGTAGGAAATTAACATTTTTATATTACAATTTAGTGTAACAAAATGCTTTATCTACATATTCGACCGAAAAAACATATATATGCAACTTTGAGAGAGAAGATCATCTGTAAACGTCAAATCTCCCACAGTTCTCAATTAATTTCAGATTATCCAATTCGCTTTTTTTTTGTCCTGTAATCATATTAGAGTGATGGATTGATATGCGTCTTCAATGCGATGGCGGAAAATATTCGGTTCCTCGTCAATATCTGAACAAAATAACGAAGTTAGAACACTCGGATATTGTCGAAAAGGATTTATATGCGTGAAGTATAAATAAAATCTCGCGTAAATGTTATATTTCTAATTTGGTAATGCATATGTCAGATATCTGTAAAATTTGCCAATTATCGTGTTAAACTAATTAATTAATTAAATTGGTTCATAATCTTGACCTTAGTTAAAAAAAATGTAGGTATACAAAATAAACAACTGTTTAAACAATAATTAAGTCTTACTGGCATCCTTAGAAGTGGTGATTGTACAATCAAAATAAATAAAAATTACTCAAGTGAGATATAAGGCGACCTACATTGCAGCAGGTACTTAACGCAGACCTCTCGCCCTGGGCGAAGAGCCATTAAATCTGTAAATAATACTGTAGGAAACAACTACTCTGCGGACTAATGCCCCGACCGGCATTGAATTACTCCTGCAGTATCTGTGTGAACAGCCAAGAACCCTTGTCGGACACACCACCAGACAGACCGGTTTCGGGCTTGTTAGCCCTCATCAGTATGCCATAGGTGAGATGACCGACAATTGAACTGGCTGTTCCTTCATATGTATGTTCACATATAAACCTGCACCTGCACTCAATTTATATGTAATATAAATAACTCATCTAATGTTAATAAGTTTAATGATTAGAAGCCTGTTTACACAAATCAACTACATTCAAATTATAAATACCTACAATTGACAATCCCTTGCTAAATCTGCATTTTTATTTCTTAAATTAAAACATTTTCGATTTGTATTAATATGTTTCTAATAGTGTTAAATGTCAAAATACAGCCTGTGTTTTGTATATAAAGAAACAAGTTGTGGTCATGCCACAAAAACTAAAAATATTATTACATTTATTTTTATGCCATCGAGAGTATATCAAAGAAGTACCTGTAGATTTTTCAAACCGGTTTAAGGTATCTTGAAAGGGAAACGAGAAAAGGGCACTTAAATCGAGAAACGCTCTATAGCTCGAAAATGGTAATAGATAAAGATATGCAGTTTGCGCCATTGTTATTTTCTCGATTTGCTCTATGTACGACAGATTTGCAGTAACCCTTGAAAATCGACCAGTTAAAACCACCCTGTACATTCTTTCAGAAAATCAACATGGCTTCTTGCCCAGACAATCGTCGAATAACGCTGTGTTCTCATTTTATGAAAAATTAATACATTTTATAGAAGCACGAGTGTCCTGCTGGGATCTTCTGTGATCCACTCTTAGATAAATTACACTCGTATGGTATCTGTGATGCTGCATTGAACTGGGTAAAATCATTTTCAGAAAATAGAAGCCAGGCTGTAAACATTACTTTGTTAGAAAACAAAACAACAAAGGTATTCAAATCTTCTTACAAAACTATTACCACAGGAGTTCCACAGGGGTCGGTCTTTGGTCCTGTTCTATTTCTGTTATATACGAATGAAATAGACAACTTAAATCAACTTGCTAATTTTATAGGATATGTCGATGATACGCCCCTACTCATTTCAAGTAAAAGCGAGTATACTGTGGAGTATAATTGTTTACAAACTGCCAATCATTTAACTTCATTATGTAGCGTGAATTATCTATATTTTAACAGTGAAAAAAAAACAAACATAATTAGATTCCATAATTATCAAAAACATTGCATCACTCCTAATATTCAAGTCAATAATATTAACTTAACACTGAGCTGGACAGATCATCGCATCTATCTTAAATCAAAATTAAGTACTATTTACCTTATATTTAGAAACTTAAAATATGTACTCACACAAGAGCAGTTATTGAGTCTATACCATGCCCACGTTTCTTCTAGATTGCGTTATAGGATTTATTTTTGTGAAATTCTCACCAATTCTTTAATATCGTTATTTATATTATGAGAAGCATGGTCTAGTTGAGTAGATGGGAAGGAAAGATATAACTGCGTATCATCGGCATAAAAGTGAAACGAACAAAAGCTTAAACTATCATTTAGGAAGGATGTATACATAGAAAACAGTAACGGACCTAGAATGAATCCTTGCGGAACACCATTTTTAACGATCAATGATCCAGAAATGTTATTTCCAATTTATACATATTGTTGCCGATTTCTTAAATGACTAGAAAATAATGATATTGTATTCTGGCTCACGCCTGTATAGTATGATATATTTAACAAATCGAAATTTATCTCTCCTAAATCGCCACACCATTTAGGATTAAATATTTTTAATAACCTTCCTAGATTTGTAACACAATCTCAGAATGTTTTTAAAACCAATCTTAAAATATTTTTATGTACAAATGTTTTTTATACATTTGATGAATTCATTGATATAAGATTTCTATATGCTGTAAATTAGATTGTGTATCTGTCTATTTCTATTTGTACTTGATACATCCTTGGAAAAATAAATGTATTATTATTATTATTTTTTTAATTTCAGTAAACACCTTCCGAGGCTCCGACACATTCGGAGATGTTCTGAAGAGTCAAGCAATGACCACTCTCCACTCCGTGGAGTCAGTAATCATTGCGCCCGTAAATCGTGTGTTCTGAGCAGACGTAGCGAACCAAGGACGATTGCCTTCTGCATTCTGCCGGCTAAGATCTCTGCCGAATTTCGGCAAGCCGGTATGATCTTTAATTCAGAAAGCAGCGTATGTCTCATTTCACCCAGGACGCCTATAATTAGCACCACAACCTTAACAGAGTGATCTGGATACAGCCTGCGGAGCTCGGAGAGAAGATCTCGATATTTCCTCCGTTTCTCCTCCTCTTTTAGGACGATGTTGTTCTCTGCGGGAGCCGAGAACTCAATCACAAACATCGTCCTAAGCTGGTGGTCGAGGAGGACTACATCAGGCTTATTAGCTTGAATTTGCCTGAGGGTGGGGAATGAATAGTTCCAATAAATTCGGCACTTCTCATTCCCCACAACGGATTCTATATCCCCCGGAACATAAAGCAGCACTGGCGTCTCGTCTATCTCATACGAGTCACGTAAATGATAATACAACACCCGTAAGGCTGAATCGTGCCTTTGGATATACGCTGTGGCCGCATATACCGGACAGGCAGACAGGAGATGCATAAGCGTCTCCGGCGCTTGGCCCTGCAGCTGGTATCAGGAACCTCGATACCCAAGACACGACTACGATAGACGAGTGTGTTAATTACACCATCTTGGCAAGCCATTATGAATCCCTCGGTCTCAGAGTTCAGCCCCGCTGACCAAAAAAGCAAAGGTCAGCCTTTCAGATAAACCAAGCCCCTCTAGATGACGGTAGAACAGACCATGCATTGGCTTATCCTTATGTAGCTGCAGAGGATGACTCGTTTCTACAGCTTTTTAACGATCAGTGGTTCAGAAATGTTATATCCAATTTATACATATTGTTGCCGATTTCTTAAATTACTAGAAAATAATGATATTATATTCTGGCTCACGCCTATATAGTGTGATATATTTAACAAATCGAAATTTATCTCTCCTTTTATTATTATTATTATTAGTGTACGTTTACCTCTCAAGATGGTGCCCACAGCACCGGTATAATATCAAGTCCCAATTTAGACCCACATATCATTTTTTAAATCTCGGTAAACCTAATAAAAACATTACAATGCCCTCGTCTGGCGGAATCCGCCTGCGACCTTGTTAGTTTAAATTATCAATAAGTTTCCAGATGGCGAAGTACGGTAATATATTCGCATGATAAATGAGCGCGGCAAATGCCACCCCTACACAAGTTTGCGTACACGTAGCAAATTATATCAAAGAAGCTTACAATCCCAGTAACTTATTGGGTGGCTGTAATATATGTACTTATATTTAGATAATTACTTACCTGTGCTAACCCTCCATTAAGTTCCCGTCTATGTTTATGTCTTTGAGGCTTTATGTATATTTATTACACGTTAGTGACGTCGAGGCATTGGAAAAATAAATATCTATACAGGGTTGTCTATGACTAACTACAAACATTTTAACCACGTGCTCAGGGAGGTCTAAAAGACAATAAAAAAATTGTTTCGGAATTCTAGCTCAATGTTTAAAAAATGGGGCGAAATCCTCTTTTCCTACGGAAAGGCGGCGCCTATGACAATCAATCATCGTCCGAGATGACTAGATATGTCAACTACCGTGCGGTCAAGTGTAGAAGCGACGAAAATAAACACTTTTATTGTAATAAACCTGTCGGTTGGCCGTTAGAAGATCGTGGATTGGCTGTCACTCTTAGCCTATGAGCTTGTCTCGGGTTCTGGTAGACGGACTATACAATCCTAAAGGCGCGCTAGAGAAACTAATATTGAACATATTTCTTAATACTTTATTGGCTTTAATTGACTTCCTTTTTATCTTCCCCCTTCGCCGGGCTCCGCACTTATTCGGAGGTTGGGTTCCTCGATCTGTACCTTTCAATTTACTGAATTTAAAGGAGAATACCCAACGAAAAACTACTTGATCGACTTTAGCGGCGAATCTATACACTTACTACATTGAATTTACCAATTAAAAGGTTCTCTACGCCTTAACCTGCCTATTTCGCGGTAGTCGCGTTCGTGGCCTCCGTGCCCCGTTGGCGGAGGCCGCCCTGGATCCTTTCACCACGGGGGCTGGCCCAAACGTAAAGTACGCCAGCCCGTTCCCCATCTGGCTTATTTAACAATTGATTGTGACAAGAGGGCTTTTTAGAAACGACTTTCTTGTCCGACCCGAAACTAATAAATTGTACTTGAGAAGTTGTTAGTTAATCTATAGCGTTCGACCGTGTCCAATGGCTAATAAAGAAAAATATTCTTTAAACTTGAATGGCCCATAAACTGGCCGGCGTGTCGAACCAAGTCTAGCAGTACAAAAGATTTCGTTTATTTGAGACATGTCTGTTTCCGTTCATTTCCGTTCCCATGGCCCGGGCTTTATTATATGGGTTCACCAACTCGTTTTATGACATTATTAATAATAAAATGCCTAAGTACCTGATTTATAACAGTTAATCCGGTTGGCTGCAGTATTTTGTATTCGTTATTCGTTCTTTCCTTGTACACTGCCAACCCTACATTTTCCACACCTTACAGATTCGTCATAATTATTCGCTAACATATCCGATATAAAATACTAAAATTAGTCACTAACTTCTAAAATAACATAACCTAGAATACTGCATTGCTAGTTGCATACTTTCCAAACCTCAAAGAACAAGCGAAGCTTAGTTGTATTTAAGGGTTTAAGAAATTTGTTTATAGAACACTGTAAACATCTTGGGATATTATAGTTTAAAATATTATTAATTATTTTATGCAAACATCGTCGATTACTGTTGCTATTATTAGTATAAACAGAATTTAATTCCTCAAAACACAAGAAATTTAAAAATTTATCGCCGTGAAGGGCACTTTGCATTAGTGGCCTACAGATGGCGTCTGCAGATGTCAAAAAATATTGTATACGGTTACGGTAGTCTGATTAATTTGAAATCATTTTTCACTACTTGTTTTTCGAAAATTTTTCGCGTATTTTTTCTGTATATACAAACATATTCAAATGCCTAAATGTCTGATGTATGGGCGTGTGACAAGTGTATATTATCGAGTGGCAGGGTAATACCAAAGACGTTTTCCGAGTGAACAACTGTTATAATGCCTTGGCGGTAAACGTGTGGCAGTGTTTTTATGTATTTGTGTACATTTGCATGTATTTTTGTGGGCTTTTCCGGCGTAAGTAATCGACGTGGTCATGACCGCCGGACCTCATTTGAACTTCTTTTTGGGGATATTTAAAATGAAGTGTACCACACCGAAGTGGATACCTACTATTGATGATATACGCAAACGTATTATAGTTGCTGCCAATCACTTACGAGTTAAAAACGTATAAAAGCAGAAACATTTGTGTTAGTTTGTGGGAACTGAAGAAGGCTCAAAATTTTGTTGTAACATCAGGTATGTCAAACTATTTTATTAGTTAAAATCACAAATTCATTCTATTAGTAATTAATAGCAAGTGGCAGAGCAGTTGAGTTTGCTGTATAAAATAGGCGTTATAAAATGTTATTTATTTCTTTCCTTCAGCATTTCTTTCCATTTTTGTCCGGTCACAGATTGCATGCTTTACCGCTTTATCAGGATTTACAATGTACCATTTTTTACAAAATTGTATTTGTAAGAGTTTCCTGTACACTCAATGTTCCTGTTTGCGTTAGAATTGATAATTTTTGTAATATCTTTATTTTGACGTTTCCGGGATATTCCAGGCTATATTCTATTTTATTCTCGACACGTTCTCGATGCCGCGGAAACTTCGAGAATCCTAAAAACCTATATAAGCGGATCGGTTTCGCCGTCACAGTCAGTTTATGTTGAGCAGCTAAATGCGAGTGACAAACGTCAAAGTAAAGCGTTGACAGTTGTGAACATTTGTTTAAAGAATATTTCTTGTGTAATCAAAAGTGACAATAAAGTTTGTTTGTCTACGTGACGTGTTTCCACACTAACCCAATTTAGAGGTTACAATATAAATAAATAAAAATTAAATTTTTAACTTTGTAATGCTTTTATATCTATTACTATTTATTTATGATTACCTAGTAACATGACACAACAATGCGGCAAAAATAGTTTAAACAAATCTCGTAAGAAAATCAGTGTTACTAAACTCGTACAGCTAGTCACTCTTGCTTTTCTAAGCTTTTTGATTAATATACTATTAATTAATTCAAAATCAGGTCATTCTGGCATAAATATAATTACTAGGGTTTTAATAAATCTCAAACATTCTTGGTAACATCCTTTAACGTACAAAAAAAGTTCAATAAAACTTGGCTTATATGATTAGTGACACAACTAGTATTTGCAATATTTTTCCTCTAAGAATAAGAAATTCATTAGTATCTCGTCCTAAGCGGAATAAAATTGCTGCTTTCCTAACAAATCTCCAGCGTGACCCTTCATGGGACCCGTAATATCGAGCAATGAAACTTTCCGCGCGAGAACAGCTTAACCCTAAGTGTAGTAAAATCTGTTGAATGGCACATCAGAAACTGCAGATATTCCATAACGTCCGCATTCGTTTTATTCCGCTCAACGTCAAAGTTTGCATTTCAAAAGGAGAAACGGCACTTCCCAGTCCGTGACTCGACTCCTAGTTAGTGTATTCACCGGCGGGGGCCCTGCCCGAATTCTATCTCCCTGAATTCTTAAGCATAGTTTTAATCAAAACGTCAATGCGAGGGCTAATATGAATTACATTTATTCCGGCAGCGCATCGAATTTACGTAGGGACTAGGGGGAATACTGTATCTGATTTATAGGTAGAGAAAAAGAAGTTCAGCAGACTTGCACTGAATAAATTGATATCGTTCTCGGGAAAAAAGCGCGGCTCTGTCTCAAAGGTGATTGCCTTATTACGAACGTAGGAATTTTCTATTTTCGACAACAGGGTGTCAAAAATGTGGGGCAAAGTTTGCCGGTGAGAGGAGGTACACAGCAAAAAATAACACTGAGTAAGTTCAAACTTTTTATATATTTTTAGGTATTAATAATATTGTTTGAAACTAACTACTCAGTGGACAAAAGCCCCAACCTGCGTTGAATTACACCCACAATATCTACCCATATATTCCTTATTATTAGCTTCTGTAACATTCAAATAATTTTAATTTTTATAATAATTTTTATAGTTAGATATTTGACTCAATTTAAAGGAGGCCACCTGAAGAAGCAATCCTCAAAATGTAGAAATAGGTCAGATCTCATCTATTGTGGTTTGAATTGTCGTGCTCCCTCTGCCAAAAGTGAAAGATAGATATTTATAGAGTGCAAACACGGAATTCCAGGAAACAACTACTCTGCGGGCTAATGCCCCGACCAGCATTGAATTACACCTGGAAAACCTATAGCAACAGCTAGAGTCATTCGTCAGACGCCCACCAGACATATACCGGTTTCGAGCTTATTAGCTCTCATCAGTATGCCATAGGTGAGGTATCCGACGAATAATCCTAGCTGCTTTCGTCTGTCTAACCCGACAGAAGGGACCATGAGTACGCGGTGTAGAACTAACAACTACCTTCCGTGTTTGCAAAATATCGTTTCTCGCCGATCGCGATAAAGGTCGACAGCTTTCAATGGTGTCTACTGCATGTAGAACGCTTCGTGTCTGTGACATTTTCAGTCCGGCATGGAGTAGCGAACGGCCGATAGATGTAGTTGTTAGTTCTACACCGCGTACGGATTTATAGAGTGTTTCAAGCAGGTCAGTAAAACATTATTTTCTTTAGATAATTATTGAATAGAGCTTTGTCTGTGGAATTGTTCATTAGCATACCTAGATGTTTGGTATCAGAGAACATACATATGACTTCATTGATAGGAATTGTAGGAGATTTGATTTATATTAGCTTAAAATACATTTCTAAAACAGTAAAAAATAAGTTCAAACTTATTTATAAGTGAATTGATTTAGTGTTGAAATTTGAGTAAATTTAACGTTATAACAAAGAAATGAGCTTATCTACACACTATTTTGTAAAAATAACACCAACCGTTGTAGATATTACACATTGTTTAGTAAGTGGAAGGGGAAAACAAAGTTGGGTACAAGCAGGCAGTGTTGCCAGATGTGGCTACTTATAGCCAATTGGGCTACAAAAACATGTGACTTGGCGACATAGATTTGTTTTTGGCTACTGACTACTGAAGCCGTAAACAACGGAGAAGCCCAATCAAATCCGTTCAATATTCCCAATCAGCTAATTGGGCTGACCCTCGAAATATTTACTAGCTGAACGCTTTTCATTGGTCTGATCATTCGCTGAACGCTTTTCATGAGTCCGATCATTCGCTGAACGCAACCTATATTTGACCCGTTTTCTTTGGCTATAGTTGATTACATTTTACGGATATATTGGCGACCATGATCTATAAAAATCTGGCAATACTGCGAGTGGACGATAATCATAAGTGTATTGTTCTATCTTGAAAATACGTTTTTAAATTACAATTTGCATAAAAAAGTATGGTGTAAACTAGAATGTGACAATTTGTGTCATGAAGATGTGGTAGAAATAGGTAAGTAACAATGGCCGTCTTCATCAGATACAAAAAAAATTGTTAATTTGCTTCTTATTTCAGAAAACCTATTTTGTGTGTGTCATTTTATGATTACCATTTCATTTGACCCTCAACTACTTAGCTATAAAATTTTGAAAAATAGATCAAACCTGGAAATTATTTATTTAAACAGTTTATTCAATAAAGAACCATTTGAGCTTCATGGGTCATACAACACCATTGAGTATTTTGTGATACCAAATTACATATTTTGTTAAATTTACAAATAATGTATTGTTTAATAATATAATAACATAAAACATCTTTACATAATGCGTCATGTTATTATGGTTGCTTCCACAATTCTATTAAACCTATATTGAGTACCAACTAAACGTTTTTCATTTATACTGTAATTTTTATAACGCAATTATTTATAATAATTATACTATTATGAGTTTGTTACAACATTATATTTTAATTTTATTATATAAAGTAACTCATTATTGATTTAAATTGTATACATATCGTGAAAAAATAACGATAGATTGATAATATAACTCAATATTGCGTTTGGAATAACACATAGTTTAGAAAGCTTACTCAAAAATTGTTCAGTGTTACCCTTACCCTTAGTAGTAGTGAAACTGAAATTTTGTGGATATACCTAGGTATTATTACAATACCTTGACAACGTAGCAAATCGTAATACTTACTGAATGAATAATTGCTAATTAAAACAGAATGGATAATTTTTAATTTTATAAAATGAGGAGTACCTACTTATGAATTAAAAAAATTATATGGCATTAAAATCTGTAATACAGTTCTCTTATAAACCAAAAAATAATAGTCTTGTTTAGTAATAGTAATAATGAACGATCAACATAATAACTTTTTATCTAAATAACATTAAATAAAATAATTACATAATTAATTACTACTAATTTAACAAACGTTCTACGTGCCCACCCTCCTCATTAACACATGTACGTGCCCTTTTAAGTAGCGAAAACCATATCTTTTGAAAGTTATTCTCTTTTTGTTTTAATTAGCAAATATTCATTCAGTAAGTATTACCACTGACTTGTTAAAAAGTCAATGGTATTACGATTTGCTAAGTTGCCAAGGTATTGTAATAACAGGTATATCCACAAAATTTCAGTTTCACTTGAAAATATACTCGCGTCAAGAATTCAGACGTCTTACGTCACAGCTGACATACATTTGTTTTTATTGTCAACGTAATTTTCGATATTTGGTCGCGTTAAAAACAATCATTTTTTGCAATTTAGTGCAATAGATAATGCAAACTTTTAGTGTAGTATATAGTTTTATTAGTATCAGTTGCAGTTTCTTAAATAATTTGATGAAAATATAATGAATTATTCATTTGTTCGTATGACGTAAGTCGTCTGAATTCTTGTCGCGAGTATAGCAGTGAATGATAGATTTATGGGCAATAGAAATTGCCGTTTTTCTCCAAAACTAAGCATTTAAACAAAAAATTACGAAAGAGGTAAAACGATCAAAAGAAAATTCTACGTTTGATATTTCAAGGAAAAGCTGCATAGGCGTACTTATAAATAATTAAAAGGGATAAAGGGTTCTGCATCCCTCAGTTACCTCCATTCATCCTTCGATTTTTTTCACCAAAATTACAAAAAAAGTATGCCGGAATAAGAAAAAAGTACGTGCACAATTTCAGGTGTGTATTTTACAAAACAATGGGATTATTAACAAAAATAGTTTTTTAAAATGTAATTTTAACACCCTTTATATTGAAACAAGGGCGCCCAAATAAAAAATGGCATAAGGAAAGTCGCATTATTTTTCTCCAAAGAATATGTGTTTAATGGTATGGCCTTTTATTTTGGGACACCTTGTATAATTGAGCACGCTGTAACAAAACAGCATATTCAATTATTACTGCATTGCAGTCAACTAACTTTTCAATATCACTTTTGACATTGTCGATATTTAATTTAAAATAATTTTAATTTTTATAGTTATATATTTGACTCAACTAATGAGATCAGATCTCAACTATTGTGGTTGAATTTCCGAGATTCCACAGTTTCAAAAGTTAACTTAGGTATTTATAGAATGTTTTCATTAAACTACGTTAGTAAATTTAGCCAGATTAATTTTTATTTTAGATAATTGTTGAATAGAGCTGTGCCTGGAATTGTTCACTAGCATACCTAGATGTTTGGTATCAGAGAACATACATATGACTTCATTGATAGGAATTGTAGGAGAATTCATTTATATTAGCTTAAAATACCTTTACAGTACAGTAAAAAAAATACAAAAGCTAATAATAAAGAGTATATGGGTAGATATTGTGGGTGTAATTCAACGCCGGTCGGGGCTTTAGTTCGCAGAGTAGTTAGTTTCACACAATATTGTTAATACATACCTAAAAATATATAAAAAAAATAATTATTGATATTTAGATCTTATAAACAACAGGATACTCGTATGTTCGCGTATCACAAACACGTCCCTTATACCATTAACGTCATGTCTTGGTCACCACCCCCAGTGACATAAATCTAAGGGAGGACTTGTCGGACTGTCAACGGCGTCACTCACGCTACAATAAACACCAGCTCTTCATCGTCCACACGTGTACCATCCACAGACAATCGCCGTAGGTGTTTCATCCCTTATAAGTTTTTATGTAACAGCGGGTAATAAAAAAGGACAAGAAATCTCGTAGGCCGCCCATAACGCGCGTCTCTAAGCATTATGGCAGCGCCAGCATTAATTCCTCTCGTAAAACCCTTAATGAGTGGTAGGGGAACAGAGAGGGAGGGGGAGGAGACGGATTTTTCATAACCTCCAAGTGCTCCAGGCACACTCGATCGTAAAAGCCTGCTTTGTTGGATGCATTTTACGAGGGAGTCTCTATATAAAACCAATAAAAGCTATTGTCCTAAGCCGTTTAAGCTCGGTATCATGTGGAGCTCGAATAAAGAATGGAATGATTCGGATTCTCGTCGGAGTACTTGGATTCATATTCAGGTGTATTCGTGTCACACTACTAAAGATAAATGCATTCTTATCCAGAATAATCGATATTAGTAGTAATTTTCTGTAGAAGTCAACAACAATGGAAGCTTAAATTTTCCAAAAGGTATATACCTCAATAATCTTCATAAATAATTAAAAATCACAGCAAAATGATTGAAAATACTGTCAACAAAGGGGATCCTAGAGAGATGGTTTACAACTGGACACATATTTTAACTATTTTAAATTAAAAACCTATTTGGCATACATACGAATATCAAATTATTTTATTGAATCAAAAGTATAAACATATTTACAATCGACAGTGTGTCAATGTTACACAAGTGAATTTCAAAACAATAAAATGTGTCAAGTTGCAAAGGTTACTATCAAACCAAACTATGTCTATCCTTCTTGCTTTCTCGAAGAACCAAGCGATAGACTTGCTGGCTGTTTACATAGTTTCAATAGATAGTATAATTCTGACGAAGTCAGCATTTTCCGAATGTGTATAAATACTATTAAAACTGAGCCAAAGCCAGCCAGTCCATGGCCAAAGGGCGGCGGTCAGCCGTTGGCTGGCTCTGATCGTTAGAAGAGATACTCCCCAGCGCAAAGGTCTCATTATTGTAAGTATGGCTGTTATGTTTATTGAATAAATCTGTATTTTTATTAAAAGTTGAGTTTCTATACCTCTCGCAGAAGCCAAGCGAGTACCCCAACACTATAAGAAAGGTATTATTTTGATATATTTATAGATGGTGCAGGACAGTCACACTTTTAGTGACATTTGGGGGAAGTCTCAGACTTCCCTATTATAGAGTCACACACGCTTATTCCGTGACAATACACTGAAAAGTTAAATAATAAAAGATAAATCGAAACAGGCCATACCCGCACAAGGAATAACAAATAAAGTCGTGCATTCAAACTAGCACGCTGACGATCATAACCATTCTTGAATTTATTGATGGATGAATCGAAGATCCCTAAACAGAGGAAGTTACCTACAAACTCTATTGGCGTAATAATTGTTGTTCTGGTATTTGTTACGTTGTGGTTGTTATTTCCATGCTGTGAAGAATACATACTTTTATGTCAAATCTCAATTTCTATTATGGTTACTTGTAAAACCACAATGGAAAAAGGAAACTGGTGAATCTATTACTTTCCATAGTATCCCAACAGAACAAGAACAGATTAGAATGAAAGGTGCTAAGATGAAATCGAAAAGATACCTTTATCTAGATAATGCAAAGAATTTGCATTACGAATTTTCATGTACAAGAATTTAAAGATATATGTTGTAAAAGACAAATGAATGCAACTTCAAACAAATTATAACCTACATGTACAAATTATTGTCATCTGACGTATACAGCTATTACATTAGAGTGTTTTTGCCTTAATGTGAACTCTAAATAGTGCAATTGCTTTTAAAACTGTATCATCAAGTATTACTACCAGTATATAAGCCACAATAAGACTAGTATGGTCACCAAAAATCCAGTTACCAATGTAATTTTAAATTACTGAATGAAATATGATTGTAGACACCAAATCTTATAAAAGTTAGTATCTGCAATTAAATAAATAGTAACTGAGACTGCGTTGTACCATTTGTAGTTACTATTTGTTTGTGACAATAAATATCCCTAATTTCATATTGCATTTCTTTGATATATTTCTTAATATTCCTTAAGCAAATAAATAATTATTGTCAAAAATCGTGATTTTTTATTGCCTCTAACAGGGTCAGCAATTTTTCAAAATCAAATTCCCTGACATTTCCAGGTTTTCCTGACAAAGAGCATACAAAATTCATATTTTTAAAAACAAACTAAAATAAAAACAAGTCAAATGATAATGCATAAATGAGCCCATTCGCTGACAAATAAGTAAATATTTAATTTTATAAAAAAATATGTATTTCAGTCATTGAACATATTGTATTATGTTAAATATTAACAAATATAAATATTTAATAAAAGATCTAATAGAAAAATGTATAAACAGACACAACAAAAACCGATAAAAATAGATTTCACTACTGAGCAGACAGTTGTAAGCTGTTTTTTACGATGAAATGTATTCAAATCGGTTCAAAACACTACATTTTCGCATTGAAACAGTGACGTATGTCACACAGGTTGCTTTTTAAACCGTGTTTAAAACGTCCACTGAATCTGGTTTGAACTCTTTGGATGCTTTGCTATTGGTCTATGTAGCAGTTGCCTAAAAAGTAGAGGTTCCAAAATCGGTGATTTAAATTTTCAGATTTTATGTTTAAAATGGTTGATATTTTTATACTTCTTATCTTGTTCATTTAAAAAGGAATTGGTTGTGGATTTGTGGATTGTATGTACCTCTGCAAATTTTAACGTATTCTTAGACATCTTAAATTACATCAGCAAAAGCATCTTGTCACTCATACGAACATGTACGTAACTATTTGTTTTTGTTCAAAATCAAAAAGTGTGAGTGTGATGTTAAAGAGAAACAAATATTTGATGACATTACGTTTTGAAACTATACATTTTCTTGGTGCATTACATAAGTAATGTCACCATTGAATACGTTTTGAAATAGTCGATGAATACGGTTTGTTACAAAAAAACAGCTATACACTCCAGATATATCCGTTTCTTTCTATCAATCTGCGGGTGCGTGTGATTGAAGCAAACAGAAATAGGCAACTGGGTGCGTTCATTAAATAAATAATTTTGACACGGCATGAGCAGCGTTCACAAATTTTCCCTGACGACAATAAAAATTCCCTGATTTTTGACGATTATTGGAACTTTCCCTGACGTTTCCCTGACAAAGTTCAAATTCCCTGACATTTCCAGGTTTTTCAGGTTTTCCCTGACGCTGAGAACACTGTCAAATTGGTGCAACTTCCTTCCTTCTGAGCTGATATAATTACAGATGAGGTCTACAAACGTTCTAATTATGACGTAAGTTTTTATTTAAATACATCACCAAAAGTCTTCAACCTTTTCAAAACCAAGCATAATGTTGATGTAAAAATTTGTTATGAGAGAGGAGGTTAAATACTTTTTAAATCACAAAAATTTCGATTTAGATAAAAAATAAAATTGATAGAGACATGCATTATTTTTTCTGATGTATCACTAAAGCATAAAAGTATATAGTAATTTACTATGTAAATAATAATATCTCTACTCCTCATTCTAATCACGAGGATTAGCCAAGTCGAAGACTTGTGCGGGAGAGGGGGCGGCATATTATTATTAAGCAGACCGCATTTGCGCCCAGGAACAACTTACGACCTAACCACCATTCAGTGCAGGAATGAGGAAAACCTGGAAAACCTCATTAATTAGGGGGGTAGTCAAATGTCAACCCGCATCAATCTCTTACATTCATATCTCCGTAGGGAGGGCCTGTAGAAATTTTTTTATAGGAACTTGTCATCTTATTCTTTCATGTTCTATCTGCACCTGAGATATTTCCCTCATTTTTCCGGACACCCTGTATAATAGTTGCTGCTTTATATTTTGTAAATTGCCAAAAAACGTTAAATTGATAAAACTGGTTTTACCCGGTACACAGCTGGTCATTGAACTAGGTTGTACCATTTGTCGTACAAGTTGGAGAGTGTGTGGGCAGTTTAAAAATAATTTTGACATCATAAAGAATCATTATATGAATTTCGACAAAAAAGTATTCAATATATTATTCGGTGTTTTATCTATTTATTTTCTCTCTCTTAAATTTTACTCGGGGCCATATTTTTAAAGCACAGCACTTTTCAAAAGCTTATAATTCACAATTGGCATCCTATAAATATCTTGTAGATATATAAGATCTTCATCCCAATAATTGGGCTGCCTCCAGAAAATTGACTACCCCTCGTTTTTTATCACCTGTGTTTGGGAGGGTGCAAAAAGCAATATTGGTAAATTTATAGAAGGTAATATAAACCTGGCATCGTTCAGTTAACCGTTCAAATTGAAACTGGTTTATATAGAAAAAAATACGGTGGGTTCAAAATCAGATCTAAATAAAAATTTATCTTTAATAATTGAAAAAAAACCTAAAAATCATGGGATTTGAAGTTTTGAAGAATAGTTTCCTAATTCCGGCTTCACCGCAAATTATTCACATATTCATCTTTTCTTATAAAATATATAAAAATATAATAAAATTCATTTGTTGCAACAACGTAATATAAATATTAACTTCATTTCAAATATTGTTATGTTCTCACGATTTTTTTTGGAAAAGGTTTTTGTGTGTTTCTACGTAGATAAGAATAGACAGACCTCGAATATAGTCGGCGAAAGGTGTTAGCGTGCGTGGTTAGGGCCCTTCCTTCGTTACTTTGTTACAAGAAGACAGTCTGGTAAGCCTTTTCCAATTCGTTTGCATTATATTTGATTTTTTATTTACTTAAATTCATACAGTCCATTACGTTTGTCTGACCATAGCGTCACAAAAATATTAATGTGTTTCATATATTATGGATATTTTAGGTATTTGTTAAAACAGTTATTTTCATTAAAAATATATATTTCATGCGCTTTCTAAAAAAAAAGTTTTCACTGAGCGTGATCATCTATTTCGTACGTTTTAAACTATAACATCCCAAGATGTTTACAGTGTTCTGGAAAAATGTTTCTTAGACCCATAGAATATAACTAACTTCACATGTTCTTTCAGGTTTGGAGAGTATGCAACTAGCAATGCAGTATTCTAGGTTATGTTATTTTAAAACAGTTAAGTGACAAATTATAAACGTTTTACTGTAATTAAATAAAGTATTTTATGTCGGATATGTATGATAATTATGATGAATCTGCAAGGAGTGAAAATGTAGTTTTGGCAGTGTGACGAAAGAACGATGAACAAATACAGAATACTGCAGCTAACCGGATTAACTGTTACCTATCAGGTACTTGGGCATTATTATGATTAATAAATAAATGTTTATTTTTTTTCATCGTTAAAAATTATTATATTATTTTATAGTTAGATATTTGACTCAAGTTAAAGGAGGTCACCTGATGAAGCAATCCTAAAAATGCAGAAATAGGTCAGATCTCATCTATTGTGGTTGAATTTCGAGTTCCCACTCCAGAGGTTAATATATGTAGAGTGTTTCCATTAAATCAGGTTAGTAAATAGATTAAATTCTTTAGATAATTATTGAATAGAGCTTTGTCTGTGGATGTTCATTAGCATACCTAGATGTTTGGTATCAGAGAACATACATATGACTTCATTGATAGGAATTGTAGGAGATTGATATATATTAGCTTAAAATACCTTCCTTAAACAGTAAAAAGTGACTGGAATTAATTCATATGTGATTTATAAATGCAATAAAGATGACAATAAAACATACGTCAGAAGGCTGTTTTTGACAGAACTTTCCACATGTCTCACAAGAAAACATACAATAAGGAGACAAACTGATCAGCATATACCTCGTCCTCTCAGAGAAAGAATACAACAAATCTGGAAATTGCCAAATGAAAATCATTCCAACGATCTGATGAACTACCACGTGTCGGACGTTGTCAAGTTTGCACATCCAAACAAAATAGGAAGACTAAATATTATTACAAAAGTATGCAACAAGTTTCTTTGCTTGGAACATGCTCAGATTATTTGTAGTAATTGCTCCGAGGAAATATTGTGAAACATAAATCTATTTTTCATATATATTTATATAATAATCAGTATGAGTTTTTTCTTTTCTCAGTAAATTATGAACTGTTTTGTCTCATGTCTGGAAATGAATTCATGAAACTTTAAAACTCTACTCGTCTCTGTTCATTTTGAAATAAATATGTTTATGTTGTTCGTTTTAAACAATTTAAATAAAATGCTAATAAAACTTATTCAATTTTGTTTTGTGACTTCAAAAATGTTAAAAATTATACTTTAACTTAGATGTAGGACCCAAGTTGACCTATCGGTCTGATAATCCGACGTCACCGGTACTGTAAAAATTTTTCACGTCACCTTCCAAGAGTTAACCCTGTATAACTTCAATGCTCATATGCGTCATCAGAAAATTTTTAGCGTCGTGTTACCGATTGTTATGAGGTGATTTGTTTATATCTTGAAACGTTTTCTGTCTTTATTACGTCTTCCTAATACGTCGTTAAAATAAATGACATAATGACTGCATAAAAGATACGCCCTAATGGTGGATATTTGCATATAGATAAATTAGCATAAATTGTCTTATTCTGACCTAAAGAATCTACTGGTATACATATTTAACACTCTCTAATAAAAATTCTCCTTCGAGGAGCTAAATTTTGCTAAATAGATACGCTTCTCTACCGATATATATATACACCTCAGGTTGAAGCGTCCGTAAATTGGATCACCTGGGGGAAAATCGACTATCCTTTCTCCTTCGCAGGCCCGCATGCATTAAGATGTAAAAAGCGGCGATTAACGGGCACGCCGAAGTTTGCCTTCGCTCCCCGAGAAAAAACTTGAGTAAGGTTACGAACGCGTCTGGCAGAGCCGATCCAGACTTTCCAGACTGCACCTTCTTATGTGGGCTTGGGGCTGACGGGGAGTGTTTGCAACGTCTGCTGTCAGATGCAGATTCAAGATGATTGAAGTTGCCATCATCCGGATTAAATTAGAGAAAAGTTGCCGTACGGACTAGTTGTTATAGTTGCGGTGCGGCAATCGCTTTAGACTTGGAGGAAACTTTATAGTGCAATCGTTTGTTAGACGGGTATTTGTGAAAGGGTTCTTAGAAAGTAAAATAACTTCAAAGCTCGCCGTTGAGTCTTCCTTGCACCACTGTCAGTTTTACAGTACACAATGAAACCTTGTATTCTATGGTGAATTTTAAGGAAATACGTTCATACAGAGTGTTTTTAGAATAGGATTGCGACGACCTTTCTCTTTGGTAACTCTGATATGACACAAAAGTCTCCGTTGAGGTAAATGTAGCGGAGGAATTTATAAACCAGGTATCTTGATCATATGTAGGGCGCCGTATTCTTGAAGTGTTTTAAACAAATACAAGTAATTTTACACATTTAAGAACTGACTAATATAAACTTTAGCAAACAACAGGAATGTTATCTCATATCACCTGCGAATATTCAAGGGTACCGAAGTAATTCGAATATATCGTCAGTTTGGAACAAGACTGTCATAACTAAAAAAATGTAAATTTTCAGGAGAGCTCGATAAAATTTTATAAATAATCTTACTCTAAATATTGGAAAATAAATAAATATACCTATAATGTTTGAATCACACTGAAAAAAAGGCCAGTAACTTTACCAATTTACTTTGTAAGAATATCCTTATAATTGTCTTAAAATAACTCTAAAAATAATGATAATATTACACTGACACTTGTAATTTTACAAGAAAACTGCCAATATACAATAAAACCGTAAACTTCCTATGTAATTATAATATAATTTGTACATTTATAGTAGATATTGTAATACATTTACTATTAACAATGTGAAATAAACTTTTACATTGTAAAATTACTGAGCATACCAAATTTACTATATAATTGACTGTAAAAATATGCCAATGTGTGTGTAAAGGTACTACTAATTTTAAAACGCATTTTACCACTAACCGTTGAGAGCGTTGGGTGGTGACGCCTTCATTATTTCTTGCTTCATTTCGATTAATGCAGCGTGTACCTAGGACCTAGGTACTTACATAATTAATTTAGTGAGTAGTGACTAGTAATATAAACATATCTAGAGTGACAAGTGAGTGTTTCAGTACTATAAATAGTTTGGTCTAGTGCTTGTTTAAACATAACCTCAATGAGATAAAGAAGTAATAGATATATAAGTTATACATAATTATTGAAACAAAGAAACATTGCATCTACAAAAATCGGGTACCCCGGTACTTATCTATGCACATTTATATAATTAATATTAGATTGTAATAGTATAAGTACGTAGATTTCGTTTGAATATTATAAAATGTTAACTTTAGTTCTATGAATAGGTATATTTTTACATTGTTATATGTTTTGTATAACGTTAAGTGTTCTGTACCTGTACCAAATTTTAATAAAAAATTGCCGTAAGACCATAATATTTTATTACTTCAGTACCTGTATGTACATGTATATCTGAGCTAAAAAAATAAGCAAAGGGCAGTTAATATATTGAATCGGAGTACAAAATAGCTATTTATATAATCAGTTAGAAAAAGTATGGTTTTGTGTAACAAATGTTTTTCACACGATTTGTCCAAAAATTTTAATTAAAAATTTGGAAAGTATTATTCTGCTGATTTTATGGTATACATGGGGGCTATAATAGAAAGGTATTATTTTCAATCTAAATGAGTCATAAATTCCAAGTACCAATACTTAATTTTTTGTATATATATATATATATATATATATATATATATATATATCTGAAAAGCATATAGAAAACGAACGACTTCACTGGGGATATCATATCAAAAATTCAGTATTACCATTAAGGGTGCTTGTTAACATTAGAAGCAATTGGCACTCATGTTAATTAGGTTACTTAATATGAGTACATTTTTCTTTTGAAATAACATTCTGATGCAGTGATGCTATTGAGAAACTCACGGAAAAGCCTGATATGTTACTTAAGGTAAGTAACAATTGTTAATTTCTTACGATATTTCAATTTTTCTCATGTAGACATATTAATCAATTAGGTATAAATGAATTACTATTCAGATTCTTTTTAAGTATCTATGTCAAAGCACTGTTAGTGAATTCGAATGATGTAAACAAGATGTCTTGTGTACGGGTTAGGTCAGTTTCGACACTTTTTGGAGGTTTCCTTTATTCTCCATAAAGATAGTTCAAATGTCACGGGAATATTTTTGACAAAAATTGATTAACGAAAATTTTATTTCGATATCTTGATTAGTTTTGATATACCATTGTAGGCCTTTTCTATGATGCCCCATATTACATACGTAAGATGTTTCATTAAAACATGTGTTTGTTATAGAAGAGGAAAACTAGAAGTTATAAAAAATTTCCTCAAGCCACTAGATTCTACACAGAGAAAAAATGTCTTTACAATGTATAAATATTAATATAATAATTAGAAAAGTTACAACAGAAAACGACCAAAATTTAAAAATATCTTTTAAACAAATCAAGATATCGAAATGTGATTTTCGCTATTCAACATTTCTCAAAAATTAAGTTCCAAATATCTTGGCTACTTTTTTCTGTCTTTTCGGAAAATAGAAGAAACCTTCTATACCTAAATACCCAAATTGGACCATCCTGTACAATAAATAAAAAAAATTACATTGTAGTAATAATATAAAATGTGTTATTACAATGTAACTATACAACTGCCTGTAAAGTTACTTTGCAATGTTACAAGTAATTGTGGAAGTTACATTGTAAAAATACTTTTTGTATTGTAAAATCACAAAGTAATATTACAATTGCAAAACCTAAAATTACACCACAAAATAAATTTACAACGTAATATTACATTTTATTTGTAAAGTCACAATCGATAAGAAAATTACAGCAATAATGAGTGGTAAATAAATTGCCATCTATTTTAACTGTAATTATTTTTTACAGTGCATGTTAAAATGTTTGTGTGGATAGTTCTTAGCATTTTTAATAAAATTTTTTGTTTACTTTTGTTTTTGTCACTTTGTTATTGTTATTTTTGTTAAATAATTCCGAGTTGTGACTCTTTCACATATTTTTTTTACAAGTTTTTCAACATGAGTTTAGGTAATACAATGAAATACATTTTAATAAACTAAGTTATTTTATTAAAGTAGACTAAAACAATACAATTTTAAAGATTATTATAAAAATATTTATAAAACTGCGCAAAATATTACGGTTTATTGTATGAAATGGGAACAATGACAGTTTTGCATATAAATACACATAAAGAAACTAGTTTCTTATTGATATTATTTCGACTTGTGACACTCATTTCCAAAATTTGCTCATCTCATCTCATTAAACGTCACAGCACGACTAATTGTTACAGTTTTGTCTAAAGCACAAAACCAATGTTGGAGATGTGACATTTCAACGCAGCGCCATTCGACGGTTATTAAGCAAAGTTAACTTGTAACACTTTTACACATAAAAATATGCAATATTTGGAGTTGATACACCACTAAATCTTGAAAAATGAAAATTTTGAGTTAAGACTGTCTTGTTCCAAACTGACGATATAACGACAAAAAACAGTTTAACCAACAAATTTTTAGGTACAGAAATCTTTCAAACTACGTATTTTTTAAATTCAACTGTAGATGTAAATATTGTTATAACATAAGCTTACATGGTTCTGCATATAAGATTGTTCACTTTTGTTTATAAGTATGTGAAAATAATTGTTTAAATGTGGGGTTAGAATAGCAAAGTAATGTGTGACATACAAATTCATTTTAAAAGTTATTATATTATTTGAGGAGAATTTAAATACTTAGTAAAAGTGGATAAATAAAACATCAATAATTTTATTTTCGATATTACATTTGCTCTATGTGTTTAATTCTTGTGTTGTTGGGGAATTAAATTCTGTTAATACTAATAATAGCAACAATATTAACAATAATCGACAATGCATACAATAATTACTAAACTAAACTATAACATCCCAAGATATTTGCAGTGTTCTGTAAGCATGTTTCTGGGACCCTTAGAATATTATATAATATTCTAAACTTTGACCATGCTTTTTGATGTTTGAAGAGTAGGTATGCTATCATCGTAATATTCTAGGTTATTTTAGAACAGTTAGTGACTAATTTTTAATTTTAACCGCTTTATAGTTATTAAATAAAACAATTAACCGCAGTGAAATCAAATATTTTTTTTTAATAAAAAGAAAATTTAAGATTTGCTTTTTTCTTGTTTACAATATTTCTTTGCATCTATATTTAAAATTCATGTTGCACGATTAAACAAGAATTTAAAGGATTATAATACCTATTCATTATTCATCAGATCTACGCTTCCTTTGTTTGAAGAGATTGTGGTTGAGATCTCTATTTGTGAAAACGGTCCTGTCACGTGTTCAAAAGTTAATTGGATATCAAGTTAATGTTGTGGAAGCTTAAAACTTCTGTAATTAAATTTAAAATGCGATCATAGAGACTCATATAATGTCTCTTAAAATAATCTATTGTCTATACATATATTTATATTTTTCCAATAACTTCTTAAAATTAATTATATTTTAATACAATAAAATTTATGTTAAGTGACATATATGATTCATAAATATCAAACTTTGTTTTTATTTTTAGTGCAATTATTTGTTTTTCTTAACTGATACATTTTATTTGAAATTTAATTTTTTTAATTAAAATTAACTAATTACATCAGTTCTGTCTGTGAATATTCTATAATGTAATAAATGTACATGCTTATTCACTTTAAGATATACTAATTAAGCTTTCAAGTACAAATAATTATCGAGGTCATTACTTATTAAGACTGCCAGTAATAACTGTTCAAATAAAGCAAAATTTGCGAGCATATTGACAAACCCTTAGCGGATTACAAGCTCAACTAAAGCTTAATTACCAGCTTGATTGGAATGGGTCTGTTCTAACAACAAAGGCTGCATGTTTATTGATCCACACCTCATATTTATCACGATACATTTTAACTAAATAAGTTTCTCGTGCAATCAAAATACGTTATGTCATCATAACACTTTTATATTTTATAATCAAAAAGTATATTATCAACTAAAGGTAATTATTCCTGCTGCAAAAACATCAACAAAACGTGCGAATCGAGGTCACATTTTTGTATGAAACGTTAACAGTCACAAAAAATGTGATCTACAGGAATCAAAACTTTATTATCTATGACATTTTTTAGTTAATGGTAAACTTTATTAAATACACAAAACGCTAAACATCTGACCACGTCTTTTGTATGAAAAGTTTACAGCATCATAAAATGTCACACACCCATTACAAAAAATACAACATGAGGAGAAAAGAGTGATTACATTTTTTATATGAAATAGTCATAGTCAGTTAACGGTAATTATTTTTAACAAAAACATCAACAAATATGTGATTCGGGGTCACACTTTTTGTGTGAGCTGTTAACACTAAAACAAAAATGTGATCTATGTGACTATAGATATGAATCTAAAAATGTAAATACGCTTTTTGTATGAAACGTTTACAGTGTCATGAAATGTAATTTAAAATATCACACGTCCATTACAAATAATTTTGATCAATAATATGATAAAGAAAGAGTAATCGTATTATTCATATGAAACAATCAGTCAGTTAACGCTAACTATTTTTTTCACTCATATATCAACCAAACGTGTGATTCGAGATCACAATTTTTGTATGAACAGTTAACAGTTACAAAAAATGTGATCTAAGGGATTAAACATTTTGTTCTATGATTTTAAGTTAATAAGAAATGTGATTTATCGGTCAGTGCTCGCGCGGTTTAAGGCGTCAGTACTTGAATCGAGGTGTCGCAAAAATATCAACAAAACGTGTGATTCGGAGTCACACTTATATATGAACCGTTAAAAGTAACAAATATGTGATCTAAGCGACAAACATTTTTGTTACTATGGCAATTTTTAGTTAATAAGAGACGTTATTAAATACATATAAAGCTAAAAAAGCGACATACATTTCATACAAAGGGTATGAAACCTTTACAGTACCAAGAAATGTAATTTACAGTTTCACACACTTTACAAATAATTTTGATGAATATGATATGAGGAAAGAGTGATCGCACTTTTTATATGAAATGTTAACAATTTAAAATACCACACATTTTGTTACGTATTTATTATACAGCTATTTTTGCCTAACAAATATTTTAAATTTATATACAGCTTATTTCTAATTATATTATTCGCATATCATCTGTGATGAGACGACGATCTACACAAGTGTGAAATAGAACATTGCATTCCTTGTATGAAAAGCTAACATTAATAAAAGTGTGATGAGATTCAGTATCACGTATGTAACTTATTTGTATATGTTTTAAATGTAAATGACGAAAACAGACACGATGATATTAGTTTAGGAAATTCGAAACATGGTGGCATCTGTTTTTAATTCCATAGGAAAATGTAGTTCGCTAGCAATTTTACTAGTGGACAAGCAGAAAACATGTGTTTTTAGTAATTAGTGCAGATTTTGAACACAGCGTTCATTATTAAACCTTGTTCTCTACAATTGTATCCGCCAATTAAGCCAAAACGCTGTTATTGGAATCAGAGAAAACGAAATCCACAGGAATTCTATACTTTTTTTTGCGGAGAACACAATGCTAAGACCTGAAAAAGTAAAAACAACCTTAAACTCGTAACAAATGTAGGTCGTTATTATACGAGTATGTACAGAATATTGTATTATATTTTTTTAAGATATAAAAATATTCTTCAATTTCCAGCAACTCATATTAAAACCCATACTTTGCCGCGTCGGAATAAAAGGGATTCCTCAGAAGCTTCTTTATTAATTTGTTTATAATCTTTGCCTTAGGGCTGGGCTTTGTAATCCCGAAACATTTTTCTGCAAAATGAAATCAAAAGGAAGCTGTGCAATAAAGAGGGGAATGGAAACATGTTTCTATTTACTCCAGAAATTTTACTTTATAATTACTAACAAGCAGTTTAACCATATAATTATGCGAACAGCAAACGAAACTGAAAATGAAAAACCTTAGTTATACAGGGTTAACTATGACAAAGCACAACAATTAACCACATTAAGAAAAACCACTAGGTTTAATCGAATCATTTTATTTGCAAGGGGTCCAAGACTTTTGACGTGTATTATTGCTATTATTAGTATTTCCCTGCAACACAAGAAGTCTGTGCAACGAAATGCTACACGACTGCCTTTTGGACGTATGCGACCTTGCTATGAAGAGAGATTACTTTCCGCCGGATTGACGTCTTTTGCTGGTCGAGATTTGATCTTTACCTTCCAAGCCTTGGTGATGACATTCGCCAACTCTTTCCAATAAATCCAGATCAACGCTTGAGGGCCACGGCAAGTTAAAGAAAGAAAATTTTAAATCAACCAGGCAAGCTTTCCCCTCCAATCGCATTTTTCGACATGGAATTCTCTGCCATTGCACGTGGTTACTTCCCCAAATGTATCTATCTTCAAGAAAAGACTTGATGCTTCGCTCTTGAGAAGAAACCCATGAACATTTATTTTGTTTGTATATTACGCGTACACATTATGTTTTTTGCTCTTGTACTAGTATAATTTACATTTTTATTGATGCATAATTTTAAATTTGGGCTACATAGACATTTCTTAGCCCTATTCCACGTAGAATAATAATAATAAATAATAAGTTAAAAAACTTATCGGCCTGAAGTGCATTTTTTACTAGTGGCCTACAGATGACGACTGTAGATTGCATCATCACAATTTATTGACTGTGGCATACGATTCATAGACATTAGAAGTCTATGATGAGATTCTGTCAAAAATAAGATATCGTATACGGTACCTAATTAGAATTAATTTTTCAGTACTTGCCTTCGAAAATTTAATTTCTCACGCATTTTCTGTGTAATTTATATTATGCCGAATCGTCTTTGAACCACAAGAAACAGCTGCTGCAATGCTTTTACGGTAAACGTGTGGCACTGTGGCAATGTTTTTATGTATTTGTGTACATATGGCCGAGAGAAGGAGATGTCTTCAAGAAACGAGAGGTAGCACGTAAAAAATCTTTGCAACGAAAAGTATTAATGTGAACAAGTAAGAAAATATTCTTGAAATATCTCTAAATATAAATGTTGGAATAAATATCAGGTAGGTTCATTCATTCATTCATTATCTACGTTCTGCAAATAATTTTTTTGTGCCATGTCACTACTTTTGTCACCTTTGACTTGTGGCATATATCTAACCTCGAGGCTGACAGAAGGTCAGAGTCGACGAATAATAGAAGTTTAATATAGTTTCGAAAAAATTTATTTCGCTTTACAAATAAGTTTGGAAATTTTTTGATGGGCAATAATGTTAATTCTTATTTTTCTCTATCCCCTCTTAAAATATTTGTACTTAGTTATAGTTAACGCTGTATAAGAAAATTATAAATGAGTAAATAAACAAACCTTTGACTATATAGATAATTACAAAAGGAATTAAGCGGATCGTAAATATACAAGATAGAAAACATTTGGTTATTGCCCTTCATCAGCGCAGTGCAGCTTAAACAAATAAGAAGGAAGAAAAAATGAAGGGCAAATGACACGACAGGATAGGTGGCTGCTGGTCATTCTCCTGTGTAGTCGTGTCATTTGCCCTCCTTTTTTTTTTTTTCCTTCTTGTTTGTTTAAGCTGCACTGCGCTGATGAAGGGCAATAACCTAGAAACAACGTTGTCCGCAGTTGCTCGTTGTTCCTTATCACCTTCTTTTCCGGATCCTTTAGCCGCTAAATGTTTTCTATCTTGTATATTTACGATCCGCTTAATTCCTTTTGTACTTGTATTGTTCTGGCTGAGACCCTGACACAGTAGTCGCTGGACTCTCTTCCGCAGCGACTGCTACTCCCTCAAAACAGAGGATGTGGCACGATGCTGCAAATTAGGGATAGGTGGCTGCTGGTCATTCTCCTGTGTAGTCGTGTCATTTGCCCTTCTTTTTTCCTTCTTGTTTGTTTAAGCTGCACTGCGCTGATGAAGGGCAATAACCTAGAAACAACGTTGTCCGCAGTTGCTCGTTGTTCCTTATCACCTTCTTTTCCGGATCCTTTAGCCGCTAAATGTTTTCTATCTTGTATATTTACGATCCGCTTAATTCCTTTTGTACTTGTATTGTTCTGGCTGAGACCTGACACAGTAGTCGCTGGACTCTCTTCCGCAGCGACTGCTACTCTTGTCCTCAATACAGAGGATGTGTGGCACGATGCTGCAAATTAGGGATAGGTGGCTGCTGGTCATTCTCCTGTGTAGTCGTGTCATTTGCCCTCCTTTTTTTTTTCTTCTTGTTTGTTTAAGCTGCACTGCGCTGATGAAGGGCAATAACCTAGAAACAACGTTGTCCGCAGTTGCTCGTTGTTCCTTATCACCTTCTTTTCCGGATCCTTTAGCCGCTAAATGTTTTCTATCTTGTATATAGATAATTTAAATTACTCACGTAGATTAAATAAATGTTACAACCCACATAAAAATAGAGCAAACTCGAGGAGATCTTGAAAATAAAATTAAATAAACGTCACACATGCTTAATCTTATAAATTCTAAAAAAGGGTCACGAACAGACGACGTATAATACATTTATATTCTTACTAATTTGTTATTCAGTCACGACTCACGTCTAATTTTTTATTAAGGACCTTAAACGTGGCCTCTTTTCCTTACTAGTTGCCAGCAGTTATACGACAATAAGAGGGTTAACGATGCATGTAATTGGGTCGTAATGTTTATTTTGCTAGGGGTATCTATAAAAAGTAATTATATTACGAAATAATAGCAAAACTGTTCTTAATTGATTCTGAAGTAGTAGGCAACAGGTCAGAATACATATAGAAATGTATTAAGATGATTTCTGTGTCTAAACTAACACACGTAATACATTAAAAAATGTTAATAAAATATGATAGGTACTTCGCCTGTATAAAAACATAAAAAACTATGAATATTTGACGCAATTTTGTAATGCTGCTAACATTACAAATTAATGATTCGTCTGAAAAATTATATCAACATCTTCTATAAAATGGCGAAGGCGCTAATGTTAAAGACGCGTGGAAAAAAATGTTACTATAAAATCCAAACTGATATTCTATACAGGGTGATTGGAGGGAACCCCCAATATACGAGAGGATGTTTATGGGGTAAAAGTGAACAAAAATGCTTAATAGTAGTTAATTAAATAATGTAGTTAATCAAGATGGAAGGCTTCTTGACTTGGTGATCAGTAATATTGAATGTAGTGTTATTCGTGATCAAAATCCTCTTACTAGAATAGATTCTATTCATCCCCCGTTATCAGTTGATATTAAAATAAGTTATAAGGTAAATTATATCAAGCACTGCTGATTGGAACTTCTTGCATCCGTATACTGACATTAATGTAGCATGTTCTGAATTTTATGCTAAGTTGTGGCTTGGCTTGGGTCAATGTGAGAGATTGATTCCGATTGGCATTTGACTACCCCCTAATTAATGAGGTTTTCCAGGTGTTCTTCATTCCTGCACTGAATGGTGGTTAAGGCATACCAACGTATGTCGTTCCTGGGCGCAAATGCGGCCTGCTTAATAATAATATGCCGCCCCCTCTCCCGCACAAGTTTTCGACTTCTGGGCTAATCCTCGTGATTAGAATGAGGGGTAGAGATATTATTATTATTATCGTAAGTTTAAACAATATAACATTAATTACTATTACGAAAAATTTAAGGAAACAAGAACTATATTAAAGCAACATATTAACGTAGCATATCAGTCTTCAATTACAACAAATAGTAAAGAGTTCTGGAAATTCATACAAGACAAAAAAAATACCTCAAGGACTCCCGGAAAACTTTTTGATCATAATACAATTTGTGATAAACCTGAGTTGAATGTTGACGGTTTAGTTTGATGATAAATCATATATCGGTCGAGAACATGATCTCATCTATAGATAAATTGAAAAATAAGCCAATTGCCGGGGATGATCAGATTCCTAGATATTTAGTGAAATATTGTAAATACATTTTTGTATATCCATTATTAATATTATTTGATTTATCATTAACATTTCCTGATGTATGGAAGGCAGGCAGAGTGTCCCTATTTTGAAGTCTGGGGATCCATCATTACTAAACAATTATCGCCCTATCACAATTTTGAACAACTTTGCCAAGGTTTTGGAGAGGTTATTGTATAACATCTTCTACCCATATACATGTAATCTTTGCTGTATTTTCAGTAGAAAAGACACTTTACCGAATTTTACTTGAAAAAGTTGTTGAGAACGGTAAATTATGGGGACGTGCAAAATTTCAAGAAGATCGGCCTGCTTTGATAAAATCTTTGTGCTTTGTTGAAAAATGGTTTCAAAATCAAACCTCGCCGATCTTTTTGGAATTTTGCATGTCCACATAATTTACCGTTCTCAACAACTTTTTCAAGTAAAATTTTGCTGTATTTTTAGTAGAAAAGACACTTTACCTGAAACGATAGCAGTTTTCAATCGGTACACTGAATATTTCAAATAGGATTATTTCGAAAACTGTTACTCCTAACGACTTCAACAAGGTATACATACCTTTTTTAGATACAACAGGTAGGAGAATCGATTGTTTCAAAAGACAGATGGATAGACTAAACAGCAAAAAAGTTCTGCCATTTAAAAGAAACATGCTGTGCCATAAGTGGCGCCCTCTACTAGTGACGTCAAAATTAGTTCAAAATTCTTATTTGCCGTGCCAAAAAACATAATTGTGCCAATTTTTTTTTAATACTCCGACAGGTTTCAAAGTTATTGAGATATTTCAAAATAAAATTCTAGCATTGGCCACCCTGTATTTTTTAAACCAGCAACATTCGGATAAGGCATATTTGGCTCAATCGCCATATTTTGGTGTGTAGTATCTCCAGTTCAGAGATTGCCCATTCTTAATGAATCACCCTGTATAACAAAAAAAACCTTATTTTTGACCCCAGAATGCGCTCCAGACCTCTACTTAAGAAAGAAAATCTTCCCATGTTAAATATGCATTTATTAAAATTTAATACGCTGAACGATATGAATGGGAAAGTTCTAGTCGATCCAAAGAATACCGCAAACTTAATAACTCACATAGTGTCAACATTGCAACAAAGAACCTTCTTTTTTTTAGGCAACCATTCGCTATGTCCGATAGCCAGTATGTTGTTACATCGTTACATCATTTCAAGCGGCTATCAGACGAACAAAGCGAGTCGATAGACGACGCTTTGCCGCGTCCGAATTGTGCAAAACTTCTAAATTTAATTTGGGACCCGACGCTCTGAGGAAAGATCAAAATAAATCAAAATCAATCACACATTCCGCGGAGGGCTGACGGAGAAATAATTGAATCGACGTCTGCCACCTGTTTGATTCGAAGTTTCCGAAATTATTTTCTCGGTTTCCATGATTTCGAGGCGTTTTATTTATTGATAGTGATTCGGTTAGCTGACGCCTTTGTTCCTAACTGGTTTTTGGTTGCGGATAAGTAGGTGTTTCTTCGCTAGGAACCATGACGTAATTTTCGTAAGAGCAAGTCTTTCTAAAATGACAAAGAAAAAACACTGGGTAGACACTTATAGTTTCTCAATAATTTTTTCGTTTATATGCTCGGAATTAAGAACTTTTATTTAGACATATATCAGCAACTGAGTTATACAGGACGTTAAAAAAAGAGTGTAAGAAAAGTCTTAATAAACATGGGTCCGCAAAGTAACGGTTGCGGAGATATGGACCACTATTCGTTTTTCAAACATTTTATTTTATTAGGAATATAAACCGACAAAGGAAGCTTTTCACAAACAAAAAACAAAGTTACAGAAGATGTTCAAAGTTCCCTCCGTCCATTTCCAAGCAGGCACGACATCTTCGTCTCAACGATATTCGAACTCTTTCGAAAACATCCTCCTTGGTTTGGATTTCTTGACACTTTTGATTAATCCGTAGCTGCAGCTCTTCCAGGCTATTTACAGGAGTACCATACACTAATGTCTTCAAATATCCCCAAACAAAGAAATCTAGAGGGTTCAGATCAGGCGATCTTGGAGGCCATAAAACAGGCCCGGCCCAGTTTACTTCCGACCAGAATCAACAACCCCGTTTGCGGTGAAGGTTGTCTCGTCGGAAAATAAAACTTTATTTAGGAAATTGTGGTCATTTAGATAATGTCCTTGACACCACAGAGCGTATTCCATTCAAGAATTTTCATCAGCATTTGTGTAGGAATTTTGGTTTGTAAGCAACCTTTTTATTTTTCTTAAGACATTGCCAAACTTTGGTGCAAGGTACGAATATATTGGTGTTTCACGAAATTTGTCTAACGCTAGTGTTAGGGTTGTGCCGAATTTGATTTAAAACAATGTTTTCTCTGTTCTCAATCAAATTGTTTTCCCTTTTATTTGTGGAAATAACATTATCAGTTCTATCGAAAAGATAATTCATATTTGCTACAGTTTGAAAACTCAGTTCTAGTTCATGATAATAATAATAATAATATCTCTACCCCTCATTCTAATCCCGAGGATTAGCCCAGAAGTCGAAGACTTGTGCGGGAGAGGGGGCGGCATATTATTATTAAGCAGACCGCATTTGCGCCCAGGAACGACTTACGTCGGTAGACCCTAACCACCATTCAGTGCAGGAATGAGGGAAACCTCGAAAAAACCTCATTAATTAGAGGGGTAGTTAAATGCCAACTGGTATCAATCTCTCACATTGACCCAAACCAACATTCTTCCACCCTACCATACCCGCAGAGAGGGTGCCAATCTCTCCACGAATATAGCTTATATACGGTCTACCGGCTGCAAGTACTGACGCCTTAAACCGCGCGACCACTGACCGATCTTATGATGTCCCCTGTTAAATTATTCTGCTGCTTGTTTATAAGTTGCATTGTCACCAACTGGTCTTATTATTTCAACTTTTTGTTGTAGTTAGTTTATTTCTAACCATTTTTACACAACTTTAATGGTACACACAATAACGTTTTAAGTTATATAACAGCAAATGTAAATTGTTTGAAATTTAATACATTTTTGTTCTCATGGCCTTCAAAAGCGTTAGACAAATTTTGCGAAATACTAATATACTCGCGACACGAATTCAGACGTCTTACGTCATACGAACAAATGAATAATTCCTTATATTTTCATCAAAATATTTAAGAAACTGCAACTGATAGTAATAAAACTATATACTACACTACAAGTTTGCATTATATTTTGCACTAAATTGCAACAATTGATTGTTTTTATCGCGACCAAATATCGAAAATTACGTTGACAATTAAAACAAATGTGTAACGTCAGCCGTGACGTAAGACGCCTGAATTCTTGACGCGAGTATACCAAAGTTTGGCCATGTCTCAAAAAAAATTCTATTCGGATGCAAACCCTAACTGGGTTATTCATTGTAAAAAACAATATTATGAGAAAATTAATGTAAGATGCGGAATTTATGATAAACAAATCACTCGTCATTTTTTATTCCAACATAATTAAATAATTAATGTTCTCAACTTAAGCAGAGAATAGCAGAAGACTGAATAACTACCACGAAAACATTTTATCCCGTTAATACAGGCTGCTCCCAAACACTGGTATTTTTCGAAGTTTGTACCTAAGTTATAAACACTCTGTATAATATGCAACTTTGAAACTTGGTACTAAGGGTTTCGAAGCATGGCTAAATCGATTGAACAAATAGTTTTTTTGTTAAAATAATTCCTAATACGATTTTGCAATTTTTGGGGTTACATTTAATACCACAGCAGGCCATGCAAAGGGCCTAAATAAAAAAATGCATATCACTGTGTAGAGCTTTTTAAGTGCAATATATTTTAAGAAAGAAAAAATTAAATCGGATGTTCCATTAACAAATACTAATTTTTCAAGTATCAAAATGAAACACACTGTATGTAGTTCATGTCAGCATCTCACATCTCGCGCATTTTTATATCTAGTGTGTATGAACAATGAGTTTTAAAATGGTGTCTACAAAAGAATAGAAAGGTATTTGTTTCTGTGTCGTTTCAAACCAGTAAGAAAATGACGGAACATCATTCTGGCCAGAACATTTAAACTGTTCTCAAAGAGAAACTACACAATCCAACAAGTGCTCTCCAAGACACTTGGTATTCGCTTTTAGGTGTATTTGAAAAGCCTCAGAATTAGGAAATTTTAAAGATGTTCTTCAACTCGAAAAGCAATTATGTTTAAGAGTTTTAACACTTTCTGTTTGTTGTTTAATTTTATATAAAACGAAGTCGAATGCCGAAAAGTCTTCTTTCTGCTAGGTTTCTATTGCTGCCCATTATACACAGAGACACAGGATAAAATAAGTAATAAACTTATATATTTTCTCTAGCGTTAGAAGGTCATGTAGGAAATAGGTCGCTATTGGGTAAAGGTTACTCCATAGCGGATTTTGAAGATAGTAGCAACTTGGCGACAACTGCATGAATTGTATAATCAAATGCCGCCACATTATAGGTTTGTTAAAGGTTGCCAATACGTCGCCTAAACTATTACAAAACTTTAAAGCTACTGTCACTTCTAAGTAATATGTAAGTGATATGGCTTGGTTGCCGTTACCTTTAATATCCACTTTAAAGTTTGGGCAACTTTAAGGTGTTTCTGCTTAGTTTTTATGACGTTCCAGACACCGAACTGCCCCACCAAAAATTACAAAACGAAGAAATGATTTTCAATGTACTTAGAACTATGCTAACAAAAATTAGAGTTATTTTTGCTATATGGTGGTAGATTTAGTGGGTACTACGTAAAAGCCACTTAATTAAGGTTGCGGTACCAGTTTTCGTTACTATACGAGCCCTAACAACTATATGTTGGAACAAGCATTTATTTTTTGAATCATGTGACATTCTATCAAAATAAGTTAACAGATTTTCTTGTAATTTTATGTATGCGTTAACAACATATTCCTTGCCATTTTAAGCCATTATTAACCGCAAACTACCTTTCCTTTTTTTGTTATAATTTATTTAATTATAAAATGTTTGAATTTGGTGACAACTAAATGTTGGAACAAATAAATTTTATAATAATTGAAATACAGTTAATAAGATGTAACATCGCCATTAGCCTTAACAAACGCTAGAATTATAGCAGGCATAGTATCAACAATGTCATCACACATATTTGGTGAAAAATGCTCCCAAATTTCTTGCAATTTGGCGCGTAACTGGGGAATTGTCCACTGGGGATTTTGTTTCTCATGTGTTGCTTCATTTTATTCCACAGTGTCTCTATTGGATTAAGATTCGGACTGCTAGATGGATGTGATAACATCTTTATATTGATATCCCCAAACCATTTTTTTTGTAGATTTTGACGTATGGCATGATGCACTGTTGAAATACAGTGCCTTCTATAAATTTCAAGGTGCCTAAACCCTTTGCCGACATGCATCCCCACACCATAATACCTCTTGGAAACTTCACTGTCCGTTTAAGACAATCCTTATGAAAAGCTTCAGTCTTATCTCGGATTACACGTTTGCAATAATTTTCTACACATACATAAAATTTTGATTCGTCGCTAAAGATAACTTTATGCCAGTCACTTTTCGTCCACGACAGTTTAGACTTTGCCCAAATGTATCGATTTTTCTTTTGAATTGCGGTCAGTAACGGTTTTTCCTTAGCCTATAAAATTCAGTCATTTAGAAATAAATGTACTGCATACAAAAATATATTAAACATACCTTATAAAAACTCAAACCACATTTGCAGATATATTTAGGGCAACATTCGCTTGAAACATTCAATGCAGGTTTAGTTATTCCACCGTGCAGTAATCTCTCAAAGTTCCCTTCTTCCTGACTTGCATACTTGAACCAAATGCCTTAAATATCTTTGAGAAACTACTTTCGGCCTACCAGAACTTTTACCGCTAACTTCAATATTTGCAGTTTCTCTGTATTTTTTTTATAATGTAAAAAATAGTTGTCTTTGCTAGGGTTAATTCACTTGCGATATCATCCATAGTCTGGTTTCTAAAGTATTGCTGGATTATTTCTCGTATTTTCCTATCGATAGACTTTCCTCGTCCCATTATTACAAATATAATTGCGAAATATGAGTAACTTACGCGACACAACAAACTGCTGGTAAAACGTCAATACAACCATATGATTTGTCAAAAGACTACTTGTTTTTATTTTAACGCGTACTTAATAAAAATATGAAATAGTGTGTATGTGTGCAAATTCAAACATTTTATAACTTAATAAATTATAATAAAAAACGAAAGGTAGAGAGCGGTAAAATGGTAAGGAATATATTGTTAACGCATACATAAAATTACAAGAAAATCTGTCAACGCATTTTGATAGATTGACACGTGATAAATGCTTGTTCCAACATATAGTTGTTAGGGTTTGTAATGATACTTGGGCAAACATTTTGACACCTTCGAGTATTTTGGAACTTTCGTCAGTATCCGACTCCTAATTGTATTTCAATAAAACAAGATCTCTTATCTTTGGGCCGACACTGCTTAATCCGTGCTAATTTTTGCCCAAAATTGCGCGACCGGGACATGGTCACCCTATCTAACGCCATTAATTCCCAAACTTTGGAACTTTCTAACGCTTACCGGTGCTATTTCACAAATAATATCCCACCTAAGGATATTAATCACGTTCCCAACGAAGGAAATTTAAATCTGCACCATATTTAATCCCACGCGAATGCATATTTTATCTCAGAACGGCAAATACGGGTCGTGTCGCTAGCCACCATTGTCCAATTTGCTTTGAAGTGCGAATCGTCGCCAAGTCCAGATCCATCGCTCCCAGGGAATTGGAAATATGTTGCCTGGGGTCGATGCGCTCTGCGGATTATTAGGTTTTATTAGGGGGTTTTTGTCAAAGGCCGTGAAAAATTACCGGGTTTGCTCGTAGCCCTCTGCTGAGACAAAGGGATTCGCGAGAGCTCCTTTATGATGGCAATTAAATGGCACGTTCTTTTACAGAGTGAACTGTAGAGCTTCAAAATGTTCTATTTTCGGTCCTATTTAACATTTACTAATCAAAATAACGAATAAATCCGTGAAATGTTATTAAATAAAATACAAGTGACCTTCATCATAGTTCTTCTAATGCAACATTTCAAATAAAAGATTTATTGTTTGCTTTTTTTAAGCTTGATTTATAGGTCAGCTGAAAAACAAAAACACCAATTTTACAATCGTTGATGTTTCGCTGTATTATTTCAGGACTCTGAGGAAAATTAATAATTATAATGTAATAAAAAAAACCTATAGATACCCAAATTATTTTATATATATTTTTAGGTATTAACAATATTGTGTGAAACTAACTACTCTGCGGACTAAAGCCCCAACCAGCGTTGAATTACACCCACAATATCTAGATACCCATATATTCTTTATTTGTAACATTTTTTACTGTATTAGAAAGGTATTTTAAGCTGATATAAATCAAATCTCCTACAATTCCTATCAATGAAGTCATATGTATGTTCTCTGATCCCAAACATTTAGGTATGCTAATGAACAATTCCACAGACAAAGCTCTATTCAATAATTATATAAAAAAAATTTATCCAGGTAAATTTACTAACCTGGTTTAATGAAAACACTCTATAAATATCTAAGTTAACTTTTGAAACTGTGGGAACTCGAAAATTCAACCACAATAGATCAGATCTGACGTAAAGGGTACCTAAACATTATTTAAGTAGGTATTTGTCATGTTTAATTTAAAATTTACCGACAGGTTAAAGACACTTTTGGCATTGTCGATATTTAATTTCAAATAATTTTCATTTTTTGATATAATAATTTTTTTATAGTTAGATATTTGACTCAACTTAAAGGAGGCCACCTCGAGAAGCAATCATAAAAATGCAGAAATAGGTCAGATCTCATCTATTGCGGTTGAATTTTCGAGTTCCCACAGTTTCAAAAGTGGGCTTAGATATTTATAGAGGGTTTTCATTAAACCAGGCTAGTAAATTAAGCTAGATTAATTTTTTTTGATAATTATTGAATATAGCTTTGTCTGTGGAATTGTTCATTAGCATTCCTAGACGTTTGGTATCAACGAGCATACATATGACTTCATTGATAGGAATTGTAGGAGATTTGATTAATATTACCTTAAACTACCTTTCTAAAACAGTAAAAATACACAGATTATGTAAACATTTTACAAAAAACAAAGTTGATTACAAAATTAAGACTATAATAGTATTAACATTAAGGTTTATACACAATACATTTGAAATTAATTTGACAACATCAGGTATATCCCTACAAATTTTGATGTCTTAGTAATACTAATCTTAGAAATAATAAACGTTCTAGATATGAGGAAAAGTTTTATTATGCCAGTTTAATTACGAGTAAATTCATTTTGAATGTAAGCAACAATAACCAAATATTAGAAATCTCTTTGACGGCCAGAATATTTTAGATTCTTTCTTTGAAATTTTTAAATGAAAAACTTTTACAATATAAAAACCTAAACAGAAATAAATTAAACAGTTCCTTTATTTATACCCAACTGCAAAAAATTTAGAAAGTGAATCATGTTATAAACCCGTTCACAATTTAAAGCGGTCAACACAGAGAAACATATGCAGCCCATATTTTTCCTATAAAATCGTGTGCCGTATATCTCTCAGAGCAAATCCAATTACACACTTTCTGCTCCAGCAACTACCCATGTGCTAGATCTAAACGTTAGCCTTCTATTGGTTGTGGCGAATTGATGGATTCATCTATTACATTTCCAGCGCTATCATAAGCGGGTATATTTTCGGGCGGGCAAAATTTCGGTTGGATCTTTCCACTAATTTAATTATGAATGTAATCAATGTATTAGTGATTTTATGTTCTTAAGAATGGAGAATAATTCAAGCTATACTCTCAAAGTCGTAAACGTAATTTAACAAGTGAGGAATATCGGATGATAACATAAGGGTTTAGGTCGCGAGGTCCAAATATGAGTGTAAGTCATTCTAATTTGTGGGAAAGATGGAACAGGGGGGACATTAAATGTAAATTGTTAATGTGTAATTTTTGATAATTTTGTACACTTTGAACCCTTCTCAAGTGGCAAGCTTCGGTAATCATGCAACCCTCACCTTTCCTAGTCATCTCTGTGCTGTGAATTAGTCACTGTCTATTATTTTCGCCCTTGGGTAATTGATAATACAAGATAAAAACTTTAAATTTCGAAATAACTCTTATCATTTTTATCTAATGCCTCGAAATTGGTAAAAACTGTTACATCACTGTTTCTACTAAATATAATGGATGTTATGTACCGCAATTATTTTTTTAAATTTTTATATATTTTTTATATCTGATCGCCTTCAAATTTAGTACGCCTATGAAATATTGCTCCTCTCACGCTTCGCCCGTTGGTCTTGTCCACAAGCTAGCGATGAGTCACTCTCTAGATTTCCGGCGGTTGGGTATTATAGAGTAGAATTGGATTTTCCCGGATTCAAACAATGTGCAATACTAAGTACTCCATATTTTAATACCGCTGTGCAAACGACGGAAAGAGATTTCTGGTCCTTCGTTAGCCGGATACAGGACAAAGTTTGCACTTCGCCTTTGGGGGAAATTTTATTATTCTTCTAGTGGAGATAATTAAATTAAGGAGGCTTATTTTGAATTCATCCGGGGGCGCCATCTGTTTCCGTCTCCCCGAAGAAACCAGTCTAATTAGGTTGTTGTAATTATCCGCATAATATATTCTTTCTGGCTCCCCGGACCTATTTAAATATTTAAGGCTCGATATCATATTTATGACTTCCAGGCCTCGCCCGGAGAGGCCCTATTTGTTTAGAAGGTTTTAAAACTCGTTACAAACTATCAATTATTCATGAAACTGCGCCGCGATGTCGAATTTCGAATTTTAATGGGAAATTATAATTATGAATGTCGCCGAAAAACGTCAACATAAAATAATGGCCCTACCAATACATTCGTTATTCGATATTGACAAATATTTGCGTCCCAGTTGCAAGAAATCTACAGGGGGGAGGTAATTATCCCCTGGGTTGTATCTTCATAGCTTTACAGTCTTTAAACGCAAATTAAAAGTGTATTCAACAACACTCAATTCTAGTGCTATAACAATAAAAATGTCAGTTATTATCCAGAACTTCAGCTATGCAACCATCAACACAACAATGTCATATATCTTTCCAACTGTAGTAGTGAAATATTTTTGTGGATTTCTGCTGTCAAGATTGTTAAACCATTGGCAGAAATATATATTTATTACGTTTCTTTCAAAATTGAAAAATAATAAGAGCACAAGAAGTGACAAAGTGATAGCTGAACTATTTAGCTAACAGACCAAATGCAGAAACTATTAAGAAGGGTCTGAGGAATGGAAAAACTGCCAAAGAAATGGCGAGAAACAGTAATTTGCCTATACATAAAAAAAGATAGAGGGGAATGCCAGAACTACTGGTGAATAGAATTGCTCAATGTGGCCTATAAAATACTAGCCACTTATAGAAGTGGAGTATAAAATTGGGAAATATCAATGTGGCTTTAGCTAAGAAAGAAGTGCGGTACCAAGTTTTCACTCTACAAGAAATTAGTATAGTAAGCCAAATGTAGTTTTATTTGTTGACCATAAGCAAGTCTATGACAAAATAAAAAGAAAGAACTATAAAAGGTTTTGGAAGAGTTGCAAATCAGCAAGAAGATAAGAAGCATGATACTACTAACATTAAAAAAAAACTGAGAACAGAGTAAAAGTACACAATGGAATCACGGAAGAGTTTGAAGTTAAAAACGGAATGAGATAAGGAGATCCACTATCATCAGTGTTATTCAGTTTAGTACCAGAAAACGTTATTGAAGATGCAGGAGTCAATAGGGCATTTGCAGATAATCTCGTAGTGCAAGAAATAGAACAGAATTAAAGAAGATAATAAAGATAATTGATGAGCTGTCAGCTAAAAGGAGTCTTTATATATTAATGAGGAAAAAACTAAGTATATGGAATGGACGGAAGAAGTATATCAAAAATGCATATTTTTTAAACAAATCGGAAAAAATATATACCTAGGTTTGAGAAAGTAGAAGAGTTAACATATTTAGGAGCTATATTTGCCAGCCAATCGAAAGTAAGAGAGGAAACTGAAGCCAGAATAATACCAGGAAATAAGTGTGTACGAAGACTGGAGAGAATACTGAGAAATTAAAATATTTCTACACAAAGATAAGACTATAAACAGTAGTAAAACCAGTAGTGACATATGCCAGTGAACTACGGATGTTCAATAAAGCAGAACAAACAAGACTGGAAGTCTGGTATAGGGAAATATTAACGAAACTTCTTTGAGGAAGAAGAACAGAAAAAGAGTGGATCAAACGAACTCATGAGGAAATTTAAAGGTTACATAAAGAGGCGAGCATAGTAAGTGCGGTAAAAGCAGAAAGGTTGAAGTTGCTTGGGCATACTGAGAGGACGAGAGAGATAAGAACATCAAAAATAGTAATGACACGACCAACTGGTGGTAAGAGGAGAAGACGGTCGAAAACAAGACGGAAAACAGAGGTAGAGAAGTACATACAACAACTATGTACAAACTGACAGATGAAAGAAAAAGCAAGGGACAGAACGAAATGGAGAATGATAGTCAACCAAGCCGTGTACCTACTAGGGTGGCAGAGCTAGATTATATGCAAGGTATACAGTAAATAAAAGTATGGCCGGATTCTTTTCTGAACATCTTGTATATCTTGATAAGGAGACATCTGATGATATGATAATACGTTTATTAGGACTCTTTGCCTTTATTCCTAATATAATCTCTGCCCTAAAAGCATGTCAGTAATAATTATTTTAATCGTGCTGTAAAACACTTTATCGTGTCTGTTTCTTCACAAACCAAAATTAATATCCAGATTCCAGATCTTTGACCTCCGACTAACATTTAAAGATTACCAAGCAGTTTAATCTTCACACTCCGATTAGCAGCTCCATCAGACGCAATTTTAAAAGAAATGTAATTAAAACTATGCCCTATCCACTACATTTCTCCGAAAGACTTGCATTTAATTTAACTTGTAGGAACTTTTAATTGCATTTTATTTTTCGGGGTAAACAGAAACTTGGCTATATTTTTCAATTAAAAAAGTTTTATCTCCGCCGATATGTAGGCCATAATTTTAATTTGATTTTCAGCCGGCGGAGCTGAAAAATCGTTCCGGCCGGATAAATGTCGAATTGTGATAAACCGGAGTAGTTTGGTTAATATTTACTTGCTAATGTTAACACATCAAATAAACAAGGGTGTCACATGTAACTAGATAAAAGGGACCCAAATTGGATCTGCGCAATTGGAGATTCGACGTTTGTTCAATCAGGTTTTTGAGTTTGTTGGTGCAGTTTATATGTTTCGTTAGCACGTTGTGTACAGAGTACAACTGTAATACTTGACTAACTAAAAAAACCCTTACGCTATAAAGGGTCATACAGAACTTATTACAAATACAATTTTGAAAAAAAAGTAAAAAGAATAGTTCGAAAATGATTTAAAACTACACTTCCGCACGACACTGGAAACTGATCCGACTGTAAAACCAAGGAAAGATATAAATAAGGTTTATAACATCTATTTTATACAGCAAAGTCAACTGCCTTTGCCGCCATTATTATTTATTAATATAATTAATTTGTGGTTTTAATTAATAAAATAGTTTAACATATCTTATTTTGAGCTCATCTTACCCAGTTTCTACAAGCTAAAACAAATGTTCCTGCTTCTTGTCCGTTTTGAACTCGTAAATTATTGGCAGCAGCTATGAGTTTGCGTAAATTTTAAAATATTCCCACCAAACAAGTCCAAAGGATTTAATGTTAGAGATCCTGGCGGCCGTGGTACCGGATCTCCTTGTCCAATCCCTTTGTATTAATGCTTGGACATGGTACGGATATAATTGAGCCTGCATGATACGCCACATTGCTGGAATACGCTGTGGACGCCCTGGATCTCTATCTCTTGCATTATTCGCTTGCAAATTTCCTGTGTCACGCCTGTGTTGTAATATACTTGAAGTACTGCACACCGCGGTAAAAGTAGCTGCATTTGGCGCATGTTTATCCGGAATACGTTCTGCTAATTCACCACAAATTTAAACGATATCCATTAACTCCGAGTTCTGTCATTTTACCACAGAGACTAACGGGACAAATTTATTTGGATCATCTACAAATTACGTTGCTAGACTTGTTAGAGGATATACCTCTACAACTTCGGAGTGATCTGTGGTTTACGCATGATGGAGCTCCATCACATTTTTCATTACCTGTTCGTAACCACTTAAATCAACAGTACCTAACTGTGACATCTTTATTTACAAATTGCGAATAAACCACGAGAGTAATCGAGTTTTATCAAGAGTACCTTTTTTGTAGGAAATAATTTACTTCATCAAAATTTTATACTTTCCTTCCATTGGCGTAGAATTATCGAAGGTGTAATTACTAAAAAAACACATCAATGGATTGATATTACTGATAATTTGGTATGGGGTTTATTGTCCTATAGAGTAGAGTCATCTTACCAAATTTCAGTAAAATCGCATAAGCTGTTTTAAATTTATATAAAAAAAAACGATTTCAAATTGCAACTTCAGGGTCGTATAGCGCCTAAACGGGGCAATTTTCAACTAAGGTAAGTTTAGCCATATCGACTTATTTTGAGCGGCACTATATCTGGTGGAGCGTTGTAAAGACCTTTTAGGGACACCCTGTATAACATTCAGAGAAGTTTACAGTGTTCTGTAAAAAACTTTTCGACTTTTGGAATATATTATATTCTAAGATTTGACCAGTGTTCATTGATGTTGGGAGAGTATGCAACTAGCAATGCAAACTTCTCTAGGTTATGGTTCAATTCTAGCACAGTTTTAGTGACTAATTTTTAGTTTGAAACGTTTTATATTAATAAAATAATGGAATTTATGTTGGATATGATAATGGATAATACTGACGGGCCTATGGTTAAAATGTAGCTTTGGCAGCGTTCAACGAAGTAATGGAGAACGAATGCAAAATACTGCAGACGTGATACCAGACAATCCGGTAAGGATTGTCTGGTATCACGTACAATCGTTTGAAATAATAATGGCACTTTTTAAAAGACGAAAAAAGACAAATTTGTAACGGAATCTACTTTCAACTTATAACATTAGTTCTTAGCTGTTTCACTCACTAATATATATTTAATGAAATTTCTGCTCAGGACTTCCAGAAGTTCAAAAACAGTTGTGAGGGAGTGCCATTGTTATTGCAAGAGCATGTACTTAGGTATTATCATTATTAATAAAAATGTTTATTTTCGACATTTCTACATTTGACTACGCTATTAAAACGACCTCAAGGTGCTTGACTTAGACATCTCAGACGATGATTAATTCTCATAGGCGCTATTTTGCCTCATTTTTTAAACATCAAGCTAAAATTCCGAAATACTTTTTTTTATTTTAGGCCTCACTGACCACGTGGTTAAAATTTTTGTAATTTTGTGTGCTGTCATAGTTAACCCTGTATAAACCATGTGTAAAGTTCTTTAAATACTAGACATAATGATTGCGCCGTGACTATAACATTTTGAGAATCGCTGACATTTCCCCGTCCATCAGCATTATTCTCGGTTGTGTTAAATTTCACGAAAAATGAATTACACATCGAGGTTTCAGGGTCATTAAAAGATCATCTAGGTGTATTTTTATATTCGGCGGGTTTTTATTTGTCTCATAAAAATGGAGATGGCCCTCGAGCTGCGGAATTATGAAGTGGCCGGCCAGATGCGGAGTAATCTCGACCCGCTTCCCACTGACTGGGGGCCGACACATTGCTATGCCATAAATCAAAAATCGAGTGTGCGGCGCGTAGGGATTCAGCGCGGTGCGCGGGAGCAATTTTTCATCCTTCCGCACGTATCATAAACAAGTCAATGTGCCTTTCGCGAAACATATTTTGAATGTTAATGGAAATATACTGCCCGGCGGTTTCCTTCATGGGGTGAAAGTTTGTTTAGCGGAACTTGTCGGTAAAGGAGAAGAAAGTGTAATGCGTGTTTCGACGAAATTTTCAATGTCGGTGAGAAGTTTAGGATGTAAAGTTGATACTGTGTAGGTACACATCTCATCGATATAAGAGGATATAAAAAATGTCAAAAGACCCCGAAACTTAGTCGAGGGATAGGGATATAGTGATGGAATATAATTTCAAGCAAGTGACATAAAAATCATCGGAATATGTGGATATAGCCATAATACACTATCATAATTCTAAAGATGATGTCTATTTTAGTCGTCTCAGTATTATTTTATCCAAATCGAATCCACTGCTCGAATATAAAAACTTATATCGGAACGGCGGCTACAAGCCGCTACTTGAATGCAACGTTGTAACATCTCATAAAACAACATAACCGCTTTCTGTACATCACGGAAAGGGTCTTTGTCTCTATAAAAATTTGTTTTTAAACATCAAATATGTATATATGACATTCATATATCATTCTAGATATTGAATGTGCTGTGCTGTATGGTCGGCATTTTATGTGTTGTATTTGAACTGATGTACTTCTGTGAAATTAATTCGAATAAATTTGGATTTTGGATATATGAGATTGTAACATAAATCGCTAGTTTGTGGTATGTACCATTTGACTTCAATTTCGATTTAGAAGCAGTAATAGTTTGATAATCCTTCCTCGTTCGCATTGTTAAGGGTCATTTTTGTGTATTTGAGCTAGTCACTCTTATCAATTTGATAGTGTGGCTATTAAGAGGATTACTTTTTTGCTGGCTGGAAGAAATTTAACATTTATTTGGGCGTACATAGGCGTTCCGACTAGAAATAATTATGGCGTCTAATATTTGCTTCTGTTGCAAAAGTAATACAGATGTATCGAAATTAGTTGTCTGCTGTATATGCAAAAATAATTTCAAGTATTCATGTGTGGGTTTAACTATAGCTGAAGTAAAATCTATCTCCACAAAAGCGGGTTTAACCTGGAACTGTGCAAATTGTTCAGCTATTGGAGGTGATATATTGGAATTAAAAGCCGCTATTGTTGAACTCAGAAACGAGGTAGTCCAATTAAAAGACGGCAGATCTACAGAATTTAATAACAAATTTACAGAGGAAATTATTCAGGAGGTTTACGAACGTCAGAAGCGTCGAAACAATATCATTCTTTATGGTGTTGCCGAGAGCCAGAATAATCGTGCAGAGGATGACAAGTTAAAAGTTACTTCTGTTTTCGATTTCCTAAATATCAGTTATGAGACCTTCAACCTAAAGCCGTTGCGTTTAGGAAGACTAAATCCCACTACTCGAAGGCCTAGGCCCATTAAACTGTCTCTCCCAAATGAAAATGACGTTCACAATATTCTTCGTAAGACTAAGCAGTTAATGGGATCAGAGTTTAATGAAGTACACATATCCCAGGATAGGACACCACGACAGATAGAATATTACAAAACACTCAAGTCTGAATTGAATGAGAGAGTATCTAAAGGAGAAACAAATCTTAAGATTAAGTATGAAAAAGGAATTCCGGTTATTCGTCATTTAAACTAGATATGCCCAAGGATTTCTTTAGTTTCTCTCTTTATTTTCAAAATGTGCGTAGCATCAGGATGAAGTGTGATGATATTTTTTCATCTACTAGTGATACTGAGTTTGACTTCATCTGTCTGTGTGAAACTTGGCTTTCCAGTGAAATATTAAGCTCTGAATATTTTTCACAAAATTACATTGTCTTCCGGTGCGATAGAAGATTTGAAGATATCAACAAAACCTGCGGTGGTGGTGTTTTATTAGCATGTAGGGCTAGTTATAGTGTTGTACAATTAGATCTTTCTCAAATTATTTTATTGGTTCCTGGGATTGACGTTGTTGGAGCTAAATGCATTATTAACACGTTTTCACTTTATATATACACAGTGTATGTGCCTCCATCAACGCCCATTTCGGAGCTCGAAATGTTTTTTGATTTACTTGAGAATGTCGTATCACAAAATAGTAATGTTTTCATAGTTGGAGATTTTAATATTACTAATTTCAACAATGCTCTAGTTAACGATGGTCGTAGGTACTCAATTAATTAACAATTTTTTGAAATTTTGTGGCTTCGCGCAATTAAATAATGTAGTTAATCAAGATGGAAGGCTTCTTGACTTGGTGATCAGTACTATTGAATGTAGTGTTATTCGTGATCAAAATCCTCTTACCAGAATAGATTCTTTTCATCCCCCGTTATCAGTTGATATTAAAATAAGTTCCAAAACTAAATACAAATTTTCTTGTAATATTAACAGTAGAGGTTACAACTTCCGACGAGCTGATTTTGGCAAATTATATCAAGCACTGCTTGACATTGATTGGAACTTCTTGCATCAGTATACTGACATTAATGTAGCATGTTCTGAATTTTATGTTAAGTTGTTTTCTATTTTTGATATTTATGTTCCTCTGTTTAAAAGTAAAAAGAATAAGTACCCTTCGTGGTATACTAAGGACATCATTGATCTTATAAAATTGAAATTCATGTATCATCGTAAGTTTAAACAATATAAGATTAATTACTATTACGAACAATTTAAGGAAACAAGAACTATATTAAAGCAACATATTAATGTAGCATATCAGTCATACCTTAATAGTATTCAGTCTTCAATTACAACAAATAGTAAAGAGTTCTGGAAATTTATACAAGACAAAAAAAATACCTCAAGGATTCCCGGAGAACTTTTTGACGATAACACAATTTATGATAAACCTGAGGTGATTGTTGACGGTTTTAGTAAATATTTCTGTAGTGTCTACAATGCTAAAATTAATTATGTTCCGAATATTAATTTTAATTTATTTCCGGGTTTGATGATAAATCATATATCGGTCGAGAACATAATCTCATCTATAGATAAATTGAAAAATAAGCCAACTGCTGGGGATGATCAGATTCCCAGTTATTTAGTGAAAGATTGTAAATACATTTTTGTATATCCATTATTAATATTATTTGATTTATCTTTAAAAACATCAACATTTCCTGATGTATGGAAGGTAGGCAGAGTGTGCCCTATTCTGAAATCTGGGGATCCATCATTACTAAACAACTATCGCCCTATCACAATTCTGAACAACTTTGCCAAGGTTTTGGAGAGGTCATTGTATAACATCATCTACCCATATGCATGTAATCGTATTTCTCCAAATCAACATGGGTTCATTGAGAAAAGGTCAACTTCTACAAACTTAATTCATCTCACGCAGCATATATCGGAGGTTCTAGATGAGCAAGGACAGGTAGATGTGATATACACAGACTTCGCGAAAGCCTTTGACCGTATTGATCACAGCATTTTGATTGAAAAATTAGAAATATTTGGTTTCAGCCTACCACTTCTGAATTTGTTTGTATCATACCTCTCTGATAGGGTGCAATTTGGGCCCCCTACTATTTTTAATGTTCATAGATGGTTTGTGTTCTGTTATTGACTGTAATTATTTGCTCTTTACGGATGACCTTAAGCGCTTTTCTAAAGTTAGTATTGTTTCCGACTGTGAGAAATCAGTTAATAAAATTTAATCAGTGGTGCCTGGAAAAAACCTAAATATGAACGTTTTTAAGTTAAAGGTTATGACCTACACTCGGAAACGTGTTCCTATTTGTATGATTACACATATGATTCACATGTATTGCAACGCTGTGACGTCACTAAGAATTTAGGAGTCACTTTTGATAAACAATTTACATTCTAGAATCACATACAGAATATATCAACATCAGCATACAAAATGTTAGGATTTATTATTAGGAATTGCAGTAGATTCGATAATGTTAGTGCATTAAAAACTCTTTACTATTCATATGTCAGATCAAGACTTGAATATTGTAGTATTGTTTGGTCTCCAAATTATGCTACACATAAACTTGCTTTGGAAAGAGTTCAAAGAAAGTTTCTTTTTTAGCTTTAAAACGAATGGGGTCTATCCTCCTAGAGGTTATGATAACGTTTTACTTCTAACCGAGTCTAACATGCATTCACTTGAGTTAAGAAGAACTTTACTTAGTCTCAAATTTCTTTACATGTTGCTACATCACAAAGTTGATTCTTTGAGTATATTATCGAAAATTGTATTTCATGTACCTCATTTTAGAACGCGTCATTGTATTGCTTTTAATCAACCTCATACGAACACTAATATTTTGTTTAATTCTCCTTTGTGTAATATGTTTCGTAGTTTTAACGTAGTGGCAGAAGTGTGTGATATACATTTTGATAGTTTATATAGTATCTCTAATAAAATAATTGCTAATTTTCAATTTTGATTTAGATCTCTAGGTATATATCGTATCATGTTAATTATAATTTGGCCTTAGTTTAGTTTTAAGATTTTATTATTATTAGATATCATTATTATTATTTTATTTTATTTTCAAGCACAGTAATATGTTTAATATGTTTAACACATATGTTGGATAATGTTGTCCTATAATTGGAGAAATCTGTTGGGCAATAAAGGTATTATTATTATTATTATTATTATTATTATTATTATTATCATTATATATGACATTTCGAATTATTAGCACTTTGCAAATTAGCAATAACGTTTTTAAGAAGTCGTTTAATTTTATAAATTGTATGCAACAAACTTGGCAACTATACAATCTCTCATCTACCAACTCGCCGACATATGTCATTCTTGAACACCGCAAGAAAGACAAAGAGGGCAGTTAATAATGAAAGTTAGATTATTACTTGTTTACTTTGCTGACAGTGCAGGACAGTACTTTTCAGTTCTAGGTGATTTCGCAGGATCGAGTCATATCATCATGTCATAATTTTTTGTATTGTAATCTACTAGGTGTTTTTTAATTACTGTCATCGTTGATTCATTATAAATTAGTGTAGTGAGTACTTAGTGTTGTGTTGTCATTTATGAGTATTTGCATCTAGTAGTTATTGCCTCTATAGTATCAATTCGCTTTTCGCCTTAAAAATATTATGGTATTAGACATTGCATATCTAATAATAAGGTACACAGAGAATATTCAGACCTTTAAGAATTTCTCGGAAGGACCTCAACCTGGCACAAGTAGAGATCAAACGAATAGTGATAGAGGTGATGCGGAGGTTAGGACAAACGACGAACACACTCAGTCAATTAGATATAATGGATATAAAAATATAAATACAATGAAGAGGCAGAGGACATTAGAAAATATAACTTGTACATACACTAACGTTGTAACGCTACATACCATTCAAAACTTTCAGAACTTCAATCTGGGTACCTAGCTCAAAATAAGGCAGATGCATTCAGCAAAAAGAAATGGAGAATAGTAGTGCAATATCGTTCCTTAAATTAGAAAACAATCACTCACAGGTATCCTATTTTGAACATCACGGATATTCCAGATGCATTAGGTAGGAGCTGTTATTTTACAAATCTAGATCTGGCTTCTGGCATCCACCAGATCGAAATGTTGCCAAATTTCATTGAAAAACCGCATTAAATATCAAACACGAGCGCTACGAATTTTTAAGGATGCCTTTTGGTCTCAAAAACGCACCTTGTGCTTGTCTGATAACATTTTAAAACAGTAAATTAATAGAACCTACTTAGTCTAACTTGATAATAATTGTTTTTTCAACATCACTCATTTCTTTCTGTATACAAGCTAACTAAAATATAATATAATTTCAAAAAGGCAATCAACTGAAAATTTTTTGAAACGAATGTCTCTAGAACAAAGATATATATAATAGAAACTATTATTGCAACAGCGTTATTAACAAAATAATTCACACACATTTCCACGAAGCTGGCACTTCTAGCGACACATACATTTTGTTCTCTGGAAATTACAGCGTTCCTAAATGGCAACGATGTGCTTTTTGCTTCTTTTCGCTACCAGGAGATGAGAGGTGCACGTTCCGCTCTTTTGTCCGAGAGATGGCTGACAAGCCTTCATTGTTCAAATGCTGCAGTTAAATCCATTCAGATAAGGCGAGGATTTTTAGACGATTAATTATTATGAAGGATAGTTACTCACAACGGTTCCCAGTGACGAAAGAACAAACAGACATTTGAATACATGGCTACATTCTGTAATGAAATAAGAACATTTAAAGTGTAGCTGCAGCATATAAACGGAAAGAAATTGAACAGATATACGATTGAAGTATAAATATCTCACGTTGCTTTGGATAATGATTTGTCAACTAGTATATACCACAATCATGCCATTACAACAATAAGATCTCGTATATATTAACACTTATATTTATTCGAATATGTGTTTTTATACGTAGTATTGCTATGAATTCTGTTAAAGTATTTTGTTTCTTCAGTGTAAATAGCAAAATATTAATTTTCTGTTCATAATGACTGAATACATTTGAGTGTGAATAAAGAAGATTTGGTCAGTTTCAATGTGCTAAAATATATTAAAAAATATATAAAACGGACAGTGATGATGACGCTCATGTATCCGGGACACCATCACAGTTAGTAGCAGCTGAAGAAAATATGATTATAGATTGATTACCAAAAAAGTCTCGAGAAATGTACGAATTCGCTTGCAAACGTTTCAAGACTTATTCGACCTTCTGATCCAAATATGTTGTGATTGCATACTTTTCCGATTTATCTACAAAATTGGGGGCATCTACGTTATGGTCAAATTTCTTCATGTTGAGAGCAACACGACAAAATCCAAGGTGCAGTATGAGCTGAGAATATGCTAAACTTCGTCTTCCTAATGCAACTCAGAAGCAGTCTTTTGTATTCTACAGACAAGATAAATGTACCTCCCAGCCTACAGAAGTTAATATTTTTGGAAGCATTCCAAATATGATTGCAACAAAGTTTAGATAGAAGAATCCCGATGAATATACGTAATTGTTTTAGAAGGTCCTCAGTTACCATTCTGAGCTGGAAATCTACGGCAGAAGCACAGCATAATGAAACCAGCAAAATGACTGGACTGTCGGTACTTTGATTTATTTCTCTCTCACACATTTAGCAGGGCCGTATTTAACAAATATTTAATACAAACAAGACCGTGAGTCTTGTTGTTTGCAAAGGTTTAATTAAACATATTTTAATTACGTTCCTTTACATAAAATGCATTAGAATGCAAATACAAATAATTTATAATAATAACAAAACAAGTTACCTACTATTAATTATTTTATTTTCAGTTATGTCTCCAAATTATTGTTTTCTGGTTGTATTAAGAACTTTGAAATTTCTACTTACATATTTTATTGTATAATATAAACCTAGCATATGAATGATATATATTTATAGTTAAAATGTTTACAAGAATGTACAAAATGTAAAGATTTAAATAATGTAACAAAGCATATCAAAATTGCCCCTGAAGTTAATGACGTTCTCAAACTTTTAGAAAAGAAATTTGAAAATTTTAATCATATAAATAAATTATATATTGTCTGTGTAGACGAAATTAGTCTGAACGCAAGTTTATTTTATACAAGAGACATTGATAAAATTTGTGGATTTGAGGATGCAAATTTTTTATTTAATGGCAGCATCGTGTATGAATCTTTATATTAGATTTAAAGTGCTTCATTTAGAAGTAAAAGACACGGAGAAATTTGTGAGGAACATCAGCAACCTATTTGACCCTTTAAATTTCTCGAGTCAATTTGGAAAACCATAATTTCAAAATCCGTACATATTCACAAGTGACGAAAACGATCTCTTTAGAACCTATTTCGATATGTTTCAGAAATCACAAATAATTGATTCAAAAACAAAAGATATAACATCTACAATAAAATGTATGACTGGGTGGAAAATAACAATATTAGGTTTCATTAAAGTAGGAGAATTAGCTAAAAATGAAGGTATGAAATTTTTATGAACTAGAAGCATTAAACAGGACTGTTTAAAAATTGTTTTGGGGCAATACGTCAGCGCCACAAAAGGCATTTTCTCGAACAACAAAACAATACTGAATACGTCTCTGATATCTTAGTTCCTCTCCCAACGAACGTTCGCTTATACTGACAGTTACATGGTGCTCCACATGCTGAGAAAGCTGCGCGCCATATCCTGCGCGTCTGAAACTATTTGCCCGAATCCGTTTGCTGGTTTCGTTATGCTGTGACAGAAGGCTCTTGTGATAATTCTTTAGATAATAAAAATCATATAGCAAATATTATGAGGTCAAACACGGATTTAACGATTGGATATTCAATCTTAAATAGCTCCATCACATCTATTTAATGCTATACAAATTTCTAATTATAAAAAGTGTATTATTACTGATTATAATAAATAAAATCATTCGTTTAAAAAGCGGGGTTTTATTTAACAATTTGTTTTCAATTAAAACGTTTTTTATAATATTGTCCTTACTACTCTAACTATATATAGATTTTAAAATTCATATTACTAAATGAAATCAGATAAAAATGATAGAGAACATTTTTTTAAGAGCACCAAACTTATAAATCGGTTGATCCCACCCTTCTTACGCGTGATTTTAAGCAAATTGCAAAGGAGATATCCATGGCTACCTATGACCGTGTGCGCCACGAACTAATATATAATCGATGATCGAGCTGCCAACATCATATGGTGCGATAACGGATGATTATTAGATCCCCAGCAGAAAATTCACCGATAGATAACAAAAGGCGCAATAAATAGAGAGTCGGGATTAGAGTTTCGGAAGCGGGACGGGGGGAAATCCGTTTAGCGTCGTAATTAATAACTGGAGGAACAGGGGCTCACTTCCTATTTCGATAAGGGCAAATAAACAATGGTCATACTCTAGGAAAGTTTAATCTAGTGCTCGAGACCGGAAGTCCGGTGATCGATATCGCTTATTGTTACCCGCTGGCCCGTCTTGTGTGTTGTGGATTAAGAATGTTTTTAAAATATAGCCGATCTCGAGAATATTGCTTCGATATTTCTATGAAAAGGATGCTCGTGCCTTGCAGCGCAGAACGGATTATCTTGCGGCTCGCCTGATCGGCGCAAAGATACGTTTGCTTCACAAACTGGACGTTAAAATTATAAAATTTTCGTATAAACTCTAACCAAGTAGCATTATAGTGACGAAAACTGGTACCGCAACTTCAATTAAGTGACTATTACGTAGCAATCACTAAATCTACCACCGCATAGCAAAAATAACTCATAATTAATTTTTGGTGGGGCGGTTTAGTGTCTGGAACATTATGAAAACTAAGCAGAACCACCTTAAAGTTGTCCAAACTTTAAAGTAGATATTAAAGGTAACCGCAACCAAGTCATATCACTTACATATTACTTTAAAGTGTTTGTAATAGTTTTGGCTACGTATTGGGAACCTCTAACAGACCTTTAATGTGACGGCACTTGATTATACAGTTATGGCAGTTCTTGCCACATTATTGCTTCATACACAAGTGATTTCCATATTGTACATGGGATCAAAATTACTATAAAGTTGCTACTACCTTCAAAATCCACTATGTAACCTTTACCCAACAGTGACATGCTTGCTGGATGACCTACTAACACTACAGAAAATACATTAGTTTATTACTAGCTTTATCCTGTGTCTCTGTGTAAAATGGGTAGCAACAAAGCCTCGCAGAAAGAAGACTTCTCATGATTCGTCTACGTTTTATAAAAAACTAAAACAAGAAACAGAAAATGCTACAACTTTTAAACTTTATTGTTAGGTGACATATTTGTATAAGATGCAAGAACGTTGTTGAAACTTAGCTGCCTCCAAAAAGTGTTCTCCATTTCAGTCACCTTCACGTAATGGAACCGTTTCTTTTATTTATTTTATTTATTTATTACAATAAAACATCCAACGGGTAAAACCGAATTACAGGATAAGTTACAGTAAAAAAAACAATATATAATCAAATTTAAGAAAAATAGAAAAATACATATACCCATAACAGAACAATAATAGGTTACATAAAATGCTGCTTTATATCACGAAGTGTGCACGATAATATATCTAGAGTTTCTTCAATATTATGATAATTACTTTGCATTTGGAATAATGGTGATTTAACCAAGACATTAGTACGGGCTTGTGGTATCAAAAATAAACTGTCAAGTCGGCTATTAAAGGTAGCCACTCGAAAATTCAAATAAGATAGCAAAGGATCAGATTTAGTAGTGTAATGAATTAATTTAAAAAGTAATTTAAAACGATTATAAAATATGTGTTCTGGTGTACCCCTAACAGGATAAAAACCATCTAGAATAAATATTGCAGATTTAAAAAATCTCCTCTAAACGTTTTCAAACATAGAAATCTGAGTCTAATATATGAGGTTCCATATTACACAGCCATAGTCGAGTATCTAACAAAGGTATTATATAACAGGCAAAGCCTGGTAACATCTTAAAATCCTTTGGAGTTCTGTGTAATAAACTCCAAGTTTCTATATGCCTCAGACATGTAGACCTCCATGTGACGCGAAAATATAAGTTGAGGATCAAATAGAATACCCAGATCTTTAATAAATTCAGGCCTCTCAAGGACAACTGTTAAGTATGTAATTGAATATTAGAGGTTGTGCTGTGCGGCAAAAGGACATAACCATACACTTGGAAGCATTTAAAGGCAAATTATTATCAATACACCAGATATTAAATGTAACAAAATTGCTTTGTAGATTTTCACAATCAGTTAGACAGGCAATTTCACAGTACAATTTTACATCGTCAGCATACAGAAGGTAATGAACATTAAGGTATTTCACAATGTCATTAATAAATATTATAAATAGTAGTGGGCCCAAAATAGATCCTTGGGGAACACCAGATGTCTGGGGGAAAGTGTTAGATTTAAAACCCCTATACTGAACGAACTGGTAGCGATTTGTTAGATAAGACTGGAACAGTTTGAGCAAGCTATTATAGATGGAAGTGTTTTTGGTACTTTAAAGTTGTCACTGTCGTGGCTGCTTCACTAAAATTGCTACTTGGGATAATATACAATCCAAAACTGTCAAAATACGTCAGTTTCAGATTTGAGATTCGTCGTTCACTTGATAAATTTGAGAAAGCAAATAAAACCTGTTAGTTCATTAACGATACTATCACACAAAAGAATCTAAATTTGGCGACAGAAGTGCGAATGATGATTAAGATTAACCATATGCTTGAAAAAATAGACAATGTACTTATATATTACAATACAGTTGTGGACAAAGTTATATAAGTTTGTTGTCCACGACTATACAGTCCGCTAATAATTACAGCCGTCTAACCACTACAAAACTTCATTTACCTAACACTTTTATTCGCGAGAGGGGGCCCTGCTAAAATATTAACATGCCGGCGCCGCCTCCTGCGATGAAACCACTTTAATTACACAAGAGGGAGAAGCGTGTCTGAATCAGACTTTAAACTAGGGACAACATCCTCGAGGAACATTCCGTTACAGAATAAATACGTACGTCGCAGTGCCAGACTGATCGCTAGGGTCAATTAGAACGGCTCTGTTCTTGTCGAACACGGTGTTTTGTTGGAAATGCGGAGCCGAGTTCGAATAGGATAACGAATAAGGTCTGTATTATTGCGTTATTATGGAGGAATGGAGCGGAGAGGAGTAATAAATATCCTCGCCGTTGATTGTTTCCTAGAGAGTGGCATATTGTGGAATCGGAGTACGTTATTGCTCCAATAGATTCCGCGGCCAGAGGCGTACGGTTTAGGAACTGCAGCGAAAGCGAAATTAGCGAACAGTTAAGATTTGTTCACATTAATACCCAATATTGCACATCGTGGTAATCAGAAAAAAATATTCTTTCGTAAACCCCAAGTTTCTATAAAATTTTGTGGGAGTGTTACCATGATCAAAAGACACTTGTGACATATTTTTTCACTTTTTGAAAATAATTGGAAAGGGTTGAAATAAACTACCTCTTTCAGTTTTTGTAACTATACTTTCAAAAAACTTCCTTAACGACGTAGCAAAAAATAAATTAGGTTAAGCCGATTCATTTAGAAACTTTTTTCTCTCTTATATTTTTTTGATAAAATTAACTGTTTCGACGTCAAAAATAAAATGTAAAGTATTGCACGTCGAGAAGAGACAGTTTTACTACACCCATTATTAGGAAAAACTAGTTGGCTGCTGTCAATTTCCGGATGTTTCTATTGTTGCTTTGACAGATAGCAAATGGTTTGTACTATTTTAACATTTTGAGAGTGGTTTACGGAATAATTTGCCATTCGTTGTGTGATGTGTTTGATTGCGGAGTACGTTGGGATTCAATACTAAGTTAATACAACAAAAATGACTATTTTCACAAATGCAGAAATGACAAACATGCACATTATGTACGGCCGGGTAAATGGAAATTCCTTACATGCCTGTCGCCTTTATGCAGAAGCGTATCCTAATCGTTGAATTCCTCATCACAGTATATTTGCTAAGCTTCGTCGAAGGCTATTTGAATCCGGAAAATTCAAAAAAAGAAGTTTTGATACAGGCCGACACCGGGAAGTACAAACCATTTGCTATCTGTCAAATCAACATTCGGAAAATTGACAACAGCCAACTAGTTTTTCCTAATAATGGGTGTAGTAAAACTGTCTCTTCCTGCCGTGCAATACTTTACATTTTATTTTTTAACGTTGAAACAGTTAATTTTATCAAAAAAAGAGAGAAAAAAGTTTCTAAATGAATCGACTTAACCTAATTAATTTTTTTCTACGTCGTTAAGGAAGTTTTTTGAAAGTATAGTTAAAAAAACTGAAAGGGGTAGTTTATTTCAACCCTTTCCAATTATTTTCAAAAAGTGAAAAAATATGTCACAAGTGTCTTTCGATGATGGTAACACTTCCACAAAATTTTACCATTCCCACGCCTTTCATTTCCTAGAAAAACAATAAAAACACTCTTGTTTCCGCCATCTTTGCAACGCGATATCTCCCTAATGGTTGACTTGTGACCTAACGTTTATATAACAAACTACCTTTTATTTTCAACAAGGAATCACCCCCTGAAATTTTTCGCCTTTGATTTGAAACACCCTGTATATTTTTAATAAATACAATTCTACTCGTATTATTGTGCTTAATTTCGCAAAATAAACTATTTTTTTAGATGTATAAGCTTAAAACGAAGCGTTAATTACGTCAATAACAAAGAACTACCACGCTTCAGCAAATAAGAATATTTCAAATTGCAGTAAAATGGGTAATACAGCGAAAAATCCCGCATATTGCCTACGCTAGTGTCCTTAGCCAGTACTATCCGACAAAACATTAAGTTTTACGCTATACTGCACCTTATCCGATCCCCAACTGCTCTCTTCCCTGCAAGTAAGTAGAGAGTGCAGTATTGTAAACGGGTCAAATGCTATATTGATTCCAGGAAATAGCATCCCTTGTGTGACTAAACGTGTTGCAAGAGAACATCCTATTGTGAACATTGGGCCAACGTAAGCACTTTACGCACGTCTCTGTTATTAGACAGTCGTACTGCTACAAAGTAATATTTGAAATAATATACAGTGTGTTCCGAATAGAAAAGGTCATGAAGTAATCAATGCATCATAAAAGACAATTTTTTACATAAAAAGAATAGGTATAATACCATAAATTTGAACCATGAAATATAAATCTATTTAAAAACAAATTTGGTAATATGAAAACACTGTCAAATATGGTTCAAAAATAGAAATGAAGAATTTAAGAGTAATTTCTATAAAAGGTGTGAAGTTTATAATGTATAATAGTTATTTATGCAACAAGAACAAAAAGTAAGTGTGTCAGGCCGAGTAGGACAACACGTCGAGTGCAATAAGCACTTTTTGTACGAGTTGCATACAATATTTTTTCTACGTTCACGCAAAAATCAAAAAATGTTATTTAGATGACACTAAGTCTAGGAAAATCTCACGTCGATTTATGTTTGTCATGATGACAAAACGCTGTAGTAGAATGACATATGAATGCAACATTTTATTGCACTAGTGCAATAAAGAACCACTAAATATAGTTCAATAAAGTTTTGTTTTTTTGCATGAACGTAAAAAAAAATATAAGACAACTCTTGACAAAATTTGGAATAAAAGAGTCTTATATCAAAAAGTCCGATCTTTACGTAGTTTGTATGTAAGTTAACTACCACAATTCGCAAAAAGGACACGCCTCGCGTATTGCGTTTAGCATTCCTTAAAAATATTATAAAAACGCTACAACAGGAAGTGTTATTCTACGAGAAGAAGAACGTGACAGGTAAGTTAACCCTAATGTAGAACATGCAGTGATCGAAACTCGAAGGAGACCACACAAATAGCACTTGTCAATTAGCACAGCGACCTTTGTCTGGACCGTATATTGCATATTACGATGCCTATCCCTATCATCTACTACTACTATCATCGATTCTAGGTAAATGTTTGGAATGACATAATCGGCGATCCCTACTTCTTCCAAAAATTATCAAATGGTCCAGCTTATGCATATTTTGTAAGAACTGATTGCCTGAAGTATTAGATATGGCATTACAATTACGTGTGTGGTTTCTTGAAGATGACCCTCTCCACACAGTACCCGAGCAGAAAGGATGCTTTTGAATAAACTGTTTCCAAAGCGATGGATTGGATGCTTTGGTCCTGTGCCGTGGCCACCGAAATCTCCCGATTTGACCCCACTGGACTTGGAATCACACTAACTCACTGGTTTATAAAGCGCCCAATGCCACAGCAGACACACTGTATGATACTATCATCTGGCTTAAATTTTCAGCTGCTCAACAAACAAAGAAACAATCCAGACCAAGAACTTTAGATAATTGAACTAATTCCAATGCCCCGCGAACAAATCTCGCGTTTGAACGGAAATTTCAACCGTAATTAAGGCTGCTTTGCCAAATCAAGAACAATCCATATTTCAGAGACTGAAACAACGTCGACGTTCAAAGGACGTAGTCACCCTTCAAACGGACGACTGTAAGAAATAGAACAAGACGCGATTTATAGAATAAAGCAGCAAACTCAGCAGGAACAGGATATACGTTTGGATTTTCAATTAATTGAGGAGTTCAGTGGAGAACTAGCAGAAATATATGTTCTTATATTCAGATGGAGACACGGTTTAAATCTAAACCTAGACAAAGCGATAATAAATTAAAATAGGAATGATTTATGGGATTCTTAATGGAATAGGATGTCGGACAGTGTGAAATGTTTCGAAATAAATAATTATCTAGACAATGGTATCGATTTTGGCGCCTTATTAATGATTCTGCAGAGGAACGTCTGACTAGACTGGAAATAGAAAAAGAAGTGGAAATGTAGCAAGTAGGACACTACGTACGGTGGAACTTTGACTAGAGGTAATATTTACACAGAGATCAGCTTCCTCTTTTAGAAATACATGTTTGTTTTACCTCATTTACCAAATGGTTGCCAATGAAAATTCAGGACCAAAAGTAATGCCTATAATATTTATTTATTTATGGTACAACAACCCAAACAGAGAAAAGACGCCAATTACAGAGTATGAGATAATACTACATTATACAGTATGCGCCAAAAGTATGGAATAAATTCAATAAAAACGAAACAATTATTTTTTAGGAAAAATCCTCGAACAGGTCGATTTTTAATTTAAAAAATACATATTTTAGCGTAAAATGCGATTTTCAAATGTCATTTGTTTTCGAGTAATGACGTCATCGATTTTTTTTTAAATGGCAACACCATATTTTTTTTCTTGATTCTTGCACATTATGAATGATTTCTGGGGTAACTCTGCGTATTTCGTCCCGAATTTCTTCACAGACTTGCGCATTGTCAAGAAGTTGGTGGATGGCAATTCGAACATTTAATTTAAGTATAAAATTTAATCAATTGTATTTTATTTTACATACCTCAGAATTGTTACTTTTTTATGGATAAAATTTACGTTTTCTAACATTCAATCGTCATTTATTCGAAAACCTTCCTATGTAATACGCAAAATTTTAGTACTGTCTGATAGAGAATTAAACGATCTTTCAGAATCAAGGAAAAAATATGGTGTTGCCATTTAAAAAAAATCGATGACGTCATTACTCGAAAACAAATGACATTTGAAAACCGCATTTTACGCTAAAATATGTATTTTTTACATTAAAAATCGACCTGTTCGAGGATTTTTCCCAAAAAATAATTGTTTCGTTTTTATAGAATTTATTCCATACTTTTGACGCATACTGTATATTAATTTTAAAAGACAAATTTGTCAAGAAGTAATAAAGCAACTAAAACTAAACAAAAAACTAAACGACAAACAAACAAATAAAATAGATTTCTTAATAATTATCTAATGTTAACAATATCTTAAGATTACTTATAGTACAAGATATCAATTTCACATGCAACGTACTTGTAATTGTCAGACATTACATACAACGAGGAAAATTGGTTTTCGCAGCGGGCAAGTATAATAAGGATTGATGGGTAGCTAAGTTACCACCTAAAAAATGAAGAGCTGCATGGAGTGAGAGACAATCAATGATACTGTGAATAAGTTTACATAAGCACGCAACCGAATGGTAACTTCTTCGTTGGATAAAATTAATTCTGGATAGTAATACATTATGAGGAAAACCCTGTTCAGGGTAAATACTATCGTTTTTGAACTAGAAAAACTTGACGAAACGTCTTTGAACAAATTCAATTATAATCCTGTGTCTCGTATCCGGGAGTCCATAAAACTGATGCATATTCGAGTTTACATAAGCATTAAAAGAGGATTAGTGTTTCAGTACCATTAAGTTGTTTGTCGTTTCGTAAAAGAAAACCTAAACTCATTAAAGCAGTGGCTTTCATATTTTTTACAGAGGTGTGAAAGTCAGTTTTGATTCAAGGGTAATTTTTAAATTTTTAAAGATCGAGTTAACCATGTACTACTAATATTATACATATAGAGGAACTGATCTTTCTTACGGGAAAATGTGACAACATTTTTGGATGATATGAAATAATTTATTTTGAACATACTATCTGTTTAAAAGTATTAAATCATCCTGAAGTAAATGCTAATCCTGAATGGAATTTACAGAAACAAATGACTTTAGATCATCGGCATATGGCGGAGTTTTGCATTGTAGCTTAGAAGTAATATCATTAATACAAATCAGGAACAATAGTGGTCTCCGAACAGAGTCCTGCGGAAAACCTGATGTAGCAGAGATACTTCTCATGTTTAGATAAAAACTAATAAAGTAGATACAATTTTCAGTTAACTTTCATTATCAACCAGATAATTTTTGTAAAAGAATACCGTGGTCTGTCAAAATTGGTGTAGAAGACGGTTAAAATATTGTACAATGTGCTATGCGGCTGATTATTGAAAAGCTATTTTCTCGTAAATGGCCAATTTCTGAGACTAATTACAAATATACTTTTTTCCCTAAAACAATTTAGGTTTAAGATTTTTTAATGAAAAGGCGATAACGTTAGGACTAATCCATAAGGTATCTCGTATCAATAACCATCTATTCCAAATTTTTAAGCTGATATATTCAAAGACAGTGTAATTATTACAAAATATCACTATTTAAATTCCAACTACAAATAAAAAGGGGCCCCAATGTAGAGTCTTAAGGAACACCGGACGTTTGAGGAAGAGTTTGATTAAAAAACCTGGATACTAATCAAACTGATAGCAATTAGTGAGATTGGCAAATCAGTACCATCCAAGCATACACTGTTAATTAATTATTTCAAACTCTTTAGAAAAATCAACGGAGATAGATGAAGTCTACATGACAAGTTTAATATTTGACAATTTCCAAAGCGTAGGAAAAAATATGTGATGTCATAAGTATAACAGTCATGTTACTAACGTAGCGACAAGCACAATGGGTCAACAGATCTGAGCGTTACGAGTCACTGCACTTAAACAAGCAACAATCCTATTTAACTTTGTGCTATACTTATAACCAATCGTAAATATAACCGGAACAGCGAGTCCCCGATACAATAAACGAGATAAAACCCACGCCCGCCCCCTTCGGGCTTTATAAAGTACAGTCGGGATAATTCGCCTGTACAGTGAGCCGCCTCAGACACCGAGGAGGAGCAGGACGGGGGAATAGGGGGCCACTGTATTATTTACATATTACAAGCGACCGAGGGTAATATATACAATTCCAGTTAAGCGTGCAGCCTTTTGCCGGAATATTGAAATTTAGCCGGGCCCTGTTTTATTACTTTAATATTTAATATAAACTGGTTAGACGGCCCACTCTCCCTTTGATTCTCTAGCGGATTGCTACATAATATACGGTTCATCTTAAATACTTCCTTTTGTGAGGAAACGCAGGCAGGGGAATTCTTTTTCTTTTATTCCGTGGAACGTTTAGGATATCTCGGGATGTTTTGTGTTTACAGAGAGCGACGAGGAGGGACGGTCGGAGGACGGCAGCATTCCTTTTTAATATTAAAATATTAGTGTAATTTCGCTGCGGGAGGGATATGGAGGCAGATACAGGGTGTCCTCGAACGTAGAGGTTTTCTTTCAGCTGGAGTTTATGATACAAATATGAAGAATTTAATAAGAAAACTGATTTAGCGTTTTTTGTTTAAATCACTTTATGATCCGCTATTTCAGTATAATGGTTACTACTGAAATAAAAATTTAAAGCACCAAAAAATACATAAACATGTAGACAGATATACAGGGTTTTTATATATTTTTAGGTATTAATAATATTGTGTGACACTAACTACTCTATGGACTAAAGCCCCAACCAGCGTTAAATTATACCCACAATATCTATCCATATATTACAAAGGCTAATAATGAAGAATATATGGGTAGATATTGTGGCTGTAATTCAACGCTGGTTGGGGCTTTAGTCCACAGAGTAGTTAGTTTCACACAATATTATTAATACCTAAAAATACACTTTTGCATAAAGGGTAAACGTTATTCAAGTAGGTATTGTCATATTTAATTTAAAATTGGTAGGCTAATGTTACTTTTGTCATTGTCGATATTTAATTTCAAATAATTTCAAATTATATAATGATTTTTATAGTAAGATATTTGACTCGACATAAAGGAGGCCACCTGAAGAAGCAATCCTAAAAATGCAGAAATAGGTCAGATCTCACATATTGTGGCAGAATTTTCGAGTTCCCACTGCCAAAAGTGAAAGTAAGATATTTATAGTGTTTTCATTAAACCAGGTTAGTAAATTTAGATAGATTAATATTTTTAGATAATTACACAGTGATACAAAATCGAACTTTCCGAATGGGAATGGGATGAGACCAATTGCAAATGAAAGTTGACATTATCCATAACAAAACCTTGAAGGGTTTTTTTAGTTCAGTACGAGATTTTTTTTAAACGCATTTGAAGTTGTTGATTTTGGAACGCTGTCTAACAAGGAAATATCATTGAAAATTTTATAAAATAATGCTTCTTTATTTTTATTAACCTGAAAAATTGTGGTATCTTACTGTTTTTGGGGACGAGAGTTAGTTGATATGATATTTATTTATGGCTTTTGCGATGGTAATGCTGGAGCGGTAGAACGCGAGTACGGGAGAAGGTTTCCAAACCGAAGGCTGCCATCAAGGAGGACATTCCCTGCGGTATTCGCTTTCCTAGATCTTGTCGCTTTAATATTCTTCCAACCTGAAATGTTAGTAGCACATCTAATCAATTCTGTTAAGGACATATTTAAGATACGTAGTACCGTTGGCCGAGAAACATTTATTTGCCTTGAAATGTTCCGTATGTTCGTCGTAGGATCTTGTTCAATACCATCAAGTACCTCCGATTCCCTATTAATCCCGGGACGTCCTTGACCCGGTCGAAAAGTGGCGGTTGCAGCTAAGTTGCGGAATATCGTAGGGAATGTTCTCCTTGATGACAGCCTTCGGTTTGAAACCTTCTCCCGTACTAGCGTTCTGCGGCTGCAGCATTACCATCGCAAAACCATAAATAAATATCATATCAACTAACTCTTGTCCCGTAAACTCTTTTTTTTGGCTTAGAACTATTAAGTTGGCAATCGGGTTGACAATACTTTGACATAAGAATACCTTGACAACTTTGTTTAAATTGCTATGAAATTGACCAAAGTGGGATTAATTCAAGAGCGATTCTCTCAGAAACCGTTAAAGATAACGATTTGAAACAAGAGTACCTTTTTAACGTAAAACAGTTCGGAAAAACGGAACTTGCTATGCAATTTGCTAAAAAGTCAAAGATGAAAAAGGTACACACCAAAATACCAGAGTTGTCACAACTAGTTGTTGTATGTGTAAATCTTATATTTCATACTGACCTAAGAAGTTTAATATTGCCAAGTAAAAGTTTGATATTTAGTTTATTTTTTATTAAGTTTTGTTGTTTTATTAATTAGCATTAGAATTAACTAATGGAGATATGGTTACTGTTAAAGGAAAAGTGGCAACACATAAAACATAATGTAAAGCTGATATATGAAGTAACATTATCAGTCTTGTTTTACAAATGAATGTGTATAAGTTTATCTTTCTATATTCCCAACCTTAAATTGGAGGGAAGTTTAAAACTGATTTTTTTTTCAAAATTTAAAACAAACAAATATATTTTTTATTCAAATTGTTTCTTTCACAACATATACGAATTATTTCTAATTGTTGTACAACAAATTGCACGAAATAAAACATAATTGACTCACTCTCACTAACGATATTAAAGTTATGATAGCAAAAAAGTTACAAATAAAACCAATGCTTACAGTACGTTTCCGATTGCAGAATTGCGCTGCTTTAAACATTTTTCGACATTGTTGTGCCATCCTGTATATAAGCTTTGCGTCCTGAAGGAAATATCTTAAGTTACTGAATAATAAGTTATTTTATATTACTCCAATGCCATCTTCTTTTGATTTCCACCCGTTGTTTTGCATGGAATCAAATATATTTTAGAGCAGCTAGTCCGTTAGCAGTTACTGCAGCGGGACGTTTGCAAAAGATTAAAAATTCTATGAATATTTATCAACGCCATCTGCAAGTCAAAATCACGAACCGCGAATTGTGTTTTGTCCACATTCGCGAAAACTTATAGAAATGCGGTCGCAAAGAAACTTATTTGTTGGATGCGCTGCAATCCATTATCTCTTCACTTCAAAGAGACGTTTGAAACTTAGTTTCTGGTTTTTCTTAAGCAACAAGTTTTTGTCGCATACCTAACTATTATATATATTTATATAAACTTACCAAAAACGTCCAAACATCCCATCTGAGACTTCAGAACTGGCGTGTTGATCTGACACAAGTAGCAACCGCGATCGGTTTCCTTCACCGGCCTGATACGAAGTTTCCAAGTCTTCATATCGTCATGGGTCACACTCACCCTGCTGTTGTGGGTAACTACCTTTGTGTGAAGGCTCAGGATAGTCTGGTCTTCAGCTCTCACCCAAGCTACCTGAAGCAAAAAAGAAAGGGCAATAAGACTATTGTTCACATCCTTAGAATCAAGCAACTGTATCAAAGTATAAAGCTGCATCCATGTTAAGTATTTTAATAATCAATGGGTTTGTTTTTGCAGCTATTGGAAACGGTTTGAAACTGTTAAGTTGAGAACGCGTTACCATTGAATTTAACCCAATAAATAGTTTGACGGACATTTTTGATAGTTTAATTTCTGATAATTTCAAAAAGTTTTCCAACTTTTGCAAAAACAAACCTAATACCAAGTAGGAGAAAACTAATTGAGGCAGACTTTCAGATACATCAGTTGTATAGATTTTGTGAATTACGTTCAAAAGAAGTTGACGAAGAAGAGACAAATGAATATTCAATCACAGATACATTTAAAATCAGAAAACTGTTCGTAGGGTATCTCTATATGATCGTTTGATGGGTATCAAATAAGAGGGGTAACACAACTGTGGAGTACGGGAAGCTTATGAACTTTAACCAGTGATTTTCTAAACGAGTTTGGATAAAGGTGAGTGATAGTTCAAAAGAGTCTAAGTTATCCTCATGGTATACTCCTTTAGTTGTATCGCCTTTATTATTAGAAATAGAACCACCAGATCGATAGCATTGTGATTCTAAGAAAATGTTCTATGTTTCATAAGCTATTCCATTCAGGAAAGTAATTCACTTTTGATAGTTTCGAAATTCTGTGATACTATTAAGTATGTAAATTATTGCAAGTAGTAATTTAAAACCGTTTTAAACTTAAACCTGTTTACATTTGATACCATAGAGGCACTCATACTCCAAAGCTCTCATGTAACAACGCTCTGTTTTCGTTAAAATCCCACACTACATTACACCATCTGATGTAATGAAAATCAGACAAGTTTGGATTCCTAATACGTCGGATAGCGTCGTGTGACGTGTGATAAGTTGATTCGAAAATAGCTGAGGAAAATAAAACAGTGGATTCTTCAGCCAATTTCAGACGGAGTGTTTTATATAAAAAAAATCTGGCCTTCGCTTATGGCAATAGATGCGTCATGAAAAATTAATGCAATATTGTAAGAAATGTTTCTGTAAAACTCTTATAGCTTTCGAGAAAGAAATTATTGAAATTGTAGTATTTTCAACATTTCTATCGCTGGGCTACTACTACTTTTAGTAGGTATTAACGTTCTTGTGATGCGAGTGTTTACATTCGTTTTTTAAGTGTCAAAAACGGATTGCGTGTATAGCAACTCGTAGTTGATGGATATTGTTTTTATTTATGGTGAAGTGAAAATACTTTAGCAGAACGATTACCCGGTAAACATGTGTCAAATGCTGAAAATTAATTATGTTAATATTTAAAAACAATAGCGACAAAAGCAGTTGATCTGTAAATAATACTGTAGGAAACAACTACTTATATCTCACCTGCACTCAGTTTATATGTGAACATACATATGAAGGAACAGCCAGTTGGATGTCGGTCATCTCACCTATGGCATACTGATGAAAGCTAACAAGCCCGAAACCGGTCTATGTCCGGAGGTGTGTCCGACAAGGGTTCTTGGCTGTTCACACATACTACAGGAAATTCAATGCCAGTCGGGGCATTAGTTCGCGGAGTAGTTGTCTCCTACAGTATCATTTACAGATTTAATGACTCGTCGCTCAGGGCGAGAGGTCTGCGTTAAGTACCTGCTGCAATGTAGGTCGCTTCCTGTAAGTCGAGCCGCCTAGGCCGAGCAGGAAGTAAGCAGACCACTTATATCTCAAAAGCAATTGAATTTTCTGCATAAAATAGGGGTTCTTTTACAAAATTGTATTTCTAAGAGTTTTTACAAAAGTTCCCAATCACCCTGTATATGTAATGCGTATACGTACATATATTATATCTAAATTATAACTCAAACACATGTTTGAAAGGAACCACCTGTATCTGCAACCGATTCTCTTTTTTTATTTATCTAATCCAAATTTCCTCTTTAATACAAATATTTACATTTTTTTTTTACAAGACAGACCCTACCTTATGAAACCACCCTTTCCCATTGTGAAATTGAATATTTTCATGGCCTCCGGTAAGCCGATCAAAGGTCATATTTACGAAAAAGCCCCGGGAACGATTTGATCCCCGACCCTCGCTCCGTAAGATCCGAAACAAGCGAGATAAATGGGATATTAGTGTTTTGGAACGTTAAAAAATTGGTTTAAATTAGATTAGGTTTTAGATTTAAAAGGGTGATAAATCGACGTGGAACGTGTGAGATCTGGAAGGTGTTCTATTCCGCTCCGAATGCTTGACGGCTTCCATTTAGGTGCTGGGACCTACATTTCATACTAATCTGTCATTTGCTATAAGCGCCTGACGCTTAATTCGTATAATATCTTAATTTTTACTGTGTTGTAGAGATATTTAAGTTATTTTACTTCAGGTCCCATTAGTAATCAATCAATAATAATCAATAATGTACCAGGCTTTTATTAACAACTAATCTAAAATTCCGTAAAAAATCCAGTTCAAAATTAATAATGTATGTCTTTATTTATTCGTTTTACAAATTACCGTTAAATTATACCATCTGGCAACATTGTTTATATGTTACTTACAAGAATATACCTACGTAGATTTAATTTTTAATATAATTTTTTTTGCATGTGTTATGCACAGGTTGTTGTTTGTTACATTTTTCGTTCTTTCACCATATTTTTGTTATTTTATTATTCAGAAACTAACTGAATCGGTGTGTTATGATAGCCAGCCATTGAACTGAATCGTTGTGACGACTTGAGGCCGACAAAAAAGTAAACACAGCAAAATAATGAGTCAAGGGGCACCTGCGCTGTAGCGGCTAATTCCGGACAGGGGTTTATAAGGCAATATTGCTTATTTTCATGCCATCTTCAACCCCTATCATTTCGTCGCAATAATTATGGGACACTCTGTATATTGATTGAGAATTTATTTCTAACGGAAACATCGAGTCGAGGAGTCAATCTAGTCGAAATGTTTCGAAAATAGTCCTCTCTTCGTTCGTCATCAATGGGTTATTCAAGGTTCTTCCTAGGATAAAGAAATGGAAAATGTACAAGACAATGCATTGGTATAAATTCTATAGTCTCTAAAAAAGTTACAGAATTTTTGATATTGCCGAATGTTGGGAACTACACCGAGCACTGTTCCCAAGAACGTCTGCTACGATACTGGCTGATCCAGGAGCAGGCATCACCACACTTAAAAGGCATGGTACGAACGTGGCAGAGTGATATATAGAGGCCTCCGTTCAACAAAAACTTCAGGTAGCCTCAAAAATATTGGAACAAAGAGCGATCAACATAAATACAAACTCGGCCTCTATTTCTTCAAATATACCTATGTGCAGGGTTTTATAATAATGCTAACAAATGATTTAAGTTGACAATAAATGAATGGTTAGTTCAAATTAGTTACTAAATATATTACAAAACTTTTCAAAACACTATTTAAAAAAATAGAGTTCAATTTTCTAGGCAAAACATAAGTAGAGAACATTTTGATATCATGTGTTTATTTCCAATATTCCCAAGAATATGTATTATATTTTTCTAAATTAATGTTGCATGTTCACATATGTAATGGGAGGATCTTAGTCTTCCCTCATAAAATCTAATCTCTCGGAATATTGACGCAACCACAAGCCGGTTATCGAATTGGTCGAAAGGAAGAATAGAGTCGGCAGAACAAAAATTTCAGGCCGGAAAAGTGTAACTTTTCCATTATCTAATCCTCATATATCGAATAAATATCAAAATAAAACGAATATATTTTTAACTTTAAAAAAAGAATTAACAGACAACTTCCAGATATGTTTATAAATTCTGCTTTCGCCTGAGATTCCTCCCCAATATGTTTAACAACGCTAAATGAGATACAAAAATACATCCACGGTACTGGCTTGGAGCAGGAATAAGTTAATAAAGCATAACTTCATATTTTACATTTCAAATCCCTTGCGCGCCGTGTTATTAAAATTTTCACGAATGCCCCACAAACAAATAAAGTAAAGCACGTCTGCATTGTTAATTCCATTGTCTGTAAAACTGAGGTATAGAAAGACGCTAAATTGGGAATGCAGAAGTGAATTGAATTGTTTGACATCATTTTTGGTGCTCTATCGATTTGAAACTGTACTACGTCACTACCTATAATAACTTACTATCCCAGTTGTAAAATGTAGTAAATTTATTCATTCATTCATTATAATTATTATAAAGGTAATTTATCAACGTCTACTGAAAAGTTTGACACACACTTATCTCCGTTCAACAAAATGATCGATTACAGTAAATAACAATGAAATAAAAATCATTTAACATCTCTATGAAAGCAGATAAACAACTTTTAAACTGTCAAACTTGACATACTTCTTAATACATTTCGAAACGTCAAAAAATACGGAAGTGCGCGATAATGATGTGATTTTTGTTATTTTTTTACTTATCTGCTTTTTCAATGAGATTTTTTTCTCTATTTGTTCAAAAGTGTGGTAAAAACCCAGTTAAACTAAAGAAAAAAATTCTAATACATTTATTATAATTTAATATTATCGTATTGGCAGAAATGCAGGAGACACAATAACGACTCTCACTCGAACATATTTTTGTGAAAAATTCAGTAACGTTTATTTAATACTTGGAAAGACTTGTTGAGTTTTGTATAAATTTATTGAGAATCACAAACAACTTATTTAACCTCCCGCTTCAAATTAGGTACTCTCTGTCTAGTTCCAACAGTGTTTAAACTGCTAGAAACATGTAGAAAATGTTTTTTCAAAATTTTCTGCAGTTCTTCCACTAACATTTTTCAGACCTTTGGGATATGGTCCTGATAAAGCCTTCATATATTTCTTCAACGACTTGAACACACAAATTCACTCATTCGCGCAAGATGACACTCGTCAATCGATGTTGACGGTCGAACCTTTTAAACTATTCATGGCACTTTGCCGACTCACAACTTCATGTTAGCAGGAAGTTGGCATTACTTGAAACTTTTTTTGAACGATTGGCTCCTGAATGAACATATCACAAAATCGCCGACAACCCAGAAATGTCATTACAAAAACAAGTAGTGATTCAGAAATTATCTAAAAAAAATTTTTGAATGTACTGTCACAAATACAATTTACATACAATACAACAACATTGATTTACAAAGAAATACCTACTTGTGAGGTTATGTTCAAAACAGTGTTGCCAACCTTACATCGTTATGATGGAACAGTCCAAGAACTTTTTGATGAGAACTGGTACGTATAGATTTACATAATTACATCCATAAAACATTATATTTTCTGTATATACAAAATACCCTAGTATTATTAAACAAACATTTTAATGAAAATATCTATCATAAAATTAACAATATGAATAAATTAGGCAAAAGTTTTAATTAATTCATGCTCAATTTAATTTTATGCAATATTTAGCAACTAATGAATGGTAATTATTTGCGATTATTTAATTTATGTTGCATTTTATTTTCAAATTAAAACAGTTCGGCTCAAATACACTGTATGTGAATTATCGAAAATATAAACTCAAATTCAAGCAAATGTAACATATACCACCATATGAAATAAGAACAGTAACATTATTTATTAATCATTTTTCGGGTAAATCAAAATTAGGGGAAAACTTCTATATGTTATTTAGAATATATCTTGCGTATAGAATGTTTTCCCTTTTCTCCTATAAATCTACCTACATTAAAGAATCCCTGCCAAGTCTTAAAGTATTCATTATTATAGCATCCTTCCACTGGAAGTTCGTTTTCCTTTTCACAGCTGATCGTAAAACAATAATAAAAAAATATATGGCTATTGCCAATGTTCTCCCTACCATAGAAATAGGTACTTTCTCTTTATATCAACGACTATACGAGAGTATCTAATTACTATTTACATAAGGCTAAGTAAAAAGATATGGCAAAAAGTGTATTTAATTAAAAACAAAGTCTTTCAAACAAAACAATTCAAAAAAATCTTCGTCAGTAACTTTTTATATTCAGTTCAGTTCATCAAGCCATCAGTATTTCCTGATGTTACAAAAAAATCTCTAGACACCTTTATTTTGGTGTTGGATCATGACCATACCTTTTAAATGCAAGTGACTGTTTTTGTGACAAAAATAATTACATGAGAAATTAACACAGTAAGATCCCTGTATTACCAGATTACACATACAAAAAAAACATCAAGTTGGTGTTTTGACAATGGCTGTTATGGTACTAACTCAAACATACCAAACTTAGTTGCATTTTTGATAGATTGTCATCAAAAAAGTGTTTTCGAATATTTATACTCCCTCAACTTAAAAAAATTCAAACTATTTACATCCCAGCCATAATATCCCAATTTTGACAATAGCAATGTATGATTGACCAAATTAAAGGCTTTAGAATAGTCAAGGAGTATCAATCCAGCGGCATGATTAAAACAAAAAATATCAACATTACATGCATGGTTGTAAATAAATATTTTTTCTCTACACCACATGTTGCAGCGACCAAATGAAAACTGAATACAAATTATGTATAATAAAACTAATTAATAATAACTCCGACAGTTGTAGACAAAACGTTGTACCGAATGTGTTGTATTATTACCGCACTTATGTGATTATACAGCAGCCTCCAGCTTCAAATGCGTACAATAATAATGAATCACGCCTCCAACAAAAAATTACGGACTCCTGGGGGAGTAATAGCAACGTCTACGATGCCGAGCAATAATATCCGCACATTTCCCAATCCCTAAACACTTAGACGTAATTAGCGAGTGGGGATTGGTTCGACTTTATTGGTTTAAATGCCTCGTCAGAGAACATGAACTGTGCAGCGGCCGATGGGGAAGGAAAAGCCCGTCATTCTCCCTATTTTCGCCAGCTCGAATCTTGAATACAAAACGTCTTATTATGGAAGGCAACCGGTTACCTCCTGGGACGAGATTGTTGGTTGTCTATTGACATTCTAGGCGCAAAAATGATGGAGAAAAAGGCTTTGTATCAATAAAATACTCATGTGGGATGACGATGATGATGTTAAATAAGTATTATCATGGGATATTTATCCTCTGAAGGTACAGAGTGGGTAGAAAAAATAACACGCTCTATCTAACAAGTAGAGTTTTTATTAGAAGTTTTTAATTATAGAGAATTACAGGATATTTGGACATTCTGGATATTGGATAGTTTGTGCCCTACTATGAAGATACAATGAAATTTGGGACACGTGACGTTAAATGGGATGAAGTAAACTCCGTTTCCAATCGAAAGTGTTATCTTTGGGATTCGACAGAAACGACTAATGACGTTATGAATACTTTTTCCAGAAACATACCCAAATTTTTTTGCTGTAAAAAAGCTTCCCAAAATGGACTGGGATTAATGGACCTATTCAGTGGCCTAGAAAGTCACCAGATCTAATAACACTCGACTTTTTTGTGGAGGCTATATAATAATCTGTATGAGAAATGATTTGATCATTATTTTCCTGAATTCTAATTTTTAGGTGGCCTGGGGTCCCATAAAATTCGGCCTAAAATTTTCTTTTGCAAATATTTCCATAGTCCTTAAGACGATTTTAATGGAATTTGGTATGGGGTTGTATATACTCTATATGAACATTATTAAGAAAGTAGTTTTGTCAAGTAACACAGAGTGTTAGTTATGCGTAATGCCACTTAGTTTTTTCAAAAAATTTTATTTCCATTTTTATTTAAATTCATTGCATTATGCTTGCTACAGACTGGGTGAATTTGCGATTCGTTATGCGTTATTCCTGATATGCGAAGAATTCGCCAATAGTGTGTAAGATCCTGCTAGTTAAAAATCCATTCATAAAAACCCTACACACGATGCACGAATTCCTTACAAACCATGAATTGCGCATCGCGAATCGCCAATTCACGCATATTCTGTAGCGGGTCTTAGAAGCACCGTTTGATTCTACACAAAAAGTAGTCTTTACTTTTTTTCATTTGAAGCTGAATTTTCCAGAAAAAGTTGCTAAAGCACTACCACTGACAAACTTGAAAAATTATGAATTCATAAAAAAAAGGTGGCTGCGAAGATAATTCAAACAGATTAAGTGATAGATTTGTGATTGGAGTCACTTTCTTTAAGGGATTTGAAAAATGTGTGTAAAAAATGGAAACAAAATTTCTTGAAAAAACTGAACGGCATTACGCATAACTAGCGACCTCTGTAGTACTTGATAAAACTACTTTCTTAATAATGTTCAGATAGATTATCTACAACCCCATATCAAATTCCATTAAAATAAGGATCCTGAATATATTTGCAAAAAACTAAATTTTAGGCCCAATTTTAAGATGCGGCCTCTAAAAATGAGAAATCGGGAAAACAAAAATAATACGGGTTAAATTATTTCTCACGTAGATTCTGTACATTACTTCAATTTAGTAAAAGTTACTTTTATTTTTTTACAGCAAAATAGTGCGCCTATAATAAAACAAAATAAAATACTTATGAATTGTTTCATTATAGAGGAGATAAAACGTTGAATGAGGAAGAACGTAATTCAGTTCCGTTTGGGGTTTCTTCGAACTTAAAGTAGGTGTTGAACGACTCCCGATAAAAACAGATTTAGTCTTCTGGAGTCATTAAGATTGACATTTAGGGAATTGAAAGTCTCTCGGAATTTGTTAAAATTGAAAACACGATTTAAATTATTCACGGACTAAATCTTTTCCATTTGATGCGTACGGTTTTTTCGTGCAATTCTAGTATATTAGTCTCTACACATACAGGGGTGTTCCGAATTGCAAGCACCAAACTTTACCAGGTGACCAAACTTCTTAAAATAAGAAATGCTTAGATACAGCCCATCAAATATTTAAAAAATTAATTGTTTAATTAATAAAAGTTTAAAACGTTTTACTTCTTAGAAAACATCATTTAGAACTCTATAATCGAAGGACCCGGTGATTTCTCTCCCCTCCAAATATTCTTCAATGTACGTCTGTGACCTTGAAACTACATTCGTTAGACAGCAGTTTTGATTTGCACACTTTTATGTCTCTTGGCATTTTTTAATTTAAAGCTCCTATTATACAGGGTGTTAGACGTTTGAGTGCCATAACTTCAATATAAGATAGATAAAGCCTAAATGAATAAAAAAGTTAAACGTTAGGAGTAACAGTTTTCGAAATAATCTTATTTGAAATATTTAGTGCACCGAGTAAAAACTGTTTTGGTTTCAGTTAAAGTGCCTTTTCTACTGAAAATACAGCAAAATGTTACTTGAAAAAGTTGTTCACAACGGTAAATTATGGAGATGTGCAAAATTTTTAAAAAATCGGCCTGCTTTGATAAAATCTTTGTGCTTTGTTAAAAAATGGTTTCATCAAACCTCTCCGATCTTCTTGAAATTTTGCACGTCTCCATAATTTACGATTCTGAACAACCTTTTCAAGTAATATTTTGCTGTATTTTCAGCAGAAAAGGCCCTTTACCTGAAACCAAAACAGTTTTTACTCGGTGCACTGAGCATTTCAAATAGGATTATTTCAAAAATGGTTACGTCTACCGACTTCAGCAAGGTATACCTTTTTCAAATAAAACAGGTAGGAGAATCGATTGTTTCGATAGTCAGATGGATACATTAAGATGCAAAAAAGTTCTGTCATTTAAAAGAAACATCATGTGCCACAAGTGGCGCCCTCTACTAGTGACGTCAAAATTAGAAACATATTTGAATGTCTCGTCCGCAAAAACTCCCGATTTACAAATTATGTAAATATTTGGATTTCTTAAGAAGTTATTTATAAACATCGAAAATAAAATTTTAACTTTAACACCCTGTATCTCCGTTAATACTGAGTTTTCGAAATATTATTATAGGACTTTGTGACCCTATTTTTTTATGAGGAATCACCTCCTGAAGTCTCGACGCATAATTTTCGGACACACTGTATGTATAAACCTGTTGTATATTTTCTAGTGGCAGATTTAAGTTTATAGTGGAAGCGTTGAAATTGCTCCTTTCAACTAACTTTGTAAATATTTATAAGTTCCCGTTCACTTAAGATTCTATAGCAAAAACGTTTTCAGATAAGCTTGTCTAAAGTCGCATTAAGTTGAAGTTTCAATAACTATATTCTAAGTTTCTAGAATATAATCATTGTGACGTTATTCGTTATCATTACCGTATAACAAATATTAGTTAAACATCGTAAACAGTGAAACAATAAACTCAAATACATTCCTATGATTTACTGCCTCAAAGTTTAAATTCACAGGTTTAGTCCATAGGGTAGAAAATGCATAAAATAAGTTAGCAACAGAACAGCATGTGCTAATTTTTCGACGTTAACCATTTCCATATTACTGCACTCTGGTGTAATTTTATGAGTTACGTGTGTGCAGACATAATTCGAAGAAGTTTTAATGACACTATCTGTAACAATACACACATATACACGCTTCATATATGTCATTAACTTCTGTAATTTACTGGTGTATGTGTCATGCGGCAGACAATGTTCTTGCATTTCCAATGATAAAATAAATGACCATTGTACATACTCATTCGTCAACAATTAGGTAGTTATACGAAAACAACGCTAATGCACCGAATAGGAACTTAGAATTAATAGGCATCAATGCAAAATGATACAATGAGGAAAATTACAAGGCAGTTTATCATTTGCAGAAGGATGTATTTATGTTTTAAGAACTATCTAATTATATAATCAGTAAGGACTAGAATATTAAAGGACATGGCAGGTGCGTAATTTATTTTTTCTACGTTCAAGCTAAAAAACAAAACTTTATTGAACTATATATAGTGGACAAAGTTGTTCTTTATTGCACTAGTGCAATACATTTTTTATTGCATTCGTCTGTTATTCTATTGCAGCGTTTTGTGATCGTGACAAATATAAACGTTCAAATCGACGTAATATCTAGTATATTTGATATTGTATTGCGTTTTAAGTACTTGCAGATTTTATATTATTCTCAATCATATTTACTATACAGGGTGTTAAAAAAATAGTGTAAAATATTTAAGGAGGTAATGGTATGAACCAAAATAAGCAGAAAAGTCTCAATAAATATGGGTGCGCAAAGTAACGGTTGCGGAGATATGGAATGTTTTATGTTTTTTAGCCCCTTTTTTATTTTGCAAAAACGTTGTGTATTTTCTTATAATAGTTGGTTCATGTTTAATGAAATAAACAATACGTATTTGACAGTTGTTCTCAGTGCACAAGTTTTCTTTCGCTATGGCTGGTTACTCTTAACGCAGAATTAACAGAAATGCATTTCTTGTATGGTCGTGCTAATGGGAAAGCCACCGAAGCGCGAGGTTTTTATGTTGACGCTTATCCAAATCGTCAGATTCCTTCACACCGCATGTTTGAAAGAATTCACCAAAGATTGCGTTATACCGGTTCCTTGAGCAAACAGTGCCATTTATCCGGAAGACCAAGGTCGGTATCTACTCCTAGAACAGAAGAAGAAATTCTAGCACTGGTAGAGCAGAATCCAGGTACGAGTGTGCGGATAATATCAGCCGAGGTAGGAGTTAATGGTCCTCTTGTTTGGAGAATCCTTCACGAGCAACTGCTTTATCCATACCATGTGCAACGAGTACAGGCCTTAAATCCAATAAATGATCATCAAGCCCCTTTGGTGTTTAATTTTCACATTACGCATATTTGGGCCGATGAAAATCCTCATGCTCTAATAGAACCTGGACATAAGGCACGTTTTTCATTAAACATTAGGATGGGTATTGTAGGTGACAGGTTTCTAGGTCCTGTTGTTTTACCAAACCGATTAACAGGCGCTGCTTACCTCAACTTTCTGCAGAACACACTGTATGAGTTTTTGGAAGACAGTCCTTTGAATCAGAGACAACAAATGTGGTTCCAGCATGATGGTGCTCCAGCTCATTTTTCCATGGCCGTTAGAGAGCATTTACACCAAACTTTTCCACATAGATGGGTAGGAAGGGCCGGACTTCTTTTATGGCCTCCAAGATCGCCTGATCTGAACCCTCTAGATTTCTTTGTTTGGGGATATTTGAAGACATTGTATGGTACTCCTGTAAATAGCCTGGAAGAGCTGCAGCTACGGATTAATCAGAAGTGTAAGAAATCCGAACCAAGGAGGGTGTTTTCGAAAGAGTTCGAATATCGTTGAGATGAAGATGTCGTGCCTGCTTGGAAATGGACGGAGGGCACTTTGAACATCTTCTGTAACTTTGTTTTTTGTTTGTTAAAAGCTTCCATTGTCGGTGTATTCTTAATAAAATAAAATGTTTGAAAAACGAATAGTAGTCCATATCTCCGCAACCGACTTTTCTGCTTATTTTGGTCATACTATTACCTCCTGAAATATTTTACACTCTTTTTTTAACACCCTGTATTCTGGATTACGAAACTAATAGAATAATAATAATAATATGACTTTATTCATTTCCAAACAGTACATAACAAGTAGATGTGAGATCTAGCAAAGCTACTCATCTAACCAATCGGTAAAAATATAGGTAGAACAGGTACAACAAGAACAAGATTATGCAATTTATTAAAAGTAACATTAGTTTCCTTTGAATATCAACAGCATTACAAAATATTTTTTGGTTTTTGCATGAACGTAGAAAATAGTTATTTATGCAACAAGTACAAAAAGTAAGTATTTATTGCACGCGACGTGAAATTGTCCAACGAGGCCGTCACGAAACCTACGTCCGGAAAATATTAAACACAATAGATTCTTTGTTAGATATAGAAATGGTAAATGTGGCGTACAACCAGTAGGAGTTAATACTATTGGTCAGTTACCACAGATGATTACTCAAATGATTGGTTTGCCCAATTGTGCATTATTCACGGGGCACTGTTTCAGAAGATCTTCGGCCACTTTACTTGCAGATTTTGGGGCCAATATTTTAAAAATAAAACAACACGGCGGCTGGAAGAAAAATTCTGTTGCAGAAGGATCTGATGAAAATTCAATAGAAAATAAACAAGTTTCCGGTGATATTCTTGGAGAACCGAGTAATAGCAATAACATATCACTGAATATAACTGCAAGTTCAACAAATAAGATATCTTCTGGAATTAGTTTCACTAACTGTACCAACTGCGTTGTGAATTTTTATAATTAAATAATAATAAAATTAATAAAGTGTTATTTATAAAATGACTGACTAAAATAAAAGTTACTTTATTATTTTTCTGTTATATTTTGTTTAATTCTTTGTTGCAATTAGTGACAGAACGAACTCTTCGTAACATAAAGTAGAACATTTTGACACTTGTTTCGATAACAAAAGATTTTACTTTCTATGTCAAAATTACAAAAATTGTTAATATGTTATGAATACACTATATACGTGTGTTTATTAGAAGTAAAACTAAAAATGCAAAAAAAAAATAATTGCATTTACATACGAGACAAATAAAAATTACGCGCATATACATATTTTGTAAACATAATTTTTCAGCAATGTAAAAATTTTCCAGGCACTTGCATCAACATCTATAGCAAATCTAATCCTAAAATTTACTTTTTCACACCGGATTATCTTTTAGTAGTTTAGCAGATAGTCCTTACCATTTCGGCGGGATTACGGGAAGATATATAAACTTCATCAATAACGGGCCGAAGGGTCGGATTTGTCCACCCCAATCACTGAGCAATTTGATGAATTTTCTATTAATTCGATTCAGAAAAAGGATTGATACATTTCGCCGGCGGCCGGGAATTGGATCTCCAGATAATCGTAAAGGAAAGGGGGAAGGTGAACGTCTGTGTGTGTGTTCGGAAAGGCGAAAATGCCGAGAGGAAATTCCACCATTGACAGATAGATAGTTTTGTCCCAAGAATTTTAACAGAAGAACAAAAGATCTGCGAAAAGCCGGAGCCAAACACTGGGGGCTGAGCGGTATCGATTTTAAATATCCCGGCTTAAGAGGACCGGACGAGCAACACAGTATACAGTGGGTTGGTCGGGATGATCGCAAGCGTTGCAAGTTTGTCTTATAAACAATCTGAGTACTATGTAATAGATAAAACAGAGCATAACATACTTAAAGTTTTGTAAACTACTAAAAACATATTTATTTAAAATTATTTGTCCAACAGTGAAATTCATCATCATCACTAGGACAAAGTATGCAATGGGAAAGTTGCATGAATTTTATATTGGCTATATGTGTCTGGCGGCAATGGAATTAATTTATGCATTGAAGAGGAAGGACGTCACTTTGAACCTTTGACTTGAATGTTTAATTTGTATTTGTATTGTTCTGATAACTTATGTATTTTAATCTTATAATTTTGTTAGTAAACCATTTTTTATTTGTAGGGGACTGTATTATTTATCATTAACCACCATCAGCGTTACAACAAATTTTCACAAAAATTACTATCTGTCAAAATTAATTATCCACAAACTTGTTTCCAAGGCAACTAAGCGCTTGTTTCCAAAGCATGCCAGGTTTAATGTAGAAAATAAATTAAAATGATTTGATCTATCACGAGCTTTTGATTGTTTAAATTTATCGAGCGGAAGCTCTTCAGTTTGGGATTTCGTGGTATGTTTCTGGATTGGATCATCAATTACTTATCTCATAGAGAACTATTCGTGAAAATAAAGGATCAGTTCTCTGAACACCATGAAGTAAATACTGGAGTTCCACAGGGTTCAGTGCTCGGTCCATTGATTTTTTTATTTTTGTTAACGACCTACCGGAACATTTAAATGCTAATTTAGTAACACTCTTTGCGGACGACACATTCTTAGTGATATCAGCTGCAACTCATGATGAGCTGCAATTAGTAACTAAAAATTTAGTGCTGCGTTTTGTAAATTGGTGTGAGCAAAATGGTTTGATGGTCAATATTAGTAAGACCCAGTGTCTTTATTTCCATTGCTTGAATACATCTCGCGATCTCCCTTTAAAATTTTCTGTGGGTGATACTATTATAACTTCAGTTAAATGCACTAGTTTCTAGGTTTGCTAGTTGACAACAATCTGAGATGGTGTGAACATGTCAGCATGGTTTCAAAACGTTTAAACCAAACATACTACGCTATTTCCAAAATTAAGCAGTCGAACGCACTTCTTAACGTGTACTATACTCTAAGTCTAGTTTATAGTCAATTAATCTATAATGTTGTGTTGTGGGGTAACTCTAGTGATAGTACAGGGGTATTTACGGTACAGAAGAAAATTGTAAGATGTTTATTCAATGTTGATCCCAGGGAGTCGTGTAGACCTATATTTATTAATAACAACATTATGAGTTTTCTTACTATTTATATATATCGTAGCTTGCTGTATATCAAATCTAATATTAATTCTTTTTTAACTAGATCAACATGTTCAAAATATGTAACAAAACACAGCGACTCCCTGGAATTACTTGGACATAGAACAGCAAAATTTGAAAATTGTTTTTTGTACGTAGGAATCAAATTGTACAATCATCTTCCTGGTTGGACAAAAAAAAATGAAAACAATTATTTTAAAGTCAGATTCAAAAAGCTTCTTTTGAAAAGGTGTTACTATAGCTTAGACGAATATTTTTCCGACAAAGACATGTAAAAATTTTGTGCTGCAGTGTTGCCTATTTCTGTTTGTTTGTGGATTCTGTTTGTTTGTTGTATTTATTATGTAGGATTAAGTATTGTAGGTTTTTATGCTATACTTTATTGTGTATTAGACGTGTTTGACATCAACTATTGTTGAATTAGTGCGTAAGTTACCATATAAGTACTTCTAGATTGTATGTCATTTACTTTTCCCAGACTTATCCCATACATGCTTACATGTCTTAATGGATCAATAAATATTATTATTATTATTATTATTCACCACACGCAAGCAATGTTATTTTATCGTTTTTCTCGAAAACGGTTAGATTTATCGAAACAAGTAAAGTATAACTTCTTTATGTCAAAAGATTACGAGAACAAAAGTTGCATAAAGCGTAGCACAAAAAAGGTATTACCATTCAAACCAAAATAAAGGCTCGTATGTGGCGCCCTATACAAAATGCGAAAATACGGTGGGAAATTTATAATCTTCATCCCGAAAAACCCCCATATACAAAATTTCGTCATAATATTGAGTGTGGCAAAAGGTATTGCAAAAAAACTGCAAATAAAATTTAACTCCGTTAATAAACAGTTTTGGAAAAAAATGTTATAGAAAGAGGTAGCATTTATTTTCGGTCTAGAATTATCCCCTGAATATTTTGCTGATCACTTCGGGACACCCTGTATATGCTAGTTCCACAGCCCGTGCGTTGAGTTCAAGTCTGTTGCAGTGAACTTGTAACCAAGTACAAATTTAAATTCATTTGGGGCGTTGTATTGTGCGTAGGAAGGGGCGACATATTACTACCCGGTTTACTACAACATATTTTTGTCTAAGAGGTAATTCTTTCTGTGCGGGCCAACACGCCACCACCGATATATTACCATATATCTCATTAGTTCTCGCGGCGTACCTTCGCCGCCATCAATTTTAAAATTACTTAGCGGTCCCTCCTCAATTAATTTTCTGTAATTACGCCCACATTAGGGCATATTAATGACTTGTAACAACCTGTAATATAGTGTCCGGGACACCATAAATGCAGGTTTGCCGTTACATAAACACGTCTCGAGTTTAATTTTTATACTTAAGGGCGATTATAAGGCAACATGCAAGGGTTCTGAACAAATTACGAATTTAAATAAAAATAGCGGCCTCCCGTGTAAAGTGTTGGCCGGGAAGTCATTAATTTTACCACTAAAAATACACTTAAACAATTTATCTTGCGGTAATGCAGGGTGAGCTGAATATATAAAATGTCGTTAGTGGCGAATTGGAAAAATAAAATAAGCTGAATTGCCGTTGGTACAGATTTACTCTAAGGAGGTCGCTGTTATTTATTTTCGTTCTACAATGAGAAAAGGCACCCTCTGATTATTTATCGCAGAATTAGTGCTTGTTTTGTTACAATGAGTCACAAAACCTGTGCTATTATTTATAGGCAGCGGACGAAATTGTGGACAGTGACTAATCGCTAGCTTGTAGACAAGCGCGACGGGCGAAGTGTGCGGGGAGCAACATCTCATAGGCGTACTAAATGTGAATGCGATCAGATATAAAAAATATACAAAAATGACACGATGTTGACTATTTATACATTTCATATAGGTAGGTAGGTTGTTTTAAACGAATATTATCATTATCACAAAATTAGTACGCATTACGTCAGAATCATAATAAACTTCACTATCACTGTATGTTCACTATTTATTAAAATAACCACACGTTCACTTTGGTGTCACATCCACTTCACTATAACATAACACTTTTATTTCATTATCACACTTTCACATCACTGCCACATATTCACTTCACTTTTACAATTTAATCTTCACTGTAACACTTTAGCGTTACTGCCACTATGTAGCAAAGGTTTCACTTACGCCATGTTTCACCAGTGACATGATTTATGGCTTCTTGTAATAATAATTTCACATCACTTAATTTAAAGATGGTATGGCGGTAAACGAAGTATATGAATTCTTCGCGCTTTGGCCATCTCATCTACTACATACTTAATATATCGACCATTTTCTCTTTGGACAATTTTTCATAATTGTGGTTTGAGCATGGTGTTCCTTGATTTTAACCATTTAATAATATCTGCTTTCCTTGATGCTGATGTTGGTAAATTTCCGACTCTTCTGCTATGATAACTTGCGTCATCCATCACAACACTGCTCCTGGTTCTAGATATGATAAAATAAATTCAAACCATTTTTCAAATACTTCACTGTTCATATCTTCATGGTAATCTCCCGTCCTACGTGATTTAAAAGCATGCAAACCATTTTCTAAAAATCCCGAATCGCTTCCAATATGTGTTATTATTAACCTACGTCCTTTTCCAGAAGGCGCCTTTAATCCTGTAGAAAATCCATCTAAAAATGCTTCTCTTTTACTTCGAACGTTACCATCCTGCCAAACTTTTGATACCGTATAACCTTCGTTTACCCATGTTTCATCCATGTAATATATCTTTTTGCCCGATGCACGAAATTCTCTTAGTTTTTCTAAATATTCTCTTCGCCATACTACAATTTCATCTTTTTCAACGAGCATACTTTTACGATTTCGTTTTAAACTTCAGCTATCGTGGCTTCAATTTTTTTTATCGTCGGTATTTCATTTCTGAAGAAGAATTCATGAATTTTCCTGCGAATGGCGTATTTTACGTTATCATCGACTTCTGCTTTTTTCCTTCCTCGTGTTTCTATTTCTTTCTTCTTTGGATTTACTTCCACACTTTTTTATAGCACGATATACATAAGAAACTGGCACTTATGTTAACGAACTACACATATCAACAGCTTTACTAACACTTATGTTAGAGTTTCGCTCTCGAATTCCTTCGTATACGTTTTTTCATAATTATCAATTGTCCGTTACATAGGTTATGTCGATTACTAACATACCTATTACTGGAACTGGCACTTTGATTCATCTTTAACTGTTATTTGTTAACTTCACGATTGCAATAATTTATTTTTATAATTTACTATAGCTATATAAATAACACCCCGCGAATAGTAGCAAATCCTCCAACGTACGCATATTCTAATGGCGTTCTAACCTCGGCAAAGCCATGTGCTAACGCTCACTGTTTACACACACCAAAATATTGTTTTCCACAATGCAATAAACAGAGATAGAGAATACATCGGGCTTCAGTTTGACTGAGTCTTTATCCTGGTGTCGTAAATGTGAGTATAGTATCGTTGTGCATAGAAAGCGGCACAGTAATAATGAGGTAAATAATGTGTAATCTCTTATACAAATATTATACGCTTAATAGTAATTGTGTTTTTATATTATCTATTAGTCACTGTCCACAATTTCGGTCGCTGCCTATACAACTTTTAGTTTTCGTTGTGATTTTTTACCAGGGCAAAATCAGTCAGCCATTATTCGTGTTAGGGATTTATTTTGCTTTTTAAAACTATAGATGGCATGACGAGTGTGTCGACTGAAAGACGAACAGTAGATTACAGTCCTTTAAAGAGAACGCATCTCTATATCATTTTGTTAAGTTTATGTTATTATAGTTTGTATAATAAAACAAATACCAGCCTCAAATTTCAAGTGTTATCAATTCAAAACATAATTTGGTCCAGCGAGCCACATTATTGGCAAAATCAAAACAAAGTTTGCAATTTGCAAAGAAAACAGTGCATCAAAGACAAAGAGCCGAAAGGATTGTGCCGGCCGGCTAGAAGCAACGAGTAGCAACACACGTGCACATAAGCAACTGGAGCGGAGCAGCTGCAGTGAAGATCGCCGGAACATCAAGGTTTCGCAGCGAATCAACAGGGCAACTATATCAGCACAACGAACAGTGAGTCCATTCCATTACTTACCTAAAAACATTTACAGTACTTGGCTGTAGCAATCTGAAGGGCTATTTTGTAATAGTAATACCTAATATCACGCAATTTCAATATCGTTTATTGCATATCACTCAAAAATAGTAAATTCATTTTTACAAAAATGACTGAGGAGTTTCAAACATTAGTCAGAAAAAGGGCTTCCCTTAAATCAAAATTAACTCATTTTACTAATTACATAAAATCTTTAAATGACAAAGCTAAAACAGGGGAAATCCCGACGATTTAGATCTTATTCAGTTAAATGAAAGGTTAAATAAAATCACAGAAACATTGTTGTCAGATTTCGATGAAATACAAACAATTCTAGAAAATGCGGCGGAAAACATGGAGGAACAATTTTCCGAGCGCGATGTATTTGAAACTAATTACTATAACCAAATTTCACTAGCAAAACAATTGCTCAAAAAGTACGCAGATGATGACGAATCTGAAAAATCTGTTTCATCAAAAAGTTCTTCTAACAAAAACGTAAAACGTTATGAAGTAGATGGCATTAGATTGCCACAGGTAGATATCCCAAAATTTAATGGCGAACATATTCATTGGTTGGAGTTCCGTGACACATTTCGGTCTTTAATTCATGAAAATGAAAGCGTCAAGCCAATTCAAAAATTCCATTATTTAAGGGCTTCGATGGTAGGCAAAGCCGCAGAATTTTTAATGTCCGAGGAATTCTCAGAAGCAAATTACGAGGGTGCTTGGCAGGCCGTGGTAGAGCGATTTGACAACAAGCGTCTTTTAATAGACAAACATATCAAAGCATTGTTCGATTTAGAGCCTCTTCAAAAGGAATCTTCAGAAAAATTCGGAGTGTAATACATACTGTCTGGCGGCACTTACGGGACTTAGAAAAATTAGAGCAATCGACAACAAACTGGGACGCGTTAATTATTCATTTAGTTATCACAAAAATAGACATAACAAGCTCGCGTAAATGGGAAAGTCGTAAAACAAAAACGTCTCCTACGTTAGACGAATTAAAAATCTTTTTAAAAGAGCGTGCCGAATATTTAGAATCTCTCGAAGCAAAGAAGCCAGAACAAGTGGATAAAAAGCCAAAACAAAATTCATCAAACATTAGAGGCTTTGTTTCTAGCACGCCCACGTGCGCATATTGTAAACAAGATCATCTTATTTATTCATGTAGCGAATTCACAAATCTTCCAGTTCTAGAACGAATAAAAGGGCACAAAAGGCTAAGTTATGCCTAAATTGTTTGAAGTTTGGGCATAGTAGTAAAGTATGTCGTTTTGGCAATTGTAGGCAGTGCAATCTTAAACATAATACGCTGTTACACATTGAGCGCGAAAAACCCAAAGCCAACGAGTCGCAAGCAGGTGTCCCAGCTGTATCGGCGATGCCGGCGGACCCGGGCGGTTCAAAGGAAAGCGATACGATTTCACACAACGTCTCTTTATCATCCTATTCATCAATGAGGCAAGTTTTGCTGTCCACGGCATGCGTCGAAATATATGATAATAACGGAAAGTCTCATAAAGTTAGGGCTTTATTAGATTCAGGGTCTATGTCTAGCTTTATAACGGCGGATCTTTGCAATAAATTAAAATTAGAAACAACTAAGGTTGACTGCGCGGTAGCAGGTTTAAATCAAGCGTATTCAAAGATAAACAATTAAAATCTCTAAATTGTGCATATACAGCAAATATTTGGTGTTTAGTTTTGAAAAACATTACCAGTAATCTTCCTAGTATTAAATTAGATACAAAACAATTCGGCATTCCGGGAAACATAAAATTAGCGGATCCTTTGTTTTGTGAGCCCAATCAAATAGATTTATTAATAGGAGCTGATTTATTCTGGAATTTGTTATGCGTTGGTCAAATTTGCACAGGTACTGACAAAGCGGTACTACAAAAAACAAAGTTAGGATGGATAGTGTCCGGCCCTGTAAATATCCAAATGCCCACGAAAATTCAGTGTAATTTTTCAGAAAATATTGACATACAACAACAGCTGTCTCGTTTCTGGGAAATCGAAGAAATTTCTGCGAATAAATCCTTCTCTGAGGAAGAAACTGCATGCGAGGTTTATTTTCAAAAGACAACAAAGCGAGATTCAAGCGGTAGATTTATCGTATCTATTCCTTTCAAGGATTCTATTAATAAATTAGGTGATTCGCGAGAGCAAGCGATCAAACGTTTCATGTCATTGGAAAAAAGGTTGCAAGGAAATCACAAATTAAGAGAACAATACGTCCAGTTCATGACCGAATATGCAGAATTAGGTCACATGTCAAAGGTGACCGATCGTAGCGATTTGAGTGGCGATTCTATTTCATGTTTTTTACCGCATCAAGGTGTCTTGCGAGAGGACAGTCTCACGACAAAATTGCGCATCGTATTTGACGCGTCGGCTGTGACATCATCGGGATATTCATTAAACAGCTTACAAATGATCGGTCCTACAATTCAGCAAGACCTTCTGTCAATTTTGTTACGCTTTAGGAAACACGCTTATGTTATTTCGGGCGACATTGCTAAAATGTACCGCCAGGTTCTGATCGAAAAATCTCAACGACCTCTGCAGCGAATATTTTGGCGGGAAAACCCAGATTCCGATCTAGCAACATACGAGCTAAACACGGTTACCTATGGCATGGCCGCGGCCGCGTTTTTGGCAATACGGTGTCTTAATCAATTGGCTCTTGATATCGAAAAAAGCAAACCGAATATAGCAAAAATCATCAAGCGTGACTTTTACGTGGACGATTTGCTCTCTGGAGCAGATACAGTTCATGAAGCCTCACAAATATGCAAAGAAGTATCTGATGTATTGTTAACCGGCGGTTTCGAACTGCGTAAATTTTATTCAAATAATCCAGACGTGCTAAAACATATACAGAGTGATAACTCCGCATTGAAAAGTATACAACTCGGATCAAACGAAAACGCAAAAACATTAGGCCTTATTTGGCATTGTCAAACGGACAATTTAACGTACACTATAAGCGATTGCGCGGATAATCAAACGGTCACAAAACGCACAATTTTGTCTAACATCTCCCAAGTATTTGACCCGTTAGGCATACTGAGTCCGTGTATTATAACAGCAAAAATTATTTTGCAAAAGCTGTGGCTATTGAAAGCAACGTGGGACGAATCATTGCCCGCGGATTTACATACAAGTTGGTCTAAGTTTCGGAGTCAACTTCCTCAGCTATGCGATTTAAGAATTAAACGTCATGTTATATGTAAACACGCAACAAATATCGAGCTTCATTGTTTTCTGATGCCTCCGAAAGTGCATATGGAGGTGCCATTTATGTTCGATCAACAAATCAACAAGGCGACGTTTCGGTGCATCTTTATGTGCAAAAACAAGGGTCGCTCCATTGAAAACAATGACCTTACCTCGTTTGGAGTTGTGCGGGGCTCTCATTGTTGCAAGGTTATCTAAAAAGTTTTGTCAGCATGGGAAATAAAGTTTCACAAAATTATATACTGGACAGACTCCACCATTGTTTTAGGATGGTTAAAAATGACGCCAAACTCGTTAAAACCCTTTATAAGCAGTAGAGCGGTTGAAATACAAGAAATCACTAATCAATATGAATGGCGTCATGTAACAAGCAAAGATAATCCAGCAGATTTGCTAACTAGGGGTGTTAATCCTGGCCAATTGAAAGCATTACGCATGTGGTGGCACGGGCCTAATTGGCTAGCAAGAAGTGAAGCAAACTGGCCGAATTCAAAGTTAAAGGTCGTAGATTTGCCAGACATAAGAGTGAGTAAGGGCGTGTGCCTCTCGTCGCGAGAAATAAGCGAATTCCCGTTCCAAAAGTTCTCAAATATTCACAGGCTCAAAAGAGTCGTCGCTTATTTAATCAGGTTTAGAAACAACTGTAAACAACAAAAAAACTTGCGCAAATATGGCCCACTTTCAGTGCAAGAAATTGATTACGCATTTAAATGTCTAATAAAAATCTCACAGCAACAATCATTTCCCATAGAATATAATAATCTGATAAATCAAAAATAGATTAGTAATAACAGCAGGCTATTAAGCTTGAGTCCGTTCGTGGATTCCGAAGGTGTCATGCGTGTAGGGGGGCGAATTCAAAAGTCAAAATTTACATTTCAAAAGAAGCATCCTATACTAATGTGCTCCAAACATCACTTAACTAAAATTCTTTTTACAAGTGAACATCTTAGGTTACTCCACGCGGGACCTCAATTGATTTTAGCGTCTTTAAGAGAAAAATTTTGGCCAATTTTGGGTCGTAACCTAGCCAAGAAGACAGTACGTCAATGTGTGACCTGCTTTCGCTTTAACTCTCAAACTGTACAACCAAAGATGGGACCACTCCCACAAGAACGTTTAATACCGGGTCCTCCATTTGACAAAAGCGGTGTTGATTACGCCGGGCCATTCTTGATTAAAGATAGAAAGGGACGCGGAGCTAAGCAGAGCAAGTGTTATGTCTGCCTATTCGTATGCTTTGCTACCAAAGCCGTACACTTGGAACTTGTAACTGAGCTAAGTAAAGACGCTTTTATTCTGGCTTTGAAGCGGTTTGTGTCACGGAGAGGCCGACCAACGCAAAATTTTTCGGACAACGGTACGAATTTCGTGTCTGCTGCGTCAGAATTAAAAATTTTAGGCAAGTTTTTAGTTAAACATGAAAACGCTATAACCGAATTTGCATCACTAGAAAATATAGATTGGAAATTTATTCCTCCTCATTCCCCGCATTTCGGTGGCCTGTGGGAAGCAGGTATCAAATCTAGCAAACAACATCTGAAACGAGTATTGGGCAAAATATGTCTGACGTTCGAAGAGTTTTATACTCTGCTCATTCAGGTTGAAGCAGTCTTGAACTCAAGACCTCTGTTTCCAATGTCGACCGATCCAAATGACTTGCATCCCATCACTCCGGCTCACTTTCTCATAAGCAGACCATGTACCATGTTGCCTGAACCTGACTTCAGTGAAGTTCCCATCAACAGATTAAGTCGATTCCAATTAATAAGCAAACTGCGAAGAGATTTCTGGGTCCGTTGGCAAAAGGAATATGTCAGCGAATTGCAGCAGCGTACCCGTTGGAAAAAAAGCTATGGCAGTCTACGCTGTGGTTCGTTAGTGCTCATCAAAGACGATAACTCGCCTCCGCAAAGGTGGAAACTTGGGCGTATTGTGGCGTTGCATCCCGGATCAGACGGTATAGCCAGGGTTGCGAGTATTCACACATCCAGTGGGGATCTCAAGAAGCTTCTCAAAAATCTGCCCTCTACCTGTTAGTGAGTGACTAAAAGTGCTAAAAGTTTGTGGCATTTACTGTTGAAAGTATGCACTTTCAAGGGGCGGGTGTATGTTAGGGATTTATTTTGCTTTTTAAAACTATAGATGGCATGACGAGTGTGTCGACTGAAAGACGAACAGTAGATTACAGTCCTTTAAAGAGAACGCATCTCTATATCATTTTGTTAAGTTTATGTTATTATAGTTTGTATAATAAAACAAATACCAGCCTCAAATTTCAAGTGTTATCAATTCAAAACAATTCGAGTTGAACATATTATCTTAAGTGTGGGTCAGGGTGCTTTACGAACGTTTTTAAAACTATGATAAACGTTTCTACAACTAATGCTATTTGAAATATTAAAACAAACATGTAACGGATGATATTATACACCATTTAAGAAAAACAGATGTAAAATCTGGGGTATTATAAAAGTTCCCTGAATCCTCCTTAAGTTGTACGGCTATGGAATCTTATCCCCTGCAATTCTCATATTCCTGTAAATACGGTAAATTATTCACAGCCCGCTCCAAATTTATACCAGTCAACACCAAGAGATAAAATGACAAAAGATAAAATTGTACTTGTAATTGTAATTGTTATACGTGTACGATAGATATATATGGCGATTATTCTAGACAATTTCGTGGAAAAATAAGCCTACAAACGGTATTTAAAAATTTAATTGGGGCCGCAAATCACAAAACGGTCCAGTGCAGACTTGTGACGTCAGATGCCGTTCGCAAGTATATACCTGAATTCAGCAGTGTGCTTTAGTTCATATCTGTATACGATTCCATGCTTTCGGACAACGCAGTACATACGTTTAGAAGAGCTAATTTGTGATTTGAGATCTTATTAGATGTTATTTGCGTTAAATGAATATTGGTATTGGATAAAGTTGTGAAAGAGACTCGTAAAATGGACAGAGAAAGTGCATTTCACCGGCCAAATGGAAGAATACAGTTTCTAATGAAAGAACACCTGCTGAGGTGACGTCTATATTGATTTTCAGTCAGCCTTCCTGAGGCATTCAAATTTCATATACTAAGTGGGCGTGTCAAATTACTTTGACGTCGAAATGTATTTTTATACAGATGGTAAGAATAATTCCATACTTATTATATATTATATACAGGGTGTCCAGAAACTCTCCTGACAAACGAAGACCGGAGATTCCTCAGATAATTTTAAGACAATTTGACCCAATTCACCTAGTCCGAAAATGATTCCTAAGGGAACTAGAGCTCTTTGAAGATGGCGCCTTGTAAATAGTTTTGTTTAAATACCTCCAGAACGCTTCTACTTAGAAAAACAAAAACTGGTATGCTTGTTTAGCCTTCAGAGATGAATCGATTCCATCAATTGCTAATTTCCAGTACCGGTCATAGGCGTCCGTTTTGGGTAGGTCAACGGTTATTTTAACGCATAACTTTTTTGTATTTAACTTTTAAGCATTTGTGACACTAGATTATTAAATTTTCAGGTATTTTAGTACTAAAAGGTACTCTTACTTTAAGTCATTAGGATACACCGTTTTCTAGAAAAATGGATTTAAAAATTTTTCGTTTTTTCGTCACTAAAGTTCAATTTATATTTTTTGCACTAGTTGGCTCTGAACTGCCAACAAAAGTAAAACATACATTTTTCATTGTCAAATTGTTGTCAGTTCGCGAAGTTTATCTTTTAATTTTTTACTTTGTGGAATTCAAACACAACGATTTTAATTTTTTTTAAAATGATTTTTACTATGAGGAATACGCCGATATGCATTTAGTTTATGGCGAAATGAGGTGTAACGCTCGAGCAGCGCAACGTAGATACGCTGAAAAATTTTCCAATCGTGAGCATCTCTCACTCACTCAAGATTTACAGCTCTTCATCAACGAATAAGAGAAACAGGTTCAGTGGTCCCAAAAAATAATGAAACAGGGAGACATAATGATGTAACAGCAGAACATGAAGATGTTATTTTAATGGAAGTTGATGAAAATCCAGAAATTAGCGTTCGAAAACTATCTGCCATGTACCTACCCCACAATTTCAAAATCTTTCGTAGGAAATATCTTACACAAAGAAAATTTATATCCTTTTCATTTTACAAAGGTGCAAGCACTGCTAGAAGGAGATTTTCCTGCTTATGTAGAATTCACTAGATGGTTACAAACCAGAAAAATCAAGATGAAGATTTTTTCAGATACATTTTGTTTAGTGACGAAGCTACATTCACAAAAAATGGAATTTTTAATGTACATAATGCACATTATTATTCGTACGTTGGTGACAATCCCCACGTTGTTCAAGAATTTAAGCATCACCATAGGTTTAAGATAAACGTCTGGATAGGAGTAGTTGACGATTATCTACTTGGACCTATGGAATTACCTGCTCGTTTAAATGGTGCTGATTATTTACATTTCCTGCAAAATATTTTACCTGATTTGTTAGATGAGGTGCGTTTAAATATTCGGCAAAACTTATGGTTTCTACACGACGGCTGTCCGGCCCACTTTAGCAGCAACATACGAGACTTTCTAGATAATAGCTACGAAGACCATTGGATTGGAAGAAGAGGTCCAGTTGCTTGGCCAGCAAGGTCGCCAGATTTGAATCCTTGCGATTATTGTGTTTGGGGATACATAAAAGCATTTGTTTATTCCGTTCCGATACAAAATCGTGCACAACTCTGGCGAAGGATACAAGATGCTTGCAACGAATTTAGAAATAACTGGAACTTTTGAAGAATTCGGCGTTCTCTAAGCAAAAGGGTAAATTTATACATAGAGACTAATGGTCATCACATCGAGCATCTTTTGTAACTATCTACCTTTGATACTTTTTTTTGTTACTTTCGTTCCATTGTAATAAATACTTTGTTTTTAAAGATCTTTAACTAAAATTTTTTAATTTTAATGACAAAACGAAAAATTTTCAAATCCATTTTTCTAGAAAACGGTGTATCCTAATGACTTCAAGTAAGAGTACCTTTTAGTACCAGAATACCTGAAAATTTAATAATCTAGTGTCAAATGCTTAAAAGTTAAAGACAAAAAAGTTATGCGTTAAAATAACCGTTGACCTACCCAAAACGGACGCCTATGACTGGTACTAGAAATTAGCAATTGATGGAATCGATTCATCTCTGAAGGCTAAACAAGTATACCAGTTTTTGTTTTTCTAAGTAGAAGCGTTCTGGAGGTATTTAAACAAAACTATTTACAAGACGCCATCTTCAAAGAGCTCTAGTTCCCTTAGGAAGCATTTTCGGACTAGGTGAATTGGGTTAAATTATCTTAAAATTATCTGAGGAATCTCCGGTCTTCGTTTGTCAGGAGAGTTTCTGGACACCCTGTATACAGTATAACAATATTGTTTTTCTTTTATAGTGTAATCAGTTTGTTGAATAAGAACAGAACTAAGTATACTCGCGACAAGAATTCAGACGACTTACGTCATACGAACAAATGAATAATTCGTTATATTTTCATCAAAATATTTAAGAAACTGCAACTGGTAGTAATAAAACTATATACTACACTAAAAGTTTGCATTATATATTGCACTAAATTGCAAAAAATGATTGTTTTTAATGCGACCAAATATCGAAAATTACGTTGACAATAAAAACAAATGTGTAACGTCAGCCGTGACGTAAGACGTCTGAATTCTTGATTCGAGTATATATAAAATGTTTTAAGTAACATAAATATGAGATATTATAAATATTGAGGATTTCTCTTTCATTTATTTTCCCTATTTCTAAAGGACTTTTCAAATGCCATATGCGGAACTAAATTACAATTTTACTACGCCCAACAACTTCTAAAGCTGCACACACAACGCGCGAAATGACGCTAAACGCCTGAGGCGACTTCAGCCAATATAAACGCGGAACAAAGGCAACAATCGAGTATTCGGTTCGCCTTTGCTGCCTTCAGCTTCGAGAATCGTACATCAAAGGGAATTGCTGTTCAATATGGAAGGAGGTATAATTCTAAAACAATCCGCAGTGTACGTTCAAACTGTTGAGAGTTAAATAGATTTCTTTGTAGTTGCAGTTTGTAATTGATATTGCAATAACAAAAGGAGCAACTATGCGTTTAACTTAGGAATTTTATCTCGGATACATGCAAAGCATAAGATCATATTGGAGAGAGCAAGTACATTTTTCATTCTAAAATATTAAAAAATAGTAGTAAGAGCAGAGATCATTTAAAAGAACATTATTAAAAGAGAAATATTTAGGAAGCCACTATAAAAATAGTGGTAATACGCTAGTCTATAATATTATCTTCCAGATCAATCAAAACATCGATATAAGAGTCAGTAACATTTTTGAAGTGAATATATATTTATAAAGCCAACACTGTTCAAAATGAATTAGGAAATTCCAGGAAAAATGTGATAATACAATTTACTACTTTGGAATTATTTACTTTACTCAATTAATTATGAAATTTTAAGGAATTTTTCATATGATTTCTATTGTACATGCGCAGAGGCACATCAATCTAACTTAATGTGTTTAGTTGTTTTAAGATGTGGTAGACGAACTTCAGTCAACCTTTAAAATAAATATCGATATTTGTAAACTTCCTTAATTCTTGTGGAGCGGTTTATTTGATATTTGCCATAAAAGACAAAAAAAAGTCTCATATTCACGTACTTGTTTTTATCCCGAAAATATTTTTTATAAATATGTTCTTTGAATGGGGTAATTTATATAAGTGAAGTGTTTTATATAAACCTTATTCTAAAAATAGCAATATTTCAAATCAATAAACACTGATTTTACCGTTGAATTTTCAGTAGCTTCACAGTGAAAATTGCAGTTTTACAATCCTCTACATTATTGCCGCCGGCTGTTAATTAATTAGAAATTAATATTTTAGTGTTATTAACTGGTTATTCCATCTAGTTCGTATTTATAGTTAATAGATACAAAATTAGTAGGTACATTAAGGACGGTTCGCCACGTATTTTGGGGCGCTGAACACGCTGGTGTATTCCGTTTTTGTGTAGGAGATTTAGTTTGCGAGAAAGAAATAAAATCTCGAAAAATACCACAGCTACAAAGAAACCGAGTATATTTTTTGAATCCCCAGGGTAGATTTAGTACTGGTGAATTATTTCAGAATTATTTGAGCCCTGAAGTGTTCGAAAAATATTAAAAGACCCCCCCCTTTGAACATTTCCTAACAAATTTAAAAATAAATTTGCGAGTTAAGGACGGTTCCCCACGTATTTTGGGGCGCTGAACACGCTGGTGTAGTCCGTTTTTGTGTAGGAGATTTCGTTTGCGAGAAAAAAATAATATCTCGAAAACTACGAGAGCTAGAAAGAAACCGAGTCCAGTTTTGAAATCCCCAGGGTCGATTTAGTACTGGTGAATTATTTCAGAATTATTTGAGCCCTTGAAGTGTTCGAAAAATATTAAAAGAACATTTGAACATTTCATAACAAATTTAGAAAATAAATTTGCGAGTTAAGGACGGTTCCCACGTATTTTGGGGCGCTGAACACGCTGGTGTAGTCCGTTTTTGTGTAGGAGATTTCGTTTGCGAGAAAAATAATATCTCGAAAACTACGAGAGCTAGAAAGAAACCGAGTCCAGTTTTGAAATCCCCAGGTCGATTTAGTACTGGTGAATTATTTCAGAATTATTTGAGCCCTTGAAGTGTTTGAAAATATTAAAAGACCCCCCCCTTTGACCATCACATAACAAATTTAGAAAATAAATTTGCGAGTTAAGGACGGTTCCGCACGTATTTTGGGGCGCTGAACACGCTGGTGTAGTCCGTTTCTGTGTAGAGGCTCCGTTTGCGAGAAAAATAATATCTCGAAAACTACGAGAGCTAGAAAGAAACCGAGTCCAGTTTTGAAATCCCCAGGGTCGATTTAGTACTGGTGAATTATTTCAGAATTATTTGAGCCCTTGAAGTGTTCGGAAAATATTAAAAGACCCCCTTTGAACATTTCATAACAAATTTACAAAATAAATTTGCGAGTTAAGGACGGTTCCCCACGTATTTTGGGGCGCTGAACACGCTGGTGTAGTCCGTTTTTGTGTAGAAGGCTCCGTTTGCGAGAAAATAATTATCTCGAAAACTACGAGAGCTAGAAAGAAACCGAGTCCAGTTTTGAAATCCCCAGGGTCGATTTAGTACTGGTGAATTATTTCAGAATTATTTGAGCCCTTGAAGTGTTCGGAAAATATTAAAGGACCCCCTTTGAACATTTCATAACAAATTTAAAATATAACTGTGCGAGTTAAGGACGGTTCCCAAGTATTTTGAGGCGCTGACCACGCTGGTGTAGTCCGTTTTTGTGTAGGAGATTTCGTTTGCGAGAAAAAAATAATATCTCGAAAACTACGAGAGCTAGAAAGAAACCGAGTCCAGTTTTGAAATCCCCAGGCTCGATTTAGTACTGGTGAATTATTTCAGAATTATTTGAGCCCTTGAAGTGTTCGAAAAATAAATTTGCGAGTTAAGGACGGTTCCCCACGTATTTTGGGGCGCTGAACACGCTGGAGTAGTCCGTTTTTGTGTAGGAGGCTTCGTTTGCGAGAAAAAAATAAAATCTCGAAAACTACGAGAGCTAGAAAGAAACCGAGTCTAGTTTTGGAATCCCCAGGTCGATTTAGTACTGGTGAATTATTTCAGAATTATTTGAGCCCTTGAAGTGTTCGAAAAATAATAAATTTGCGAGTTAAGGACGGTTCCCCACGTATTTTGGGGCGCTGAACACGCTGGTGTAGTCCGTTTTTGTGTAGGAGGCTCCGTTGGCGAGAAAAATAATATCTCGAAAACTACGAGAGCTAGAAAGAAACCGAGTCCAGTTTGAAATCCCCAGGGTCGATTTAGTACTGGTGAATTATTTCAGAATTATTTGAGCCCTTGAAGTGTTCGAAAAATAAAAATAAATTTGCGAGTTAAGGACGGTTCCCCACGTATTTTGGGGCGCTGAACACGCTGGTGTAGTCCGTTTTTGTGTAGGAGGCTCCGTTGGCGAGAAAAATAATATCTCGAAAACTACGAGAGCTAGAAAGAAACCGAGTCCAGTTTTGAAATCCCCAGGTCGATTTAGTACTGGTGAATTATTTCAGAATTATTTGAGCCGTTGAAGTGTTCGAAAAATATTAAAAGACCCCCTTTGAACATTTCATAACAAATTTAAAAATAAATTTGCGAGTTAAGGACGGTTCCCCACGTATTTTGGGGCGCTGAACACGCTGGTGTAGTCCGTTTCTGTGTAGGAGGCTCCGTTTGCGAGAAAAATAATATCTCGAAAACTACGAGAGCTAGAAAGAAACCGAGTCCAGTTTTGAAATCCCAGGGTCGATTTAGTACTGGTGAATTATTTCAGAATTATTTGAGCCGTTGAAGTGTTCGAAAAATATAAAAAGACCCCCCCCTAAGAACATTTCATAACAAATTTAAAAAATAAATTTGCGAGTTAAGGACGGTTCCCCACGTATTTTGGGGCGCTGAACACGCTGGTGTAGTCCGTTTTGTGTAGGAGGCTTCGTTTGCGAGAAAAATAATATCTCGAAAACTACGAGAGCTAGAAAGAAACCGAGTCTAGTTTTGAATCCCCAGGGTCGATTTAGTACTGGTGAATTATTTCAGAATTATTTGAGCCCTGAAGTGTTCGAAAAATATTAAAAGACCCCCCCCTTTGAACATCTCATAACAAATTTAGAAAATAAATTTGCGAGTTAAGGACGGTTCCCCACGTATTTTGGGGCGCTGAACACGCTGGTGTAGTCCGTTTTGTGTAGGAGATTTCGTTTGCGAGAAAAATAATATCTCGAAAACTACGAGAGCTAGAAAGAAACCGAGTCCAGTTTTGAAATCCCCAGGTCGATTTAGTACTGGTGAATTATTTCAGAATTATTTGAGCCCTTGAAGTGTTCGAAAATATTAAAAGACCCCCCCCTTTGAACATTTCATAACAAATTTAAAAATAAATTTGCGAGTTAAGGACGGTTCCCCACGTATTTTGGGGCGCTGAACACGCTGGTGTAGTCCGTTTTTGTGTAGGAGGCTTCGTTTGCGAGAAAAAAATAAAATCTCGAAAACTACGAGAGCTAGAAAGAAACCGAGTCTAGTTTTGGAATCCCCAGGGTCGATTTAGTACTGGTGAATTATTTCAGAATTATTTGAGCCCGTGAAGTGTTCGAAAATATTAAAAGACCCCCTTTGAACATTTCGTAACAAATTTAAAAATAAATTTGCGAGTTAAGGACGGTTCCCCACGTATTTTGGGGCGCTGAACACGCTGGTGTAGTCCGTTTTTGTGTAGGAGATTTCGTTTGCGAGAAAAAAATAATATCTCGAAAACTACGAGAGCTAGAAAGAAACCGAGTCCAGTTTTGAAATCCCCAGGGTCGATGTAGTACTGGTGAATTATTTCAGAATTATTTGAGCCCTTGAAGTGTTCGAAAATTGAACATGTCATAACAAATTTAAAAATAAATTTGCGAGTTAAGGACGGTTCCCCACGTATTTTGGGGCGCTGAACACGCTGGTGTAGTCCGTTTTTGTGTAGGAGGCTTCGTTTGCGAGAAAAATTATATCTCGAAAACTACGAGAGCTAGAAAGAAACCGAGTCCAGTTTTGAAATTCCCAGGGTCGATTTAGTACTGGTGAATTATTTCAGAATTATTTGAGCCCTTGAAGTGTTCGGAAAATATTAAAAGACCCCCTTTGAACATCTCATAACAAATTTAGAAAATAAATTTGCGAGTTAAGGACGGTTCCCCACGTATTTTGGGGCGCTGAACACGCTGGTGTAGTCCGTTTTTGTGTAGGAGATTTCGTTTGCGAGAAAAAAATAATATCTCGAAAACTACGAGAGCTAGAAAGAAACCGAGTCCAGTTTTGAAATCCCCCGGGTCGATTTAGTACTGGTGAATTATTTCAGAATTATTTGAGCCCTTGAAGTGTTCGAAAAATAAATTTGCGAGTTAAGGACGGTTCCCCACGTATTTTGGGGCGCTGAACACGCTGGTGTAGTCCGTTTTTGTGTAGGAGGCTTCGTTTGCGAGAAAAAAATAATATCTCGAAAACTACGAGAGCTAGAAAGAAACCGAGTCCAGTTTTGAAATCCCAGGGTCGATTTAGTACTGGTGAATTATTTCAGAATTATTTGAGCCCTGAAGTGTTCGAAAATATTAAAAGACCCCCTTTGAACATTTCATTAACAAATTTAGAAAATAAATTTGCGAGTTAAGGACGGTTCCCCACGTATTTTGGGGCGCTGAACACGCTGGTGTAGTCCGTTTCTGTGTAGGAGGCTCCGTTTGCGAGAAAAAAATAATATCTCGAAAACTACGAGAGCTAGAAAGAAACCGAGTCCAGTTTTGAAATCTCCAGGGTCGATTTAGTACTGGTGAATTATTTCAGAATTATTTGAGCCCTTGAAGTGTTCGGAAAATATTAAAAGACCCCCTTTGAACATCTCATAACAAATTTAAAAATAAATTTGCGAGTTAAGGACGGTTCCCCACGTATTTTGGGGCGCTGAACACGCTGGTGTAGGTCCGTTTCTGTGTAGGAGGCTCCGTTTGCGAGAAAAATAATATCTCGAAAACTACGAGAGCTAGAAAGAAACCGAGTCCAGTTTTGAAATCCCCAGGTCGATTTAGTACTGGTGAATTATTTCAGAATTATTTGAGCCCTTGAAGTGTTTGAAAATATTAAAAGACCCCCTTTGAACATCTCATAACAAATTTAAAAATAAATTTGCGAGTTAAGGACGGTTCCCCACGTATTTTGGGGCGCTGAACACGCTGGTGTAGTCCGTTTTTGTGTAGGAGGCTTTCGTTTGCGAGAAAAAATAATATCTCGAAAACTACGAGAGCTAGAAAGAAACCGAGTCTAGTTTTGAATCCCCAGGGTCGATTTAGTACTGGTGAATTATTTCAGAATTATTTGAGCCCTTGAAGTGTTCGAAAATATTAAAAGACCCCTTTGAACATTTCATAACAAATTTAAAAATAAATTTGCGAGTTAAGGACGGTTCCCACGTATTTTGGGGCGCTGAACACGCTGGTGTAGTCCGTTTTGTGTAGGAGGCTTTCGTTTGCGAGAAAAAAAAATATCTCGAAAACTACGAGAGCTAGAAAGAAACCGAGTCCAGTTTTGGAATCAACAGGGTCGATTTAGTACTGGTGAATTATTTCAGAATTTTTTGAGCCCCTGAAGTGTTCGAAAAAAATTAAAAGACCCCCTTTGAACATTTTCATAACAAATTTAAAAATAAATTTGCGAGTTAAGGACGCCCCACGTATTTTGGGGCGCTGAACACGCTGGTGTAGTCCGTTTTTGTGTAGGAGATTTCGTTTGCGAGAAAAATAATATCTCGAAAACTACGAGAGCTAGAAAGAAACCGAGTCCAGTTTTGCAATCCACAGGTCGATTTAGTACTGGTGAATTATTTCAGAATTATTTGAGCCCTTGAAGTGTTCGAAAATATTAAAAGACCCCCTTTGAACATTTCATAACAAATTTAAAAATAAATTTGCGAGTTAAGGACGGTTCCCCACGTATTTTGGGGCGCTGAACACGCTGGTGTAGTCCGTTTTGTGTAGGAGATTTCGTTTGCGAGAAAAATAATATCTCGAAAACTACAAGAGCTAGAAAGAAACCGAGTCCAGTTTTGAAATCCCCAGGGTCGATTTAGTACTGGTGAATTATTTCAGAATTATTTGAGCCCTTGAAGTGTTCGAAAATATTAAAAGACCCCCCCCTTTGAACATCTCATAACAAATTTAGAAAATAAATTTGCGAGTTAAGGACGGTTCCCCACGTATTTTGGGGCGCTGAACACGCTGGTGTAGTCCGTTTTTGTGTAGGAGACTTCGTGTGCGAGTATCAAATAATCGCTCGAAAACTACGAGAGCTAGAAAGAAACCGAGTCCAGTTTTGAAATCAACAGGGTCGATTTAGTACTGGTGAATTATTTCAGAATTATTTGAGCCCTTGAAGTGTTCGAAAAAAATCAAAAGACCCCCACCTTTGAACATTTCATAACAAATTTAAAAAATAAATTTGCGAGTTAAGGACGGTTCCCCACGTATTTTGGGGCGCTGAACACGCTGGTGTAGTCCGTTTTTGTGTAGGAGATTTCGTTTGCGAGAAAAAAATAATATCTCGAAAACTACGAGAGCTAGAAAGAAACCGAGTCCAGTTTTGAAATCCCCAGGGTCGATTTAGTACTGGTGAATTATTTCAGAATTATTTGAGCCCTTGAAGTGTTCGAAAAATAAATTTGCGAGTTAAGGACGGTTCCCCACGTATTTTGGGGCGCTGAACACGCTGGTGTAGTCCGTTTCTGTGTAGGAGGCTCCGTTTGCGAGAAAAAAATAATATCTCGAAAACTACGAGAGCTAGAAAGAAACCGAGTCCAGTTTTGAAATCCCCAGGGTCGATTTAGTACTGGTGAATTATTTCAGAATTATTTGAGCCCTTGAAGTGTTCGAAAAATAAATTTGCGAGTTAAGGACGGTTCCCCACGTATTTTGGGGCGCTGAACACGCTGGTGTAGTCCGTTTTGTGTAGGAGGCTTTCGTTTGCGAGAAAAAAATAATATCTCAAAAACTACGAGAGCTAGAAAGAAACCGAGTCTAGTTTTGGAATCCCCAGGGTCGATTTAGTACTGGTGAATTATTTCAGAATTATTTGAGCCCTTGAAGTGTTCGAAAAATATTAAAAGACCCCCCCCTTTGAACATTTCATAACAAATTTAAAATATAAATTTGCGAGTTAAGGACGGTTCCCCACGTATTTTGGGGCGCTGAACACGCTGGTGTAGTCCGTTTTTGTGTAGGAGGCTTCGTTTGCGAGAAAAAAATAAAATATCGAAAACTACGAGAGCTAGAAAGAAACCGAGTCTAGTTTTGGAATCCGCAGAGTCGATTTAGTACTGGTGAATTATTTCAGAATTATTTGAGCCCTGAAGTGTTCGAAAATATTAAAAGACCCCCCCCTTTGAACATTTCATAACAAATTTAGAAAATAAATTTGCGAGTTAAGGACGGTTCCCCACGTATTTTGGGGCGCTGAACACGCTGGTGTAGTCCGTTTTTGTGTAGGAGATTTCGTTTGCGAGAAAAAAATAATATCTCGAAAACTACGAGAGCTAGAAAGAAACCGAGTCCAGTTTTGAAATCACACGGGTCGATTTAGTACTGGTGAATTATTTCAGAATTATTTGAGCCCTTGAAGTGTTCGAAAATATTAAAAGACCCCTTTGAACATTTCGTAACAAATTTAGAAAATAAATTTGCGAGTTTATGACGGTTCCCCACGTTTTTTGGGGCGCTGAACACGCTGGTGTAGTCCGTTTTTGTGTAGGAGGCTTCGTTTGCGAGAAAAAAATAATATCTCGAAAACTACGAGAGCTAGAAAGAAACCGAGTCCAGTTTTGGAATCCCCAGGGTCGATTTAGTACTGGTGAATTATTTCAGAATTATTTGAGCCCGTGAAGTGTTCGAAAAATATTAAAAGACCCCCCCCTTTGAACATTTCATAACAAATTTAAAAATAAATTTGCGAGTTAAGGACGGTTCCCCACGTATTTTGGGGCGCTGAACACGCTGGTGTAGTCCGTTTTTGTGTAGGAGATTTCGTTTGCGAGAAAAAAATAATATCTCGAAAACTACGAGAGCTAGAAAGAAACCGAGTCCAGTTTTGAAATCCGCAGAGTCGATTTAGTACTGGTGAATTATTTCAGAATTATTTGAGCCCTTGAAGTGTTCGAAAAATATTAAAAGACCCCCTTTGAACATCTCATAACAAATTTAGAAAATAAATTTGCGAGTTAAGGACGGTTCCCCACGTATTTTGGGGCGCTGAACACGCTGATGTCGTTTTTGTGTAGGAGATTTCGTTTGCGAGAAAAATAATATCTCGAAAACTACGAGAGCTAGAAAGAAACCGAGTCCAGTTTTGAAATCCCCAGGGTCGATTTAGTACTGGTGAATTATTTCAGAATTATTTGAGCCCTTGAAGTGTTCGAAAATATTAAAAGACCCCCTTGAACATTTCTAACAAATTTAAAAATAAATTTGCGAGTTAAGGACGGTTCCCACGTATTTTGGGGCGCTGAACACGCTGGTGTAGTCCGTTTTTGTGTAGGAGATTTCGTTTGCGAGAAAAAAATATCTCGAAAACTACGAGAGCTAGAAAGAAACCGAGTCCAGTTTTGAAATCCCCAGGGTCGATTTAGTACTGGTGAATTATTTCAGAATTATTTGAGCCCTTGAAGTGTTCGAAAAATAAATTTGCGAGTTAAGGACGGTTCCCCACGTATTTTGGGGCGCTGAACACGCTGGTGTAGTCCGTTTTTGTGTAGGAGGCTTCGTTTGCGAGAAAAAAATAATATCTCGAAAACTACGAGAGCTAGAAAGAAACCGAGTCCAGTTTTGAAATCCCCCGGGTCGTTTTAGTAGTTGTTAATTATTTCAGAATTATTTGAACGCTTTAATTGTTCGAAAAATATTAAAAGACCCCCTTTGAACATTTCATAACAAATTTAAAAATAAATTTGCGAGTTAAGGACGGTTCCCACGTATTTTGGGGCGCTGAACACGCTGGTGTAGTCCGTTTTTGTGTAGGAGGCTTCGTTTGTGAGAAAAATAATATCTCGAAAACTACGAGAGCTAGAAAGAAACCGAGTCCAGTTTTGAAATCCCAGGGTCGATTTAGTACTGGTGAAATATTTCAGAATTATTTGAGCCCTTGAAGTGTTCGAAAATATTAAAAGACCCCCCCCTTTGAACATTTCATAACAAATTTAAAAAATAAATTTGCGAGTTAAGGACGGTTCCCCACGTATTTTGGGGCGCTGAACACGCTGGTGTAGTCCGTTTTTGTGTAGGAGGCTTCGTTTGCGAGAAAAAAATAATATCTCGAAAACTACGAGAGCTAGAAAGAAACCGAGTCCAGTTTTGAAATCCCTAGGGTCGATTTTGTACTGGTGAATTATTTCATTATTATTTTAGCCCTTGAAGTGTTCGAAAAAAATCAAATGACCCCCCCCTTTGAACATTTCTTAACAAATTTATAAATAAATTTGCGAGTTAAGGACGGTTCCCCACGTATTTTGGGGCGCTGAACACGCTGGTGTAGTCCGTTTTTGTGTAGGAGGCTTCGTTTGCGAGAAAAAAATAATATCTCGAAAACTACGAGAGCTAGAAAGAAACCGAGTCCAGTTTTGAAATCCCCAGGGTCGATTTAGTACTGGTGAATTATTTCAGAATTATTTGAGCCCTTGAAGTGTTCGAAAAATATTAAAAGACCCCCTTTGAACATCTCATAACAAATTTAGAAAATAAATTTGCGAGTTAAGGACGGTTCCCCACGTATTTTGGGGCGCTGAACACGCTGGTGTAGTCCGTTTTTGTGTAGGAGATTTCGTTTGCGAGAAAAAAATAATATCTCGAAAACTACGAGAGCTAGAAAGAAACCGAGTCCAGTTTTGAAATCCCCAGGGTCGATTTAGTACTGGTGAATTATTTCAGAATTATTTGAGCCCTTGAAGTGTTCGAAAAATATTAAAAGACCCCCTTTGAACATCTCATAACAAATTTAGAAAATAAATTTGCGAGTTAAGGACGGTTCCCACGTATTTTGGGGCGCTGAACACGCTGGTGTAGTCCGTTTTTGTGTGGAGGAGGCTTTCGTTTGCGAGAAAAATAATATCTCGAAAACTACGAGAGCTAGAAAGAAACCGAGTCCAGTTTTGAAATCCCCAGGTCGATTTAGTACTGGTGAATTATTTCAGAATTATTTGAGCCCTTGAAGTGTTCGAAAATATTAAAAGACCCCCTTTGAACATTTCATAACAAATTTAAAAATAAATTTGCGAGTTAAGGACGGTTCCCCACGTATTTTGGGGCGCTGAACACGCTGGTGTAGTCCGTTTTGTGTAGGAGGCTCCGTTTGCGAGAAAAATAATATCTCGAAAACTACGAGAGCTAGAAAGAAACCGAGTCCAGTTTTGAAATCCCCAGGGTCGATTTAGTACTGGTGAATTATTTCAGAATTATTTGAGCCCTTGAAGTGTTCGAAAAATATTAAAAGACCCCCCCCTTTGAACATCTCATAACAAATTTAGAAAATAAATTTGCGAGTTAAGGACGGTTCCCCACGTATTTTGGGGCGCTGAACACGCTGGTGTAGTCCGTTGTTGTGTAGGAGATTCGTTTGCGAGAAAAATAATATCTCGAAAACTACGAGAGCTAGAAAGAAACCGAGTCCAGTTTTGAAATCCCCAGGGTCGATTTAGTACTGGTGAATTATTTCAGAATTATTTGAGCCCTTGAAGTGTTCGAGAAAATAAATTTGCGAGTTAAGGACGGTTCCCCACGTATTTTGGGGCGCTGAACACGCTGGTGTAGTCCGTTTTTGTGTAGGAGATTTCGTTTGCGAGAAAAAAATAATATCTCGAAAACTACGAGAGCTAGAAAGAAACCGAGTCCAGTTTTGAAATCCCCAGGGTCGATTTAGTACTGGTGAATTATTTCAGAATTATTTGAGCCCTTGAAGTGTTCGAAAATATTAAAAGACCCCTTTGAACATTTCATAACAAATTTAAAAATAAATTTGCGAGTTAAGGACGGTTCCCACGTATTTTGGGGCGCTGAACACGCTGGTGTAGTCCGTTTTTGTGTAGGAGGCTTTCGTTTGCGAGAAAAATAAAATCTCGAAAACTACGAGAGCTAGAAAGAAACCGAGTCTAGTTTTGGAATCCCCAGGGTCGATTTAGTACTGGTGAATTATTTCAGAATTATTTGAGCCCTTGAAGTGTTCGAAAATATTAAAAGACCCCCTTTGAACATTTCATAACAAATTTAAAAATAAATTTGCGAGTTAAGGACGGTTCCCACGTATTTTGGGGCGCTGAACACGCTGGTGTAGTCCGTTTTTGTGTAGGAGGCTTCGTTTGCGAGAAAAAAAAAATCTCGAAAACTACGAGAGCTAGAAAGAAACCGAGTCTAGTTTTGGAATCCCCAGGGTCGATTTAGTACTGGTGAATTATTTCAGAATTATTTGAGCCCTTGAAGTGTTCGAAAGATATTGAATGACCCCCCCCTTTGTACATTTCGTAACACATTTAAAAATTTGCGAGTTAAGGACGGTTCCCCACGTATTTTGGGGCGCTGAACACGCTGGTGTAGTCCGCTTTTGTGTAGGAGATTTCGTTTGCGAGAAAAAAATAATATCTCGAAAACTACGAGAGCTAGAAAGAAACCGAGTCTAGTTTTGGAATCCCCAGGTCGATTTAGTACTGGTGAATTATTTCAGAATTATTTGAGCCCTTGAAGTGTTCGAAAATATTAAAAGACCCCCCCTTGAACATTTCATAACAAATTTAGAAAATAAATTTGCGAGTTAAGGACGGTTCCCCACGTATTTTGGGGCGCTGAACACGCTGGTGTAGTCCGTTTGTGTGTAGGAGGCTCCGTTTGCGAGAAAAAAATAATATCTCGAAAACTACGAGAGCTAGAAAGAAACCGAGTCTAGTTTTGGAATCCCCAGGGTCGATTTAGTACTGGTGAATTATTTCAGAATTATTTGAGCCCTTGAAGTGTTCGAAAAATATTAAAAGACCCCCCCCTTTGAACATTTCATAACAAATTTAAAAATTTAATTTGCGAGTTAAGGACGGTTCCCCACGTATTTTGGGGCGCTGAACACGCTGGTGTAGTCCGTTTTGTGTAGGAGGCTCCGTTTGCGAGAAAAAAATAATATCTCGAAAACTACGAGAGCTAGAAAGAAACCGAGTCCAGTTTTGAAATCCCCAGGGTCGATTTAGTACTGGTGAATTATTTCAGAATTATTTGAGCCCTTGAAGTGTTCGAAAAATAAATTTGCGAGTTAAGGACGGTTCCCCACGTATTTTGGGGCGCTGAACACGCTGGTGTAGTCCGTTTTTGTGTAGGAGATTTCGTTTGCGAGAAAAATAATATCTCGAAAACTACGAGAGCTAGAAAGAAACCGAGTCCAGTTTTGAAATCCCCAGGTCGATTTAGTACTGGTGAATTATTTCAGAATTATTTGAGCCCTTGAAGTGTTCGAAAAATATTAAAAGACCCCCCCCTTTGAACATTTCATAACAAATTTAAAAATAAATTTGCGAGTTAAGGACGGTTCCCCACGTATTTTGGGGCGCTGAACACGCTGGTGTAGTCCGTTTTTGTGTAGGAGAATTCGTTTGCGAGAAAAATAATATCTCGAAAACTACGAGAGCTAGAAAGAAACCGAGTCCAGTTTTGAAATCCCCAGGTCGATTTAGTACTGGTGAATTATTTCAGAATTATTTGAGCCCTTGAAGTGTTCGAAAAATAAATTTGCGAGTTAAGGACGGTTCCCCACGTATTTTGGGGCGCTGAACACGCTGGTGTAGTCCGTTTTTGTGTAGGAGGCTTCGTTTGCGAGAAAAATAATATCTCGAAAACTACGAGAGCTAGAAAGAAACCGAGTCTAGTTTTGGAATCCCCAGGGTCGATTTAGTACTGGTGAATTATTTCAGAATTATTTGAGCCCTTGAAGTGTTCGAAAATATTAAAAGACCCCCTTTGAACATTTCTCATAACAAATTTAAAAATAAATTTGCGAGTTAAGGACGGTTCCCACGTATTTTGGGGCGCTGAACACGCTGGTGTAGTCCGTTTTTGTGTAGGGATTTCGTTTGCGAGAAAAATAATATCTCGAAAACTACGAGAGCTAGAAAGAAACCGAGTCCAGTTTTGAAATCCCCAGGTAGATTTAGTACTGGTGAATTATTTCAGAATTATTTGAGCCCTTGAAGTGTTCGAAAATATTAAAAGACCCCCTTTGAACATTTCATAACAAATTTAAAAATAAATTTGCGAGTTAAGGACGGTTCCCACGTATTTTGGGGCGCTGAACACGCTGGTGTAGTCCGTTTTGTGTAGGAGGCTCCGTTTGCGAGAAAAATAATATCTCGAAAACTACGAGAGCTAGAAAGAAACCGAGTCCAGTTTTGAAATTCCCAGGGTCGATTTAGTACTGGTGAATTATTTCAGAATTATTTGAGCCCTTGAAGTGTTCGAAAAATATTAAAAGACCCCCTTTGAACATCTCATAACAAATTTAGAAAATAAATTTGCGAGTTAAGGACGGTTCCCCACGTATTTTGGGGCGCTGAACACGCTGGTGTAGTCCGTTTTTGTGTAGGAGATTTCGTTTGCGAGAAAAAAATAATATCTCGAAAACTACGAGAGCTAGAAAGAAACCGAGTCCAGTTTTGAAATCCCCAGGGTCGATTTAGTACTGGTGAATTATTTCAGAATTATTTGAGCCCTTGAAGTGTTCGAAAATATTAAAAGACCCCCTTTGAACATTTCGTAAACAAATTTAAAAATAAATTTGCGAGTTAAGGACGGTTCCCCACGTATTTTGGGGCGCTGAACACGCTGGTGTAGTCCGTTTTTGTGTAGGAGGCTCCGTTTGCGAGAAAAAAATAATATCTCGAAAACTACGAGAGCTAGAAAGAAACCGAGTCCAGTTTTGAAATCCCCAGGGTCGATTTAGTACTGGTGAATTATTTCAGAATTATTTGAGCTCTTGAAGTGTTCGGAAAATATTAAAAGACCCCCTTTGAACATTTCATAACAAATTTAAAAATAAATTTGCGAGTTAAGGACGGTTCCCACGTATTTTGGGGCGCTGAACACGCTGGTGTAGTCCGTTTTTGTAGGAGGCTTCGTTTATGCGAGAAAAATAAAATCTCGAAAACTACGAGAGCTAGAAAGAAACCGAGTCTAGTTTTGGAATCCCCAGGGTCGATTTAGTACTGGTGAATTATTTCAGAATTATTTGAGCCCTTGAAGTGTTCGAAAAATAAATTTGCGAGTTAAGGACGGTTCCCCACGTATTTTGGGGCGCTGAACACGCTGGAGTAGTCCGTTTTTGTGTAGGAGGCTTCGTTTGCGAGAAAAAAATAAAATCTCGAAAACTACGAGAGCTAGAAAGAAACCGAGTCTAGTTTTGGAATCCCCAGGGTCGATTTAGTACTGGTGAATTATTTCAGAATTATTTGAGCCCTGAAGTGTTCGAAAATATTAAAAGACCCCCTTGAACATTTCGATAACAAATTTAAAAATAAATTTGCGAGTTAAGGACGGTTCCCACGTATTTTGGGGCGCTGAACACGCTGGTGTAGTCCGTTTTTGTGTAGGAGATTTCGTTTGCGAGAAAAAAATATCTCGAAAACTACGAGAGCTAGAAAGAAACCGAGTCTAGTTTTGGAATCCCCAGGGTCGATTTAGTACTGGTGAATTATTTCAGAATTATTTGAGCCCTGAAGTGTTCGAAAAATATTAAAAGACCCCCTTTGAACATTTCATAACAAATTTAAAAATAAATTTGCGAGTTAAGGACGGTTCCCACGTATTTTGGGGCGCTGAACACGCTGGTGTAGTCCGTTTTGTGTAGGAGGCTCCGTTTGCGAGAAAAATAATATCTCGAAAACTACGAGAGCTAGAAAGAAACCGAGTCTAGTTTTGGAATCCCCAGGGTCGATTTAGTACTGGTGAATTATTTCAGAATTATTTGAGCCCTTGAAGTGTTCGAAAATATTAAAAGACCCCCCCCTTTGAACATTTCATAACAAATTTAAAAAATAAATTTGCGAGTTAAGGACGGTTTCCCACGTATTTTGGGGCGCTGAACACGCTGGTGTAGTCCGTTTTTGTGTAGGAGGCTCCGTTTGCGAGAAAATAAATAATATCTCGAAAACTACGAGAGCTAGAAAGAAACCGAGTCTAGTTTTGGAATCCCCAGGTCGATTTAGTACTGGTGAATTATTTCAGAATTATTTGAGCCCTTGAAGTGTTCGAAAATATTAAAAGACCCCCCCCTTTGAACATTTCATAACAAATTTAAAAAATAAATTTGCGAGTTAAGGACGGTTCCCCACGTATTTTGGGGCGCTGAACACGCTGGTGTAGTCCGTTTTTGTGTAGGAGGCTTCGTTTGCGAGAAAAAAATAAAATCTCGAAAACTACGAGAGCTAGAAAGAAACCGAGTCTAGTTTTGGAATCCCCAGGGTCGATTTAGTACTGGTGAATTATTTCAGAATTATTTGAGCCCTTGAAGTGTTCGAAAAATATTAAAAGACCCCCCCCTTTGAACATTTCATAACAAATTTAAAAATAAATTTGCGAGTTAAGGACGGTTCCCACGTATTTTGGGGCGCTGAACACGCTGGTGTAGTCCGTTTTTGTGTAGGAGGCTCCGTTGGCGAGAAAAATAATATCTCGAAAACTACGAGAGCTAGAAAGAAACCGAGTCCAGTTTTGAAATCCCCAGGTCGATTTAGTACTGGTGAATTATTTCAGAATTATTTGAGCCCTTGAAGTGTTCGAAAATATTAAAAGACCCCTTTGAACATTTCATAACAAATTTAAAAATAAATTTGCGAGTTAAGGACGGTTCCCACGTATTTTGGGGCGCTGAACACGCTGGTGTAGTCCGTTTTTGTGTAGGAGGCTTTCGTTTGCGAGAAAAATAATATCTCGAAAACTACGAGAGCTAGAAAGAAACCGAGTCTAGTTTTGGAATCCCCAGGTCGATTTAGTACTGGTGAATTATTTCAGAATTATTTGAGCCCCTGAAGTGTTCGAAAATATTAAAAGACCCCCTTTGAACATTTCTGTAACAAATTTAAAAATAAATTTGCGAGTTAAGGACGGTTCCCACGTATTTTGGGGCGCTGAACACGCTGGTGTAGTCCGTTTTTGTGTAGGAGATTTCGTTTGCGAGAAAAATAATATCTCGAAAACTACGAGAGCTAGAAAGAAACCGAGTCCAGTTTTGAAATCCCCAGGTAGATTTAGTACTGGTGAATTATTTCAGAATTATTTGAGCCCTTGAAGTGTTCGAAAATATTAAAAGACCCCTTTGAACATTTCATAACAAATTTAAAAATAAATTTGCGAGTTAAGGACGGTTCCCACGTATTTTGGGGCGCTGAACACGCTGGTGTAGTCCGTTTTTGTGTAGGAGATTTCGTTTGCGAGAAAAATAATATCTCGAAAACTACGAGAGCTAGAAAGAAACCGAGTCCAGTTTTGAAATACCCAGGGTCGATTTAGTACTGGTAAATTATTTCAGAATTATTTGAGGCCTTGAAGTGTTCGAAAATATTAAAAGACCCCCTTTGAACATCTCATAACAAATTTAAAAATAAATTTGCGAGTTAAGGACGGTTTTCACGTATTTTGGGGCGCTGAACACGCTGGTGTAGTCCGTTTCTGTGTAGGAGGCTCCGTTTGCGAGAAGAAAATAATATCTCGAAAACTACGAGAGCTAGAAAGAAACCGAGTCTAGTTTTGGAATCCCCAGGTCGATTTAGTACTGGTGAATTATTTCAGAATTATTTGAGCCCTTGAAGTGTTCGAAAATATTAAAAGACCCCCTTGAACATTTCATAACAAATTTAAAAATAAATTTATGAGTTAAGGACGGTTCCCACGTATTTTGGGGCGCTGAACACGCTGGTGTAGTCCGTTTTGTGTAGTATATTTCGTTTTCGATAATTTAATAATATCTCGAAAACTACGAGAGCTAGAAAGAAACCGAGTCCAGTTTTGAAATCCCCAGGGTCGATTTAGTACTGGTGAATTATTTCAGAATTATTTGAGCCCTTGAAGTGTTCGAAAATATTAAAAGACCCTTTGAACATTTCATAACAAATTTAAAAATAAATTTGCGAGTTAAGGACGGTTCCCCACGTATTTTGGGGCGCTGAACACGCTGGTGTAGTCCGTTTTTGTGTAGGAGATTTCGTTTGCGAGAAAAAAATAATATCTCGAAAACTACGAGAGCTAGAAAGAAACCGAGTCCAGTTTTGAAATCCCCAGGGTCGATTTAGTACTGGTGAATTATTTCAGAATTATTTGAGCCCTTGAAGTGTTCGAAAATATTAAAAGACCCCCTTGAACATTTCATAACAAATTTAAAAATAAATTTGATGAGTTAAGGACGGTTCCCACGTATTTTGGGGCGCTGAACACGCTGGTGTAGTCCGTTTGTGTAGGAGATTTCGTTTGCGAGAAAAATAATATCTCGAAAACTACGAGAGCTAGAAAGAAACCGAGTCCAGTTTTGAAATCCCCAGGGTCGATTTAGTACTGGTGAATTATTTCAGAATTATTTGAGCCTTGAAGTGTTCGAAAAATATTAAAAGACCCCTTTGAACATCTCATAACAAATTTAAAAATTTAATTTGCGAGTTAAGGACGGTTCCCCACGTATTTTGGGGCGCTGAACACGCTGGTGTAGTCCGTTTTGTGTAGGAGATTCGTTTGCGAGAAAAAATAATATCTCGAAAACTACGAGAGCTAGAAAGAAACCGAGTCTAGTTTTGAATCCCCAGGTCGATTTAGTACTGGTGAATTATTTCAGAATTATTTGAGCCCTTGAAGTGTTCGAAAATATTAAAAGACCCCCTTTGAACATTTCATAACAAATTTAAAAAATAAATTTGCGAGTTATGGACAGTTCCCCACGTATTTTGGGGCGCTGAACACGCTGGTGTAGTCCGTTTTGTGTAGGATTTCGTTTGCGAGAAAAAATAATATCTCGAAAACTACGAGCTAGAAAGAAACCGAGTCCAGTTTTGAAATCCCCAGGGTCGATTTAGTACTGGTGAATTATTTCAGAATTATTTGAGCCCTTGAAGTGTTCGAAAAATATTAAAAGACCTTTGAACATTTCATAACAAATTTAAAAAATAAATTTGCGAGTTAAGGACGGTTCCCCACGTATTTTGGGGCGCTGAACACGCTGGTGTAGTCCGTTTTTGTGTAGGAGATTTCGTTTGCGAGAAAAAAATAATATCTCGAAAACTACGAGAGCTAGAAAGAAACCGAGTCAAGTTTTGAAATCCCCAGGGTCGATTTAGTACTGGTGAATTATTTCAGAATTATTTGAGCCCTTGAAGTGTTCGAAAAATATTAAAAGACTCCCCCCTTTGAACATTTCATAACAAATTTAAAAAATAAATTTGCGAGTTAAGGACGGTTCCCACGTATTTTGGGGCGCTGAACACGCTGGTGTAGTCCGTTTTTGTGTAGGAGATTTCGTTTGCGAGAAAAAAATAATATCTCGAAAACTACGAGCTAGAAAGAAACCGAGTCAGTTTTGAAATCCCCAGGGTCGATTTAGTACTGGTGAATTATTTCAGAATTATTTGAGCCCTTGAAGTGTTCGAAAAATATTAAAAGACCCCCCTTTGAACATTTCATAACAAATTTAAAAAATAAATTTGCGAGTTAAGGACGGTTCCCCACGTATTTTGGGGCGCTGAACACGCTGGTGTAGTCCGTGTTTGTGTAGGAGATTTCGTTTGCGAGAAAAAATAATATCTCGAAAACTACGAGAGCTAGAAAGAAACCGAGTCTAGTTTTGGAATCCCCAGGGTCGATTTAGTACTGGTGAATTATTTCAGAATTATTTGAGCCCTTGAAGTGTTCGAAAAATATTAAAAGACCCCCCCCTTTGAACATTTCATAACAAATTTAAAAAATAAATTTGCGAGTTAAGGACGGTTCCCCACGTATTTTGGGGCGCTGAACACGCTGGTGTAGTCCGTTTTTGTGTAGGAGATTTCGTTTGCGAGAAAAAAATAATATCTCGAAAACTACGAGAGCTAGAAAGAAACCGAGTCCAGTTTTGAAATCCCCAGGGTCGATTTAGTACTGGTGAATTATTTCAGAATTATTTGAGCCCTTGAAGTGTTCGAAAAATATTAAAAGACCCCCCCCTTTGAACATTTCATAACAAATTTAAAAAATAAATTTGCGAGTTAAGGACGGTTCCCCACGTATTTTGGGGCGCTGAACACGCTGGTGTAGTCCGTTTTGTGTAGGAGATTTCGTTTGCGAGAAAAAAATAATATCTCGAAAACTACGAGAGCTAGAAAGAAACCGAGTCAGTTTTGAAATCCCCAGGGTCGATTTAGTACTGGTGAATTATTTCAGAATTATTTGAGCCCTTGAAGTGTTCGAAAAATATTAAAAGACCCCCTTTGAACATTTCATAACAAATTTAAAAAATAAATTTGCGAGTTAAGGACGGTTCCCCACGTATTTTGGGGCGCTGAACACGCTGGTGTAGTCCGTTTTTGTGTAGGAGGCTCCGTTTGCGAGAAAAAATAATATCTCGAAAACTACGAGAGCTAGAAAGAAACCGAGTCCAGTTTTGAAATCCCCAGGGTCGATTTAGTACTGGTGAATTATTTCAGAATTATTTGAGCCCTTGAAGTGTTCGAAAAATATTAAAAGACCCCCCCCTTTGAACATTTCATAACAAATTTAAAAAATAAATTTGCGAGTTAAGGACGGTTCCCCACGTATTTTGGGGCGCTGAACACGCTGGTGTAGTCCGTTTTTGTGTAGGAGATTTCGTTTGCGAGAAAAAATAATATCTCGAAAACTACGAGAGCTAGAAAGAAACCGAGTCCAGTTTTGAAATCCCCAGGGTCGATTTAGTACTGGTGAATTATTTCAGAATTATTTGAGCCCTTGAAGTGTTCGAAAAATATTAAAGACCCCCTTTGAACATTTCATAACAAATTTAAAAAATAAATTTGCGAGTTAAGGACGGTTCCCACGTATTTTGGGGCGCTGAACACGCTGGTGTAGTCCGTTTTTGTGTAGGAGATTTCGTTTGCGAGAAAAAAATAATATCTCGAAAACTACGAGAGCTAGAAAGAAACCGAGTCCAGTTTTGAAATCCCCAGGGTCGATTTAGTACTGGTGAATTATTTCAGAATTATTTGAGCCCTTGAAGTGTTCGAAAAATATTAAAAGACCCCCCCCTTTGAACATTTCATAACAAATTTAAAAAATAAATTTGCGAGTTAGTATTTTGGGGCGCTGAACACGCTGGTGTAGTCCGTTTTTGTGTAGGAGGCTTCGTTTGCGAGAAAAAATAATATCTCGAAAACTACGAGAGCTAGAAAGTAACCGAGTCCAGTTTTGAAATCCCCAGGGTCGATTTAGTACTGGTGAATTATTTCAGAATTATTTGAGCCCTTGAAGTGTTCGAAAAATATTAAAAGACCCCCCTTTGAACATTTCATAACAAATTTAAAAAATAAATTTGCGAGTTAAGGACGGTTCCCCACGTATTTTGGGGCGCTGAACACGCTGGTGTAGTCCGTTTTTGTGTAGGAGATTTCGTTTGCGAGAAAAAAATAATATCTCGAAAACTACGAGAGCTAGAAAGAAACCGAGTCAGTTTGAAATCCCCAGGGTCGATTTAGTACTGGTGAATTATTTCAGAATTATTTGAGCCCTTGAAGTGTTCGAAAAATATTAAAAGACCCCCTTTGAACATTTCATAACAAATTTAAAAAATAAATTTGCGAGTTAAGGACGGTTCCCACGTATTTTGGGGCGCTGAACACGCTGGTGTAGTCCGTTTTTGTGTAGGAGATTTCGTTTGCGAGAAAAAATAATATCTCGAAAACTACGAGAGCTAGAAAGAAACCGAGTCATTTTGAAATCCCCAGGGTCGATTTAGTACTGGTGAATTATTTCAGAATTATTTGAGCCCTTGAAGTGTTCGAAAAATATTAAAAATTTGAACATTTCATAACAAATTTAAAAAATAAATTTGCGAGTTAAGGACGGTTCCCCACGTATTTTGGGGCGCTGAACACGCTGGTGTAGTCCGTTTTTGTGTAGGAGATTTCGTTTGCGAGAAAAAAATAATATCTCGAAAACTACGAGAGCTAGAAAGAAACCGAGTCTAGTTTTGGAATCCCCAGGGTCGATTTAGTACTGGTGAATTATTTCAGAATTATTTGAGCCCTTGAAGTGTTCGAAATATATTAAAAGACCCCCCCCTTTGAACATTTCATAACAAATTTAAAAAATAAATTTGCGAGTTAAGGACGGTTCCCCACGTATTTTGGGGCGCTGAACACGCTGGTGTAGTCCGTTTTTGTGTAGGAGATTTCGTTTGCGAGAAAAAAATAATATCTCGAAAACTACGAGCTAGAAAGAAACCGAGTCCAGTTTTGAAATCCCCAGGGTCGATTTAGTACTGGTGAATTATTTCAGAATTATTTGAGCCCTTGAAGTGTTCGAAAAATATTAAAAGACCCCCCCCTTTGAACATTTCATAACAAATTTAAAAAATAAATTTGCGAGTTAAGGACGGTTCCCCACGTATTTTGGGGCGCTGAACACGCTGGTGTAGTCCGTTTTTGTGTAGGAGGCTTCGTTTGCGAGAAAAAAATAAAATCTCGAAAACTACGAGAGCTAGAAAGAAACCGAGTCTAGTTTTGGAATCCCCAGGGTCGATTTAGTACTGGTGAATTATTTCAGAATTATTTGAGCCCTTGAAGTGTTCGAAAAATATTAAAAGACCCCCCCCTTTGAACATTTCATAACAAATTTAAAAAATAAATTTGCGAGTTAAGGACGGTTCCCCACGTATTTTGGGGCGCTGAACACGCTGGTGTAGTCCGTTTTGTGTAGGAGATTTCGTTTGCGAGAAAAAAATAATATCTCGAAAACTACGAGAGCTAGAAAGAAACCGAGTCTAGTTTTGGAATCCCCAGGGTCGATTTAGTACTGGTGAATTATTTCAGAATTATTTGAGCCCTTGAAGTGTTCGAAAAATATTAAAAGACCCTTTGAACATTTCATAACAAATTTAAAAAATAAATTTGCGAGTTAAGGACGGTTCCCCACGTATTTTGGGGCGCTGAACACGCTGGTGTAGTCCGTTTTTGTGTAGGAGATTTCGTTTGCGAGAAATTTATATTATCTCTAAAACTACGAGTGCTAGAAAGAAACCGAGTCTAGTTTTGGAATCCCCAGGGTCGATTTAGTACTGGTGAATTATTTCAGAATTATTTGAGCCCTTGAAGTGTTCGAAAAATATTAAAAGACCCCTTTGAACATTTCATAACAAATTTAAAAAATAAATTTGCGAGTTAAGGACGGTTCCCCACGTATTTTGGGGCGCTGAACACGCTGGTGTAGTCCGTTTCTATGTAGGAGGCTCCGTTTGCGAGAAAAAAATAATATCTCGAAAACTACGAGAGCTAGAAAGAAACCGAGTCTAGTTTTGGAATCCCCAGGGTCGATTTAGTACTGGTGAATTATTTCAGAATTATTTGAGCCCTTGAAGTGTTCGAAAAATATTAAAAGACCCCCCCCTTTGAACATTTCATAACAAATTTAAAAAATAAATTTGCGAGTTAAGGACGGTTCCCCACGTATTTTGGGGCGCTGAACACGCTGGTGTAGTCCGTTTTGGTGTAGGTGATTTCGTTTGCGAGAAAAAAAATAATATCTCGAAAACTACGAGAGCTAGAAAGAAACCGAGTCTAGTTTTGGAATCCCCAGGGTCGATTTAGTACTGGTGAATTATTTCAGAATTATTTGAGCCCTTGAAGTGTTCGAAAAATATTAAAAGACCCCCTTTGAACATTTCATAACAAATTTAAAAAATAAATTTGCGAGTTAAGGACGGTTCCCCACGTATTTTGGGGCGCTGAACACGCTGGTGTAGTCCGTTTTTGTGTAGGAGGCTCCGTTCGTTTGCGAGAAAAAATAATATCTCGAAAACTACGAGAGCTAGAAAGAAACCGAGTCGAGTTTTGAAATCCCCAGGGTCGATTTAGTACTGGTGAATTATTTCAGAATTATTTGAGCCCTTGAAGTGTTCGAAAAATATTAAAAGACCCCCCCCTTTGAACATTTCATAACAAATTTAAAAAATAAATTTGCGAGTTAAGGACGGTTCCCCACGTATTTTGGGGCGCTGAACACGCTGGTGTAGTCCGTTTTTGTGTAGGAGGCTTCGTTTGCGAGAAAAAAATAATATCTCGAAAACTACGAGAGCTAGAAAGAAACCGAGTCCAGTTTTGAAATCCCCAGGGTCGATTTAGTACTGGTGAATTATTTCAGAATTATTTGAGCCCTTGAAGTGTTCGAAAAATATTAAAGACCCCCTTTGAACATTTCATAACAAATTTAAAAAATAAATTTGCGAGTTAAGGACGGTTCCCCACGTATTTTGGGGCGCTGAACACGCTGGTGTAGTCCGTTTTTGTGTAGGAGATTTCGTTTGCGAGAAAAAAATAATATCTCGAAAACTACGAGAGCTAGAAAGAAACCGAGTCTAGTTTTGGAATCCCCAGGGTCGATTTAGTACTGGTGAATTATTTCAGAATTATTTGAGCCCTTGAAGTGTTCGAAAAATATTAAAAGACCCCCCCCTTTGAACATCTCATAACAAATTTAGAAAATAAATTTGCGAGTTAAGGACGGTTCCCCACGTATTTTGGGGCGCTGAACACGCTGGTGTAGTCCGTTTGTGTGTAGGAGAGTACGTTTGCGAGAAAAAATAATATCTCGAAAACTACGAGAGCTAGAAAGAAACCGAGTCAGTTTTGAAATCCCCAGGGTCGATTTAGTACTGGTGAATTATTTCAGAATTATTTGAGCCCTTGAAGTGTTCGAAAAATATTAAAAGACCCCCTTTGAACATTTCATAACAAATTTAAAAAATAAATTTGCGAGTTAAGGACGGTTCCCCACGTATTTTGGGGCGCTGAACACGCTGGTGTAGTCCGTTTTTGTGTAGGAGATTTCGTTTGCGAGAAAAAAATAATATCTCGAAAACTACGAGAGCTAGAAAGAAACCGAGTCCGTTTTGAAATCCCCAGGGTCGATTTAGTACTGGTGAATTATTTCAGAATTATTTGAGCCCTTGAAGTGTTCGAAAAATATTAAAAGACCCCCTTTGAACATTTCATAACAAATTTAAAAAATAAATTTGCGAGTTAAGGACAGTTCCCCACGTATTTTGGGGCGCTGAACACGCTGGTGTAGTCCGTTTTGTGTAGGAGATTTCGTTTGCGATAAAAAATAATATCTCGAAAACTACGAGAGCTAGAAAGAAACCGAGTCTAGTTTTGGAATCCCCAGGGTCGATTTAGTACTGGTGAATTATTTCAGAATTATTTGAGCCCTTGAAGTGTTCGAAAAATATTAAAAGACCCCCCCCTTTGAACATTTCATAACAAATTTAAAAAATAAATTTGCGAGTTAAGGACGGTTCCCCACGTATTTTGGGGCGCTGAACACGCTGGTGTAGTCCGTTTTTGTGTAGGAGGCTTCGTTTGCGAGAAAAAAATAATATCTCGAAAACTACGAGAGCTAGAAAGAAACCGAGTCTAGTTTTGGAATCCCCAGGGTCGATTTAGTACTGGTGAATTATTTCAGAATTATTTGAGCCCTTGAAGTGTTCGAAAAATATTAAAAATTTGAACATTTCATAACAAATTTAAAAAATAAATTTGCGAGTTAAGGACGGTTCCCAAGTATTTTGGGGCGCTGAACACGCTGGTGTAGTCCGTTTTTGTGTAGGAGATTTCGTTTGCGAGAAAAAAATAATATCTCGAAAACTACGAGAGCTAGAAAGAAACCGAGTCTAGTTTTGGAATCCCCAGGGTCGATTTAGTACTGGTGAATTATTTCAGAATTATTTGAGCCCTTGAAGTGTTCGAAAAATATTAAAAGACCCCCTTTGAACATTTCATAACAAATTTAAAAAATAAATTTGCGAGTTAAGGACAGTTCCCCACGTATTTTGGGGCGCTGAACACGCTGGTGTAGTCCGTTTTGGTGTAGGGATTTCGTTTGCGAGAAAAATAATATCTCGAAAACTACGAGAGCTAGAAAGAAACCGAGTCTAGTTTTGGAATCCCCAGGGTCGATTTAGTACTGGTGAATTATTTCAGAATTATTTGAGCCCTTGAAGTGTTCGAAAAATATTAAAAGACCCCCCCCTTTGAACATTTCATAACAAATTTAAAAAATAAATTTGCGAGTTAAGGACGGTTCCCCACGTATTTTGGGGCGCTGAACACGCTGGTGTAGTCCGTTTTTGTGTAGGAGGCTCCGTTTGCGAGAAAAAAATAATATCTCGAAAACTACGAGAGCTAGAAAGAAACCGAGTCCAGTTTTGAAATCCCCAGGGTCGATTTAGTACTGGTGAATTATTTCAGAATTATTTGAGCCCTTGAAGTGTTCGAAAAATATTAAAAGACCCCCTTTGAACATTTCATAACAAATTTAAAAAATAAATTTGCGAGTTAAGGAAGGTTCCCCACGTATTTTGTTGAGCTGAAAAGGCTGGTGTAGTCCGTTTTTTTGTAGGAGATTTAGTTTGCGAGAAAAAAATAATATCTCGAAAACTAAGAGCTAGAAAGAAACCGAGTCTAGTTTTGGAATCCCCAGGGTCGATTTAGTACTGGTGAATTATTTCAGAATTATTTGAGCCCTTGAAGTGTTCGAAAAATATTAAAAGACCCCCCCCTTTGAACATTTCATAACAAATTTAAAAAATAAATTTGCGAGTTAAGGACGGTTCCCCACGTATTTTGGGGCGCTGAACACGCTGGTGTAGTCCGTTTTTGTGTAGGAGGCTCCGTTTGCGAGAAGAAAATAATATCTCGAAAACTACGAGAGCTAGAAAGAAACCGAGTCCAGTTTTGGAATCCCCAGGGAATCGATTTAGTACTGGTGAATTATTTCAGAATTATTTGAGCCCTTGAAGTGTTCGAAAAATATTAGAAGACCCCCCTTTGAACATTTCATAACAAATTTAAAAATAAATTTGCGAGTTAAGGACGGTTCCCCACGTATTTTCGGGCGCTGAACACGCTGGTGTAGTCCGTTATTGTGTAGGAGGCTTCGTTTGCGAGAAAAAAATAATATCTCGAAAACTACGAGAGCTAGAAAGAAACCGAGTCCAGTTTTGAAATCCCCAGGGTCGATTTAGTACTGGTGAATTATTTCAGAATTATTTGAGCCCTTGAAGTGTTCGAAAAATATTAAAAGACCCCCCCCTTTGAACATTTCATAACAAATTTAAAAAATAAATTTGCGAGTTAAGGACGGTTCCCCACGTATTTTGGGGCGCTGAACACGCTGGTGTAGTCCGTTTTTGTGTAGGAGATTTCGTTTGCGAGAAAAAAATAATATCTCGAAAACTACGAGAGCTAGAAAGAAACCGAGTCTAGTTTTGAAATCCCCAGGGTCGATTTAGTACTGGTGAATTATTTCAGAATTATTTGAGCCCTTGAAGTGTTCGAAAAATATTAAATGACCCCCCCTTTGAACATTTCATAACAAATTTAAAAAATAAATTTGCGAGTTAAGGACGGTTCCCACGTATTTTGGGGCGCTGAACACGCTGGTGTAGTCCGTTTTTGTGTAGGAGATTTCGTTTGCGAGAAAAAAATAATATCTCGAAAACTACGAGAGCTAGAAAGAAACCGAGTCCAGTTTTGAAATCCCCAGGGTCGATTTAGTACTGGTGAATTATTTCAGAATTATTTGAGCCCTTGAAGTGTTCGAAAAATCATAACAAATTTAAAAAAAAAATTTGCGAGTAAAGGACGGTTCCCCACGTATTTTGGGGCGCTGAACACGCTGGTGTAGTCCGTTTCTGTGTAGATTTCGTTTGCGAGAAAAAAATAATATCTCGAAAACTACGAGAGCTAGAAAGAAACCGAGTCTAGTTTTGGAATCCCCAGGGTCGATTTAGTACTGGTGAATTATTTCAGAATTATTTGAGCCCTTGAAGTGTTCGAAAAATATTAAAGACCCCCCCCTTTGAACATTTCATAACAAATTTAAAAAATAAATTTGCGAGTTAAGGACGGTTCCCCACGTATTTTGGGGCGCTGAACACGCTGGTGTAGTCCGTTTTTGTGTAGGAGACTTCGTTTGCGAGAAAAAAATAATATCTCGAAAACTACGAGAGCTAGAAAGAAACCGAGTCTAGTTTGGAATCCCCAGGGTCGATTTAGTACTGGTGAATTATTTCAGAATTATTTGAGCCCTTGAAGTGTTCGAAAAATATTAAAAGACCCCCCCCTTTGAACATTTCATAACAAATTTAAAAAATAAATTTGCGAGTTAAGGACGTTTCCCCACGTATTTTGGGGCGCTGAACACGCTGGTGTAGTCCGTTTTTGTGTAGGAGGCTCCGTTGCGAGGAAAAAATAATAACTCGAAAACTACGAGAGCTAGAAAGAAACCGAGTCCAGTTTTGAAATCCCCAGATGCGATTTAGTACTGGTGAATTATTTCAGAATTATTTGAGCCCTTGAAGTGTTCGAAAAATATTAAAAGACCCCCTTTGAACATTTCATAACAAATTTAAAAAATAAATTTGCGAGTTAAGGACGGTTCCCCACGGATTTTGGGGCGCTGAACACGCTGGTGTAGTCCGTTTTTGTAGGAGGCTTCGTTTGCGAGAAAAAAATAATATCTCGAAAACTACGAGAGCTAGAAAGAAACCGAGTCTAGTTTTGAAATCCCCAGGGTCGATTTAGTACTGGTGAATTATTTCAGAATTATTTGAGCCCAAGTGTTCGAAAAATATTAAAAGACCCCCCTTTGAACATTTCATAACAAATTTAAAAAATAAATTTGCGAGTTAAGGACGGTTCCCCACGTATTTTGGGGCGCTGAACACGCTGGTGTAGTCCGTTTTTGTGTAGGAGATTTCGTTTGCGAGAAAAAAATAATATCTCGAAAACTACGAGAGCTAGAAAGAAACCGAGTCCAGTTTTGAAATCCCCAGGGTAGATTTAGTACTGGTGAATTATTTCAGAATTATTTGAGCCCTTGAAGTGTTCGAAAAATATTAAAAGACCCCCCCCTTTGAACATTTCATAACAAATTTAAAAAATAAATTTGCGAGTTAAGGACAGTTCCCACGTATTTTGGGGCGCTGAACACGCTGGTGTAGTCCGTTTTTGTGTAGGAGATTTCGTTTGCGAGAAAAAATAATATCTCGAAAACTACGAGAGCTAGAAAGAAACCGAGTCCAGTTTTGAAATCCCCAGGGTCGATTTAGTACTGGTGAATTATTTCAGAATTATTTGAGCCTTTGAAGTGTTCGAAAAATATTAAAAGACCCCCTTTGAACATCTCATAACAAATTTAGAAAATAAATTTGCGAGTTAAGGACAGTTCCCACGTATTTTGGGGCGCTGAACACGCTGGTGTAGTCCGTTTCTGTGTAGGAGGCTCCGTTTGCGAGAAAAAATAATATCTCGAAAACTACGAGAGCTAGAAAGAAACCGAGTCTAGTTTTGGAATCCCCAGGGTCGATTTAGTACTGGTGAATTATTTCAGAATTATTTGAGCCCTTGAAGTGTTCGAAAAATATTAAAAGACCCCCTTTGAACATTTCATAACAAATTTAAAAAATAAATTTGCGAGTTAAGGACTGTTACCCACGTATTTTGGGGCGCTGAACACGCTGGTGTAGTCCGTTTTGTGTAGGAGGCTTCGTTTGCGAGAAAAATAATATCTCGAAAACTACGAGAGCTAGAAAGAAACCGAGTCTAGTTTTGGAATCCCCAGGGTCGATTTAGTACTGGTGAATTATTTCAGAATTATTTGAGCCCTTGAAGTGTTCGAAAAATATTAAAAATTTGAACATTTCATAACAAATTTAGAAAATAAATTTGCGAGTTAAGGACGGTGCCCCACGTATTTTGGGGCGCTGAACACGCTGGTGTAGTCCGTTTTTGTGTAGGAGGCTCCGTTGGCGAGAAAAATAATATCTCGAAAGTGTTCGAAAATATTAAAAGACCCCCTTTGAACATTTCATAACAAATTTAAAAATAAATTTGCGAGTTAAGGATGGTTCCCCACGTATTTTGGGGCGCTGAAAACGCTGGTGTAGTCCGTTTTGTGTAGGATATTTCGTTTGCGAAAAAATAATATCTCGAAAACTACGAGAGCTAGAAAGAAACCGAGTCCAGTTTTGAAATCCCCAGGGTCGATTTAGTACTGGTGAATTATTTCAGAATTATTTGAGCCCTTGAAGTGTTCGAAAAATATTAAAAGAACCCCCAATATGAACATTTCATAACAAATTTTACATATTAATTTGCGAGTTAAGGACGGTTCCCCACGTATTTTGGGGCGCTGAACACGCTGGTGTAGTCCGTTTTTGTGTAGGAGATTTCGTTTGCGAGAAAAAAATAATATCTCGAAAACTACGAGAGCTAGAAAGAAACCGAGTCCAGTTTTGAAATCCCCAGGGTCGATTTAGTACTGGTGAATTATTTCAGAATTATTTGAGCCCTTGAAGTGTTCGGAAAATATTAAAAGACCCCTTTGAACATTTCATAACAAATTTAAAAATAAATTTGCGAGTTAAGGACGGTTCCCCACGTATTTTGGGGCGCTGAACACGCTGGTGTAGTCCGTTTTTGTGTAGGAGATTTCGTTTGCGAGAAAAAAATATCTCGAAAACTACGAGAGCTAGAAAGAAACCGAGTCCAGTTTTGAAATCCCCAGGGTCGATTTAGTACTGGTGAATTATTTCAGAATTATTTGAGCCCTTGAAGTGTTCGAAAAATATTAAAAGACCCCCTTGAACAATTTGCGAGTTAAGGACGGTTCCCCACGTATTTTGGGGCGCTGAACACGCTGGTGTAGTCCGTTTTTGTGTAGGAGATTTCGTTTGCTAGAAAAAATAATATCTCGATAACTACGAGAGCTTGAAAGAAACCGAGTCTAGTTTTGAAATCCCCAGGGTCGATTTAGTACTGGTGAATTATTTCAGAATTATTTGAGCCCTGAAGTGTTCGAAAAATATTAAAAGACCCCCTTTGAACATTTCAGTAACAAATTTAAAAATAAATTTGCGAGTTAAGGACAGTTCCCCACGTATTTTGGGGCGCTGAACACGCTGGTGTAGTCCGTTTTTGTGTAGGAGATTTCGTTTGCGAGAAAAATAATATCTCGAAAACTACGAGAGCTAGAAAGAAACCGAGTCCAGTTTTGAAATCCCCAGGGTAGATTTAGTACTGGTGAATTATTTCAGAATTATTTGAGCCCTTGAAGTGTTCGAAAAATATTAAAAGACCCCCTTTGAACATTTCGTAACAAATTTAAAAATAAATTTGCGAGTTAAGGACAGTTCCCCACGTATTTTGGGGCGCTGAACACGCTGGTGTAGTCCGTTTTTGTGTAGGAGATTTCGTTTGCGAGAAAAAAATAATATCTCGAAAACTACGAGAGCTAGAAAGAAACCGAGTCCAGTTTTGAAATCCCCAGGGTCGATTTAGTACTGGTGAATTATTTCAGAATTATTTGAGCCCTTGAAGTGTTCGAAAAATAAATTTGCGAGTTAAGGACGGTTCCCCACGTATTTTGGGGCGCTGAACACGCTGGTGTAGTCCGTTTTTGTGTAGGAGATTTCGTTTGCGAGAAAAAAATAATATCTCGAAAACTACGAGAGCTAGAAAGAAACCGAGTCCAGTTTTGAAATCCCCAGGGTAGATTTAGTACTGGTGAATTATTTCAGAATTATTTGAGCCCTTGAAGTGTTCGAAAAATATTAAAAGACCCCCCCCTTTGAACATCTCATAACAAATTTAAAAAATAAATTTGCGAGTTAAGGACGGTTCCCCACGTATTTTGGGGCGCTGAACACGCTGGTGTAGTCCGTTTTTGTGTAGGAGATTTCGTTTGCGAGAAAAAAATAATATCTCGAAAACTACGAGAGATAGAAAGAAACCGAGTCCAGTTTTGTTTTCCGATTGGTCGATTTAGTACTGGGTTTTTATTTCAGAATTATTTGAGCCCTGAAGTGTTCGAAAATATTAAAAGACCCCCCCCTTTGAACATCTCATAACAAATTTAGAAAATAAATTTGCGAGTTAAGGACGGTTCCCCACGTATTTTGGGGCGCTGAACACGCTGGTGTAGTCCGTTTTTGTGTAGGAGGCTTCGTTTGCGAGAAAAAAAATATATCTCGAAAACTACGAGAGCTAGAAAGAAACCGAGTCCAGTTTTGAAATCCCCAGGGTCGATTTAGTACTGGTGAATTATTTCAGAATTATTTGAGCCCTTGAAGTGTTCGAAAAATATTAAAAGACCCCCCCCTTTGAACATCTCATAACAAATTTAGAAAATAAATTTGCGAGTTAAGGACGGTTCCCCACGTATTTTGGGGCGCTGAACACGCTGGTGTAGTCCGTTTCTGTGTAGGAGGCTCCGTTTGCGAGAAAAAAATAATATCTCGAAAACTACGAGAGCTAAAAAGAAACCGAGTCCAGTTTTGGAATTCCCAGGGTCGATTTAGTACTGGTGAATTATTTCAGAATTATTTGAGCCCTTGAAGTGTTCGAAAAATATTAAAAGACCACCCACTTTGAACATTTCATAACAAATTTAAAAATAAATTTGCGAGTTAAGGACGGTTCCCCACGTATTTTGGGGCGCTGAACACGCTGGTGTAGTCCGTTTCTGTGTAGGAGGCTCCGTTTGCGAGAAAAATAATATCTCGAAAACTACGAGAGCTAGAAAGAAACCGAGTCCAGTTTTGAAATTCCCAGGGTCGATTTAGTACTGGTGAATTATTTCAGAATTATTTGAGCCCTTGAAGTGTTCGAAAATATTAAAAGACCCCCTTTGAACATCTCATAACAAATATAAACAATAAATTTGCGAGTTAAGGTCGGTTCCACACGTATTTTGGAGCGCTGAACACGCTGGTGTAGTCGTATTTTGTGTAGGAGATTTCGTTTGCGAGAAAAAAATAATATCTCGAAAACTACGAGAGCTAGAAAGAAACCGAGTCCAGTTTTGAAATCCCCAGGGTCGATTTAGTACTGGTGAATTATTTCAGAATTATTTGAGCCCTTGAAGTGTTCGAAAAATATTAAAAGAAATTTGCGAGTTAAGGACGGTTCCCCACGTATTTTGGGGCGCTGAACACGCTGGTGTAGTCCGTTTTTGTGTAGGAGGGTTCGTTTGCGAGACAAAAATAATATCTCGAAAACTACGAGCTAGAAAGAAACCGAGTCTAGTTTTGGAATCCCCAGGGTCGATTTAGTACTGGTGAATTATTTCAGAATTATTTGAGCCCCTGAAGTGTTCGAAAAATATTAAAAGACCCCCCCCTTTGAACATTTCATAACAAATTTAAAAAATAAATTTGCGAGTTAAGGACGGTTCCCCACGTATTTTGGGGCGCTGAACACGCTGGTGTAGTCCGTTTTTGTGTAGGAGGCTTCGTTTGCGAGAAAAAAAAAATCTCGAAAACTACGAGAGCTAGAAAGAAACCGAGTCTAGTTTTGAAATCCCCAGGGTCGATTTAGTACTGGTGAATTATTTCAGAATTATTTGAGCCCTGAAGTGTTCGAAAAATATTAAAAGACCCCCTTTGAACATTTCATAACAAATTTAAAAATAAATTTGCGAGTTAAGGACGGTTCCCACGTATTTTGGGGCGCTGAACACGCTGGTGTAGTCCGTTTTGTGTAGGAGATTTCGTTTGCGAGAAAAAATAATATCTCGAAAACTACGAGAACTAGAAAGAAACCGAGTCCAGTTTTGAAATCCCCAGGGTCGATTTAGTACTGGTGAATTATTTCAGAATTATTTGAGCCCTTTAAGTTTTAGAAAAATATTAAAAGACCCCCTTTGAACATTTCATAACAAATTTAAAAATTTAATTTGCGATTTAAGGACGGTTCCCCACGTATTTTGTGGCGCTGAACACGCTGGTTTAGTCCTTTTTTGTGTATGAGATTTCGTTTGCGAGAATAAAATATTATCTCGTAAACTACTAGAGCTAGAAAGAAACCGAGTCTAGTTTTGAAATCCCCAGGGTCGATTTAGTACTGGTGAATTATTTCAGAATTATTTGAGCCCTTGAAGTGTTCGAAAAATATTAAAAGACCCCCCCCTTTGAACATTTCATAACAAATTTAAAAATAAATTTGCGAGTTAAGGACAGTTCCCCACGTATTTTGGGGCGCTGAACACGCTGGTGTAGTCCGTTTTGTGTAGGAGGCTCCGTTGGCGAGAAAAAAATAATATCTCGAAAACTACGAGAGCTAGAAAGAAACCGAGTCCAGTTTTGAAATCCCCAGGGAATCGATTTAGTACTGGTGAATTATTTCAGAATTATTTGAGCCCTTGAAGTGTTCGAAAAATATTAAAAGACCCCCCCCTTTGAACATCTCATAACAAATTTAGAAAATAAATTTGCGAGTTAAGGACGGTTCCCCACGTATTTTGGGGCGCTGAACACGCTGGTGTAGTCCGTTTTTGTGTAGGAGGCTTCGTTTGCGAGAAAAAAATAAAATCTCGAAAACTACGAGAGCTAGAAAGAAACCGAGTCTAGTTTTGGAATCCCCAGGGTCGATTTAGTACTGGTGAATTATTTCAGAATTATTTGAGCCCTTGAAGTGTTCGAAAAATATTAAAAGAGCCTTTGAACATTTCATAACAAATTTAAAAAATAAATTTGCGAGTTAAGGACGGTTCCCCACGTATTTTGGGGCGCTGAACACGCTGGTGTAGTCCGTTTTTGTGTAGGAGGCTCCGTTTGCGAGAAAAAAATAATATCTCGAAAACTACGAGAGCTAGAAAGAAACCGAGTCCAGTTTTGAAATCCGCAGAGTCGATTTAGTACTGGTGAATTATTTCAGAATTATTTGAGCCCTTGAAGTGTTCGAAAAATATTAAAAGACCGCCCCCTTTGAACATTTCATAACAAATTTAAAAAATAAATTTGCGAGTTAAGGACGGTTCCCCACGTATTTTGGGGCGCTGAACACGCTGGTGTAGTCCGTTTTTGTGTAGGAGGCTTCGTTTGCGAGAAAAAAATAAAATCTCGAAAACTACGAGAGCTAGAAAGAAACCGAGTCTAGTTTTGTAATCCCCAGGGTCGATTTAGTACTGGTGAATTATTTCAGAATTATTTGAGCCCTTGAAGTGTTCGAAAAATATTAAAAGACCCCCCCCTTTGAACATTTCATAACAAATTTAAAAATAAATTTGCGAGTTAAGGACGGTTCCCCACGTATTTTGGGGCGCTGAACACGCTGGTGTAGTCCGTTTTTGTGTAGGAGATTTCGTTTGCGAGAAAAAAATAATATCTCGAAAACTACGAGAGCTAGAAAGAAACCGAGTCCAGTTTTGAAATCCCCAGGGTCGATTTAGTACTGGTGAATTATTTCAGAATTATTTGAGCCCTTGAAGTGTTCGAAAAATATTAAAAGACCCCCCCCTTTGAACATTTCATAACAAATTTAAAAATAAATTTGCGAGTTAAGGACGTTTCCCCACGTATTTTGGGGCGCTGAACACGCTGGTGTAGTCCGTTTTTGTGTAGGAGATTTCGTTTGCGAGAAAAATAATATCTCGAAAACTACGAGAGCTAGAAAGAAACCGAGTCCAGTTTTGAAATCCCCAGGGTCGATATAGTACTGGTAAATTATTTCAGAATTATTTGAGCCTTGAAGTGTTCGAAAATATTAAAAGACCCCCTTTGAACATCTCATAACAAATTTAAAAATAATTTTGCGAGTTAAGGAAACTTCCCCACGTATTTTGGGGCGCTGAACACGCTGGTGTAGTCCGTTTCTGTGTAGGAGGCTCCGTTTGCGAGAAAAAATAATATCTCGAAAACTACGAGAGCTAGAAAGAAACCGAGTCTAGTTTTGGAATCCCCAGGGTCGATTTAGTACTGGTGAATTATTTCAGAATTATTTGAGCCCTTGAAGTGTTCGAAAAATATTAAAAGACCCCAACCTATGAACATTTCATAACAAATTTAAAAATAAATTTGCGAGTTAAGGACGGTTCCCCACGTATTTTGGGGCGCTGAACACGCTGGTGTAGTCCGTTTTTGTGTAGGAGATTTCGTTTGCGAGAAAAAAATAATATCTCGAAAACTACGAGAGCTAGAAAGAAACCGAGTCCAGTTTTGAAATCCCCAGGGTCGATTTAGTACTGGTGAATTATTTCAGAATTATTTGAGCCCTTGAAGTGTTCGGAAAATATTAAAAGACCCCCTTTGAACATTTCATAACAAATTTAAAAAATAAATTTGCGAGTTAAGGACGGTTCCCCACGTATTTTGGGGCGCTGAACACGCTGGTGTAGTCCGTTTTTGTGTAGGAGATTTCGTTTGCGAGAAAAAAATAATATCTCGAAAACTACGAGAGCTAGAAAGAAACCGAGTCCAGTTTTGAAATCCCCAGGGTCGATTTAGTACTGGTGAATTATTTCAGAATTATTTGAGCCCTTGAAGTGTTCGAAAAATATTAAAAGACCCCCCCCTTTGAACATTTCATAACAAATTTAAAAAATAAATTTGCGAGTTAAGGACGGTTCCCCACGTATTTTGGGGCGCTGAACACGCTGGTGTAGTCCGTTTCTATGTAGGAGGCTCCGTTGGCGAGAAAAAAATAATATCTCGAAAACTGCGAGAGCTAGAAAGAAACCGAGTCCAGTTTTGAAATCCCCAGGGTCGATACAGAACGGGTTGTTTTGTGGGACGTGACATATTTTCTGGCGACCGTGACAGGACCCGGGAAGTTTAATAAAGCTCGGATTTATCACTGTTTTCAAGATATCTTTTGGACAACGACGGGCTGCCTCAGTTTTAGGCAAACGTGGGGCTCCATTGAGACAATTTGTGTGGAAGTGTTTTGAACTGTTAATCAATCGTTTTCCTAGAAGAGACCCCGGGCTGCCCTGGTATTAGACAAACGTGTGGTATTTTTTCTTGTGAAAAAATGGAATCAAAGAAGAAGCATCGTAAAGTTATCCGTGCTGTTTTCACAAAAAAGGTTAACGAACTTAGTAGGTTGATGAGCACGAGTGAGGAGCTAAAGATGTCGGATGTTAAAGTGTGTTGGGACATTCTTCAGGAAAAATTTGATAGCCTAAAATTATCCGATGGTGAGATTTATGACTACTTATTGGAACAGGATGCTTCGGAGGAAGACTTACTAGCAGAAATGGAGGCTACCGAATCGTACCAGAAGAAGTTCCTGGAGGTTTATCATCGCTACAATGATCTAGTGCAGCGTAAGGGCAAAGATGCAGCATCACAAGGTAATACAGTAGACAGTATAGCGATAGGTAAACGTAAATTTAAATTGCCTACAATACAGTTTAAAGTATTTGACGGGAATATAAGAGAGTGGCTGCCATTCTGGTCACAGTTTCGAAAAATTCATGAGGACCCTGATATAGATTTGGAGGACAAGATTGAATATTTAATCCAGGCAACGGTGCCTGGCAGCCGCGAGGCAACTTGTGGAGAAACTTTCCTACAGTGGGAGAAAATTATCACAAAATTATAAACAGTTTAACGTCGCGTTTCGGGCGTGATGATTTGCAAGTAGAAGTTTACGTTCGCGAATTACTTAAGCTGATTTTGAACAACGCTATGGCTGAGAAAAAATTAGATTTACTAACCCTTTATGATAAACTAGAGACACAATTGCGTGCGTTAGAGACTCTTGATATAACAACGGATAAGTGTGCAGCCATGCTTTTTCCCTTAGTGGAACCATGTTTACCGGAAGATTTACTTCGAGTCTGGCAACGGTCTCCTCTACCTTTGTCTACATCCCAGAGTAACCTAGCTAGTGTAGAGCCTACCGTTGAGATGCGCTTAAAAGATTTAATGTGCTTCCTTCAAAGAGAAGTGGAAAATGAGCAGCGTATTACCTTAGCAGCAGAAGGATTTGGCTTGAAGTCTATTAATAAGACTAAAGAAGCTTTGCGTAGTTCGGGCACAACACCCAAACGAAAAATGGAATATTCTGATGGAAGCATTGCCACTGCAGCAGGTTTGGTCAACTCCAACACAGTGGTCGTTAAATGTATTTTTTGTGATAACGCTCACGAGAGTGCATCTTGTTTTAAGGCACAGAAGTTTTGTTTAGAGAAGAAAAGGTCTATTCTAAGCAGCAAGAAGGCCTGTTTTTGTTGTTTAAAGGTGGGACATCTGATGAGAAAATGTCGGGTTTGTTTAAAATGTATAATATGTGGAAAGTCCCATGTATCCTTAATGTGTCCGGACTTGCCAGCCAACAAACAGGACCTACAGGAATCTACAAAGTCAGATCAAATTTCGAGTGACGTTGTCAGTTGCACGAATAATGTTACCGCTCATGTTTTATGCAAACCCTAAGAGTGAGACTAGATGGAGATACTACATCTCGAACAGTGCGAGCTTTGATCGACACGGGTTCTCAAAGATCCTATATATTAGAGTATACGGCCTCTAAATTGAAATTCAAGTCAAAGCGTCAAGATAGGTTAGTACATTGTCTGTTTGGAGGTACTTTGTCTCAGCGTTGTCATGAATGTTATGATATAAAAATTAGCAATGGTAAATTCAGTTTTGTTATGGAGGCTTTAGCTCAGCCAGTTATTTGCAGCGAAATTCCTTCAGTTTTTTATGGCCCCTGGTCAACTGAGTTAGATAATTTGGGGATTGAGTTGTCTGATAAGTGGAATGGTTCGGATAGCTCTGAAAAAATTGAAATTTTTATTGGTGCCGATGTAGCTGGGAAATTGTACACTGGTCGGAGGTTTGTACTTTCCTGTGGATTAGTGGCAGTGGAAACCTTGTTAGGATGGGTGCTGATGGGCAAAATACCTCTCGAAAGATCATATAGTACTGCTATGACCGACATCATCCTTCTTGTAAAAGAAGCAAACATTTCTCAACTCTGGGAATTGGATGTACTTGGAATCAAGGACTCTATAGACAGGAAAAGCCAAGGTGAACTAGCCATGGCTGCAAAAGAGTTGTTTTCGCAGACGGTGAGAGTCAATGAAGAAGTCGTTGTAGTTATGAACGAAGCTAGGTTCGATCTAAGAGGGTGGGAGTTTACGAAGCAAGTCCAGGATGGCGTTTCTCCTATTTCTTCACAAACAGCGGTGTTTGGATTGTCTTGGGACACTAGTGAAGATATTTTAACACTTCTATGTGACTGTGAATCAAGCATAAACGCCAGACCACTCACCTATGTCTCAGGTGACCCTAATGAGCTAGCTACTCTCACTCCTATGACGTTTTTGCGTGAACAAATTGAAGCGGGAATACCAGATTGTGACGCAATCGATAGACAATCTCTTTGTAGAAAGAGTAAATATTTACAAAAGTTGAGAGATGATCTTCGCCAAAGGTTTCGAGTCGAATATCTAGGGCAGCTAAAATCATGGCGCACAAAGAAATCTAGTAGAAGGATTACCCTTTGAGAAGTAGTACTTATTGGGAACGACAATGACAAGCGGTTATACTGGCCATTAGGGCGCGTTGTTCAGTTAATCCCTGGTAGGGATGGAGAAATTCGATTTGTCAGATTACGTACGTCAAGAGGTACATTGTTGAGGCCAATCAAGATCCTCACTTTCCAAATGTATATGTATATTTGCTTCAATCAACTCAAAATCATGTATTCTATTACCTCCTAAAATTATTGTAAAGGCTTGCAAAACACCCCTGTATAAAGGTGGGTAAACAAGTCATTTGAAACGATGCTTAACTAAAAAAAAATATTCATTTGACCGACTTGTTTCCCTTTTCTCTTCATTTATCAAATTGGGAGACGAATTACCTTATACACTGCTTTGCAGCATCCGTCCCCCAACATAAAAGCATCATATTTCGCGTTTCTTAAAACTCACTTAAAATAATTTGCCTGCCTTAAATTTCAGAAAGGGAATAACGGCAGTCCCCAAAGCCCGCACACAGAAACAGAACGGATAGAAGGCGAAACATATTTCGGTTTCTTTTCATTATGTAAATTGAATATAAGCAATAAAACGAGGCTAATGTTACGGAAATAAGCTGGCATATTGTTTTTTCCGACTGATGAAAAACTGATGAAAATGAAATGGGTCGGGCTCGGATTTTCTAGATATATATACGTAAATTTTCCGCTGCCTACCATTTGCCTACCCCTTCAAATTGCTCGGGAAAAATCCGCTTATTCACGTGGACGCTGTTTGTTGTTGCATTTCCATATAGGGAAAGTCGAAGTAATTTCTGTATTTCACCGTAAGTCGCTGAAATGGGGCATATTTAAGAAAAACTAATGTTTCGACTTAAAATTTTACATATTTTTTCTCGAATATTACCCCTTTTTATACACGGTGATTCAATCATAACGTCATTAATTTTAACCGCGTATTCGGAAGACCTTTCAAAAGATAAACAAATCACTGTATAGGTAACACGACACTCCTGCTACGCTACAAATTTTTTGATGACACGTTCAAGTATTGAAGTTCAACAGCGTTGCCACTCAGGACCACGTGCATACAGTGCTTTCGAAAAGTAACGAATCATTTCATTATGACCCATATTTGTGACGTCATCGTTGTTCGAGATATGACGTCATCGACAATTTTTTTGAATAGCAACCCCCAATTTTGACCATGCCATTTGAAAGAGCGTGTCATTCTACATACATACATTATGAAAAATTATGGTGTTACATTAATTTTCACAATACTGTGCACCTCCCCATTATGCAACACCTGTCCGTGCTTATTTAGATGAGCTGTTTCCGAATCGTTGGGAGAAGGGTGATTTGACACCCCTAGATTATTTCTTGTGGGAATACTTAAAGAGCAAAGTATACGTTACTAGACCGGTTAATTTAGAAGATTTAAAAGCAAGAATTCGTCACGAGATACATCGTATACCTCCTGAAGTTATTGATAATGTCCAAAAAGAATTTATTAATCGTCTTGGCTACTGTCAGACAGCCAACGGTGCACAATATGAATATTTAATTTAGTCGATTTTTTACATAATCATTATCATTTTCAGTATTGATAATTTAAATAATTGATAATATCTATATATTAATCGATAATATCGGTTTACTTTATTTATCGATAATCGATAGTTCCAAACCGTTATCGCCCACCCCTACTCATGATCAGTAGATACCGAATAACACAGACGCAAATGTCTATTAAAATATGTTTTATAAATTTTTCTCCGGCTCTATTCAGTAGAAAACAACCGCGTTCTTTCACTACTTCATTTTACCCAACTTGAATAGCATTTTTATTTAGGAAAATAGAAAATTTTACTAAATTATAAACTACAATGGCGACACAAACATGAAATTCACCAACCCCTACCACACGAAATTAATGACTGATGGATGAACAAGGGACAGAAGTCGAGTCGAGTGCATCTGTTCGTGCGGAAAGTGTATTTTACCGCATTAGTGCGGAAAAGTGCCACATTCACTATAAAAAATTGTGCGGAAAAGTACAATTTTCCACATGATCGTAGGAAAATAACTAGTACGTATCGTACAGACAATTGACAAACACATATTTTGTTAAGAAATACAGGATACATTATTTGTCTCCCAAATCATCATGAGCTTCAAACTGCAGCAAACGGAGAGAAGTGCATCCCTTTCAAAATAAGATCTCCACCAGCCAAAGCCTCCTAATTGAGATCAGACATTTTGAGATACGTTACGGACAACAAAGGCGGCCGGAAGGGGATATATTTAGTTCGGGAATCGGCTTATAAGATTTCCGCAACTATCGCAAACTTTAAATCCTAAACGAGGCGAAGCCTCCACAAGGAAGACTCGACTTCGGTGTATATAATAGGCGGATTTTTGCGGTAGATCGCACGCTCAATAATGTATGATTCCAGATAATTAGGAAAAATGAGAAAGCTGGAAGGTCTGAAGAAATGCATTATTCAATGTATCTCATTAGGAGACGCCGGATTGCAGTTTAATGCATTTTTAACCTTCGGACTGAATACCGATTCGAGAGGAGCTTGCCAATGAATTTATTTATTCAGTCGAAGGGATATCTGTTCGACGGAATTGAACGTAACTGCTTTTATTTAAGTTTAAAGCCTGGTTCAATGCAGTTTCAGCAGTCAAGAGGTTTTTAGAAATTGGTCCTAAATTACCATTGTTAATGATATCATGGTACGATGTTTAAGTAAACCAGGATCTATTTCAAGTTAAAAGAAAGTACAGACAGATTTTAAGGGTGTTCAAAATGTCCCCCATGACATTCCAAGGTGACATTTTGTATTTCAGTGTTAAATCTTGGCCGTATGTCCTCTAAATTACTTTGAACCTTGCATTTTAAGTAACCCTACAAGAAAAAAAAACAAGGGGGTTAAATCAGGTGAACATGGTGGCAATTTAAGTGGTCCTCTATCAACTGTATCGCCACCACTTAATAAAAAGCACTCTTGCCATAGTTTCTTGCTAAGACAGGGCATTCTAACAAATAGGTCTCAAATTGTATCTGAATGACTTATATTCTTACGTGCCTCAATACACCCATTTAAGGACACTGATTTTTCTTGTCTATCTATGTTTATAGTATAGTAAATTTTTAATAAATGCTTGAAAATAAATAATATAACAGCTTGTTCACTAGTTTAATCCGATCCCGAACCTGACGTCTCGATAACTAAGGGTATATGAATAATATTTGACAGTAAATTATCAGTTAATTCGCACATAGATGATGTTGCTGCAGCAGTTGAATTTGAATGTTAGGTTTCATTATAAGAAATAAAAGATCTTTTGTCTAGAATTCTAACGAAAGAAGAAATTGAGAAATTTTTACAAGAACCACCTGAAAACAGATTTCTGCTAGAAAAGGTAATTCAAATTAATATAAATCGGTCGATTTTGGACAACTTTTCAGGTAATCATTGGTGTTTGTGGAGCTTTGAGAAGAGAGACCTACTAAAGTTAACGATCGATGATATAGAAGACAAAGATTCAATTATTATTATAAGACTGACTTGCTATCTGTCAAAGCAACAATGGAAACATCCGGAAATTGACAGCAGCCAACTAGTTTTTCCTAATAATGGGTGTAGTAAAACTGCCTCTTCCCGACGTGCAATATAAGAGAGAAAAAAGTTTCTAAATGAATCGACCCAATTTATTTTTTTCTACGTCGTTAAGGAAGTATAGTTAAAAAAACTGAAAGGGGTAGTTTATTTCACCCCTTTCCAATTATTTTCAAAAAGTGAAAAAATATGTCACAAGTGTCTTTTGATCATGGTAACACTTCCACAAAATTTTACCATTCCCACGCTTTTCGTTTCCGAGAAAAACAATAAAAACGCTCTTTTCTCCGCCATCTTTGCAACGCGATATCTCCCTAATGGTTGACTTGTGACCCAACGTTTATATAACAAACTACCTTTTATTTTCAACAAGGAATAACCCCCTGAAATTGTTCGCCTTTGTTTTGAAACACCCTGTATATAGAAGATTCTATACTAAACAAAATTTCAATTGCAAATAAATTGTTACCATCTTCAGCAGAACCTACAAAACTTGCCAATAATGTACGCAGTAAACTTAAGCAATTACAGCAGTAGCAATATTGAACACACGAAACTAAGAGCTACGATAATTGACAGCATTGGATATTACATAAATTTAACTCCCTGCAGTATAATTGTATAAATTGTAATGGTCCTGTTTATAATAGTTACTGTTTTGTATTGAAATTTTGACATTTGTTTTATATTCTACGAAAAAGACTTTGGCGTTCTAGAACATAACATTATTTCGCATCAAGGTGACAAAAAAGACTCACTTTTTCAACTGAAAATTTAACAAAATGTAGATTTTTTATGATAGTTTTCGAAAAAACAATTTAAGTATAACTCCTGTATTTTGACCCTCTCAATACAGTATTTATGTTTTTAGAATTAAGTAAATTCAAAACGACTTACTAACATTTAAAAAACCGGAGGCCTAAATGGAGGTTTACATAGTTGATTCATTAAAACTTTTGAGCCAAAAATTATTAAAACAACAACCTTATGTTATGGCAATACTTGCAAAACATTATGTAGTCAATGTTACGGGCATAACGCAGAGGCAAAAGTTACTACACTTTCGAATTTTCCCAAACGCGTTACGAATTATCCTACTGAGTAGAAACAACTTCTTGCAAGGCATAATTAAGACATATTTTCGGTATGAGGGTAGTAACTACCCCTATATCTTTATCAACAGAAAGCTGAGAACAGGGGAACGCCTTAAACGCTGCTCGAGAAGTTTTTAACGAGAAGATACCTGTACAAGCACCTAAAGTTAAATTGTACCAAGTGCAGCGGTTCTTATTTATCATTGTACGAGAACTTTGTTACGCAGTAACAAACAATGTAGGGAGTAAATTCCATTAAAATAATAATTAACATGAGTTGTCAGCAGAAGTGAAATTAGAGGTAAATTTGTCTGTATGCACCGCTTCAACTTAATTGAAACAAAGTGTGAGCGCAGTGACAGTTTAATCTTTTGAGGACACGTCGACTAGTGCGTCGGATGATGATAAAATGAATTTATTTGTACAGTGTCTAAAACTATGGCCTACTATGAGGATACAAAATATTTAAACAAAATTTGGAACACTGCGATGAGGTAAGCTTTCAATCGAAAGTATTATGTTCGGGATTTGACACGACTAATGACGCCATCAAATATATATTTTTTCCAGAAACGTACACAAGAGCTCTATTTCTTCTTTAGTTTTATTGGGTTTTTGTCACACTTCTGAAAAAAATAAAGATTAATTAAATAAGCCTTTGCGCCAAACGGATCAGTCAAGGGTCATTTTCGAAACTAAGTTTGCCTAACCAAAAAATCTCAGACTGGAAAAAGCAGATAAGTAAAAAATAACAAAAATCACATCATTATCGCGCACTTCCGTACTATTGACGTTTCGAAAATCTCACTGTTTTCGTTTTCAAAATAGTTGTAAAAATATTAAACGTATGTCAAGTTTGATAGTTTAAAGTTTGTTTATCTGCTTCCATAGAGATGTTAAATGATTTTTATTATGTTGCTACTTACTTCTTCTTGATACAACTGTAGCCCACAATGGTCGCTGTTTACTGAACAGTTTGATACACAATAAGCGCATCTCTTTTAATTTTCCTTTTGTTGCGTTATCTTCCTTCTCTAAAATTTTTGCCGAACCCCATTGAATCAAATGACCGTTTTCCCAAGCGTGTTCGCAAATTTTGGATTTTTAAAATTCCCGTCTTTTTATATAATTTTTATGTTCCTCAACTCTAACATTCATAGGCCGAGACGTTTCTCTAACATAATGTTTATTGCATTGACAAGGTATACTGTAGACGCAATTTTTTTAATTTTGTATATCATTTTTTGGACGCGTTTTAAACAAAAATTATCGTAAAGTATTAATTATTTGAAAAACTGTTCGAATATTAAATTTATTACCGATTCTTCTTAACTTTTCTGATAATATAGGAATGTATGGAATTTTTATTGTATGATTAGTTTCTTTTATTTGTCTTAAAGTGTTCGTTTTATCTGTAATATTTTTGAATGTTCTATCAACAAAATTTGGAGGGTATTCATTATTTATTAAAACATTTTTAATAAATTTTAGTTCGTTATTAAAAATGTCATTGTTTGATGAAATTAATTTTCTCTATCATATAAACATTTAACAACATCTTTCTTTTCCAACGAACGTTTATTAGAGAAATTTGTCTGTATTACTTTACGTTTAAAAGTTATAAGGAATATTGTCTTGAAGAGTTTCAAAAGAAATATCACCTAAAATCATATTAGCGTTGGAAAATAATTGAATGTTCGTTGTTTAAAGTGCATAAGCGTCATTAAGAATAAATAAAAGGGTTAAACTCGATAATTCTTTGATAACAATAACTAATCTTGTATGGCCCATTACTTACGGAACAATTTGATTTTACTTTTAGATAAATTGCATGCACCATGAGATTTAGATGCGTTTTTCTCAGAAACCATTGCTTCTAGCGACATCAACAAGGTGCACCTTTTTTAAGTAGAAAATATAGGGAAGAACATTTTTCCAGTCCAAAATGAGATACAGTGTAGCACAAAATAGTCGTAACGATTTAAAGGGGTTCAAACCATCGTTGGTGGCGCTCTCTAGCAGATACACCAAAATTGTCGACATATTCGAATTTCTAGTACTAAGACACCCCCCTATACCAAATTTCATAAAATGCGGTCGATGCGATCGAAAAATAATAAAGACAATGTGATTTATTTTTTCAACTTTGACACCCTGTAGATCGAAAAGGAGAAACATTAGTAAAGGCATATTTGGCTTAATCGCTCTATTTTGAGGGCAACAACATGCCCTTAAGCTCTGTCCCACTATTAATGAATCACCCTGTATATATTATTATACAGATTCCATTTTTTCCGTGTCTCTCATATCTTGTATATACAATGTAAAAAATACAAATTACACATTTGAATAAAAAAAAACAAGACAAGAATTCAGACGTCTTACGTGATACGAACAAATGAATAATTCATTATATTTTCATCAAAATATCTAAGAAACTGCAACTGAGAGCAATAAAACTATATACTACACTAAATGTTTGCACTATATGTATATTTAACGCGACCAAATATCGAAAATTATGCTGACAGTAAAAGCAAATGCGTAACGTCAGCTGTGACGTAAGACGTCTGCATTCATGCCACGAGTATATAAACTTGAGTTTTAAAAAATAGAGAGACAATTACGTATTTTGTGATTATATGCGTCGTTTATAATGGGAAAAGTTAAAAAGGTTATTGAAATAACATGGGAATCACATTTTTTAATACCAATGCCAAAATTATTAATGGGAAAAGTTCCAGGAGTTGTGAGGAAAAGTTAATTAGCTCTGTGTGAAATTTACAAAAATATGAGATTCCAAACAAATGAAATTTATACTAGATTGATGGGTTAGTAATACATTTTTATTACGACGTATGAAAATTTGGACTCAAACTAATAATATTCCAAACTGACTACGAATATGGTAAACGTACAATACACAAGTTAACGATAGTACGTCTACAAATAAAACTAATTTTCTATACATTTTATAAAAAAATATTTTCAAATATAATTAAACAGAACAATATGTAATATGTTTATCCAGGCTTTGTACTTGTAATTGCAATTTACAAAACGCTCATTAGTTAATTAATAATGTTTTATTAACATGTAAAGAGCTTCAATAGAAACTGCAAATGATATGAATTAATTTAATTTAATAAAGTATTTTTCTATAAAAATTTAATTATATTCCTATACACAAAGGTGGAATATGCGAGTCCACGCTCTTTCAAACCAGAAATATATATACAGGACGTGTTGGAAGGCTGGTGTCTAGGTTCTTCAAACTGTAACAGCAAGTGTTCATGGTCGAATTTAATTATTTTCATCGATCACAATTTACCAGATCAAAATAATGCCATCATAGACGACATATTGTTGCAAAGACACATTCATTTGGAAGCCGTTAGTATTCAGACAATTATTTTCAGCATATTACTTTCTGATCTATGAACAACAGTTGTAGTAGTTGTGTTTAGTGTTGGTATAGTAAGACAAGATTTTAAAAAAGTCCTGACACAACATAGTAAAAATTGCTACTTTAAGAAATACTGCAAAAATAAGAGGATCATATTTAAGATTAGCTATAAAAATAAATATTGCATTTCAATTGTATATATCGGAGGCATATATTGGATCTCTCAGTGGTCGCGCAGTTTAAGACGTCAGTACTTGAATAGAGGCGACTAGATCGCTGTGGGTTCGACCCCCGCAGCCGGTAGACCCTATATAAGCTATATTCGTGGAGAGATTGGCACCCTCTCTGCAGGTATGGTGGGGTGGAAGAATGTTGGCTTGGGTCAATGTGAGAGATTCATAATAAAGTTCCATGATTCTCATTACAAGTTATAAGCAATATCGTCCTAAAGGGTCTCATAAGAAACATAACCTAAAAATCACATTAGCGGTGGAAGGATCAAGTAGTCATTGAAAAATAATTGAATGTTCGTTGTTTAAAGTGCATACATGTCATTATTTATTTATCAATTTATTTATTTATTTATCAATAAGGAAAAAACACAACAGGCAAAGTAGCCTAAAAAAGTGTTCCACAAAGTAGGTAACAAAAAATTAAGAGAAATTGGTGTACAATGTTGGAAAGACAACAACACTACAAAAATGTAACATAAATACACTTATCAAATAAAAGAGAAAAAACTACATTATAATTAGAAAAATAATTTACAACTTTTTAAAAAAACATACATAATATGCATTTTGAAAATACCTATAGTAATATTAAATATATCCACATTAGAAAAATTCGTATTAAAAAACTTACACATTCTATTAATTGGAGAATTCTGTCCAGATTGAGTTTTACAAAATTTTATTGAAAAAGGGTGACGTACTCTAAAATTGCAGGGAGGCACATAAAAATTAATATTAGATAAAAGTAAGGGCGAGTCTACATAGCTATGGAGTATTTTATATAGGTACATCACTCAATTCACGTCGATTCTGTAAAGAAATGATATTAAATCTCTTTTTGATGATTGCTATAGAATTTATGTTATATGCTCCATTGACTTTGTAATCTAAGAATTTAAGAAACTTGTTTTGAACAGATTCAATTCTAGAAATGTAAATATTATACTGTGGGGACCAAATTACAGAAGCAAAACTTAATTTACTTTGCACATATGCGAAATACAATGTTTTCAATGCCTCAGGTGATTTAAAAGATCTGCTATTTCTTATAATAAAACCTAACATCCTACTGCCTTTTGCAACGACATAATCAATATGTGTGTTAAATAACATTTTGCTATCAAACATTATACCTAAATCTTTGGTTACAGAAACTTGTTTCAAATTAATTTGATTAAAATTATAGTCATATGAGTATTTATTAATGTTCCTAGTAAAAGTAATAAACAAGCATTTTTCTATATTAAGATACAGTTTATTCACATTACAATATGCAAATAATCTATCAAGATCAGATTGGACAAGTAAACAATCAGCTAAACTATTTATTTCAGAAAATATCTTTATGTCATCAGCGTACATTAAAAACTTGCTATAATGAAAACATAAATGTACATCATTGAGGTAGATAATAATAATCAGTGGTCCCAAGTGTGAACCTTGGGGCACTCCAGAAGTAGTTACATAAGGAGCTGAATGAAATCCATTTAATGATACAATTTGTGATCTGTTGAAAATAGGATGAAAACCAACGAAGGAGACTTCCGTGCACACCAATTTTCATTAATTTAGCAATGAGTATATTGTGATTTAACTTATCAAAAACTTTACTGAAATCAGTGCACACGAAGTCCACCTGTATCTGACAATCCAGTGCAGACAAAATGTGTTCAGGGTAATTTATTAAATTAGACTCTATGGATCTATTAGGTAAAAATCCATGTTGTTGCTCAATCACACTAGGCTTTACTTTACTAAGGAGAAAATTATACACTATTTTTCCAAAGACCTTGCTGAATATATTTATTTTACTAATAGGCCTATAATTAGTGGCAACATTTTTATTGCCATTTTTGAAAACAGGAATTATATAAGCCTGCTTCCATAACCTAGGGAAAACACATTCCTCAAAAGATTTATTAAAAATAATAGTCAATGGGACATATAAACTGTTCGCACACCTCTTAACAAAAAACGACGGTATGCCATCAGGACCAGCACCCTTATTTTCATCCAAATGACTCAAAATTTCTAAAACCTGTTCAGTAGTAGCATGTATATTATCAACTAAATAAGGTGTACAATTTTCATAAAAGTTAGTAACATTATCGAAAGCAGTTTGACTATATGGTTCAAAAGAATTTTGAAAAATTTTGAGAATAAATTACTTACGTCACATCCACCTTGAGCAGTGACATGGTCATACATCATAATATTAGGAATACCGCTACTACGATTTTTGACGGATATGAAATGCCAAAATTTTTTTGAATTACTAGGCAAACTATTCTCTATAGAATGTGTATAGTTCTTAAAATCAGTGTAAATAAGCTGCTTACATCTTTTTCTTAATAAACAAAATAAATCATAATGAGTCCGACTTTTATATTTTTTCCATTCTTTATGTACTTTATTTTTTTCTAAGATATATTTAATAGTATTAAATGTGAAGTAAAGAGGATATTTACCATTAATTTTCTTTTTTGGAACATGATTATCAATAATATCAATAACTTTATTATAAAAGTGTCCACTGATTGATCCACAGACTTATTTTGAAATAAATTGTCCCAACAAATATTTTCCAGCAGATTATTAATAACATTATAATCAGTTTTCTTAAAATTTCTAAAAATTATTATTTGTTACAGATAAAAATGTAAACGATTTCAACGAAATTATGAATTCAACAGATTTGTGGTGGACATCTTCATCAGTCAGTGGAAACTGGGAGTGGTTTAGATTTTTTATAATGTCCTCATTACACAAAATCAAATCCAATAAATGATTATTACTGTTAATAAACATATTAAACTGCATTAAATTACAAAAAGAAAACGCGTCAATAAGGGAAGCATTTCTATCAGTAATTGTTGTAGGAATTAAAAATAAAGATTTTCTTTAGTATTCCATGTTACGCCTGGCATATTAAAATCTCCACAAATCAAAACAATATCATTACCAAACTTGTTGAAGAGAACATAAAGATTTTGTAGAAAACAAGCAAAGGCGTATTCATCCCGCGGCGGAAGATAGACACAACATAAATGAATTTTTTTTTTCGCATTAGTATAAACAGTAACCCACACATCCTCAGCTTCACTTTGCCAATCCATTCGTTGTTCAGCTTGAAAAAATGTCGCACAGCTATAAGGTGCCGCCACCATCACTTTTGCGCTACGAGAGGATTCTCGATCACGCCGAAAAACCACATAATCATTGTTAAAGATTTCACTATTATCGACACTACTGTTTAACCATGTTTCAGACAAAAAAATAAAGTCCATATCACAAGTAATGCAATTTTGCTTGAAGTCCTGAGTCTTCGAACGGAGACCCTCACATTTTGATAAAAAACGGAGAAATCCATAAACAAAAAAATATGTATATATAAATTAAATAGAAAAATTGAGAAAAGGGCCAAACTACATTGCATCCAATTGAGCTTCAGAGCGGATATGTAAAACTTTAGAACCATCATTTTTTCGAATTAAAATATTACCATTTTTATCCAAACATATTTGTAGTTTTGTGTCTAGCCACTTCTCTAGTTTTCTTGAATAGCAGTTTATTATCTGGAGTTAAATGCTCATTAACAAAGAAATTATTAGCGATGCCATCGATACATAATTTATAATTGGTTTAGGCAGAACGCTTTATTTTTGCAGCAGCTAAAACATCATCTCTCACCTTGGGATAAATATATTTAGCAACAATGTTACCAGAGGAGGTTTTATTGAAAGGCTGAACTCTATGCACAGTTTCAATCATGTTTGCATCAAATTGAACCCCTAAATAATTATGAATAGATTCAAGCACAGACAAAATATTCTCATTGTTTTTCTTAGGAATACCCTGTATTTCAATGTTGCGCATTCGAGAATATTGTTCAATATTGTTTAATTTATCGTTAAGTAGTTGGACATTTTCTTTAAGGTTTTGATTTTCAATTTTTAAATTATCAACCAACTTAACATATTGATTAAATTTTACTAAGGATATCTCGAAATTAGATACTTTATCCGAACAAAAACTAACAGAGTTAATTAATTCATTTTGCTGCTCCTTCAATTGTTTCATTTCAGATCGAATATCAGTTAATAAATGAAGTAATTGTTGGTTACTTAAAGTGTCATCAATAGTGTCCGTTTGAATAGAGGCCGTAGAGGCCACATTAGTATGTGCATCACCAGAAGATGTAAGACATGTTGAACATTTCCATATAAAATTAGGAGATTTTAACAAATTGTACTGGTCGGCTGAGATTCCAACACATTTCAGATGATAAGAACTACCACAAAAACCCAGGCATTTCAAGCCAGGCGATTTCTTGTTTAAGGCAGCCGTGCACGTTTTACAAATAGATTACATTTTCAAACATCTATTCTTCTTTTAAAAAAATTTTTAAAAATGTGTTACAATGATTGTTAAGTAGAGAAAAGCCACACTGCTAAAACTCGGAATTTTTAACACTGTTTTTACCAGTGATATTAACGTTTAAATAGAGAGCAGACAACAAGCGGCCAACACAGTTGAACACCACACACCACCATAATGATGTGATGATAATAATGATAATTATGAAAACATAAAAGGATTAAACTCGATAATTCTTTAATACAGTTAAAATAAAAGGTGATGGTAACAATAACTAAACTTGATGCAAACGCCCTGTTGTTTATTTTGTTAATGGACATATCCAATTTTCGCCAGACTTCTTTGTAGGCCGCGTTTATTAACATTTCATCGTTTAACTCATTACAGGCGTTTGTGTTTTTTTTTGTAAAGTTGTGTTGTTAATATTTATAACAAATAATTCAATTTAATTCAAGTTAAATTATCTATTAATTGTCAAATTGCTAAACCTGTGGGTTCTTAGTAAAAATAACCATTAAGCAGTTATACCTTTGTTTTGATGTTTCATTAGTTGGGTAATATGTCACATTACAAGTGGTGTAATAACCTTCATTATTCAACTGAAACAGTGCCAAATAAATGCTATAATAAAGCTCTTATAAAGCAGCTGTAGATAAAAATAATTCCCCTATTTTTAATGAGAAAGAACTACAACGAGAATGGTCAAGATTACAGATTTGTATTTTCTCATGAGAATTTACGTTACTTTCTGAGGGAATGTGTTCCGTTGAACTCGAGAATCGAGCACCAGGACGCAATAAAATTCTCTTGTGTCGAGAACAATCTTCGTTGGGATAAGACCTCTTAATTGGCAGTTAGTAGGCCGTTTTCATTACTTGTTTGTCCGATTAATAACCATTGCACCCCCTCAATTAGTCTCAGTCAAACTTTAACCGGCATTTCAGGACCGGCAGCCAACTTGTGCGTGACTCTCCGGGCGAATTTCAGCGGGTTTTCGCCCGACTGCGTGACGGAATATCTTAATCAACACTCTCCGAATGACAACTCGGTGTGTTTTAGGTATCTCCGTGCTTAATTGCCTTTATAAATGGCCGTAATTCACTTTTTTATGCGAGTTACGTTGCCTCCTATTTGCATATTCGGCCGATAAAGCTCCCAGGAAATTGTCGAGAACGAATTTCCCTTTTTGGCAAAAAATTTATCTCTTCTGCGGTAAGAATATAAATACGAAGACTGTATTACTCTCCAAGGTTTATTACACAGGGTGGTCCGAAATACTGACATTGGTGAAGCGAGTAGTTACCTTATCCCAGAATGTAATAGTATATTAAGTATCAAGAACAGTAAGGAGAGTTCACCGATCGACGACAACATTGGAGGAGATTGGTAAGCTCTTTAATGTTCGAGATATCTTATACTATTTTTTGTACGACCATTATATGAATACAAAGGTCGCAAATCCACCAAACTAAGTAAGTTTTGTAGATACGAAGTGTGGCAATTAAGTTTCGGGAATTTGTCAATGAAAAAACAAGCAAATTAAATTTAGCCAAAATTTTATTATCGACCTTCACGATAGTCTCCCTCTAGCTCTACACAACGATTCCAACGATGCTCCCACGATTGGGAGCACCCTTCGTAATCCTCCGCAGTTAACCCGTTCATCACCACGGTTACAGCTTATTTGACCTCCTGTACGCCGCCATGATAAGTTCCCTTGAGGTGCGACTTCATATTGGGGAATAAAAAAAAATCGCAGTAGGCAATATCGGGGCTATAGGGTGGGTGCGGCAACGTTGGAATGCCTTTTTTGCCAAAAACTCCTGCACAATGAACGAGGGATGGACTGGCGCGTTGTCGTGATGCAAGATCCAGCCATTCTCGGCGAGTTCGGGTCGCACACGGAAAACGCGGGCTCGCAGCCGTTCCAGGACGCCAACATAGAACTGTCCAGTCACAGTCTGGCCGGTAGGAACATATTCACGATGAATGATGCCGTTGATATCGAAAGAACCGATCAAAATTGCCTTCAGTCCTAACTTGGACATCCTCGTTTTCGTTGGCCGCTCTCCACCCACCGCTGACTTTGTTTAAAGGTTTCGGGGTCATACTCAAAATATCCAGGTCTCATTTCCAGTGACTACCCGACTCATCCAGTCTCTACCGTCGCTCCGAATGCGGGTCAACAAATCCTCGCAGATCGATTTTCGCATGTATTTCTGTTCACGGGTGAGAACTTTTGGCATCATCTTTGCGTAAATCTTTCGCATATTCAAATTTTCGTGTAACATCTTGCGAACGGTTTCTTTGTCGACTTTTAATTCGTCAGACAACGTACGAATGCTTAGGCGCCGGTCAGACGTGATAAGTGCACGCAAACAGTCAACATTCGCGTCAGTACGAGAGGTGACGGGAACACCTTCACGTGGATCGTCATCTACCGATTCACGCCCCTCCTTGAACCGTCTTGCCCATTCAAACACGCGTGTTTTCGACATGCAGTCGTCTCCATACACCACGTCCAATTTTCGAAGGATTCCCGAGGGTTTTACGCCAGATTTCACTAAAAATTGAATTACAACACGTTGCTTGTAATTTGAGTCATTTTCACGACGCCACTGAAAAAGTTATTTCCCAAGAATACACATAAAACACAAACCAAACGTGCTATCGACTTAAACCTTGGACTGAAACTAAAAGAAAGGTCCCCCTCTCTAGAAAAACGTTGACGAACGATGCAGTGTTGCCAGTTTCCGAGTTATAACTAAATTCTCCGGAATTTATAATTGTCACACCTCGTATGCTGGTAGTGCAGGACAGTACTATTCAGTGTTAGTTACCGTTGATTCATTATACATTAGTGTTATGAATATATACTTGTTTAAACAGTATTGTGAATAATACATTAGTGTTGTGAGTACTGAGTATTGTATTGTTGCGTGAGAGTGTTTGTTTTAATATATACGGAGAGAATATTCTGACCTTGGGAAGATTTCTCGGAAGAACCCCAACGTAGTATAAGTAGAGATTAAACCAATAGTGGTAGAAAATATACGGAGGTTAGAAAGGACGGCGACCAACTTCATGTGATTAGATATAATGTATATAAAACGCAATGAGGGAGAACAGAGGGCATTACAAAAAACGGCTTATTTAATAATATTCAAGATATCCATAAAATTACATACTATGTTAGTTTGAAGAAAGATGGGTTGCTGCATATAGTCAAGAGCAATCATAGAGCAAATAATACTTTCGTTATAAGTCTAGTAGGTGAGTTATTCCCGTACAAATTGTTTTACGAACTGAATATAAGCGAAATAATAAACCTAAAATCATGTACTAAATTTGGATATTCCAATATTTGTCCCCACTTTGAAGGTCTGTAACTCCGCCTGTGTGCAATTTTGTACATAGGTATATTTTGTTAAATTGCAACATTTTGGGACCCTACATGCACCTACTCTTATGTAGACACCCTGTACTCTAATAAAATTTTTCAACCTGACAATGAGATCTCTAGCCTACTGAAGTAGTACTACAAACTGGGGCATACTGTGTATACAATTTCTAACAAGCTCTCTGCTTGTTTAAAAGAGAAATACTTCCCACTTTTTGCTTTTCGACCATTACACGCAACAAAGCCGATGCGAGAGATCGACAAAACGCGAAACAATGGATCTCTGGTTTTCGGAAAGTCCGCATAAATATTAGGAAGCTATCTGTTACCCGTCGCCATTCTGCAAAGCCATTTCTAGGCTCCCACTCCGTTCCATCACATAAATAAATAGTTAGCGAGCAGTAAATACCCAACTTTTTCCTGCGAGTGGAAAGAAAAAATAGACTATTACACGACTGGACGCGTTCAGAGAGAAGAAATATGGCCGCTCCTTCTATTCAAACAAAAAAAACGGCCCCTGTGTATTACGAGAAGACTGTAACGGCGCTTTATCATAAATAAGTGTGGGTTTTTTTATGCGCGGTGTATTTAGTCCGCGGCCGTTAAAAATAAACGTCGGCAGGCGTGCTGTAAAGGAAATTTAGCAACTTAGTTTAATAACGCCGCCAAGTGCGGGGGTATCTTTAAATTATGGTTTATGCGTTGGCCACAATAAAACATTTAGGTTTGTTTTTATTGCCATTGCAGTATTAGTTATGTCCGGGCTACGAAAAGGCCGGACTGAGTATCCGAACCCTCCGAAAGAAGGCACTAAAACGCATTTGGATTAAAAATTAAACCGACGAAGGGTTGGTTGGCTGTAATCTTCGCGAAAAAAAAAGAGGAAATCTTCTATAATTGCTTTATACTTAATGCAAGAAAAATGTGAACTCTACTCTTCAGAAATAACAGGGGTGAATAATACTGGGTGTTTCATAAGTGAGACTAATATTGATATTAATAGAGATAGGGGTGTTGCAGTAAAACATTTTATTTTTAAACTTCAAGGAACTTTGACGTATCGTTTTCAAATTTGGTGGCGATGGGTTTTTGGAGATGCTACATTTAAGTGTCATACCACTTTTGAACTCTTCTTCTTATAGGGGCGCTGTCATATAATGTGTCCCTGATGTAAAAGATTGTTAAAATACTTTTTTACCTAACGCTACAGCAAAATTCTTTAAAAATATAATTTGGATTTTTCAGTGAAAAGTGTCATATCTACCTTGCGGAAAAGCCATATTTTTAAAATTCTGCTTTTTATTTTATTATGCACCTTTTATAAAATACGCTGTGAAAAGAATCAAAGAATCAAGCTATATTGGCTACTCAATGTCACGACCCACGATGGGGGTAATATTGAAAGCTCCAATCAGTATCGCCATCGGTAATTGCGATATTTGCAAAAACAGAATTTTCATGAAACAACTTTTACAATAAGAATCTTACTCATTATATTACTAGCAAAAATAGTAATACCTTTGCATTCGTACAAATGTTTTTGGCATTCTTTGCAAAAAGCATTAGAAGACGACAAAATTATACACGGCAGGTTAGCCGGGAACTGAATTTGGATAAATCAACCGTTCAACGACTGATTTGTCCAAATAATTGTATAACTCAAATTGTAGTAAATGTAGAAACTGTTGATCAGAACCTTTTTCCGTTTGTCAATAATGGTTTGCCAAACAACAAACTACTGGTCCATTGAAAATCCCCACATTGTAAATCCAGTCCAAAACCAAAGCCATTTTAAAATAAATCATCGGTAGGCATTTAATTGGGTCTTATTTTTATGAACATACATTGAACAGCAGGTAAGGCGTAACCTATGGTTTCAGCACGACAGAGGGCCAGGATTGTGCAGTAATATTTGGATAACATTTTCCAAAAAAATGGATTGGAATTAATGGACCTTTCAGTAGCCCAGAAAGTCACCAGATCTAACACCCCTCGATTTATGGGGAGTTTTAAAAATTAAGGTTTACATAACACCTTTTAGAGATATTAATCATTTGAAACAAAAAATGTTAATAAATGCAGCCCACAAAGAAGTCACGCGAAGATTGAATATATGTCTTGAAATGAGAGGAGGTCATATAGAGAATATATTGTAAAATGTATGTAGTATGAGGGCGTTTGCCTCATTTTTTAAATTTAGATATTTTTTTCACCGCCTTTTGTTTTAGCTGTATTAAAGAATTATCAAATTTAATCCTTTTATTTATTCTTAATGATATTTATGCATTTTAAACAACCAACATTCAACTATTTTGCAATGACTACAGTTCTGTTAATCGATTTACTTAGTCATAAAGTAATATATATATTATAGAATAAGTGCACGAAATTTTAATAAAATTTTACGCCGCTTCAAAATTAACTAAAAAAATCATTATTTTGTAAACTTAGATCACTAGTGGCTAAACGCTAAATCTGCCAATTAGAGAAACTGTTATAACTCTTTCAAGAGCTACAGACAAAAGCAACCTAAAGTAGTCAGTAAGCGCGTCGCAAAATACGAACTGTTCATTTGTTACATATTATACATTAATTAGACATTCTCACAATGCCTTTGAATTCAGCGCAAAACGAACACCATTCCGCACAGCCGAGTTCCTATTCTTACATGAAAATTATTTATGGTAATTCAGCGTGAAAATCTGAAACGTTTAGTGTGGAATAATGGGAGAACGCGACTTTTTGTAAAAATTAAGAATAGTTCTCACACTTATAACTACAGCGACTTACTCGACTGAAACTTTAGTAGGAGTTGCTTTTGTTTATTTCTAACCTTTAAATAATGGCGCATTCTAGTCTGACTAAATGCCCTGGGAAGAGGGCTTTTCAGACTTCTATTTATCTATGACTTCTTCGAGTGGAGCTGTACGAAGTGCTTTGGAGAACTGCCAAGCATTTCTTTGACAACGGCATAAGAAGCAGATCATCGCATCGTAAAACAGTTATATTAACATTGACAAATGAAAAAAGAGGATTTCTGTAAGATATTTCATAACCGAATGTAGAAATTTTGTCCAAAAACCGTAAAATATTATTTTAAACTAGAATAAGTATACGGAAAATGTAATTTGAAAAGTCACTTGCAACTAATAATATACAGTGCTTTCGAAAAGTAACGAATAAATTCATAATTTTTGAAATTGAGAAGTTTTCGAAAAAATACCCAGGCACGTCGATTTTGTTTTTAAAAAAGGCACTTTTTGACATACGACCCACATTTGTGACGTCATCGTTGTTCGAGATATGACGTCTTCGACAATTTTTTTAAATAGCAACCCCAATTTTGATAATGCCATTTGAAAGAGCGTGTCATTCTACATACATACATCATGAAAAATTATGGTGTTACATAACAAAAATTTCAAGAAAATAATGTTTGAAGATTTTAAAATTTAATTTTCACGTAGAATGACATGCTCTTTCAAATGGCATGGTCAAAATTGGGGGTTGCTATTTAAAAAAATTGTCGATGACGACATATCTCGAACAACGATGACGTCACAAATATGGGTCGTATGTCAAAAAGTGCCTTTTTTATAAACAAAATCGATGTGCCTGGGTATTTTTTCGAAAACTTCTCAATTTCAAATACTTTTCGAAAGCACTGTATTATAAATACATTGTAAATAACTAATATTTTGTAAAATCACTTTGAACCTTAGTGGATTTATAGTGAAAATAGTATTTGAGATAAATCTTGTTACATTTATATAATCACATTTATAAATGTCCTAACATAAATATTTTCACTGCAGTTTTGATCGTTTCTTAATTCTCAATTATAATTAATAACATATATGTACTAATTAATATTTCCTTAAAAAAATCAGATATTTTTTACAAGCTTAGTAATATTTTGTAATATTTCGACTAATGAATATTTACTGAATACCAAATTTACTAACAATTATCCAACAGGATGTAACTTCATTGTAAAATTACAACTGTGTATATAATTTAAAGGAAGACTTTAATAGCCGTAGATATGCAACCCCAAAATAGCAATTTTAATGTAAATCGACAGATAAATTACATTAATACAGAATTACATAGTGTAAAATTACAAAACATTACATTAAATTTAAATATACCCTTAAATATACCTACATCCAAAACTCAAAATATACATTTGAATAAAATAAAATTTCGTCAAACAGTCCCTAATTATAGGAAACTTACATTAAATTTACATACAAATTTACATTCGCAGTAAATTTTCAAATAGTCTTTCATAATAGTTGCATTAAAAATGTAAAATTACATTAAATTATTAGAAATAAGTATATTCGCAACAAGTTTTCAATGTAATGACAATTACATATGTATGCATAGATGTAAAATTACATTTACTATTCTTTATTGCCAAGTCTCTATAAAATTACATTGAACTTAAATATACCTGTATTAAAAACTTAAAAATTACATTTCAGAAATAGCACTGACTTCTCCAACATATATATAAAATTTTATCAACTAATCGTTAGTGTAAAATTACAGACAAATATTCTACATTTACAGAAATATGTGCATGCACGACAAATTTTCACTGTAATGAGAATTGCATCTGTATGCATAATTGCAAAACAGATCTACTAGCTTTTTATATAAAATTACATTATGCTTAAACATACTTGCATTAAACCTATAAGTGTAAAATTACATTTGCATGTATAAAATTATGAAGAAATTATTACAACTACATCATTAAAGTATATTAAGACAAATACATTATCTAATAGATAATTTAAGATAAGGAATTCAAATATAACAGCAATTTTGGTGTCAAATAATAATAATAATAATAATAATATCTCTACCCCTCATTCTAATCACGAGGATTAGCCCAGAAGTCGAAGACTTGTGCGGGAGAGGGGGCGGCATATCATTATTAAGCAGGCCGCATTTGCGCCCAGGAACGACTTACGTTGGTAGGCCCTAACCACCATTCAGTGCAGGAATGAGGGAAACCTGGAAAACCTCATTAATTGGGGGGGTAGTTAAATGCCAACCGGTATCAATCTCTCACATTGACCCAAGTCAACATTCTCCCACCCTACCATACCCGCAGAGAGGGTGCCAATCTCCCTACGAATATAGCTTATATACGGTCTACCGGCTGCAGGAGTCAAACCCACAGCGATCCAGTCACTTCGATTCAAGTACTGACGCCTTAAACCGCGCGACCACTGACCGATGAATGGAGTGTAATATTAAATAAAATTTTCAGAAATATGTATATTCGTGACAAATCTGTAATATAATGAAAATTATATTTGTATGCATTAATGCAAAATTACATTAACTAGTCATGTGTAAAACTCCAAAAAATTTCCCTACATTAAACTTAAATATACCAGCTTTCAAAGAGTAAAAATTACAATGATGTTTATATTTGGCTAGTGTAAAATTACTTTCAATGTATACTTGTAGCAAACTTTCATTGTAATGGAAGTTACATTTGACTATAATCGCATTTAATTAAAATTTAAAATATAAAATTTAATCAGCTACTATTTCCTGCTAATTGTTTATCCTTTCTCAATCCTCAATGGCCATTAGCAGACATTATATGTTAATTACTATTTCCGACACAAATAAGCTCCATTTTCTATGAGCCTAGTAATACCTACCGATATATCAAATTCAATTTTAAATTATAAATGGATTATTATGAATTTGAATCCCAGTATAATATTTAAACTGTCAACTGTGACAGAGAAGGCACACACGCCAAATCCCCAGCGAAATAATTAACACTATCTAGCGATAAATTATGAGCCACAGAATATAAATTCGCAAATGGAACTGTATTCCTAGCATCGCATTTATGACAAAATATTCATTTATAACCGGCCTAGGCTAAGCGGTCTGCAAAGTTACTAAATGAGTTCAGCTGACTGATAATGTTATCTGTAATTTATAACTTTAATCTCTAAATCTCTATTCATTTTATGAACAGGGTGTATGTGGGCAATATAAGCCTTAATATGAATAATTTGGATGATAATTACTAACTACTTTTGGTAAATATCCTGTACCGGAGTTGAGTAGGTGTATGGACATTAGTCCAGTTTATGTTTTTAGGATCTACGTGGGTGGGATTCAGTCATGAGGTAAAAAGTCTTATATCAAAAAGTCATTTATTCAGATTTTGCCTAGAAAATTGAACAGTGTTGCCAAATGGTATAATTTTCCGGAACGATCAAATAAAGAGATAATAATAATAATAATAATTTTTATTGCCCAACAGATAAAATCCATTTATAGGACAAATATTTTACAACAAAAAAAAAGTAACTGAATAAATAAATATAGAAAGAACAGTACGCACTAGGCTCTTTAAAAGTTACATTAAAATATAGAACTACTAAAAAAATACATTACAAACATCTAAATATCACTACTAAATCTCAGACCAACAGCTGCAACCATCTGATTCAGGTTGCTAAAATTAATATCACATAAATCTGATACTATATTAAAATTGTGACACAGAATATGCACTGGGGACATCTTAAGACAATTTGACCTTACTCTGGCACAAATAAATGTACGATTTTGACGAGCATTTACACGAGGAACATGGAAATAAAACTGGCACAACAGAGTCGGAAATTCTAATTTGTTATGAAATAAATTGAATAAAAAGAAAGATAAAGGGTTTCCATACAGTAATTAATTTTGAACTAGTTTTTTAGCCTAGTTGTTAATAAAAACCTGGTATAACTTACCAACATCTCACAATTATTTTTGTCTCATCAGGGGTAGACTAAAAAAGAAGAAAATGAAGAAGAACTAGAAAAAGAATTGCGAAACGTAAGCAAGGATTAAAACAAGTTTCCTTTCCAACAAGTGCAACAAAATAAAGTAAAAATTTAAAAATGCAAAATGAAGAAAACTTGAAAACTAAGTGACTATAAAAATTCTTCATATTTTAATGTTTTGAAAAAATCTGATTTATCTTCACGGCGGTCAAATATTGTATAGAAATTCTTAAGAACATTTCGTGCAAAATAAATAAACTATTTTAACAAATCACAATGATTATGATTAACTATGATTACTAAATTACTAATTTTTTAATGAGCGTGGCATCAAATAGCAGCTATAAGAAACTTGCAAAAATGTGGAAAGTACTATTTATTCTAATTTGTGTGTACTGTTTGTACGGGGAAAAGGGATATCATTTTTTACGCTACATATAGACAACTTAAATTAGAATATATACATATGTGGCAGTGTAATAAATCGCCATCAGTATAAATTTCAACGTATAGAGTCGGAGGATTACAGGCAATGTGTTTTCATTAGGCCAAAAAATCATACTGTCGCATTTTCCGCTTATGGACCGGTTGTTTTTTTAAATAATTTTCAGGTCGGTAATTATGTTACTCACAGAAACAAAAATTTCCAAAACTTGATTGAAAATACTGAAGTTTTTAAATGAGGAACAATACACAATTACTGCTTTTTAAGAGGTATCTCTAAAGTCGTTGGATTTAAACTCGGTGTTCATTTTATCAGGTCAACTTCAAGGTCATTCTAAGCTCAAATTGAGAATTAGATATGCAAACGGACAAAGACATCGTACATTTACGTTTTTGAGGCTGCAGTACTTTGATTAAAAGTTTGTTTTACCTTCTCAATATTTTCGCAACAAAACATTACAACAGCCGAATGGCATTCTCATTAATTGATTTGGTAAACAAGGGATTGTTTTTAGTAAATATGAATTCTGATCAAAGTGCGATTAAATGATGACAGACAATTTTGTCGGTAGCATAAGAGAGACGAAATGTGTCATGGCCGAGTTTTAAATGGATTGACTGGGATTTGAATTTTTTAGTAACCATAAAATTCTAGAGAGGAACTAGGTTGCTTGATAAATCTGAAATTGAACTTCATGAATGCCCATGTTGGATCTTTCTACAACATCTTGGTAGTTTCAGTGAAGGACAAGTGAAAAACTCATCAAGGCTTGAAGTAGATATGTTACTAAGGCAGATGGGATAAACATAAGCTGGCTGACTGCTGCTGTATATTCGCCAGAAATATACCAGAAAGAGGATGAAAATACATTCAGTGCACATATATTTTGGGCGTAGAAGAGACATCATAGAGAGTTATCCACCCGCAAGACCTAAATTGAATATTACTGTATAAAATTCTTTATACTGAAGAGTTATGTGATTTTTAGTGATTTTATACAACGTTTACAAGGTTAGGAGTTCACTGGCGTTATTAAATATTCTAGCCGTGAGCGTTTCAGGTTAAGTTGACTTAACGGTATGAGTGTGATAGTGTGGTTCACTTCCATGTCTATCCCTAAATATAACCTTGAAGCTTGTTTGATAGCGTTAAATAACCCCCAGATTTAGGTTCAGCGATCCCAACCATAATGTAATGTGTGATAGTAACTTGACTAATGGGAGGAGAAATAGACAGCATGAATATGCGATGGTATGGTCCACATCCATATATATTTTTCGGTCTGAGTTTGGAATGACTTTGAAACTTGACTGATGGGGTTAAATAGACCCCAGTTTCGGATTTAGCGATCCTAAAACTATAAGAGCATGATAAATAAATTTTATGTGGGACGGGTTGTAGTGCAAACTTGCAATATGTTTTAAGCAATTTCTTATCATCAAAAGTTATATGGTTTATGGTTATAAGGCTATTGGATATTAGACCCTTGAGGTTTTCAGGTTGCCTGATGGCGTTAAATGAACCACAGTTTCGGATACAAAGGCCCCAAAACATACACATTTGATAATGTGGTCCAATTCCATATCTGTCTATCCTAGGTTCGGATTTAGCGGCCCTAACAGTATGAATATACGATGGTCTGGTCTACTTCTACATATATTTTTTGGTGCGAGTTTGGAATGACCTTGAAACTTGACTTATGGGGTTAAATAGACCCTAGCTACGGATTTAACGATCCTAAAACATACATATGCTAGTCTGATCCACTTCCAAATGATTCGGTTTGAGTTTGTAATGACCTTGAAAATTGACTGATGGGGTTAAATAGACCCCAGCTTCGGATTTGCTGACTTAAAACTATAAAAGCGTGACAAATCAATTTTTTATGGGACGGATTATAGAGCAAACTAGTAACGTGTTTAAAGCTTTATTTTCCTCAACATTTTTTACACATTCAGGCTGTATACTAGTAATACTCTATCGACCTTTTAGGATTAAATGCAACAACTTTTCCCTGAGAACAACACTTGAAATCCGCGGATAAAAAAGGGTATTAAAGAAACATTTGCAAAATTAACACCTTTTCTTCTGGAGGATACAAAGAGTGATATTCTCTTCCCCGGTCGCCCTCGAATTCGTCCGCTCACACACTGTACGTGCGCCTAATTCGAATTGATGGCCGGGACTTGTTACTCCTCGCATGGCCCTTTGTTTGCCGTTCTTTTTCCGCGGATACGAATATAATGCGCGCCGCAAAGATTAATAACTCGGCCGATATTACCGAACAATATGTTTTATTGTGTCTTGGTGATGTACGGTGTGCATTATTTATTTGGCACGGAAGTAATCATCTGTAGCATTATGTGGGATATTGTCTGTGTCGGACGGACGATTTGTTTATTATCTTTTGACTGGATACGGGTTGTACAATGGAATCGACGTCTTGGCGCAACAATAAAAGGTGGGTCTTTCTCTTTCTTCGAACACACAATAGTCATTTATATAACAAGTGGAAAATATACAAGATTTCATCAGGCGGGTGCATATTCTAAGCATACAAGTAGAAATCTTGGATTATCCGACGTGTCACATAAAAAGTATATTACATACCAAGGTGGAAAGTGTTTCATACTTGTCGAGAGAAAAGGATGGTTTCCATCACGATTTCTCCAGACAATAATGAAACTTTTCCTTCTAAATGCATGTTGCGGTTCTTGTAACAAAAATAATTACGTAAGAAATTAAGAAAATGAGATTCCTATATAACCAGATTACAGATAAAAAAGTGAAGATAGTATTTTAACAATGGTTGCTATGGTATTAAAAAAGTCAAACATACAATTTTAAATTAGTTGCGTTTTTGATAGATGGTCAGTAAAAAGTGTTTTCGGAGACAATGAGCGATTCAGAAGAAATTATTTATATTGATCCTCAACTGAGAGAAGCCGCTGAAAGTTTGGAAAAAGATTTGTTACCTAAGAAGAGTCGTGTTTTTTTAAATTTAACTTTACAATATTCTCTGAAGCTATTTATTTGTGGCGTTAGGTTAGGTTAGGTTAGGTTAGGTCATCATGGATATCTATCAAAAAGAAGTGGTCTTGACAAGTATTCTTCGCCTTAACAACGTTTGTTTCAAATCAGAGCTAGGACGTGGAGAAGTCAAGAGTCGTCTGCGACCTGGAGGTCGTCAGAAGACTGTAGGTATTGATAGTATCTCTCTTCAATTTGCGTTCGATAAAACTTAACAGTAGTCATCAGGAGTACGGAGGAGACCATCATTGAGGACGTACTGAACATTTTTACAAATCGAAAAGGAAGGAAGGTACATAATGTGGGATCTATTCCAGATCCTTACACATCCGATATCAGTGGACAACATGCTACAAACTATCAGAACTCACATTAGACAATCCCTACTGGTCTTACGTAATCATAAGATAATTAATAGATCACCACGGCAATGCTATAAGGTATTGGTGGTGATCTCTGTAGCCTATTCAATATCTTTAGATGAGAGTCCCTCCAATATGCCTTCGTTGTCAGCATTTGTTGAACTAATCGAAGACGACATCCACAGAAAGTTTAGGAGATGATGGGATGAGACAAATAACTATTTATCAATTTGCCAAGAAGCCTTAGAATACCCTTATAAAGATACACCAAAAACAACTGCCTATGTCTAGGACAATACCGTAGCAGTAGGATATATGAAACAATACCATAAAAACTAGAAAATAATTAAGAAAACTATTATAGGCGAATATATTCATCGATTATCGACACCCAACAATACATAAAATAAATGATTATACTATATTCAGGATAACCACTACATTTAGCACCAACTTAATGTTTACTACAATGAATACTGGGCTACATTCGTATACCATTCATCTCTATTTAACTTAACTTTCTTCATAGCTCATAAAATTTAATGTAGAGATACCTACTAGTAGCTAAGATGCGAGATAAACAATCCACATTCCACATCTTTCACATTTATATTCCAATTCTCGTCGAGCACGTTTTTAAATTTATTACGCTAAATGCAGTTCCTCTGAGAACCACAATGTCTTTGAAATGTAAAAATGTTCGTCCGACGTCGGGAGTTTCTTGGAGAAGCAGAGTATAACAAATTCATTCGAACAGCTATAATTTTAGAACAAAATGCGAGCCAAATTTTAAACAGGGTATATAGTCTGTCCTAGTTTCAACTTACTTGCTTAAAATACTATTCTTATAAATTTACTAGTATAAAATGCCACAAAGTGAGAAGTTATTTCGCGAAAAAACATTAATTCTGAAAATTGAAGTATGAAATGAAATGAATGGCTGAATCAACATATTTTTTAACATTAGATTCTGCAGTTTGTTTTATTTTATTGTAAAGGTGTTTCACCTAGTCCAAATCAATGTTCCTACAACTCCTATTAATTAAAAAATGATAGCATAAAGGGCAAGTGTATCAATGAAGTAGATAAACCCATAAGTGAATTAGAATAATATACCAGATAAGTTTTTTTTTCATAAGTCTAAAGTAGTTTGTATTTCAGATATTTAGTTAAGTTATAAGCAATATCGCCTTAAAGAGTCTCAAAAGAAATACTAGCTAAAACTCACATTAAAGGTGGAAGGATCAAGTAATCGTTGGAATTACGCATTACTCAATCCGAACGTCAAACGTATAACTTTTGTCCTTACAAAATGTTTTCTCATTTAAAAGAAGTTGATGTTGCTGATAATTAATGGCGAGTCACAAAAAAATTAAATAAGATCTGTAAAGTTATATCGAGAAATGATTTCAGAGCGCCTCATTCCTGATCATGGAACCTTTACAAGATTGGAGGCGACCTTGCGAGGAAATGAAGATGCATTTTCACCGAAGGTTAAGAAACAATGTTAATATAGTTGTATTGTTGTTCTTGGCCTCAATACCGAGGCTGTGTGACACAAAGCCGCAAATAGAGATAGGCATGCTACTTGTCATTCTCTTGTGTTCGTGTCCTTTGCCCTTCCTTCTTATTCTATCCTGTTTTTAAGCTGCACTGCGCTGATGAAGGGCAAAAACCCAGAAACAACGTTGTCCGCAGTTGCTTCGTTGTTCCCTCCATTTTTTTTCTCTGGATCCATCAATCCGTTAAAATCCACTTGTCTCTTATAAAATATTTTAATTGCTAAATAAAGTTAATCAATTCTTCTGGGACCGACTGTAATTTTCTCCTGCAAAACAAAGTAGGTTTTGCATTAGGCAACAATGTTTTCTATGTGCTTCCTTTGGAAATAAATTTTTCCTCAAAATGCCTCTCACACAGCCTATAATTTTTATGTATATCCATAATTTTTGGCAACAGGTCCCCACGATTACACACAAATTAAAGGACTTTATGAGATTTGGACTTTTGTTTATAACACCCTCTCTATAGTGATATATTTAAAAATAATTTACACATGGAACGGTATTACATATGGTTTTGTAATAATTATTACTACCTACCTCTCATATTCTTTAGGAAATCTAAACAAACTAATCTCCTCTCCGGTTTTGCTTGAACATCCACGGAAAGCACAATAGTAAACCAGACATTATTATTCTTAAAAGTACTGGACTAACAACCACCTAACAACCAAATAAAATACCGGACTACAGCGAAAAACGTAGTGTTCTGTCAATGACAAAGAACAACTCAAGAATGTAGTGGTAGGACAAAGGATAGCTACACAACCTAGTTGGAGCATGCGTTGTCGAAACTGGACCCAACAATAATTGTTACCTTCGCATCTCTATGATAGGAGTCTTCTGCTACCAACATTCAATTATTTTCCAATGAGTACTTGACCCTTCCACCGCTAATGTGATTTTAAGGTGGTTTATCTTTAGGGACTATCTAGGACGATATTGCTTTATAACTTTTAAACGGGAAGTAATACAGACAAAGTTCTCTAACAAAAGTTTATTAGAAAAAATGAGAACTCTTTAACAGGAAAAAAATTTGGCCATGTTTCTGGAAAAAATATAACTGATGACGTCATTAGTCGTTTCTGTCAAATCCCACAGATAATAATTACGATTGAAAATGGAGCTTTCCTCATCCCATTTAACACCACGTGTTCGAAAGCTATCGAGTTTGAGACGACCTGTACAGTATCTCAGTTCCACTCAGTGAACACTTTTACTAGATTAGACTCAATAGAGAAAAATGGTGCGCGCCGAATTCCACAATTAGGAGCGGCTGTTTTGCGCTTTAGCGGACTTTTCAATTTAAATGATCGCCCCTTTTACTTCCCGCTCCCGTCCCGCTCCTCACTCCGCCAACTTTTAAAATATATCTCTTCCGTGGGCGGCCGGGATGAGAGTGTTTGGAACCCATCGCCGGAATCACCTTTTTATAGATATACATTTGTTCCCATTCCGACCCAATAAGTTTCCATTTACCCGACGCTGAGAGCACTTCCAGAACTCGCTCCCGAGGCCGCCGTAATATTTGTTTTATATTTTTCTTTTATTCGTCATTTACGGCGGCTAGGAGGTGGAACCGAAAACGTACAACTGGTTTCTACGTTCCGCGATGTTGACCGTTTCTAGTTTCATAACAGCTTTACGTTGTGATGGACGTGGAGGCTATTATTTCGGTAGTTTCGGACGTCCGTGCGACAAGATGTTTCCCCTTTCACCTCCTTAAGCTTTCAAATATAAGGTGTGCCACTGCAGGAAGGGCTTTCTTTTGAAATAGCTATTGTAGATGTATAAATTTAAAAAAAATATTATATATTAAAAGCTGTAGGTTAAACTCGCTCGCACACTTCACTCAAAAATTGACCATTTTACCGCCACAAAGGCTTTGCAAGCCGTGCGGCGCCGAACGGATAAACGCTACGCCTTTTGCCGTCTTTCTAGATTGCCTACGGCGTATTTTAATGACGATTTCTTCGCGTTTTACTAGCTAAATTTCCATTTTCCCGAGGCTCCTCGGCCAAAAACGGCGGTTTTTTATGTGGAACGAGGATAGTTGAGTCGGTTACGCCCCTTTATAGAAGATAGCGATTTCTTCGAGTGGAACGAGGATAGAACGAGTAGGTAACGCCCTTTTCTAAACATTCGACCAATAGGAGACAAAATGCGTTTTGCACGGCATAAACGTCAGAAATGTAGAAATTCAACAAACGTCAAACGAAATGTCAAAATGAATTAAAACAGATTATATGTTTTGGAACAATTTTCGGGCCCTTCCAGCTACGAGAAGTTGTTATTGTGTTGTCTGATATACATATATCCGAGTCCTTTGGTGATGATTTTATAGCCCAAAATCTGAAGTGGTATCTTTAAAGTTTCAGTCAACTACGAGGCGCACCGCCGGACCAAAATCACCGAAACGTCAAACGTATGCTCCGGCGATGACACCTCGGTATAAAACGTTGGAAATTTTGAAAAATTGGCCGACTGGAGGCCGGCAAAGACCAAAAACTGTAAATTTGAAGTCTCTAGAAAGTTTGCCGTACCCGAGCGTTTGGGTTTGAGGTCGTTTTTACATTGGACTTTGCATAAATACAAGGGAAAAATGAGCTAGACAATATGGCGGTAGTCATTTCATTGTCGTATCGCTTCAATTTATAGTGATTAAAAAACGCTTGATAGACAGAATAAAAATTGACAAAAAAAAATCCAATTTCGAGGTTTTTTCGCTTCGGAACGGTTGTCGAACGTGCGAAAGACTGTTCCGTATACAAAGTGTTGAAAAAATACACTAACTAACGGAGCAAATACAGAGTATTTAAAAATAACTAACCATTCTCTAAAAACCCTTTAAATTTATGGAATTAAAAAAAAATTTTTGATGCAACTTTTAGCATAAAAACGAAACGATTCAATATTTAAAATACAGGATGTTGAAAAAAAATTAACCAAACTCGAGAAAACACTAAAAATTACCAAAATACACTCTTCTAAGTTATAGAGCGCCGGATTTTCCCCGCCATAGAGTTCAACCAAAGTCACGTTTAGATTTTATTATTCACAGCCGTAGAGCCGCGCGCTGTAATGAAAATTAAGTAATACGCAGTAGGCAGCGGTGATCATGACGCGCGCAGCGCGGCCCCGGGCTTTAGGGGCTAGTTTTAATAAATCTTGCGGGTCATAGGTCATCTAACAGGTGGCGCAAAGTCATCACCCTATCGGAAATTGTTATAAATTTTGCAAATCGCGGCAAATTTTAATTCTGATTTGACATTTGTGAAGTACACAGATACAAAATACACGCAAACAAGGCATGAATCGCTATACTCCTCAAGACCGCGGAATAATTGTTTCCAATTTTTGCGGACTAATTCGTCGGTGATGTTGGCGCAGCATGAATTTCGGAGCAGATTTCCCGGTGGCCCGACACCAACTGGACAAACACTACGGCGTTTAGCCGCTCGTCTTGAAGAGTATAGGACGACACGAGATGCTGCCAGGTCTGGTCGGCCCCGGAGCAGCCGTTTTACTGAGAATATCGCGGCTGTGGCTGAAGAAGTCGCAGAGGACCCCGGAGTATTGACCAGACGACGTGCCATGCAATTGGGCATCAATCGGCTGTCTTTACAAAGAATTTTGGTTAACGACATGAAGATGTTCCCTTACAAACTGCAGACAGTACATCAGCTGTTAGCTGTTGACCGCCAAACGCGTGTAACCTATGTTCAGACCATCCTGAATCTGCACCACGAGGAAGACAACTTTTCATCGAAAATTATCATGCGAGACGAGGCCCATTTCCATCTCTGTGGCATCAAAATTCCGCATATAACCCACGAAGAGCCATTACCCCGCTCAAAATTACTGCATGGTGTGTTTATGTTAGAGGCATCATCGGGCCTTAATTTTTCGAAGACGCTGCGGGCCAAACGACTACTATGGATGGCGAGCGCTACAGAGCCTTGCTCAACGACTTTCTTCTTCCTCAATTGAATGAATTGGGACTGGAGAATATGTGGTTCCAATAGGATGGAGGAACGGCACATATTGCACAACCGAAATTCTGAGTCGCCTAATCTCTCGTTTTGGCGATTTGCACTGACCGGCAAGATTGGTTCCAGACTTCTTTTTGTGAGGTTTTCTGATGTCACAAGTCTATGTGAACAAGCCGCAGACTCTTGAAGCCCTTAAAGAGAATATCCGTCAAGAATGCGAGAACCTATCGCCGGAAGTTGTGGCAAGAGTGATGGAAAATGCCATAAATCGGGCCCGTATGGTCATCACTTCTGGCGCCGGCCACTTGGCCGATATCATTTTCTCGACTTAATGGAAAAAAATGTAAGACATCAAATAAACATAATCCAAAAGCAGAATCAAAGTTTTTCATTAATAAAAAAAATATAGCCAAAGAACATCGAGTGACAATTTTTGCGCCACCTTGTATAATAGGTTGTACACTTGGCAAACAATAGTCATTTATTGTGTCGTATTTTATCGTCAACACAACCTTGCGATTAGCGATTTCCGGAAGTAACCAGACACTTTATCTTACCGCAAAAAATCAAGTTTTCTCCAGGTTGTATAACAGTTTCCAGGCTGATAAAATAATAATATCTCTACCCCTCACTCGACAAAAAAAAAACCTTACGGTGGAGACACCTATATTCTAGCTATCTGAAAGTTTCATTGAAGAAAAAGTAGTATTAGACTAACAAATCTTTAGCGTTCCTTAAGAGTCTGTTCTCTGTACACTCCTCGGGTAGCGCTCCGGGGTCGGGTGCACGGGCGTTACGGCTGGAGCCGGAGATTATCGTTCTCCCACTACAATGACTTTACGGTGGACGTATTTAGAATATTTAGATTGGGTGGAGTAAAATCGGCGAGCAATTATGCCGTTTCGTTTTTAAGAAAATATAACCATCTTGTAGAAGGACATTTTTAGTATCTAAACGCGTACAACTTTTTTAGTAGGGCCGCATTTTATAAAAATAAAATCAAATTATCGATGCTTGGGACATTATTTGACAATTATTACGTTTTTTTTGCTACATCGCGTTTGTAAATTAACGATTTTACTTATGTTCGTAGTTTTTTTTTCAGCTTATATAAAAAACTACAGTACTTCTCACGGTACACACCAATAAATAAAAACAGTACAAAAACGAAAACTAGGTTTAGCGGCGGCATATCCTTTATTAAACATGGGCGGAGATAGAAATGCTAAAATGTTGTACCATAGTTAAATTAATTAAAATTGTATTATTTAATTTCATTGTCTTCGCCGATATCGAAAACTAATAATTACAAACAGTGCATTAAAAACATTTACTACAACATTTATATTCATAAGTTTCCACTACAAGAAATAACATTGCCTGGCTGCACCGCACTGTTTTTCTCAATATTAACTTAACTTATATCAATTTCTTATAATATTGCCTTATGGGGTGCAAAAACTTTATATCAATGAAAATAAAAACATCGAACTCCATAAGATCGATTAATTCAATACTGTCTCAACTGAGAACGTATAGATTATAAGTGATTATGTATTTCTTTGAACTCCGGTCCTGCCCACATTTACCAATCTCTAAGCCCATCCCACTGAGTGAAACACACGTGGCTGCAGCATTTAAAATATATTCGTTTCTGAAGTTGTAGACGTTCGGCAATTAGCATAGAATTTTGAGTAATTTTTATCAATTCGATATAATTTTGGTATCGTTGCAAAGCTAAAAGACAGACTTACTTCCCTCGTGTAACCAATTTTCGATTTAAGCCTTTATTTTTAAGTAAATAAATTGTAAATATTACGATTTTTCTTGCACTCTTTAAATTTAAATAATTAAAAACTAATTTTGAAAAAAATATTACACAACAGCCTTAGGAACCAACTTTGTCTTTCGATTATTTTTTTATTTGGCCCGCTATGTTTATTCGTTGTCTAAATAAGTGTTATGGGCCGAGCGTTAAAAATCGGTTTATTTCAAGCGCGCGACGGACTCTTAAGTGCAAGGGGTTTTCACAGGTGATGAAATACCCAGCAAATCAAACATTTCGATATCTTCGCTACTATTCACCGTCTATACTTCGGGCCACTTTTTGTTTAAAATATATATAAAAAATCCTTTCGGTTCGACCTACGCGCCACGCGTGGTGGAACAAGTGTGGTTTCGGGCCCTAATGCTGCGAACAAAACAGTGCCAAAAAGATACAGTAAAACGCACTTAACCTGCCGATAACTCCCAGTTGACACAATACCGAGAGTGAGCTTTTGGTCCGTATGTGATTTATTACGCCCCCTATATCGGGTTGTCAGAAAATTTCATTACCGCCGCTTTATGAAAGGGGTGTGGGGGAAAATTTGAAGTGCTGGTAACGACGTGGTATCGACTGGTGTGATCCGAATGATAAATAATGCCCGTGAAACGATGGAAAACCAAGTAAAAAATAACTGCAATTAATATTTTTCACTTTACTTTGGCGACAGGAAAACAGTCTGTTTTATTTTTACTTTATTCGTTCGACACCTAATACTCAATTAAAGCACAAGCTTTAAAAATAACAATAAAAGAAAACATCATTACAATCATTACAAATTTAAATAAAACGTTATAATAATTAAGACGAAAAATAGCATTTTAAGTTCATTGCGTTTCTGAAGCATCAAGGAGAAGGTTATAAACCCAAAAAATCAAAGATCTTAACCAGAGACCAAATTGAACAGTTTTTGAAGTGCGCACCGGATGACTAGTATGTTATGATGAAAGGAGCAACTATTTTGGTAATATTTGGTGCCTGCCGAGAGAGGAGCTTTGCCAGTTGACTCTCGACAACTTGGAAATTGTGGGCACTTCCAGTTCAATATTGGTTAAGATATCAGATGCCAAGAGCGAGGTTTCACGAAATTTCAGTATCGTTGAAGAATTTGGTTTTAGATTTTTACCGGAGATACATGGCTCTTCGTCCAGAAAATGTGGAACATCGGAGGCTTTTCCGAAAGTATGTGAAAGGCAAAAGCATGAAAAACCCTGTGGGAATAAATACGTTTGGAAAATTTCCTGCTGCGCTAAATTTCTGCAACTTCCAAATTCTAACCTCTATACTGGACATTGTTTTCGGCGTTCGTCGGCAAGCTTACTAGCGGATAGTGGAGCAAATTTAACGACAATTAAGCAGCATGGGGGATGGAAATCTTCAACAGTCGCCGAGGGATACATCGAAGATTCGTTGGAAAGTAAGAATTCTATTACCCGAAAACTGCTTTCAATGCGATCAAGATCAGCAGATTCTGCTCAAACGTCAGCTAGGAATGCGGTTGTTTCAGTTGATAGTGGTAGAATTGTGGAAGGATTTAATTTTTCAAATTGTGTGAATTGTAATATAAGTATTCATGTTCAAAAATGCAAATTAAATGTATTGCAAATTTACTGTCACAATTTGACATTTACTTTAGGCACTAGTGCTTTAAAGTGATCATTTTAAGGCATTGGTGCCTTAAAGAAATATTTTTACTGTTACAAGGGAATGTTGAAAATTGCATTTTTAACATGTTTGTAGAAAAAATTATTTATTTATATATGTATTTATTTTTGAAACTGTTTGGTGAAAGAAAATATGTTCACTAACTTTACAAATAATCGTTTGAAATTTCAATCACATGGCAATGGGCAAATTCTCTTTACTTCTTTCTATTTTACTTATTTAAAACGTTTTTGTAAAATAGTTTATATTTGAAATTATTATTAATTATAATATTATCCTTGAGGCAATATATACAGTGTTGGACTAGGTTTAAAATACGAACGGACTAGATCCTGTTTATTTCTATGGTGATGATAACGATAATGGTGATGAGGATAAGGATGAAGAGGATGAGGATGATGAGAATGAGGATGAGGAACATGAGGATAAGGATGGTGAGAATGAGGTAAACTTATTGTATAGCATACCTAGATATTTAGTATATAAACATGCATGACTTTATTGATACAAGTTGTAGGAAAATTGAATTCATTTTAACTTAGATACCTTTACAATATTCTTGTAAGTGGCAATATTATTCAAAGATCTATCGCTTCCTAAAGTTCGAAAATTCAAAACTGAAATACCTTGTACTTACTAAAAGTCAATATGCAACCCACATTACAGATAGGCGAGGCGGTAAATTTGCATTGTGTGGAAAGCTTGTTTACTGCACAATGCAAAAAGATCATGTAAAGTTCGTTGCTTACCATAACTATTAGAAATTTCTTGATTTTCTTAATTTTCCTAATTCTCTATACCTGTAGCAACCCTGCTGATTTAAGTTAAGATATTTATGCTGCAATGGATAATTTATCTCATGGATACTGTTGTGGTAAAGATAAAAATAAAAAAATAAAAACCATAACCGTTACTACATCCTTATGTGAATGGCGTGTCGCTTTGGAACGGACACCCCGACAAGAAACGGATTTATTGTAGGAATTAGTGTCTGGGGATACACGGGAGAATAAGACAGTTATAGGGCGTGGAGGGACCCCACAAACTACACGCAACTGTATCAACAACTTGGCTCCCACATGTCCCTTCGGAGGCCTCCCTTTCTTGTATTGTGCTCTATTCTCCCGGCGAGACATTAGGACTTACTTTAGAAGGGTCAAAGTTCGTTCGCAGTTTCTTCCGGTGAAGTGGAGGGGAAGTATTTTAATTGCTGGGGTTATATAATGGGAGTATATTTATGGGGGTCCTTTGCTTTAAGAAACAAAGGGCCTTTCAATCGGAAATTCAATTAAAATAAATACAGTATGAAATAGTAAAACTATAGTATACAGGGTGTTTCAAAACTTATCTCAGGGGGTTCCTACAAATACAATTTTGTAAAAAGTAATCAAAAAGGACAGTTTGAAAATAATTTAAAAATAAACTACTGCGCTTAACTGAAAACCAATCTACTGCAAAATCTGATAAAACGACAAAGCATGCAAACGGCGATCGGACAAAATCCCTAAGGAAAGAAGTAAATAACAACTAAATTTTGGGTTCGTCTGACCCAGTTTCTACAAACTAACACAGTTGTTTCTTGTCCGTTTTGAACTCGCGTAAATCATTAACAGTAGGTATCTCCACGGAAAGAAGTCCAAACGTTTTAAAGTCAGGAGATCGCGGCGGCCATGGTACCGGACTTCCTCGTCCAATCCCATGGCATTAAAGCTTGGACACGCTGTACATGGTACGGATACAATTGAGCCTCATGATACACCACACTACTACAATACGCTGTGGGCCTCCTCCTTCTCTTACACAATTAGGTGTCAAATTTCTCTTGCGTTACAGTACACTTGCACTCACTGCACACCGCGGTAAAAGTGGCTGCATTTGGCACATGTCTACCGGGAAATCGTTCTGGTAAAGCATATTCACATCGCCATAAATTAAAACGATCGATTCCGAGTTGCTATACACGCAAGCCAGTTTTGACACTTAATGTAAAGACTTGCATCACAAAATCGTTAATCCTACAGTTTCTACAAACTAACACAATTGTTTCTTGGGTGGTTTGCAACATTGACCACCAAGGTCACTAGATTTCAATCCTCTTGATTACTGCGTTTGGGGATGGTTTCAATCATTAGTATATGCAACAATAGTGAACACAAGAGAGGCGCTATTCGATCGGTTTGTCAATTGTGCAGCACTCATAAGAATAAATCACTGTGTACTTCAAAGAGCTACCCGTGTAATCTACCGCTGATATCGAGGTGGACGGTGGTATATTTGAAAATTTGATTCATTAATTTCGGTTTATTAGATCTTTAATCATTGTTATAATTTATAATACCTATCGAATAAACACTTTTCTCTACTGGTTCATTACAATAATTAGCTAGGGTAAAAATTTTTTCATTGCCATCTCAGTAACGGTTGATATTCGACCATATGTTTATTAGGCTTTCTTGTTTACTTTTTTTATTTCACAATTATGCCTGTTGACAATCAGAAATTGTATATCATTAGTCACAAATAGAGATACAAAAAAAAAAAGAAATGGAGGAGAGAAAATAAAAACAAACAATAACTTAACCTAAGAAAAATATTCAGACAGTGAATATAAACAGCGATTAATTAAATATTTTTTTAATTTAGCTTAAAAGAGCCCGCATTTTTCACGTTTTTAGTTCCTCAGGTAATCGGTTGAATATCCTAACTCCTAAATAATTTGCTCCCTTACCGGAGGTATGAAGTCTAATATAAGGTACCCGTAGCTCATTCTTTGTCGCGTATTAAAATAATGATAATCACTGTTTAGGCAAAACTTATCTCTACAATTAACAATATACAGACACATTTCAAAAATGAACAAAGACATCACAGTTAAAATTTTAAAATTAACAAACACATTTCTGCATGAATGTTGTTGCGCAATGCCGGCCATACAACGCAACATGTTTTTGCAGCACAAAGATAGACTGAAAACTTGTTTAATTCCCCCAAAAGCATATACCACAACGGAGACTGCTTTCTACCTGGGCATAATACAGATTTATCAATTGTCCTGCCGTCAAAATTTCCAAAGTTATTAAACAAATAATATTTAGTTGCCAAGGTTGACTGCTTACCATGGCTACCATGACATTTGTCTATTCTTATACCCAAAAAGTTTACACAGTCTCCCACATTTCGTGTACTATCACCGTTCACCGAAACTGATAAGTCGTTACATTTCGGAGTCTTTTCATCATCTTTATCGGAAATAATCAGAGCCAAATCATCAGCATACATTGTAAAAATACATTACTCAAAACTGCCTGTATGGAATTTATATATGTTATATATAATAAACAATACGGGGCCCATCACGGAAGCCTGTGGAACACTCATGTCGACTGTTAAATTTTCAGAAATTATTCCACGAATACAGTTTTCATGAATTGTCTGTATAGAGACGTACTGATTACGACTTTTGAGAAAAGTAGATATCCAATTTAACGGCTGGCCATGTACACCATAATTATATAATTTTCCCCATAGTGTGTCATGTTGGACGCAATCGAATGCCCTGCTGAGGTCACACAATATCCCAGCAGGGCACTCACGTGTCTCAATATTTTGAATTATCTCGTTATAAAAAGAATGCACAGCCGTTATCGTCGAATACTCTAATCGAAAACCATACTGCTGTCTGTTCAAAATCCGACACCTATCTAGAAATGGCATCAACAGGCATAAAAATGCATATTCGAACATCTTAGACATAGCACACACCACAGTAACAGGTCGATAATTCTTCAAGCACTGAGAACCTCCCCCCTGAACACCCCTTCAGGTTTCGTTTCTACAGTTAATAATAATAATCATAATAATATATCTCTACCCCTCATTTTAATCACGAGAATTAGCCCAGAAGTCAAAGACTTGTGCGGGAGAGGGGGCGGCATATTATTATTGAGCAGGCCGCATTTGCGCCCAGGAACGACTTGGTAGGCCCTAACCACCATTCAGAGCAGGAATGAGGGAAACCTGGAAAACCTCATTAATTAGGGGGGTAGTCAAATGTTAACCGGTATCAATCTCTCACATTGACCCAAGCCAACATTCTTCCACCCTACCATACCCGCAGAGAGGGTGCCAATCTCTCCACGAATATAGCTTATGTACGGTCTACCGGCTGCGGGGGTCGAACCCACAGCGATCCAGTCACCTCGATTCAAGTACTGACGCCTTAAACCGCGCGACCACTGACCGATCCAAGTTACTAGAAATATTTGGCAGTTGTGCATAGTTTGTAGTATATAATCAAGTAGTGACAATAAAGTTTGTCTCCATGTGAACTATTCGAAAGCTAAGCTAAGTCAACGTGGAGGTTATATATATGTTATTATTACTATGTCGAAGCCTTACCAAGTTGCCGAATCAAGTAAAATAAGGGTCAAGCCACTTTTACGTTTTTGTTCGAACTTTACGAACTCAAGAACGCACTTAACTCATATATACAGCCACTAGGCGGTCGTAATAATTGTTTCCAACCGGAAACGTACATCGGTCTGAGTAATAAATCGAATTAACCATAATTAATTGCGGTAAAAACACCACCAGCACCCCCGCAACCGGCCACAGCGGACAGCATACAAAAAGCCACCCCTTAACGGCTTTTTGCCACCTTTTTTCCCTTGTTTATTCCAAACAGCCGGTCTACATATAAGCTTAATTTATCAATTCCTAGACAACTAACGTATTATACAGCGTACATTATACTAGAGACCTATTACGGCAACTCGAGCCGCTGATGATAAATGGAATGGCGGAGAGCGGGCAAAAAACCATAAGCTAAAAAGGACTTTGGCTGATCCTGTGAGAGGGTCGAATGTATCCGATAAAAACCCCGTTGCCGAGCTGCATTAACAACTTTTTGTTGTGGCGCGTACTTTACGAAAAATCTTAATGTCGCAATAATGTTCCAAATTGATGGGCTCTCTCGCCTGCTCTCGCAGTCGTTGTTTTACATTTTAATATCGTTTCAGTACTTATGTATTTCGTCTCCTTAATTGACTTGCAAAGAAAGTTATTTAAGTGGGTAAATGATTTCATAAAACGTAGTTAGGGAAGACGTTGCTTTGTGATTAAAGAGGGAAGTGAACGAAGGGAACTGGGGCCTGGAGTTGAGGATGGGTAACTTGATGAAATGTTTACTAAAGTAACAGGATGGAGTATTTAGCAAATCTTGTATCTCGACGTTATTCACGCGACGAATGCCGTGCAACTGATACCGAAACTCAAGCCCGGTGTGCTCCAAAAGTAGAAAATGAAAATCGTATTTTTTTTCCTAATTAATAATAATAATAATTAAATGGCTTTATTTCTAAAATGGATTGCAATTTACAGACCATCACATTAGAAAAGGCGACGTTTGGTCTACAGCTACTCTACTTAACCTTAACAGTAACAGGAAACATAAAAATGTATGGTTAAGGTGAGAACTTAACTTATTGTAAACATCTACTGCATATTATGGTCACTGAAATATGGCTAAGTGATAACGGGGAAGTGATAGCAAATTTGAGCACAAAATGAAAATTAAACCTAAGGCTTTTTTATTCACTTTCAAATCCCCTCCAATCACCCTGTATAATTTGAAAGCAATCAGGAGCACAGCTAACAAACTAACAAATTGGTGTTTACGGTAATTGGACAGCGTCATATCTGTATAATAGGACCCAAATTATAACCGTAAATGGCTTATCACTTCTGGAATGCCTCAGGTGCCCCATCTCGGTCTACTGTTTTTCTTGGTTTATATTAATGGTATTAGAAGCTCGTTGCAAGTTCGTATAAACGTTTCTTGTTTAAATTGTTAACATAGCTGTTACTGAGTTCTTGCCTGCTTTGCGGAGTATGAAAGGAACCAGATGTGTTTAAGGTATTTTTCCTGAAAAAGGGAACAAGTGTATTTCCTTAACAACAAGTGGAATAGAAAGGCAGTTGTACTTGAGACCTCGGCAGAGCAGGTACTCTAGAGCCGTTGGAGTTAGGGGTATAAAATAAGTGTCGTATATTTTTTACCCATATGTATATATCTTGTACAGCTCGAATAAATTAGTATAAAAGGAATCGCCTTTTATTCAGCTACCATAAGTGTAAAGTTAACGTGGTAGCGACAATAGCTGTTTTCAAAATATTTCATAAATATATCAGTTAAGATTGGAGATAAAGAAGATCCCATACTCATTCCAAAATGGTGTTCATAGACTTCGTCTTTAAATTGAAAATATGTTATTTTTATACACAATATAAGTAGTTTTTAAACATTTTATCGTGTGTTTTAATTACATACTAGAAAGGTGGCAAGTCGGCTATCGCCGACTTGACCTTTCTTCGGGCTAAAGTCATCTGCACGCAGCATGACCACCGCTGCGTAGTGTCTTTTACTTAATTGTCATTACTACGCGCGGCTCTACGCCTGTGAATTATTAAATGTAAACGTGACTTTGGCTGAACTGTCTATGATGGAGAAAATCCGGCGCTCTATAATTTAGAAGAGTGATTGGCATATTTTGGTAATTTTTATTGTTTTCTCGAGTTTGGTATTTTTTTTCAACGTCCTGTATTTTAAATATTGAATCGGGTGGTCGTCATTTGATGTTAAAAGTTTCATAATTTCTTTTTTAATTCCATGAAAGGGTTTTTAGAGATTGCTTCGTTATTTTTAAGCACTTTGTATTTGCTCCGTTAGTTAGTGTCATAATAGATCTTTGATGGAAGTCACATCAAAAAAATTTTGAGTTTTTTTAACACTAACATTTTTTTCAACACTTTGTATACGAAACAGTCTTTCACACGTTCGACAACCGTTCCGAAGCGAAAAAACCGAAAATTTTCTCGAATTTGGAATTTTATTATCTTTTTTGTCAATTTTTATTTTAACACTGTCTATCAAGCCTTTTTGAATCACCCTATAAATTGAAGCGACACGGCAATGAAATGACTACCGCCATATTGTCTAGCTCATTTTTACCACGTTCTCACTCGCATTTATGCAAAGTTCAAAGTAAAAACGACCTCAAACCCCAGCGCTCGGATACGGGAAACTTTCTAGAGACTTCAAATTTACAGTTTTTGGTCTTTGCCGGGCTCCAGTCGGCCCATTTTCCCAAATTTCCTACGTTTTATTCCGAGATGTCACCATCGTAGTTGAATGAAACTTAAGCGATTTTTGTTATAAACTCGAATTTTAAACCCAGACCTAAGGCATGCTGGACATTTTAGAAGGTTCAAATTTAAACTTACTGTTATAATTGTTATAAGTTAAATTTAAAGGCTTGCAAAAAAGTCGTTGTGGCGGTAAAATGGGCAATTTTTGAGTCTAGTGTGCGAGCGAGAGTTACCTACAACTTTTAATATAATGTCTACGTTATTACTACAGGCGAAATTAATAGTACAATAGTTCTTGGTAATTGCTTACATTCAACAGGTTTCTATTTATTTACAAAATATTATCTAATATCTCATAGCCATTAGAACTAGCTTTGCAGTAAGCTAGAACTAAAATGGACTACTTTGTCGAATGAACCTTGCTGTTAATTAATTTCTCTAAAGTATTAAGTTACCCCATTAAACAGGTAACATGTATATGCTATCATTTTCTCTGTTAAGCGAACAAAAACAACTGGAATATACCAGGGATGGTTTCCCTGGGCCGAAAGGGTAAATGAAACATCTGAGTCCTATACAGCATCCTTTGTACATCTTCTAGTAAGTGCTACCTAATTTTAGTTTGCTTGGTGCGGATATTTTTCTACTTTCATAACCTGTTCTTTAATATTTATTACGAAAAAATAATAATATGAAAATTATGATTTGCTGTTTAACGAAAATAATTTTATTGTAAACATTTATCGTGGAATTAGAACAGTCTTTAAAGGCGTTTTGTTTACTTTTTAAAACATTTACTCCGTATATGAAATGTTTTCATAATGGAGGTTTATGAGCTACTGAATTCTCAACTGATGAATTAGTTATTGAAAAAATATTCAATTTAAAAAACGCAGCAACTTATTCTGGCATTTTTCCTTCAAACGAAATTAAGGTAACTACAAAGGATTCTTTATCTTTATATTTCTATACTTTTTTATTAGGAATGAATGGATTATTTAAATGATTTAACCAACAAAATCCAAAGTGGATTCGTTACTTACCACTTCATAAACATGCTTTTTCTACTTTGTAAAAGCGAAGAGTCAAATTTAAGCGTGCATTTTATTTAAACCTTTGTGAATTGCTTTTACTATTATGTGCACAATATACTATAGTTTTTATAATTGCTATCCTTTCTTTATTTTAATTCAATTTTCGATTGAAAGACCATCAGTCGGGTGCCAGGTTCACATAGGCTATGTGATGAGTCGCGCAAAGTCGGACCTCCCAATATACAGGGTGATTTTGAAAATTTGGTTACTCACCCCAGTACAGCCTGCTTTTTAAAAATATTTTCACATATCTGCCTGTTGGTTTCTAAGTCAAAAATTAGGAGCCAACTTGTCACTTTAATATATCACCAAATTTGATTTTTGTTCAAATATAACACTCATATTATTCTACAGCTGAATAAAGAGTTAGATTTTGGACCAAAGGACATACCATTTGTATATACCTATCTCTTTTTGAGATATAACGAATTGTATTATAAAAAATATTTCATGTTGCCAAGTAGCCTGTAAAAGAATAAAACAGTTTGCCGGTTTGTTTTTCTAGGTTATGGGAGAAGACTGCCTCGGGTGCATTAAAAGTTTTCTATTTTCTATTAGTACCTTTCTTTTGATTTTCTTATAATAAATAGGCATTTTATCTAACTGTACCTAAGTGAAGTGTGTTTTATTGGTAGCGAGTGGTTGTAATGAGTGAAATTGTAGTTTTGTCAGTTTGTAACGAAATAATGAAAAATAATTCGAAATACTGCAGCTAACTAGATTAACTGTGACCTATCTATCAGGTATTATTACTAATAAGAACGTTAATAATTAACGTTACAAAAATATATTTTTGTCGCTTCTGCATTTAGTAACGCTGCAAATAAACGACCGCAGGATAGTTGACTTTGTAGACAGGCGTAGTAGCTTCATCTATGGATCTAAGCCGTCTTAGTCGATGCTTATCATAGGCGCCGATTTTTCGCAGGAAAATAGGGTTTTGCCCCATTTTTAAATATCGAGTTAAAATTCTAGAATATTTTTGTATCTTCTTCTGGAGCACGTAGTTAAAATTTGTGTACTTAGTCGTAGTTAGCCCTGTATACAGTATCCTAAATTTGAATAATTTATCTTTAAAAAATAGAAGACAAAAAGGAGGTTTACCATAATTATGTTATCCCGATATAATTTAGTAATGAAACGATTAAAATATTAAATTAGTCTTTATCGAAAACCCTATTTCAATAACACGTGAGTAAATAGTCAATATACTTTTCGTTGTGGTAAAGTAAAGGTTTCCAAAACCTATTTAGTTTCAAGGCGAACATCCTGACACTGATTCAAACAAAATGTCAAAACCACAGGGAACTAATAGAAGTAGGTCAACGGCGGCCTTCTGTGATCTTACATCGGGTAGGAAATGTGTATAAATGTGCAAACACTGTGAGTGCTATATATCTAAATATGTCTCAACGTCTTGTCGCGTTGTAAATAGACTGCAGCAAGGAGTGTATCATAGCATAATAATTTTAATTGCTTAAAGTTGTTAATTAGTATTAATACTGCCGAGTATAGACCGTCTTTGCAATTAGGTCATAGTTCCACCAGGATATTAACGTTGAGGGAATCCAGCCTTCATTAGTTATCAGTAGCATCCGTACTATTCTCTTTATTATACAGGGTGTCCCTAAAGCGTCTTTACAACGCTCCACTAGATATAGTGCAGCTCAAAATAAGTCGATTTAGCTAAACTTACCTTAGTTTAAAGCTCCGTTATATAATATAATTTAATAATTTATTGTGTAATAGTGGATGTTTGTATCTGCATATATTTCCCAGTTGTAGAAGAAGACCATATTAAAAAAATATTGTCTTAGACACATATGCTGTTAAATATACAAGTACTGTTCTTCTTGGTATATGACTTATATGTATAAAGTTGAGGCAATTTTCCGAGCAACTTCTGCCATTTTAAAAATCTCAACTTCAGTTTTCTTTATTGAATCTGATAATAAAAATTATAAATTGCTAATAAGGTATAGTTATTTTTCTATAACTGAATATTTTCGATCTGCATCTACCCTAAACGAAAATTTAAAATGTTTCTTACAATAATGACTGAAGTATGTACTGTATCACCTTTCAAGTATGTATTTTATATTCAGATAAAGCTTAGAAAATAATAAGAATATTTCTATAAGCTCCAGACTGTCCCCTATTCACTGGTATTTCATCTTTTCAAAGAGGAATTCCACGAATGAAGAATTTAATAGACATTTCAAATTTCTTTCCGGGACGTGTAACACCGCTATTCAATATTAGGTACAGTAGACAGCGACATTCTGACATACTTTTCAGTCCGTTTCCTATTCCCAAATAAGCAAAACTATAATAAAATATATTTTTATAGTGTAGTTTCCTCTTAATATCTTTACCTAGCGTACAGAAGTCTATGCAATTGCAAAGTGAATTAGGTTTACTATTTCATTTATTCTGTAGGTTTTATGTAACGTCAATGTTTTTTATTATTGAGGCCTTTAAAATTTCTTTACGCCACTGGTCAGATTTGAAATGCTCACGAAATAGCTACTATACTTTGGAATCTAGTAATAAAATGACAGAAATATAATTGGAATACTATTGGAATGAAAGGAAATTTCAATTTGATATCTGGAAGACCTCAGTTATAATAAAATTGCAAGTAATAAGCATAAAAATTCAATTGGAATACAGTTGGAATGAAGGGAAATTCAAATGAAAGAAAATTCTTTAGTTAGAGATTAGTAAGAACTAGAATTAAACTGTAATACAATTGGAATGAAAGGGAATTCCAATTTGATTTCTGAAGACACAGCTAGATTAATATTTCAAATAAGGAACAGGAAAAATACTGTTCCAGTAAATATTTAACTGGAATCTAGTAAGAACATAACTAGAATCAAATGGAAATAGATATTTAAAATAAAAAGTACAACCTAAGTAAGAATTAAACTAGAACCTAACAAATCAACAACTGGAATCTAATTGAAATACAATTGGAACAAAATACTATTAGTTTTAGTTTGATCCTTTTAGAGTCTTAAATTAATTGTCCATTTTTAATTTCAAATAAAACAATGGGATTCAAATTGGAATGCAATTGGAATAAAAGATAATTTTAAGATTGATCTTTTTAGAGTACATTTTTAATTTCTGGAACCTCGTAAGTCAACATCTGGAATCTAACTAAAATACAATTGGAACAAAATACAAATAATTTCAATTAGATGCTTTCAGAGTCTTGAATTAATTGTATGATTTTAATTTCAAGCAAAACAATTGGATTCAAATTGGAATACAATTGAAACAAAATACTATT